>JAWNZC010000322.1:8755000-9955000 GCA_035771165.1 Paragorgia papillata | reverse complement strand
TGCGAGGCGTTCGTATTGCGCCACTTTTATAATCGCAGATTGAATAATCATTATAAAACAGGTAAAACAAGTTATTAGTAACGTTGCACAATAATAAATATACAAGGTCAATGTTCAAAAGACAGCGGGAGTTTGATCGTGTGTGCTTTGGGGCCTTAAATTTTAATAAGAGAATCGGCAAACTACCGATTGCTTTAGCGCAAAGAAAACAGTTCAGAGTACGTTTCTTTGTCGAATCTCTCACAATAAGAACAGTTTATATAAAGTAATCATTTCCCGGTATATTATTTTGCTTTTGCTGCACACTTTTACTATGCAAAGATATATTGCACCATCACTGCACAATAGTTATGAATTGTTAGTCGGAATAAAATTAGATTCTACTTGTGTTACTCTGGCAATAAAACATCGATCGTCACATGGTTACTCGTGTGGGGCGACAATTTCTTGTACCTACAATTCAACTGCTATAGCGTTTACAAACCGATAAATGACGCAAAGCATTTTCTTTCGCTAAGAACAGTTTATAAAAGCGATCATTTCCCAGTGTTATTTTGAGTACGCTACACATTTTTACTATGCAAAGATATATTGCACCATCACTGTTAGCACAAGAAAACCTTTGTTGACATAAATGATTATGAATTGCTATTACGAAATCCATATTCTAATTGACAATAATTACGCAAGGGAAGTTTGCAATCCTATATAGTTATCATGCTTCCCACGATGTTCGTTCGCTTTCACTGGATATTTCAGAATGTTCTCTAATGGATGTCCATTGATTACCATCGATTTAATTTCGTCGGTCTTCACACATGTTCTCAGTTCTTCCAACTGCTGAATCTGTCGATGGACAAACTCCGTAAAGATAAGGTTAATCAGTCGCTGAGGAGTCAGAGTCTCTTCAAAATCAACCTCGTCGACATACATTTCTTCAAATAGATGTGCCATGGTTCTTTTTATTACGTTTCTTTAACCAACTGCTCAGGAGTAAACTTACGAAATAAACTACCGTGAACATTTTGCAATCATTTCAATAAGCCTTTTCTCATATTAACCAATGTCTGACGACAACCTCACTTGTCAAACCGGTTTATATGAATAACATGATTTCTGGCCTACATGCGTGCGTACAGGGCTCACACAGCCAGCCTGGTAACTAAAATCTAGGGGTAAGAGCTCCTGAAAAATGCTGACTCAGCTGTGCTATAGCTGCACCCTATCTACTTATATATATATATATATATATATATATATATGTATATATAGTATAGTTTAAGTGGGCTTACCTCAAAATGTTGAGTGTCGCAACTGTCAGTTTCGATTAGTTTCGATTCGTGGGACTTGCTCTAACTGCCTATCAGAAATCTTTCCCGATGAGAGAAAGGAAATGCGTTTGCCGATTGATGTTGGTAGCTGTTTTAAAATGCTAGGTGGGTGGTTTGGTTGCTTGTTTACATACAATGCATCGTCATTGAAAATATAGAAATACTTATAGAAATATAAGGCTTGTATTTTCCGTTTTGAAGGGCGAAAGTAACATCTAAAAAGTTTACCACATGTAAATTTGTGTGGGCTGTTATTTTGAGGCCGAGCTGTTCGAAAATTTTGTGTAGATCTTTTCTTGATTTGTCTGCCAATCTCGCGGTTTTGTTCTTTAAAATGGCCAATCTGTCATCTCTATATAGGCCGACATTTTCTTTGCCAATTTTTTTCCCAAGGCTGTTACGTTTAAAATAAAAAAGCCAACCAGTTCGCAAATTCCGGCGCCGTCATAGCTACCCATGGTGACGTCAAATAAATCTTGGCTGTCTTTTTTAATCCATGGTTTTTCTTTGTTGAAAAGGAGTGATTTTCTCGCATGTTTAGTAACTGTAATTTCATCGCTGTCGGGCTATATTTGTCAAATTTCTGGCCCAAGATAATGCTTGGTCCAGTAGGTTTTCAGATATCGATGGATAGAAATCGACAATGTCAAATGAAATAAAAGTGTGTCTATTTTTTTCGTTGATATTATTAAACCATGCGATTACATTTTGTGTGTTTCTCCATTGATTTGCTTTCTCAATTCTTCTCAATTCGGTATTCATGGTATTCTGTCAAAAATTACTTTGAATTTTCCAGATTCGCTTTTTGCTGGGTTAAAATAAACGGCATGTTGGGTTGTTTTCGAAATTATCTTTATGGTCTTTAAAGAAATGCTTCGCGTTTTTTTTTGGTATGACAGCAAACAATTTCAAAGAGCGATACAGAAATCACACTAAATCTTTCCAAAACAAAAAATATTCAAACGAAACCGAACTTTCGAAACACGTCTGGGATTTAAGAGAAAAGAAACAAAATTTCAACATAACCAGGTCTATTTTAAAACGCGCGGCTTCCTACTCAGGAGGACCAGGCAGATGCAATTTATGTTTGGAAGAGAAACTTTGTATCATGAAAGCAGACAAACGCTTTTTACTCAATAAAAGATCAGAAATCATTTCGACATGCAGGCATAAAAATAAATTTAATATCAACAATCTAAACAACAACCAAAACAAGGAAAGGAGTTTGAGGAATCCACCGCCCACACGCCCACCTTTCGACTAAAACCATTTGAGGGATGCATTCATTGTTTCACCGCTCACACGCCCACCTCTTGACCAAAACCATTTAAGCGGCCCACGAATCGAAACTACTCAGTCGCCTGAAGATCGCCCCGCGTGAAACTGACAGTTGCGACACTCAACATTTTGAGGTAAGCCCATATGCACTATACTATATTCGCTCTACCTTTATCGTATTGAACACTTTCCGACATTCCGTGAACAAAATCACACGTGCTCGTTTGTATATATATTTAAAAAATCATTAATAATTCATGAGGAAAACACGAAAGAAATCAATACCGTAGCAGAGGTTGTAAATCGGATACAGAATCGTCCTGATTTACATAAACTTTAGCTTCGATTTTCTCGGCTAAAATAGAGTATATCGCTAAAATAGTTGGTGAACTTGATTACTTAGATGCATTTGTATTTTAAGAAAGATACAGCATTCGCAGCCGATCTGTATCTGATTTACTACGGCTCGCCTTCGGCTCGCCTTGTAAATCAGATACAGATCAGCTGCTCATGCTGTATCTATTACATACACTATTTACAGAATGAGTGGCCGTTCTGTATCGGGGACTCGGGGTATACAGACACGAGGCGAATAGTATTAATCACAACTCAATAATTTATTCACTCTGGAGTTGTTGACTCCGGCAAAAGCGTTCTTGTTTTACTCCGGCTCCTTCTTCTTCGGAAACCGTAACTAAACCTCCCTCAGCTTTCGGAAACCGTAACTATAAACCTCCCTCAGCTTTCGGGTACATTTAATCACTAATCAACCTCAATGCCATGCTATGCACAGATTACGACACTGACGTGGTGTGATTTCTCTAAACCAAGCACGGATCTCACCACAACATCACGAGTCGATGACGTTGCTTGTTTTGTATAGACCATGGATCTCATCTAAAAAATTATAAACTATAATAATTAGTCGTTCAGTTAGTGAAAGTCTGACAAATCTAACGAAACTGTAAAAACTGTGAATATATTTGCGATATATAGTAAAAAGAATCTGTATAATACACTTTCGGGCAAGCTTTCGGGCTGTTTTCGAGAGGCTAGCCTACAATCATGACCAAAAGTAGACTGAACACCCCCGTGTTTTTGCAACTTTTCTGCTCCCTCTCCCCTTTTTCAATCTTGAATGTCTTTATAAAATTTCTACTGGCAAAATATTTTGAGTACGAACCCTTATATTTTCGGCAAAATTCGCTAGTTTTCAACCTTGGAAAGAGGGGGCACGAACGTTTATAGAAATTTAAAGCAAGTGTCCTGACAACATTTGACTATATTATAGGTCTAATTTGATGTTGTCGAACGTTGTCGTTTATAGAATCACAAAATTACCTTATAGAACTAATCACCCTACTGTTATAAAATAATTTTTCGCCTCAGGCTCAGTGAATATCAGTGAATAATAACCCAGGGGTGGCGCCGGGAATTCCCCAACACGGGGGCTAAGGTCCCCGACAGGGGGGCCAGTAGGAGAGTCCGTGGGCATCCTCCCCCATCCTTTTCAAAATTTGAACGTCTAGAATAGCCTTTTCATCTTTTCCGCGTGAAATTATTGCAATAACCGACAAGCTACAGCATCTATTTTCATGCTATCAATAAAGAAAAAAGTGTTGAACACCTAGTGTGGTCATTAACCTTTGCCATTTTCGTTCAATAAGAAAATGGGATTTTACGTGTTGTAATTATTAATACTGTTGGCCTCTACACAATATATACTGTATCGTGTGTTTCTAAAGGAGTTTTATTTCACTATTAAAGCATTAATTACGGACTTGTCTGGCTTAATCAGTTAAAACGTTCTTTGGCAATTGTTAAAAATACAATTTTTCTTCCAGATAATTACCCGACAAATGCTGTAAATTTTCCCCGATGGGGCCCCTCTCCCCCCCTCTGGCGCCACCCCTGTAATAACTGTTGAGAATTGGATCCTAGTTTATTATTGACATCACGTGATAAAATTCCTGGAAGAGATCTTCCTCGAACTGAACTCTGTTACTGAGAACTTGAATGTAGTCTGATGTAGTCAACACCGCTGCCAAACGTTTTGCGCATGCGCGACGTCCGAGCTCGTCCTCAGAAAAAGAGCGGGAAAACACTGAAATATTTGGACTGGTCCGAGAGTCCGACACAAAAGTTAAAATTATAAGTACGTATACTACCGAAAAGATAAGGTAGATAATTTTTTGTCCATGGCTTCTTTGTCAATATTGTAACATATTCTGAATTTACCCCTTCGTAATTTTCTTTACCCTTTTTTTAAAACACAAATGAATAGTCGAGTCTTACTTAGTCTTCGCTGTCTGGTTGTTGTCGCCACGGCTTCTCTTGATATTTATTCTAGATAATTCACGCATGCGCAAACGTTTGGCAGCGGTGTTGATGTAGTCTGATGTGGTCTGATGTAGTCTGATGTTGATGTAATTCTCGAAGTTGTCTGATCAAAGTGATTAAACAAAGATTGTCTAGTAGTGTACGTTTTACACATATGGTGCCGACTCCCGGGATTGGAAAACTGGGATTATTTTGGAAGACGTTCAGTCTATTCTGGTTGTTATGAACTGAAATCTGAAGGCAAGGCGTAGCAAAATCATGTCGGAAAAGAAGAAGAAATTGCTTAAATATCGCGCTGGTCATCGCAGTTTTGTCAGGAAAACTATCGATAATGCTAAAGAATTTATCGCTGGAGAAAATCCTGTCGAGTTAAAGAAGTTAAAGGCTTAAAGCTCCTTCGTACCACACTTCAAAGCAAGAGTTCGGAGCTTCAAGTGTTGCCGTGTTGGATCGTGATGTAGTCGAACTGTTGGAAGATGACTCAAAGATTGACGAAGAAGTGTCAGAGAGTTGTGACTTTACCAGTGCCATTCAGGAGTGTATTGTCGAATTGGAAGCTTTAATGGTAGCAGAATAAACACAAGCGAAAGGCCAGCAATTGAATGCACAAGCCATGGGAACATCTTCAAGTCAACTGCCAAAGGTTCAAGCTCACGCAAGGCAACCGAAGCTAGAACTGAAGAAATTCCATGGAAATCCCATCGAATGGTACCCATTTTGGGAGTCATTCGAGTCAGCAGTTCACAAGAATCCAAATCTATCAGCTATAAATTTAATTATTTAAAATCACTTCTTATGGGAACAGCTCAAAGTGTCATCACTGGTTTAGCTCTGACGAGTACAAATTACGACAAGGCAGTTGAATTGCTGAAGAAAAGATTTGGAAATCGTCAAATTGTGATCTCCAGCCATATGGAAGCGCTCACAAAAATTCCTAAGATAACAGAGATTGGCGATGTGAAGCGACTACGAAACTTGTACGACCTAGTGGAATCCCATGTACGTGGTCTGGAAAGTGTGGAAGTTTCCCCAGAGATGTATGGTTGCTTCTTGACACCCATCATTCTTCAGAAATTACCCGAGGAGTTCCGAATCGCAATTACACGCAATCTGGGATCTGATACGTGGGAACTGAAGGATATTCTGAGTGAGTTTCACAAGGAACTACAATTGAGAGAACAGTGTTTACTGAACACCAAAGAGCCAAAGGATTTGAAACTACCAGGCCCAGGTCGTCAGAGAGGTGAGTCATCCTATTCTACAGCAGCCTTATACTCAGATAACTCTAAAAATCCTCAAGGTTCCCGTGTGTGGTGTTCATACTGTAATGGAGACCATCGAAGCAATGTTGTAACTACTCCTGAGTCGAGAAAGCAAATTCTCAAGAAAAAGGGAAGGTGTTTTCTCTGCTTGAGAAGTGGTCATTTGTCACGCGACTGTCAAAGTCCTGTAAAATGCTTCAAATGCCATAAGGCTCACCATGTATCAATTTGTAACAACTCTGAACAACCCTGGGACACTCAGGAACCAGGTGAGGAACAATCTGCCCAAACTACAACCAGTGCATACTGTGATGAAGAATTGAGAGGATCAGTTTTGCTTCAGACTGCAACTGCTGATGTGATGCGTCTAGATGATGAAAGCTATTCAAGAAGTGTTCGTCTAGTCTTTGATTTGTGCAGTCAGAGAGTGATTGGTAAAGATTCACTTTTGATAAAAACATTTGGAGAGTCTGATGCTAGGCTACGTTCATGTGAGATTGTTCAAGTTGGTATCAAGACAGCATTTGGAGAAACTGTGTATGTTCAGGCGTATGTAGTACAGTGATATGTGGTCCACCTACTCAACCCCCTGCAGAACTTACTCATATGTGGTCCACCTACTCAACCCCCTGCAGAACTTACTCAGTGTACCTATGAGCACTTACGTGGCCTTCTATTGGCAGAACGGGCAGGTGTAAGAGATCAGACAGTTAGTATTCTCATTGGTGCTGACTACTACTGGTCCTTCATGGTTGAAGGTTCCGTGATAAGAGGTGCCCCATGTGAACCAGTTGCCCTAGCGACCAAATTGGGATATGTCTTATCTGGACCCACCATGGTCAGACCAGAGGATAAGAATGGATGAACCTCACTGCAACTCACGTTCTCAAAGTGGAATCAAGCATCGTTAAAGAAGATGCATTAACCTCCGAAGTTAAGAAATTTTGGGACTATGAAGCTCTTGGAATCCAGGACCAGAACTTCTCTCTGTATGACAAGTTTGTTGATGAAGTTGAATTTGTGGAAGGAAGATATCAAGTACGGTTACCCTTCAAGGAGGACCATGAACTGCTTCCAGATAATTTTGCCTTGTGCAAATCAAGACTTGCATCACTCCTGAAGCATCTGGGGTCAAACTCTGAAGTAGCAAGGCAATACAATGATGTCATTCAAGAACAACGTGAACAAGGAATTATTGAGCCAGTGGGGCAAAGTATCAACAATGGTGTGGGCAAGGTCCATTATATTCCTTACCACGAAGTGATTCGAAACCACAAAGCTGCGTGTTGTTCATGATGCTAGCACTCAGTCAGGAAGAAACTCACCAAGTCTCAATGACTGTCTCTATGCAGGTCCACCTCTGTCTCCACTCATTTATGATATCCTCCTGAGGTTTCGCATCCATAGAACTGCCATCATAGGAGACATTGAGAAAGCTTTTTTGAATGTTTCAGTTGATCCAAGAGACCGTGTCTATCTGCGCTTTCTGTGGGTTGATGATGCCTTAAGAGAACACCCAAATCTTCAAGTATACAGATTTGCAAGAGTTGCCTTTGGTATCTCGTTCAGCCCATTCCTATTAAACGCCACGATTCGTCATCACCTTACCTCCACTGATATTCCCAGAGAGTTTGCTGAGAAAGTGTTGAAAAGTCTGTATGTGGATGATTTTGTAAGTGGAGATGATTCCAACGACTCCGTCTTCGAGATGTACAAAAATCTGAAGTCCTCATTCAACAACGGAGGTTTCAATATGCGAAAATGGTCTTCCAACTCAGCAGTTCTACAAGAAAGAATGGAAGAAGTCGAAAGTCAGCAGAAAGTCAGCGAAAGTCAGTCCGAAGATACTGAACATTCAAGTATGTCTGTGGAAGTCCAAGGAATTCAGGAAGAAGATCAAACCTTCTCAAGCTCACTAGTCGAATCAGCAAGGAAGCCACACAGCAAAGTTGAAAGTCCTTGGAGTAGGAGGAGATAATCAGAAAGAAAAAAACAAAAACATCAGTGATGTCCCAGTCACAAAGAGGGAAACATCAGTGATGTCCCAGTCACAAAGAGAGTTATTCTTGGTACAACAAGCAAGCTGTACGATCCTCTGGGATTTCTGACCCCTGTAATCGTTCTTCTGAAGATTATCTTCCAATCTATTTGCAAATCGAAAGTGGATTGGGATGGCCCTGTTGATTCATTCCTTCATGAAAGGTGGTTGAAGCTCGTCTAAGACATGAAGAACGTCGGAGTCTTGGAGCTGAAGAGACATTACTTCTGCAATTCATCATTAGCAGAGTTACGAAGCGTTCAACTCCACGGATTCGCTGATGCATCGGAAAGGGCATATGGAGCGGTTGTCTACCTACGTGTTGAACTGAAATCTGGAGCTGTCTTCACTGAAATTGTGTCTTCAAAGACTCGTGTTGCACCAGTGAATGGGGACACCATACCTCGCCTTGAGCTATTGAGCGCCCTCGTTCTAGCCCGACTAATGAGCAGTGTCTTAACAGCGTTTGAGGGAACATTAAAGATTGATTCTATTTTCTGCTGGTTGGACTCACAAATTGCCTTGTGGTGAGTATGGGGGATGAAAAAGGAATTCAAGCAGTTCGTACAGAATAGAGTCGTGGAGATTCGTCGGCTTGTAAAGCCAGCACAATGGAACTATTAGCTGATATCTGTTCTCGTGGATCGATAGCTTCGAAGCTAATTGCCAACCACGTGTGGTGGAATGGTCCAGAGTTTCTTCTAAAAAGCAACGAATTCTGGCCAAGTATTCAAGGAAATTCGATGGAAGTCGCAAATGATGATTCAGATCCCCTTCTCGTGTTGAAGAAGGAAAATCCAAGCCGCTTGAAGAAACGGCAGAACAGCACAATTCTGAACATTGTCTCTGAAAAAACGTCAAGAGGGAAGTTAAATCTCGAATGTCTCATTTCTTTGGAAAGATTTATTAGTCTACGGCGACTGTTGCGAGTCACCTCATACTGTACGTCTTGCGATTTGTGTCTAGTCTCAAGCTAAGTAAAGCAAGAAAGGAGTTGATTCTTGGAGAAATTAATCAATCAGAACTCGACCAAGCAAGAGAACTTTGGTACAGGGAGGTACAAAGAACTGTTCTTGAAGATAAGAAATTTGGTCAGGTGAAAGTTTTATCGCAACTGTACGCAGATGAGAAGGGAATCCTGAGATGTGGAGGACGCCTTGAAAACGCGCCAATCCCGTATGCTGATCGTTTTCCGATATTTCTTCCAAGATGTTCTCGCTTTACACACTTGGTCATCGAGGATTGTCACAAGAAAGTCATGCACAACGGCGTGAGAGATACACTTACTGAGCTTAGGTCAAGATTTTGGGTGCCCAAAGGAAGACTAGCCGTTAGGACGATGATAAAAATATGTTCAGTTTGTAAGAAGATTGAAGGAAGAAGCTATGCTGTTCCTCCTCCTTCGCCACTTCCTGATTTTCGGTTAAGCGACGAGTTTGCGTTCACTCGAGTAGGCGTAGATTTCGCTGGTCCTCTCCATGTCAAGGACATATTCTCAAAGAAAGGAGAAGCGAAGAAAGCATACATAGCATTGTTTACATGTGCTACAACCCGTGCCGTCCATCTGGAACTAGTACCTAATCTGAGTGGAGAAAGTTTCGTAAGAGCTCTGATCCGCTTTAAAGGAAGACAAGGAACACCTACCTTGATTGTCAGCGACAACGGGAAAACGTTTAAGGACGAAAAGGTGCAGACCTATTGTCAACGTGATGGTACAGAGTGGAAGTTCAATGTCGAAGCAGCCCCATAGTGGGGTGGTTTTTTCGAGCGACTTGTCAAGTTAGTCAAGTTATGTCTGAAGAAGTGTCTAAATGCTCGATTGGACTACGATGAACTGTCTACCAGTTTGGTCGAAGTTGAAGCTGTATTGAATTCGCGACCCTTAACGTATGTTTATGACGAAATGGAAGAACCGTTGACGCCTTCCCATTTGATTGTTGGCCGCAGAATTCTATCCGTTCCAGCAAAGAGCTCTTTCAACGAAGATGTCGTAAATGAAGGAACAATCACAAGGAGAGTAAAATTCTTGCAGCGAACCCTTGATCACTTCTGGAATCGTTGGCGAGCCGAGTATCTGATAGAACTTCGTGAACATCATCGGTATTCCAAGAGAGCAAGTTCACTCCATAAGGTGAGAGTGGGAGATATGGTATGTCTACACGATCACAAGATCCCAAGACAACGGTGGCGCCTGGGAAAGGTCGAACGCTTACTCCCCGGACATGATGGTCATGTCCGAAGTGCTATAGTAAGAGTGAAAGCGGGTAACTCCCCTACATCTGAATTTAGACGTCCTTTGCAAAGGTTGTACCCCTTGGAAGTGGAGCAAGATACCAAACCTGACAGTCCTGTGGCACAAGGAGTGAACATTCCTATTAGAGTAGTAAAGGACGAAGATATACCGCATGTAGTCGAGAACATTAGATGATTTTTTTTTATTTGCATGTTATATTAGGATGATTCTTGTTTGTCAATAGTTTTTGTTACGATTTTGAACACCAAACTAGATTTATAATATCAATCAAGGCCGGGGAGTGTGTTGAGAATTGGATCCTAGTTTATTATTGACATCACGTGATAAAATTCCTGAAGAGGTCTTCCTCGAACTGAACTCTGTTAGTGAGAACTTGAATGAAGTCTGATGTAGTCTGATGTGGTCTGATGTAGTTTGATGTGGTCTGATGTAGTCTGATGTTGATGTAATTCTCGAAGTTGTCTGATCAAAGTGATTAAACGAAGATTGTCTAGTAGTGTACGTTTTACACAATAACCTCGACTTTGTTTCGGTTATTGATCAGTATTCACCGATATTCACCTCGCCTTCGGCGAATAATTGTTAAGTATTAATTGTATATTGCAATTTATTATATAGCATGCTATCGGATATGAGCTTTTGCGTAATCTGATTGGTTCCCTACTACCAGGCTATCAGCTCATATCCTACTCGTAGAGGAAAAACAAGATGGCGGCATGTTTTTTTAAACTGCTGAAAAGAGTTGAAATTGACGGATTTTTATACAGAAAAACATCAACACCCTCAAACCAATGTATAAAAAAACAACATTGTGTAAAACTACATTAACAAATACACAATTTAGCATGTCAAATGGTAAAATTCAGCTAAAAATTACGTCTTTTTACTTCAGAAACACGACTAAATTAGCGGGTTGATATTAATTTGTTGCCAAACAAAGAAACTCACGGTTAAAATCAAGCTTACAACACACATTTCGTAGGAGATCACCAGTAAAGAGACTTTTTTATTTAGATAAGCATTTGGAGTAGTAAAAAGCATGTTCTTTTTCAAAAACAACCAACTAAGTAATTTAGTTTCACTGCCGAAGGTGTTTCAGTTTCATTTTTTGCATGAAATCAAAACCTTTTTCACGACAGCAACGCTAATATAAACAACTGACCCACCTTTTGACTTCATAAAGGTACCTTTTAATCTTTTTTGTTGATCTGCTTAACACATTTTTTGCCTCTCGAGCAACATTTATGCAACATTTCACTGAAGCTGTTTGAAGCTGTTTGCCGAACAGCTCAGCGAGAAACTCTATGTGAATGCATCATTACGCATGGCGGAAGTATTAGTTGCCTATGCCGGAAGTTTGTCGTTTCAAACATTTCGCTGTTTTCAAACATTTTGTTTCTTGTACAGTGCTTGGCTATATAATAAAGCGCCTCGTTGGCTATGAGCTCATATACGACTCGAGCTCATGGTATAACTGTTAAATATTGTATATGACTTTATTCTCTCAGTCAACCAGAAATAAATTTCAAAACAAATTATTTTCTACGTAAGTATAGTATTTTTAGTGTGAAGTTGTTAAAGTTTTACTGACTTGTTTTTGCTGCGCGGCACTGTGGGAACACAAGTGTGAATATTTGTTAAAGTGCCTAGGTCATCCTCAGGGACTTTACGTATTTATACTAATTGGAACATTCTGAGAAGATTTGTAATATATCTTCTCAGGCGAAAACGTCATCTTCATGGATTGTTTTGCCGTTAAAGTTGACGGAAGTGACGTCGAAAGAGGAATTTGTCTATATGAAAACCACTTTACAGACCACTTCCGTCAATTTTAACGGCAAAAACATCCATGAAGATGAAATTTTCGCCCGAGAAGATATATTACAAATCTTCTCAGAATGTTCCAATTAGTATAAATATGTAAAGTCCCTGAGGATGACATAGGCACTTTAATATATTGCCATACATGCATGTATAGCCGTTACTTCCTGGTCGGGGGTGGGGTTATAAGTGGCTCTCGCCCACTTAATTTTTGCCTCTCCCAAACCTGTCCTTAATTGGTCTTTAGTATTTTCTAACGCCAGACGATTTTATTCATCTCTGGGGAAGCCCTCGGACAGGAATGAGTTATAAACTATCTCTCTAACTCTTTCCTGTCCGAATTGGTCTTTAGTATTTTATTCTGGCTAACGCCAGACGATTTTATTCATCTCTGGGGAAGCCCTCGGACAGGAATGAGTTAAAGTGTTTATGAAAGAAAAATCAAGTCTTTCTTATTTGAAATAACACTTAAAAAGACGTAACATTTTTGCAGTTTTTCGTTTCCTTGCTTCGTTGTTGAGATATTTCAAGTAGTTTGATACGCATGCAATTAAACATTTTCCCGTCACATGCGCGTCATGAGTTATCGAAGAAAGTTATATATCGGTGCTATTATCAAACCAAATTAATTCGATGGAAGCATGTGAGTGCATGTGTTTCTCTCACAAAACCAAATATGTAGTCGAATTTTCAAGTAATTATATTTGAGACTGAATACCAAAGCTAAATAACTTTTTCCGATAACACGTTATGTACATGTGACATCAAGATGTTTATAACTGCAAAAAACTGCAAAAGATGTTACTCCGATCCTTCAAAACATTGATTTTGAATTCTTTCAAAATAATTATTTAGATAATTTGACAGACCTCCCCTAAATAGTGCTTCATATCCCTTTCATTCGCATTGTTGTTGTTGAACAACTTTATCTTTTTATTCTGTTTAAGGCTGGACGATTTTACTCGTCAAGGTGAGACGTATACGCCTCGGAAAGCTATGCATGAAAGAGATATTCAGTTAGTCTTTGTACAATAGGTGGTTAGCCCAATACCACTTTTCTTCCTACAAGTCCTCACCTATAGATTTTTTTACTCGCTTCCTTGACCAATATCACTCCGAAGATTTTTCTTCCCTACAAGTTCTCATGATCATGCATTCACGCGTAGTATAGATTCTTTTACTCGCTGTCTTACTATTATATATGTGCTTTTCATTACATTAACGCTATATCAGAATCGTATGTTATTTGGTTTATAATAATCATTGGTTTTCTTGTGGTGTGAAGAAATTAAGAAAATTGGTAAGAACTTTTGTATATTATGCATGCTCAAATGGTAGTGCTACTCAAACATATATGAAATTATGTGAACGTTTTTATTATGGTGCCTGTTGATAATCGATATATATATATATATATATATATATATATATATATATATATTATATATATATATATTATATATATATATATATATATATATATGGCAAAAGACGTGTGTAACAAGAATGTTACAAAGCTGGCGTATGGTTCAAGAGTGCTCAATACCATTGCTGGTAGAACGGAATAATAAAACAGTTAGAATGTTGCCTGAAGATCGCGTTACGCGTGAAACTTTGAGTAGCGACGAAAACATTCTAACTGTTTTATTATTATTATTATATATATATATATATATTTAGTCGAATTTTCAAATTATTTAACCGATTTTAATACTTTGCAAATTATTTGTAAAATCAAAACATTTTTTGTATTGTGTTTTATTGTATCGGCGTATCGTGTCGTGTCGTATCGTATATATCGTATCGTATATATCGTATCGTATTGAATGTATTGTATAATGATCACGCGAAATGATCACGAAAATCCCTGATTTCCAAATACCAAGTAATACTATTTACTGATATAACCACATATGGCGTCTTGAGGTTCTCCAAAAATTTATTAAGATGGTTCTTTGATCTTCGAGCAAGATGTTCGAAGCACTTTAAAACATGCGTAAAATTGACTTCAGTTTTAGAGGTTAAACGTCACTTGATATGTGTAATCAGATTCAAACTAACAACGTAATATTAACGTTTGGTCATTTTATTTCAAATTTTAGAAAAAATAACAGATTAAGTAATTACAATGCGTGCTGACAATAATAATTTTTTACGAAGCAGTCTTATCAAATTTGCATAATTTAAAATGTCTTTTAGAAGATGGATGGCATGCAGATTATACATTTGATATACAAGAAGAATTCTATAAAGTAGCTTTATCGTTTCAGCTTACACACGCTGGTGTTGTATTTCGCTATATATCGTTATTCTTTATCATAATACAGTTTTAAAATGATAAAATCAAGAAAATTAAAAACAGTAATTGAAGCCGTCGTTCCGCCCACTTGTCAAAAATCTGCACTGTTGAGAAAATGTCAACACAAACTGCGATATAACTGAAGAGCGGATTTTATTGACTTTCATGTATATTTATTTGCATGGGCCGAAAGAGCATAGTCGGAATACTATTACCCGTAAATTTCATGAAGTTCCAAGCTAAACTTTTCGAAATATGAGGTTTTGGGTAGGCAGTTAATGCTATTTTATTATTTATATAACAAGCGAGCGGTTTATTCCTTTTCGAAATCTTTGCCCGTCGGCGGATATTTTACCTCGCAACCTCAGTGATATTATTTTCTATTTTCCAGGGGCACTTTTATATATTTTATATTTTCACTTCGGACTATATTTTTTATTCTATTCTTTCTATTCTATTTCACTTCTGACAATATTTATCTTACGCTCATACGCTTAATATTGATTTTCACACACATTTAATTTATTGCATGGGCAGAAAGAGTATAGTCGAAATTCTACTATTCGTAAAGTTTATGCGGTTCTCGAAATATTAGCTTTCGACTAAACACTTTGCACACACCATATTTTAATATTATGAATCATTCAATCAGTGATCGGGTTTGAAACGGCTAAACTTTAATAATTATTTAGTTAGCATAATAGAACCTTTATTATTTAGTACTTCTTTGTTCCTACGGAAACGCCTTCAGGGTATTTCTAATTGGTAACAATCTAAGGACAGAATTATTATATAGTCAAGACTGTGTTTCAGTACAGATGCTACCAAAGTTAAGGGACTTTATTTCAACAGTCTACCCAATCTACCTATCTACTCAATCTACTATCGCTAATTGGGCAAGTGTAAACCAAAGTACGTAAGTCCATTTATTCTTGTATGTAATCGTAAACGTATAATTAGTAATTTTATTTATCAATATTTGCATGCGTAACATTAGTTAACATTAACTAAGATAGATTATCCGTTGTCGTATTTCAGTTCGAACCAACAGTATTCAACAGTATTCTACAGTATTCTACAGTATTCAGCAGTTCAACAGCGCTACAGTTCTACGGTTCCCATTGGTTAAATTTCGCAACCGACTCTACTTTGTATAACCTACATCAGCTTATACCCAAGCTAATCGTTTATTTGTTAACAAGACGCCCACTAGGCGTTAACTCGGGCTACTGGGCATGGGCAATGGGATGGTGATGTGGAGAACGAGATTGGTGGAGGAGGACATGTTACTAGAAAGCTAGTTAGAAAGCACTCACTTGTTTTACAAAGAACAATTTTTTATTGACTACTATTATAAACTTACATGCATGGACAACCTAGATTGGGACAACATAGAATTGATAATACTGAAAGCCATCATGGCATTGGTTTAACTATATCTCAAACTATATGTATGGTATTGTGACATTTTGTGCACATATTACACTTTAATATTTTAGTTATTGTTAATAAATTGTTTAGATGGTGTTCACAGATGGCATAACGATATCTGAAGGCCGCAACAGCACTGGTCTTGCTATATGTCAAGTTAGCATCACCATGTTCAATTGTACATACTTTTGGCATTCTTACATATAAGTTTGGTGTTCACATAATTATACTGTATAACTTTGGCATTGATACATATACTTAACCAGATATGTCAATGTTATAAAGTCATTTAATACCAGAGTAATAAATTGGTGGTTGATGGTTTAATAGTCCAACTCACAACTCCAACTGTGTGGTCCGAGAGGCCCATTACTTCAGACACCAGTGTTAATTTATTTGCTCTTTCATTAATACCAGATGTCAATGTTATAAAGTCATTTAATACCAGAGTAATAAATTGGTGGTTGACGGTTTAATAGTCCAACTCACAACTCCAACTGTGTGGTCGTATCAGTGAAAAATGTTTCAACTCTGTGTTGAAAATGCTTTGCAACCACAACAGGATTAAGATTTAGCATTGAACATCTTTCATTGTAAGATAAAGCTTCAATTTGCTCATCAGTCATGTTTTTGCCTTGAGTTCTAGCTATAATCTGAAACAATTCAGACCATCTAAGATCAGCACATGATAATGTCATAAACCATGTTGGAATCCCAAGTTGTTTTACCATGGCTACTACTTCATACATAAATTTTTGCCAGTAGCTAGGGTGGTTTAACTTGTTTACATTTTATTTTATTTGTGATGCAGTTACAGGTTGGCCATGAATTTTTTTTAAGGCTATATTAATACTATCTGATACTTTTTTTTGTTCCATTATAAATTGTGCAAAGATAAATTTTGCATAGCGAGATCTGGACTCTGAATTATAAGACTCTGAGTTACTACCAGTAAGTTTTACAGATAACTGCAGATTATTTGGTTTCTCAAATGACTGTATTAAAATTATCAAGCGACATGTTACTGGTATCTGATACTATAAACATGTGCTCGAACAAAATCTGTGAATAAACGATTGATAACAAATACATATAGCAGATAATAATGCACACAGTTGATGAAACAATGAAAACAAACCTAATATTTACCTTTATATCATTGTTGTATGAATTGTCAGTTACTAACTTCAGGACTGGAAGACTTGGACATTCAGTTTCAAGGTAATACTTTCCAGCACAATACGTAGAGTATACGCAGTTTGTTAAAATGAACTTGATATTCACATAACTTTGATTGTTTATACTTTTGGCTTTCATATAAGTACTGTTGGCATTCATAGATATTAACTTGGCATACATAGGTAACTTGGCATTCATAGTTGGTTGATCGCAGAAGAACCCGTGTCGAAATTGCTCATACTTTAGTGTAGGTTCACTGCGATCGATAGTATCGGCGTGTGCAGTTGTAAGCATTGTGAGCGTATTTAAGAACAAGATACTTGCCAGCCACATAACTGATCCCAG
Source organism: Paragorgia papillata (assembly GCA_035771165.1). Taxonomy (NCBI): domain Eukaryota; kingdom Metazoa; phylum Cnidaria; class Anthozoa; order Scleralcyonacea; family Coralliidae; genus Paragorgia; species Paragorgia papillata. Next base: position 9,937,422 of record JAWNZC010000322.1, on the reverse strand, counting down.
ACAATTCTAAGCAAGCAGGCAAGAACACTTCGAACCACTCAGACACTCAGTCGAAAAGAAAGAAGGCCACGAATCCACAATGCCACATGTCGTGCTAAATATAGTCACATGCCTCAGTTTCGCAAAGCTTATTGGTCAATATCGCCAGCGGCCGCGCGGAGGACTAATAACGCGACACATAAAAATAAAAATAAAAAAATTTAAAAAAAAATAATAATAGCGAAACCTAGACTCGTCTACCATAGTAGCCCGAGTAATTAAAGTCTTGTTTATTGTTTATCTGTTGAGTTCGAAAATCATTTATTGTACCATCCGCTATCCCTGTGGCTCTAGAAATATTCAGATCAGCAACCCTGGAGTTACATTAGTTCGAATTTGCTACACATAGACGTAGTTCGAGTTTTTAGTACATTATCGCAAAGGAATTTGAACAATGCGCTTACAAACGGAAATACGCTCAAATACGACGCAATACACCTATGCGATCCACAACACGCGATTGTTCGTCTTAAGACCCTTGTTATCTACTTTGAATTAACTAAACGAGTGAAGACGTCCCAATTATCACCTTGTAATAAAACGGAAACCAGCTACCGAGTTCGCGTGACTTGAAAATTGCTACTGATAAATCGCGTAGAAAAATAGATATCCGACCCGAAGACTCGATTAGTAACGTTGGCTCTAGCGATGGTTCTCGTTTTTCTACGCGTTCGCACGCTAGCTCTAGATCGTCGCTCAGAAGCTCCGCAAGCGCAAAGGCCAGAGCAGCCGCAAAGAAGGCAATTATTGAAGCAGAAATCGCGGCAACGTCTTCACGCACTCGAAGAAGAAGAATTAAAGTTACAACAAAGAAAGAGGCAATTAGAATTACAAACCAGTCACGCAAAGGCGGAAGCCGAAGAAAGGGCATACGCTGAAGTGGAAAATCAAGAAATGGAGAATTTCTTCGTTGTCGACGAGATAAGAGATAACCTTAACTCAACATCTCCTTTGCGCACTTGCGAGATCGAGGACGAAACGCCGTCGAAGGCAGATTGTTCCAAAATAATCCGAGATAGCGAAAGAGCTAGGGCGCAAGATGAGTCCACGGAAATTAGACCGAATCACTCCTTCGCTTTACGAGAAGACGCGCTCCAATCAACTAAGTCAAGGTCTCGTAGTATGCTAAATCCTAGCGCAGCTGAGTTGACTTACGACGTGTTCAACGCCCCTCTTGAAAACGTGAACGCTGACGTCATTACAAGAATGCTACATGCTCAAGAACGACAATCTCTAGCCTTCAATCAACTTATTCAACAACAAGAAGAAAACATCTCGGCATTAACTCTTCCACAACCCGACCTTCCTATTTTTGACGGCAATCCTACGCAGTATTATGATTTCGTCCGCGCTTTCGAGAATCTTATTGAAAGAAAAACTCGAATTGATAGTTCACGATTGTACTACCTGGTTCAGTACACAGCTGGTCAGGTCCAAGAGTTGATGCGTAGTTGTCTGTTCATGCACGAAGATCAAGGCTACAAGGAAGCACGAAGGTTGTTGAAGGAAAGATATGGACAACCCTACAAAATCGCAACAGCCTTGGTGGGTCGAGTAATCAATGGTGCGCCTATTAAGGCAGATGATGGCCCTGGTCTACAAAGGTTTTCCGTTCTTCTAACTTCCTGCAGTAACACCCTAAAGGAAATCGAGTACATCAACAAGCTGGAGAATCCTGATGGATTAAGGAGGATCGTCGAAAGGTTGCCTTATGGTCTCAAGCTAAAGTGGCGTGAGACAGTCGATACTATAATGCAAAGGGAACAACGAGACGTCACCGTAAAGGACATTACGGAATTTATCAATATCAGGGCGCGAGTTGCAAATCACCCTATTTTCGGCCAAATATCGGGTAATGACCTTAAGAAAAAGGACCATATCAACCATGGTAAATTTCGATCATCGAAGGCGAATAACTACGCGACCCAGAGTAAAGGACCGCTACCTGCAGTGCTGGCAACAGTATTAGCAAAGGCGCGGAATGTCCGTCCTGCGAAGCTGCGCACTGGCTTTCTCAATGCAATAATTTTAAGAAGTTAAGTGTAGACGACCGATATAAGTTCGTTCGTCAGTGAGAAAAAACTATGCATTAACTGCTTAGTCTCTGGACACTTTGTACGAGACTGTCTGAAGAAGAGTTTCTGTCGCGTCCAAGGTTGCAACGGTAAACATTCCACTTTCTTGCATTTAAAAGAGCCTACATCAAGAAACCCACTATCCAAGGTACAGCCAGGAGAAACGACAAAGGATCCCGGTGCGACAAAATCTGACGAAATTGAAACAGATGTTGAATCTGCGACAAAGGATTCCAACAACGGTTATGTTAGAACAGCGAAGAGCCTTCCTCGTTTGTCGAAAACTACGTGTGCGACCGGCCTTGCGGTGGTTCCCGTTATTGTAAAAGCAAGGGGGAAGAATACTAAAGTGGTGACTTACGCCTTCTTGGACAGTGGATCAAATACATCCTTCTGTACCGAGAAACTTATGAAGCAACTAAATATCGAAGGGGCAAAACGAATTTGTCACTTACAACCATGGAAACAGCAAACGCCTCCATCGAATGCTCAGTCGTCAGCTTGGAAGCATTTGACCTGAATGAGGACAACCTCGTCGAGTTACCTAAAGTTTTCTCCAGACCAACCTTACCGATTTCCACCGACAGCATCGCATCGCAACAAGATATTGATCGTTGGCCACATCTAACAGGAATAAACATTCCGAACGTCGATGCCGAAGTGGGTCTGTTGATCGGAAGCGACGTGCCCGTAGCCCTGCAACCGAAGGAGGTGAGAGAAAGCAAGGATGGCGGACCGTTCGCTACGCGCACAACCTTAGGCTGGGTTTTGAACGGACCACTCGGTACAAAAAGCAATCAAACCCGCACTTCAAACTTCATCGAAGCAAACATGGAGCTGAATCATCAATTCGAGAGGTTTTGCAACATGGAGTTCAACGACTCAACCTACGATTCCAAGACAACCATGTCTCAGAATGACCGCAAGGCGATCCATATAATGGAAAGCACGGTGAAACTCGTCGATGGACATTACGAATTAGCGCTTCCCTGGAAGAACTATCCACCATGCCTAAAGAATAATAAACCTCTTGCTGAGCACCGACTAAAGCTGCTAAAGAGAAGATTGCAAAGGGATCCAGTGGTATCGACCAAGTACAAGGAATTCATGAAAGACTTGCTACGCAAAGGCTACGCCAGGCAAGTGCAAGATAGCAACCTTGGTCCTCTAAACACCCACTGGTATCTTCCGCATCATCCAGTCTTTAACCCTCGAAAGCCTGACAAGATCAGAGTAGTGTTCGATTGCTAGCGAAGTATCGTGGCACTTCGCTGAATGACCAGCTTCTACAGGGGCCAGATCTAACCAACTCGCTCGTTGGCGTCCTCACTCGATTTCGAGAAGAAACAGCCGCGTTTATGTCCGATATAGAGGCGATGTTTCACCAGGTACGAGTTCGACCTAGCGATTGCGACGCACTGAGATTCCTATGGTGGCCAGACGGCAAGCTTGATCAACCACCAGAAGAGTTCCTGATGACAGTTCACTTGTTTGGCGGAGCATCCTCCCCGAGTTGTGCAAATTTTGCATTAACGAAGACTGCGGAAGACAACAAGGAAGAATTTGATCCGGTTACAGTCGAAACCGTCCAAAGGAACTTTTACGTCGACGATTGACGTCAAGTCAATTCAATTCACTCAGACGAGGAAGCTATTCGACTGGCGAATCAACTGCGCGAACTACTCGCAAGAGGAGGGTTCCGGTTGACGAAATGGGTTTCAAACTCCAGAAAGGTTATGGAATCGTTACTGCAGAATCTGAGAGAGCCGTGTCCGTGAAGGATTTGGACTTCGAGAAGTCGCAAGTCGAGAGAGCACTTGTGGTGCAGTGGAACGTGACCTCCGATCAATTCGGATTCAAGATTACTATCAAGTATAAACCTGCTACAAGACGAGGGATACTATCCGTCTTTAGTTCGATCTATGACCCGTTAGGATTTTCAGCTCCGTTCATCTTCCAAGCAAAATTAATTCTTCAGGATTTGTGCCGCAAGAAGCTCGACTGGGACGACGAAATTCCAGAGGAAGACCAGCAACGATGGCAGACTTGGCTTAGCAACTTATCAAAGCTTGAGGAGCTGACAATCGACCGTTGCTTCAAGCCTGCAGACTTCTGTGAAATAAAGTCATGTCAGCTCCACCACTTTTCCGACGCCTCACAGTCAGGATATGGCGCAGTAACATATCTCAGAATCGTCGATGGCAGTGGCAAGGCCCATTGCTCCTTTGTAATGGGGAAGTCGCGACTCGCTCCTCTAAAGTCAATGACCATACCTAGAATGGAACTATCAGCAGCCGTCCTCGCGACAAGATTAGACCGGATAACGCGACAGGAGTTAAGCCTACCAGTTGACCAGTCATTTTTCTGGACTGATAGCACATGCGTGTTGCGATACATTGAGAATGAGACCAAAAGGTTCCAGACCTTCGTGGCTAACCGAGTGACAGCAATTCGAGACACATCGTCGCCGTCGCAGTGGAGATATGTGGATACACAATCAAACCCGGCGGACGAAGCATCCAGAGGGGTTTCAACCGATTCTTTACAGCGTTGGATACATGGTCCAAACTTTCTCATCCAACCAAGCGAATCCTGGCCTCAGAGGCCCACAGACATGGGCGACATTTCCAATGAAGATCCAGAGATCAAGAACGCAGTCAAAGTCTACGCTAGTTCAACGAACGGAACTCCTAATCCCATACTAACGACTCTAGAGCGCTTCTCTTCCTGGGGCAAACTGAAGAAGATAGTGGCGTGGATACTTCGCTACATGACCAACTTGCGAAGGAACTGCAAGAAAGTCAAGACAGGAAATGCGACCGAAGTGCAACCGATTGATGGAATCATACCGATTAGTGTCCATGAGCTGAACAACGCCGAGAGAGAGATTCTTAAACATGTGCAGAATCAATGCTTCCATGACGAACTGCTCTGCCTCGGAAACTCCGCTCAATCAATCGTAACAAGAAAGATTACATTAAAGAAGAACAGCGATATATTCAAGCTCGATTCCGTCGTGGACAACGGCCTTCTTCGCGTAGGGGGGCGCCTGCAACGAGCACCCATCGATATCGAAGCCAAACATCCCATTATCCTGCCAAAGAAACACCACGTGGTCAAGTTGATTGTTGGGCACTACCACCGAATCTCCGGGCATTCTGGTCTAGAACACACATTAGCATTAATAAGGCAACGATACTGGATCGTGAGTGCAAGATCAAACGTACGCAGCGGCATCAACACCTGTTTTGATTGTAGACGGCGTCAAGCACCAGTACAACAGCAGAAAATGGCGAGTTTGCCTGAAGACCGAATTACGCCTTCCAAGCCACCCTTCACGTATGTCGGAGTAGACTGTTTTGGTCCCTTTACAGCGCGTCGTGGAAGGTGCAGCGTCAAACGGTATGGAGTACTGTTTACATGTCTCGCCATTCGAGCAGTCCACATTGAAGTCGCCCACTCCTTGGATATGGAATCCTTTATTAACGCCTTGAGGAGGTTCATTGCTAGAAGAGGAGAACCCAAGGAAATACGTTCCGACAACGGTGGAAACTTTGTCAAAGGAGAACGGGAATTAAGAGAAGCAGTCGAAGGATGGAACCAGCAACAAGTTCACGAATTTTTGCTACAAAGAAACGTCAAGTGGACGTTCAACCCTCCTGCTGGCTCCCACCACGGTGGAGTGTGGGAGAGATGCATCCGAACCGTGAGAAATGTTATGACGGCGCTCACAAAGGAACAGCTTCTGGACGATGAAGGTCTTACCACCCTGATGTGCGAGGTAGAGTCGATAGTCAACGGGCGACCCGTTACCAAACTGTCGGATGACCCTCGTGACCTGGAACCCTTAACCCCCAACCACCTGCTACTGCTGCGTTCAGGACCTACAGTACCACCAGGGAGTTTCACAAAAGACGACACTTACAGCCGGCGGCGGTGGCGGCAAGTACAGTACCTTGCCGACGTATTTTGGCGACGTTGGATACGGGAGTACCTGCCATCTTTGCAAGAAAGACAGAAGTGGAACAAGACTCACCAAAACATCGCGGTCAACGATGTTGTCTTGGTTCTTGACGAACGCACCCCTCGCAGTTACTGGCCTTTAGGACGCATTTTGGAGGCACACATTAACCGTAAAGATGGGCTGGTACGATCAGTAAAAGTGAAGACCAAAACAGCAGTGTTGGTGCGACCAATCACCAAGATTGTTCTACTGGAGACAGCAGCTACATCAAGTGACGATAAGTAGCAAAACTCTTTAACATTAATATTTTACAAGCATTTAAACATTATATGGTAATAGTTTTTGTATGTTATTACGTTTCAAACCTTTTGTTTGTCATTGTATATGTTTTGTAAAGGCTATCTTGCAGAGAAGCCTTTAAGGGGCCGGAATGTTAGTTTGAAACGGCTAAACTTTAATAATTATTTAGTTAGCATAATAGAACCTTTATTATTTAGTACTTCTTTGTTCCTACGGAAACGCCTTCAGGGTATTTCTAATTGGTAACAATCTAAGGACAGAATTATTATAGTCAAGACTGTGTTTCAGTACAGATGCTACCAAAGTTAAGGGACTTAATTTCAATCTACCCAATCCATCTATCTACTCAATCTACTATCGCTACTTGGTACAAGTGTAAACCAAAGTACGTAAGTCCATTTATTCTTGTATGTAATCGTAAACGTATAATTAGTAATTTTATTTATCAATATTTGCATGCGTAACATTAGTTAACATTAGCTAAGATAGATTATCCGTTGTCGTATTTCAGTTCGAACCAACAGTATTCAACAATATTCTACAGTATTCTACAGTATTCTACAGTATTCAGCAGTTCAACAGCGCTACAGTTCTACGTTTCCCATTGGCTAAATTTCGCAACCGACTCTACTTTGTATAACCTACAGACACCAGATCATAGAATATTTTAGTACTTTCACAAGAGTCACACTTCTGATGTATCTACACTAGAAAACCTAACGTGTTGCGAATGTGTCGAAACAACACGCCGTTTTGTCCTCTCAGTTGACACGCCGAAAGTGTGTTGAACACACTTTTGACGTGTTGTATTTTAGGCGTGTTGTAGTTAGACGTGTTGCATAAAACACGCCTTTGACGTGTTGTATATTGACTAAAACACGCATTTGGCGTGTTGTATCAAACACGCATTTGGCGTGTTTTTCATTATCAAAACAACACGCCGTTTTGTCCTCTCAGTTGACACGCCAAAAGCGTGTTGAACACGGTTTGGCGTGTTGTCAATGTTAGTGTGTTGTAGGAACACAGCAGGCGTGTTCTTACTGGTCACACATGAAGAAACAACACGTCAGGCAACAACACGTCAAGAAAACAACACGTCAAGCAACAACACGTCAAGAAACAACACATATCAAAAACAACACATCAAGAAACAACACATCAAGAAACAACACGTCGAAATGTGTGATCTGAGAGAACAAAGTAAAACACTCAACAACACACAAATTGTGTGTTAAATTCAAAAACACATACAAAATATAACTTAAGGTTGATAAATTTTATTTTTACACTTTAGTTGCCGAATGATGAACCGCTAAGCCTAAACGATATCAAGGGTATTACTGTAAAGGCGCACGAATAAATAGTCTATAATATATAATTGGTACTGATCTCAGTGAGAATTGGCAATCTATTGATTGTCTCGTATACGATAACGTCGCCAGAGAAAGTAATATACTATATTTAACCTTCGTAATTTAATAGTTCGTTTCTTGGCATTAATTTTTGTTAATAAATTAATCTGTTCTATAGCGTAAATATAACATAAATCGTTTTAGATATCACGTTTCTTTTTTTTTCACTTCACGCAGTTCTGCAAACCTATAATAAAATAGTAAAAGAGTAATGTAAAAACTATAAATTAAATCTCATAAGCCCTAATAATATAACACTTTAGTACTCTAATGTCATAATACCATATTATACAATTAGGCCTAGAGTATTTTGGTATTTTAATATTATACACTGCACTCTCAAACCTCCACACTCTCTGCACTCCACACTCACTGCACTCCACACACTGCACTCTCAAACCTCCACACTCTCTGCACTCCACACTCACTGCACTCCACTCACTGCACTCCACACACTGCACTCTCTACACTCCACACTCTCTACACTCCACACTTTCTGCACTCCACACTCTCTATACTCCACACTTTCTACACTCCACACTCTCTGCACTCCACACTCCACACTCTCTGCACTCCACACTCTCTGCACTCCACACTCTCTGCACTCCACACTCTCTGCACTCCACACTCTCTGCACTCCACACTCACTGCACTCCATACACTGCACTCCACACACTGCACTCTCTACACTCCACACTCTGTACACTCCACACTCTCTGCACTCCACACTCTCTGCACTCCACACTCTCTGCACTCCACACTCTCTACACTCGACACTCTCTGCACTCCACACTCTCTGCACTCCACACTCTCTGCACTCCACACTCCACACTCTCTACACTCCACACTCTCTACACTCCATACTCTCTGCACTCCACACTCTCTGCACTCCACACTCTCTGCACTCCACACTCTCTGCACTCCACACTCTCTGCACTCCACACTCTCTGCACTCCACACACTGCACTCTCTACACTCCACACTCTCTACACTCCACACTCTCTGCACTCCACACTCTCTGCACTCCACACTCTCTACACTCCACACTCTCTACACTCCACACTCTCTGCACTCCACACTCTCTGCACTCCACACTCTCTGCACTCCACACTCTCTGCACTCCACACTCCACACTCTCTACACTCCACTACACTACACTACACTACACTACACTACACTACACTACACTACACTACACTACACTACACTACACTACACTACACTACACTACACTACACTACACTACACTACACTACACTACACTACACTACACTACACTACACTACACTACACTACACTACACTACACTACACTACACTACACTACACTACACAACACTACACTACACTACACTACACTACACTACACTACACTACACTACACTACACTACACTACACTACACTACACTACACTACACGCTTCACTCTGTACTCTCCACTAAGCACTCTGCATTCTGACTCTCCATTCTACACTCTCAGTGCAGGCTACCCTCTCAGTGCACTCTACACTCTCACTGCACTCTACACTCTCACTGCACTCTACACTCTCAGTGCACTCTACACTCTCAGTGCACTCTACACTCTCAGTGCACTCTACACTCTAAGTGCACTCTACACGCTCCACTCTCAGTGCACTCTACATGCTCAGTGCACTCTCACTGCACTCTATACCAGTGCACTCTACACTCTCACTGCACTCTACACTCCCAGTGCACTCTACACTCTCAGTGCACTCTACACTTTCAGTGCACTCTACACTCTCAGTGCGCTCTACACTCTCCATTCTACATTCTACACCAAGCACTCTACATTCTAAACTCTGTACTTTGCTGTTAAGAACCTCCACAGGAATCGTTTTTGCATAAAACCTGCATATTTATATAATTGATAGTGGTCAACAGAGAGTTTATATAGTTTGTAATAAATAATTGCTTTAATTTATACCTAGATGATTTCATTCAAGCCATTTATTAAATTGCTTTTTTTGTGGGTTTAATAAAGGGCATGTACAAAACTAGTGATCACTTGATATTTAGTAATGTATTTAGAATACCTGGTCTTTGACTTGCAAATTTTAAATTGTTTGGTTGCATTATTTCTTTTTGGACCTCATTAGGGAACTCAAATAAACAAAACTTCACAAGAAAGGTTGCTTGGTAGCTTCAGGAAACATACATACAAAACATCACTTGTATCACAAACATTCCTTCATTCAGTGCAAAAAGGCTAGTTCGCTTAAACAGAGAAATGTGGTTTAATTGCAGACCTCTGTTCCCTAGTCTTTTTTTAAAGTGTTCATATTTTATAGTCTTTTTAGATCTACCAAATATAGGTTGATAATAGTTAATTGTAAATTCAATTGGATTGGGAAAATTTAGGACGACAGATCATGGGTTATGGCGGCGGATGTACATGCAAGGATTTAAAAGTTAAAAAAATCTGTAAAAAATTCGATTTTGACTAGGTGTTTAGGACAAATATGTGTTTAGTGAACAATTTACTTTAATCGTTATATGAATTCTTACCTTATATACAATGGTATTACAGCGTTGTAGGTTTTTTTTGTCGAACTGTTTTAGTTCATACAGTATAAACTTCATGTCAGATAACAAGCAAAAACGAAAACCCGAACCATTTTTCACACTTGACTGGCCAGTTTGAGATGCTTTTTCTTTTACATTGGGTTCTCAAGAGTTGAACATAAAAAATAGAAACAATATTATATTATTCATATGATATTGATAGGTTTTTTTAATCAACGTCGTGGCGTTCATGCTGAAAAACACTGACTTTTTATAGCAACCCGTTATAAAATTTTACTTACTGTGTCCAAACGATATTCTTTCGTAGGCCTAACATTTCTTTATTAAAAGTCCTCAGCTCTGCCTGGTAGTGGTATTTACAGTTGTAGTGAACTTTGTCTCTTCCAAGGATACAATTCAGACGTTTTAAATGTTGTGGTTTACTGTTATTTTCTCCAAAAAACTCTTTTTCAGACAAAAAAATTATAAAAACCTTCGCCCCGCAGCTCTGGACTTCGGACTGAAAAAAGTGGCGTGATGTTTCGTCATCATAAGGTCTGGTTACGTCACCAGCTTGCAGCAACAACACGTTAACGTGTTCTTTTAACACGCTGGCGTGTTCTTCACCGACAATTTTTGGCGACAACACGTTGATGTGTTCTTTTAACACGTCGACGTGTTCTACTCCAACAACACGTTGATGTGTTGTTTTAACACGTCGGTGTGTTTTATGGCTTTTGCAACACACTTTTGCTGTGTTGTAGCAGTTTTTTGACGTGTTGTTGACAGTTGATGGCGTGCTATTTGAATTTGGTGTGTTGTTACAACACGCTAGAACTTATTTAGACGTGTTCATCCAACTGCATATTGAAAAAACAACACACTGACGTGTTATAACTTCACAAGGCAAGGTTTTCATAACACGTCAACGTGTCGTATAAACACGTCGACGTGTTCTAACAACACGCTTACAACACGTCAAGTTTTCTAGTGTACTATTCTGTGGTCAGACCGCTGTAGCAGTTCTGGTGTGCACAAACTTTGGTTTCTTAATTTCATTATACAAGATATTGAACAACACCTAAAACAAGTAAACATAGCACCAAGTCAAGGTTTTGTAATATCTATGTAACAGCCAACATATTTTGTCAGCATAAATTTCTTATATACATGTATATAGTGTAAATACATGGCAATGTGATATATACTTCTCAAACTCATTATTAATTCATAAACCAAACACATAGGAAAATCATAAGCGAGACAAAGGTTTGATATGTAATCAAACACTTGGATTAAAATACTGATTCATTTGACAACTGATTCATTTCCTGATTTATTTGATCTTGAAACACTCGAAAGTTGTGTTTGATCTAATATCAAAACACCTAGCTCGAAGTTGGTTAAAACACACTTCTCACTCTTAGTGTATGATATATACTTCTCAAAGGCACAATAATTCATGAGGAAAACACAACGGAAATCAGCACCATGTCTGTGGTTTGGATATCGGAGGAAGAAATTACATAAATTAAGCAAACTTTTACCCGGACTTTCTCTTAAAATACTGATTTGTTTGAGATGCTATATCAAACACTCGGAGGAGTGTTTCATCAGGATATTCAAACACTTTGAAGTTTGTTCAAAAACCTCGGCTTCGCCTTGGTTTTCAACAAACGTCTCAGTGTTTGGATATCCTGATGAAACACTTCCTCGTGTATGACCTGTATGGAATGTGCGATTTTCGAGAGCCGGACAGACGATCGCCAGCCTACGATTGTGCGACAGGGAGCGTCACGACAGTCTTGACCACTCCTTTTGTGTGTGCCGGAAGTACGTGAAAACTAGGGACTGTCGTCGGACTGATTTACTGATCTATATACTGATTATACTGAGGGACATTAGGGAATTTTAGGGGACATAATTTATGTCATAAATCATAATACCAAGTCAGTCACCTTATAATATGAAAATTACATTGACAAACTCACAAACTTTTAGTACAGCGGCATTCATTCGAAGACTACGTCCTGTCAGCATCCGTGTAGCGTACTAAAATATTAAACACGATTTGTTACTGAACCACGTCCGGCCAGTGGCCACTCTGCTGACTGCTGCCAAACTCACAAACATTTCGCACGCAGTAATATATTCAGAATAAGTCAATTAGACGAATAGGAAGTTTAACTATTTTTTGTTTGCTAATTGCTACGCTTGGTGCGCCGAGCCATTAAAAATTAATTGTGCGCCAAGACGAAATTTTCCAGTATGGTTATCATTTTTGTGCGCCGGTTCGTGCGCCGACAGCACATCGTGTGCGTCGGAAAACTTAAACTCATAAAGCGATTTTATCATTATAAATCATTTCTAGAAAAAACTTTGGTGTATATTGACAATTTATTCGATAAAAGAAGAAAAGCTTTGAAACAGCAGACAGTTGAAACTTGAAGCCCAACTTCTAGCGAACTTTATAAGCTGAATATATTGGCTTTTGTTTCCGATCAAGTATTTATAGATTTTGTATAATATAGTATAATATAAGATAAACAACGTCACAGTTTTGAAACTATTTCTTACCTTGTATAAACTGACCAATGACAGAAACCATTCCAAGAAGAAAAGATTTGCAAAGATACTCAACCAGAAGTCCAACTCCCATGAAAACTTGTCCGATTTTTTATGCGCATGCGCGAGATTCGTCAGTCTGTGACCTCACTCAGCAAGCGTGCCATTGACGTGGCCTTACCCCCTGAACAAACAGATGCGCAAGGCAACATGCGCCACGACACTTACTTCAAAGGTGCCGACACGGAGTTGGACCTATTCTGTGACCGGGGCACACCGGGGTGTCGGAAAAGCCATAAAACAATTCCAAAAATTCCAAAAGCCATTCACCATGCATGTCTTACTAAGATGTTACTGAGAACCAACCTAAAAAACCTGAGTAAAATGTGTTTTATTCAGTTTAACCCTTTCCCTAATAGGTCGCCCAAAACCGGCCATGCACTTTGTTATGTGAGAACCCCTAGGAGGGAAAGGGTTAAGATACGTGCTGCAAAATTCGCGTGACACGCGAACTAGCCTGGTAAGCCGAAAACAGCTCCTTAGTTCTTCTTACGTAGTGCTAACGCTGTTAAAATTTTAATTATACTCATGTAAATATGCCGGTGTACATACGTACTCAGTTTAAAATACTGATCCTAATTGTCAAAACAGCTGCTAATAACTCTATTTTAAAATATAACGTCGAAAATATTAACGTTCATACAAAAAAAACCCAGCGAGAAATAAAAGAACTGTACTAATTGTTAACGGCTGATTGAAAGATAGTCAGGGTTTTTTAACTAAGCCGATTACTTTAAAGTGTCTATGACATGAAAAAATGGTATACGATTTTTTTGTACTAAGTGAAAGATATACTTGTGAAAGGTAATCTCACGAAGTTTGGCATCATTTCGTCGCATATTTTCCGAACTACGACTCTTCGAAGTTCACCTGAAACGACTCGAAGAGTGCGAAATTCCATCGCGCGGTCAGACCGGCTATCTGGTTACTTATGACGTAGGCGTGTGGACACATCTCAAGCCGACTAAACAAAATAACAGGTATTATTAGCCGTTTTTGAGCAAATTGGGATGGCTATGGGTCTGAATAAAACAACTTTATTTTAGCGAAAAAAGTGAAATTCTATATTACCGATGTGTTGACGACCTCTGGATATTCATTTTTCCATTGAAGCTCGAATATAAACACTCCTAGTAGGAGTGAAGTTAGGGCAAGAAACTGAACGTTTTGTTTACTTTTGATCAGCGTTCGCATAAAACGTCGTCGCCGTAAACTGTTGAAGTGATCGCAGCACAACGTCGTGAACAGAACCATTATAGAGGGTAGAATGTTGGCTAAGAATTACGTTGTTTTGCGTGCAATTTTTGTGCAAGTTCATCGTCGGTCTGGTCATGGGATTTGCTAAAAGTTAACTGTATGTTATACTATAACAATAATCACTTAGAAATCAATTTGGCAGTGAGTGGTGTTACATAGAACTGTAAAAAAAAGTGAAAGTTAGTGATGTTAATGTTGATCCGTGCATATATGGTCAATTTAATCTCTAGCGCGAGTTTCTTTACGTATTTATATCAGTAATAAGTATTTGGTTAACAAGGGTCGAGCGAGCTTATGACCACGCAGTTTTATCGCCTGCACAAATTATATCGTGATTGGACAAGCCAGCTGAAAATGCATGAGTCGCTGAAATGTGGGATATATAAACAGTAACTCAGATCAAAATAGTTATAAGTAATAGAACCAAGAACCAGAGCAGAAATATTGTAACGCTAGACGACTTGAACTAAAGTCGTACTGATCGAGGAGGTTTCGTATATCACAACAATCAGGTGGAATAATATATTTTAGGGAAAGGCCAATACAGTAAAAACCCGCTAACAAGAACCTACCACTATTAAGAACCTCAGGCTGAAATTAAGAATTTATTTATATAAGAATATAAGAACCTATCCGAGGCTGATTTGGTAAAATGTAGGTTCTTGTTAGCGGGTTTTTACTGTATATAAGATTATGTTTCGCCGCTATGACTATGGCCCAACCCAGCCTTCAAGAGGACGGTACTGTGGTATGGATCAGCCGCAAAATGATTCGCATGCACCAGAGTAACTGGACAGGTTTCGCAGAAGAACAGAAATTATGTATGATGTACAAAAATCATTGTCCCGACTTTTGACTCACGCCACATCTTTGCTCTACGCATTTTAAAGACCTTTTGTTATCCGCAGTGCTATTTGCTTTATAACATGAGAATCTCGCAAGACCCAACGTAATTTACTTAGACCCAGAAGGCAGAAGCGATACTCATTATTGTCTATTGGAGTATTGGCACACATGTGATTCCACCTGAGCCAACTGGCTTGAGATGCGTGAATATATTTTATAATATTATATATATAGAAACAGAATAGAAAATATTGCTGTTTTAGTTCTATTTGTTTTGTTAATACTCGGCAATATTCAGAATAATTCACTATTAACTGTAACACTCTGCCAAATCTTTGGACAATATTTCCCGAAGGAATCAGGAATTATGTAACCTCATCGACGATCGCCTCTCGACAGCATCATGATCTGATGGTTCATCACTATCAGGCTATCAGCATCAACCAAAAACTGCTTAATCATATCCTCATTTGATTCTTCGTCATCTATAGTAGCTGGTGACACAAAATATTCGTTTTCTGACTCGTTTTCAAAAGCTCTATCTTGCTGTATTTACCTGTATTACCACAGTGAAATTTACCATGAGTCCACACGCCTACGTCATCGCTGCGTAAACTCGGTCCCAGACTTTTCGTACTTTTTATTCGAAAATATGGCAAAATTGGCAACTTCAACGCGTTGTAACTTGAAAAATATTCATCAGAATTACGCCAAACTTTCTGAGATTATTATTTGGCTGGACATCTTTCAGTCTGTGTAAAAAACGCCATACTCATTTTTTCATGTCATAGACACTTTAAGTAGTGAACTTAAAACGTACGTGCAGCCGGCGCGCGTATACGTATACAATATTTGTATTTTAACGCAGGCAAATAATTCCTTCTAAACGAAAATTGAAGCTTAGATATATTTTGTCAAAGGTTTTTTTATCAAATATTTATTTTTTTGTTATTTTTAAAACGTATTGACCTGCGCGACGTGATTTGTGTGACAAGGTGGAGCGGACACGATATTGGCTGGACAGACGCTTTACTTTCGTCAGTTTGTTTGTAACTTTATAGTTTTAAATCACTTAAAAATTCACTATATACTGTAAGTTTTGGGAGTGCGCCACTTTGGCTTTAATAAGCAGGTAGTTAATATATCTTAAACACGTAGCCTACACACTAAATTACTTTGGCAGCTGGGGCGGCATATGATAGGAAAGTTGTAAGACGTTGTAAGCTTAGGTTGCAGTCTAATGCATGGGAAAACAGTGAATTTGATTGAAAAAATAATGATGCTTTTTGGCATATATTAAGAAAAATACATTTCGTTTTGCGATAGCAATTCCTGATGCTTTTTCGGAGTGTTTTTTAGTCTAACCCACGACTCCCTAATCGGATTCTCTAATTTTCCTCCCGCAAAATCAACACAATGGTATCTCTAGTTCAGAAATTCTACGAACTAGTGTCATCATGGGGAGAGGGCCATTGGTTATCAGTATCTATAAAGACTGTCATATGTTTCCCTTAATAAATTTATAGTCGCTTTTTGTAGTAATATATTCAGGGATTAAGATTGGGACTTAGAATATTTTCCGCCTTAGGTACAGAGACGGCGGGAGCCGCGAGGGCCGAGTGCGTGAACCGCAGCTGAGGGGAGGTGGGTGGGACGGTTCTACCCCAAAGTCTGTTGTCGAAGTTGCTGCAGTGTGGCAAACGGTGAAATGGCCAAAAACCCACCCTTTTCGACTGAATTTAACGAAACTGAAGGTCCCCAGGGCATTACTACAATTCACCCGATGAATTAGATGAACTAGATGAATTTAAAACCCCTCCGCCATTGCATTGTGAGCCGAGCATCCCACTGAGAATAGTAATATAATTAATTCCAAGAATATTCTCAATGCATCAAAACGCATGTAAATTTATTTCTCTAATTTTATTTCAGATATGATTGACCGAAAATATTGTATTCCGTTTCTATTGTTCGTTTTAATTCACCCAACATACAGCAAGCAATGTGATAAAAGTACGGCAAGTATAAGAGTTGCGTGCGCTTTCTGTTTACACCCGTTCTCAAAATTACGCGACCCCGGATGTTGACATGCATGTGGCGGTGATGTGAGTTTTATAGCAATTTGTTGTCACAAAATGGCGGACATCAATACGAACTGAGTCAGAATACAATGAAATGAGGACGTTAATGCTGACCGAATGGCGAATTATTTAATCATATAGCAATCCATGGGAATGTTGAATATAATGACAAAATAAGTTATATTCTCACATGTCGACTGCAGTATCCGCGTAATTTTGAAAACGGGTGTGATAGCGCTAGCTGGTTTTTAACTTCTCAACCACTGATCTCTATACAACTGGATTGCTCATCCGGCTCCAAAAATGAAGGCAGCAGAGATGACGAATTTGGAGTACCAAGATGTCCGCCACGGAAACTTTAGTATGTTTTCGAAGCGTAGCACGAAAAAAGATGAAAAAAGCCACATTAAAAATATTTCTGCTACTGATATCAGACAAAGGGCACTGGAAAAGGTTTAGAAGCTTATTTTTTGCACTTGCTGGTATTATTAAGCAGTAAAACGTGTTATTATATGGCAGCAGCGCTGAGAGGTCTGAATACGGAAATCCTGTAATTTGATTGGTTCATAAGCGGTCGGATATTTCCCTTATCCGTCCGCTCATAGCGGAATCTGCCGTTCGGGACCGTAAGTTTTATAAACAAAATGGCAGTCATGTCAGTATATGCAATAAGATGGATTATAATTTCAGAACTACCCATTGTTGAAATGTATCGGGCAGGTATGTTGTTAGAAATTTTATAAGCTTTCATTTGAGGTATTGTTTGAGTTTCTACGTTTTCTGAAACTTTTTAAAATGTCCAAAACGTTCGTAACATTGTTCGTAATAATATAACATTTACTTCTCAGAAGTATTAGAATTTCAGATGATTTTTTATTCAACTACTTAATAACGTACGGTCTTGAGCAATATGTCAAACAAAAGCAATTGAAAAATGCTATTTGGGGTAGAAAGTTCAGGATTCTAGCTCAACGCAAAGTACTTTAAAAATGGGAAAATGTCTGCCATTTTCGTTTAGTTCGCAAGAAAGATATATATGTTATTTACCGGCTGGGAGGTCCGTATAGAAAAATATTTGCCCGAGGTCTTAAAAAAGGCCCGAGGCCGCAGGCCGAGGGACATTTTTGAGACCGAGGGCAAATATTTTTCTATACGGACCGACCAAAACGGTAAATAACTTATTTATTTTTTTGTTACATAATTAGATAAATTAACATAATTGAATTAAGTTGCGTAATCGAGATGACGTTCACGTGATATTCAAAAGTCCAAAGTTTATCGTTCGAGAGTAAACAACTGCCGACATGCAGTCTTACAGGGAAGCTTGGAACCTTTTTTGTCATAAAAAAACATTCAAAACTCGAAGATCTAGTTACGAAGGGAAGTCAAAATGCAGTCCAAGTGTTTTTAAAGTTTAGTTGATAAAGATTCTTCGTCGTTCTTCTTCGTCGCTTGCTCGTTTTTGGCTGTTCGCTTGGAAAGTCGCTTTCAATATTTGGTTGACTGCATGAAAATTGAAAGTGTGGTCCTCGAGTTTGAAGACGAAAATGCTTGTCAGTAAGCCATTTGTAATTTCAAGTTTCAAGGACATGAGACGATGAGGTTGGCATGTGGAAAATGTTTGGCTAAAAGGTAAAAGACTTGTAGCGGTTTTGTTGAGTATAGCGGTTGGATAACAGAAGAAAGACAGTTTAGTGTCAAAAGGTTTCCCTGAGCTTTTCTATCTTAATCTCGTGGTATGATTTTTTATATATATTTCTATATAGTTTCATTTAGTGATTCAAAATACTGTGTTCACAAGTTTTTGTATGTTTTTCCTACCGTTTTAAACTGTTTTCTTAATAAATGTCAACTCGTAAATTTTGCTTTGTCACAGTTTTCCCAGCGTTTCTTTTAAAATTCGCTGTTTACACATGAAGTTGTCAAACCCATTTGGATAATAAAACTCATTTGCATCCCCGTAGCTCTCTGTTGAATTTATTTTTTCTGTGGCAAGCGAAATAGTTATGAAAATCGGTCAATTTTAAATGAATTTTAAAATTAAATTTAGGATTCCGTGACCGTGGTCAGATATCGTAAAAAACTACCCGCTCACGCAGCCAATCAAATTACAGCATTACCTAGGATTCCGCCCGCTCACGATTGATAAAAAAATAAGGGTCGAGTATTCACAGAACGTTCACAACATTTATGGCCATATAATAAACTACTTATTGACCTCGCTTGTTCGGTCTGTACTAGTGAAATATCGGATCTCTGTTTTTTTGCACAGACCTCAACTCGCTGCGCTCGTCTCGGTCTGTACTAAAAAAACATCGTTCCGATATTTTATTAGTACAGACCTCACGCTCGGTCAATAAGTTATTATTATTTTGTAATTTTTTACTCTGTTCGGTAATCGATAAATTTGCCTAATATAACAATAGAGGCATAAATATGTTTTTGGCCCGACTCAGGCTCATTTTAAAATTGGCTCTGAGACGGGCCAAAAACATTTATGCCCAATTAAAAACATCAACTCTATTACTATTATAATAATTTTAGTGGGCATTTACAAGAAAATCATAGACAGTATACGGTAAACAGTGCCAACCCAGACATGGCCAGACATCTGCGTAAAATTTATTATCCGCTAGATAAATTTCGCCGACACTTGTAGCTTTTTAAAAACTTTTCGCACATATTTACTTACACGACCAGCAAGAACATATTCATAATACCATTCTTTGTAATTTTGTAAAGCTCTGAGATATAGTAAGCGAAATATTAGCTTTCAAGTAAACTGAATCGGGCAGTCGCTTCAGACACTAAACACTTTACACTGACTTTCACGCTATTTGTTTGCATAGGCAGCAAGAACATAATCAAAACAATATTCGTCGTAAATTTCGTGAAGTTCTAGGCTATACTTTTCAAAATATTAGCTTTCGACTAAACAAATTACACATAACACTAGTCCAGGACGGCTTTAAAGATTTACATAACTCATATAAACTTACATGTTAACTTGGCAGAAAAACGCAACATTTGTCATCAAAACAATGTTTGCTTCAAAGTATTGACAAGAAAAGTATACAATTCCATAAACAACAAACCAATAGATCGTTTTCACTCACATGATCGGTGGCCCCATTGCGGTGGTGAAACAATACGAAATATTTGAATAAGAATAGAGCTAATTCCCATAATGTACACCAATATGGCCGCCATTTCATTGTTTTGGTACACCAATATGGCCACCGTGACGTCAGATGAAAACGATCTATAGTGATTTGTACTGCTAAAACTGATAGGCTCAGATCAGCGAGCTAAAATATATTTTAGCCCGCCGAATTCTCCATTTTAGCCTGCCAAAATACACCACAATGCCCGATAAAATTATTATAATAGTATATTACAAAATTCGAAGCAAATCAACGAAAACAGTCAATAACTTCTTTATAAAACTATTTATATACCTTTGGTATTAAAGCATAAGTCTTTACAAAGCCTTGAAGCATGTAGTTACAATTTCGTACTGTATCTGCTTTTATTTTCGTTCTGTTTTCTAATGGTATTATAAAGGTAACAGTAAATTGCCATGTGAGTTGTTTTAAAACGGCTTTTTAGCTTCCCCCGGTAAACTCTTACTACTCTTAAGCCCGCAAAGTACACTGGACTTGGAGTACCAATTTGGCTGCCAGTGGCTTCAAAATATATACCGCTGACCGTACAGGATGAGCAATCCAGTTATAGAGATCAGTGTTCTCAACCCCAAACGAACAAGCTTTGGCTTTTGTTAGTTAAAAGAATGAGAAAAAATAACTCAACATGTTAATTAATTAATTTTAATTAATTAGGAAGTAAAAAATACAAAAATACACCTATAATTTAAAATGCCCATTACCTCAAATACAATATTACTGATATGAATTTTATGTAAATTGTATAGTTAAATGTAAAAATATTTTTTGATTTGATCTTTTATTTATTGATATATTGAGATTACCCAAGTTTGAATTCAGATAATTGTACAAAAGGATCACGCCAAAGTACGCTTAATGCATACACAATATTCTGTTGCAGGAGAAATATTACCCAATTTGCACGTTAATCATAATGCTTATTGGCATACGTGAATATTATAATTACGTATTCTAAATTACATATATTTTTATTAACATTTTTAATGTTATTATACGAAAGGGAAAAGAAACACAAATGCCATACTTGCATGACGTCATCCTTATTACCATTTTGGAAATACAAACCTCAATATCACAATAAATAAAGATTTAATTCAAAAAATCTTTTGGCATTCAACTATTCACTTGACATAGGATCCATATCAGTAATATCGTATTTGGGGTCATATAGGCACTTTAACAAAATTTACCTGCAATTATGAAGAAAAAGAAATATGACAAAATGTGGTTTTCAAAATGGCTCACAAAAGGTTAAGCGGTAAACTATGGTAAAAAATCTCAGCCAAAAGGAAAAAGCCACATAGATGTATTATAATTGTCGTGCACTTTCAACGTCTCGGCAGTTTTATCTATATCTATATAGATAACCTCTAATAAGTAATGATGCTGACATGCAGTGGACTTACTTACTATATCACGCACGAGAAAGCGTATTTTACCACAGTATCTCTGAAATACCAAGAACTGAAGTGAGTTAAAAAAACAAGGCAATGGCCGATCGAGTTCGTTAACTAATTTCAAGGTTTACGTTATTAGTGTTTTCAGTTTGAGTTGTAAAGTTTTTTCGTATGTTTTTGCTGTACAAGCTGTCGTAAGTTAAACTCAGAGAAAACTCTGAGTTCCAGACGGGACTCGTGACACACATGTCAACCTTCCGAATGCCAGCCAGACGCTCTCACCATTGAGCCACTGGAACTCAGATGGTAGACCGAGGTAGTACTTGCATGTGACACACATACGGATTGACTAGTTCCCAGGCATATATATATATATATATATATATATATATATATATATATATATATATATATATATATATATATTTCTAAAATTCATTAATAATTCATGAGGAAAACACAAAGAAATATCATGAGCGTATCGGATCTATATATGTGATATAGACTCGCTCTAAGTTTCTCGCTGGTTTTTAACGGCTGAGATAAGCTTAATTTTCAAAATTACTACGCCAATGAACGCATGAAGTGATTCTTTTTAGAAGCCATTTAAAAACCTTGCAGTACGGGCTTTATCGGCTCTAAAACACTCGGCTATCGCCTCGTGTTTTATATCCGATAAAGCCCTCCTGCGCGGTTTATAAATATTACATATATATATATATATATATATATATATATATATATATATATATAAGTAATATTGCGCATTTCACTCGATTACATAGCATGTTCTAATGATTTTGGGTGAAGGAAAATTCGAGTGCAGAATATATACATTTTAAGACCAAACCGGGACCAGTTGCGGAAAATGCAACTACACAAGTGCAATGCTCTGACCACTGTTGAGTGAGAAATTGCTCTTGCCACGAGAACATAAAATCCATATCTTTGAGCAACCGTGTAATGTTCTATTTATTATCTGGACAATGAAATTATGCGTGGAAGTGATGTTGATAAACTGGGTTTAATGCAAAAACTACAACCGCTTGACTTAAACCTTTTAGAAATGACGAATGAAAAATACAACGGCTCATTCAAATACTGTACTTCATTTTACATGAAAAACTGAATTAAGAGAAGATACTGGCTCAAATTTACTTGATTCGAAACTTATGGCAAAAGGCGAAAATTTTGACTTGTCGATATGTCATTCACGAGCGTTACATACGAGAAATACGGCACTCGGTTCCCGGATGTAGTGAAATATGGATTCTACGAGTGCTTTAGTTCCTAGTAAAATACTCTTCTCCATATAATAAATAAATATATATATATATATATATATATATATATATATATATATATATACAAACGAGCACGTGTGATTTTGTTCACGGAATGTCGGAAAGTGCTCAATACCATAAAGGTAGAGCGAATATAGTATAGTTTACCTCAAAATGTTGAGTGTCGCAACTGTTAGTTTCACGCGGTGCGAGTCGCCTGAAGATCGCCCCGCGTGAAACTGACAGTTGCAACACTCAACATTTTGAGGTAAGCCTACTTAAACTATACTATACTCTGGGCCCATGCGCACTTCACGCTATCTGGATGTATTTCACCGATGCTGTCCCACATGCGGTTGTCACCGACGATCGCATGTGTATAAGTAATTGATGAAATTCATTCAGATTGTTCCAAGCTACACTGATGAGCTGTTGTACAGCGAAAACACCGTGTCTGTAGATTGAACTATATATATATATATATATATATATATATATATATATATATATATATATATATATATATAAGTGAGTTTTGGTTCACGAAATGTTAGAGAGTGCTCAATACCATATATAGATAGAGCAAAATACAAAGTATGAAGTATAGTTTTACCTTAAAGTCTTCGCTACCAGAGGTTTCACCCTAAACGGGATCATCAGTTTAGGGTGAAACCTCTGATCATCGTTTTAGGGTGAAACCTCTGGTAGCGAAGACTTTAAGGTAAAACTATACTTCATACTTTGTATATATATATATATATATATATATATAGCATGTTCTAAGGATTTTGGGTGAAGGAAAATTCGAGTGCAGAATATATACATTTTAAGACCAAACCGGGACCAGTTGCGGAAAATGCAACTACACAGGCCTTCCGGCAGGAATTGAACCCACGATCTTGCGATTCTAGTGCAATGCTCTGACCACTGAGCCACGGAGGGCGTTGCCAAGAGCTTGGTCGAGAGTTCTGTATATATAATAAGGTGGTAATCGCAAGGTCGGGGGTTTAATTCCTGCCGGAAGGCCTGTGTAGTTGCATTTTTCGCAATTGGTCCCGGTTTGGTCTTAAAATGTATATATTCTACACTCGAATTTTCCTTCACCCAAAATCCTTAGAACATGCTATGTAATCGAGTGGAATGCCCAATATTACTAATAATATACCCAATTCTCTCCTGGCATTACCACCTTATTATATATACAGAACTCTCGACCAAACTCTCGGCAACGCCCTCCGTGTCTCAGTGGTCAGAGCATTGCACTAGAATCGCAAGGTCGTGGGTTTAATTCATGCCGGAAGGCCTGTGTAGTTGCATTTTTCGCAACTGGTCCCGGTTTGGTCTTAAAATATATATATTCTACACTCGAATTTTCCTTCACCCAAAATCCTTAGAACATGCTACATATATATATATTATATATATATATATATATATATATAGTATAGTATAGTTTAAGTGGGCTTACCTCAAAATGTTGAGTGTCGCAAATGTCAGTTTCACGCGGGGCGATCTTCAGGCGACTCGCACCGCGTGAAACTAACAGTTGCGACACTCAACATTTTGAGGTAAACTATACTATATTCGCTCTACCTTTATGGTATTGAGCACTTTCCGACATTCCGTGAACAAAATCACACGTGCTCGTTTGTGTATATATATATATATATATATATATATATTTATTATATGGAGAAGAGTATTCTACTAGCAACTAAAACACTCGTAGAATCCATATTTCACTACATCCGGGAACCGAGTGCCGTATTTCTCGTATGTAACGCTCGTGAATGACATATCGACAAGTCAAAATTTTCGCCTTTTGCCATAAGTTTCGAATCAAGTAAATTTGAGCCAGTAACTTCTCTTAATTCAGTTTTTCATGTAAAATGAAGTACAGTATTTGAATGAGCCGTTGTATTTTTCATTCGTCATTTCTAAAAGGTTTAAGTTAAGCGGTTGTAGTTTTTGCATTAAACCCAGTTTATCAACATCACTTCCACGCATAATTTCATTGTCCAGATAATAAATAGAACATTACACGGTTGCTCAAAGATATGGATTTTATGTTCTCGTGGCAAGAGCAATTTCTCACTCGTGAGATATTGTCCTTGCCACTCGAACATAAAATCCATATCTTCTCGCCACCGTGTAATACCCCTTATATCCATATCTTCTCGCCACCGTGTAATATCCCCATATATATATTTATTATATAGCATGCTATCGGATATGAGCTTTTGCGTAATCTGATTGGTTCCCTACTACTAGGCTATCAGCTCATATCCTGCTAGTAGAGGAAAAACAAGATGGCGGCATGTTTTTTTAAACTGCCGAAAAGAGTTGAAATTGACGGATTTTTATACAGAAAAACATCAACACCCTCAAACCAATGTATAAAAAACAACATTGTGTAAAAATACATTAATAAATACACAATTTAGCATGTTAAATGGTAAAATTCAGCTAAAAATTACGTCTTTTTACTTCAAAAACCCGACTAAATTAACGGGTTGATATTAATTTGTTGCCAAAAAAAGAAACTCACGGTTAAAATCAAGCTTACAACACACATTTTGTAGGAGATTACCAGTAAAGGGACTTTTTTGATTTAGATAAGCATTTGGAGTAGTAAAAAGCATGTTCTTTTTCTAAAACAACCAAGTAAGTAATTTAGTTTCACTGCCGAAGGTGTTTCAGTTTCATTTTTGCATGAAATCAAAACCTTTTTCACGACAGCAACGCTAATATAAACAACTGACCCACCTTTTGACTTAATAAAGGTACCTTTTTTTGTTGATCTGCTTAACACATTTTTTGCCTCTCGAGCAACATTTATAGAATATTTCGAAGCTGTTTACCGAACAGCTCAGCGAGAAACTCTATGTGAATGCATCATTACGCATGGCGGAAGTATTTGTTGCCTATGCCGGAAGTTTGTTGTTTCAAACATTTCGCTGTAATTTTGTCTCTTGTACAGTGCTTGGCTATATAATAAAACAGTTATACCATTCGCTCTCGTTGTATACGAACTAATAGCCAACTCGGCGAAGCGCCTCGTTGGCTATGAGCTCATATACAACTCGAGCTCATGGTATAACTGTTAAATATATATATATATATTTGTATTTTGCTCTATCTATATGGTATTGAGCACTCTCTAACATTTCGTGAACCATAACTCACTTATATATATATATATATATATATATACGGGCCAAAAAAAAAACGTAATAACGGGGTGGTCGTATTAACGGGGGAGTATGGAGTATTACACTACTTAGAATGTATTCAGGCCAAAAAAATGTGGTCGTAATAACGAGGTGGTCGTATTAACGAGGTGGTCGTATGGCGGGGTTCCATTGTATTGAAAACAACCTCGGTCTACCGTCTGAGTTCCAGTGCTGTGGCTCAATGGTGAGAGCATCCGGCTAGCATTCCGAAGGTTGTGGGTTCGAGTCCCGTCTGGAGCTCAGAGTTTTCTCTGAGTTTAACTTACGATAGCTTCACTTGTACAGCAAAAACATATGAAAAAACTTTAATTTCAAAGTGTTTGTTTAGATAGCATAGTAAAGAACAATTTTAAGGGTTGATATAGCTGGCCAAGCAATCAGTATTTAAAGAAAAAATCAATGTTAAAGTTGTGTTAATCGCACTGATCTCTATACCGATCCCTATACAACATATAGAGATCAGTGGTTAATCGGCTATTACGTTTTTACCGCGGTATCAAAACCGGTAATGGTCATAATCTTCTTTTGGTATTTTTCTTATAAATTATTAAAGTTCTATAAACCGTCTGTTTTATTTGAAATAACTTGCACTTAAAATGTCAAAGTAACATCTTTTTCAGTTTTTCGTTTCTTTGCTTCGTTGTCGCGATATTTCAGGGTTTTTGATGTGCAAATTTAACATTTTGGCGCCACGTGTGCGTGGCGTCACGGAGAAGGTTATATATCGCTGCTATTACTAGTATTATATTTTTCTCATAACATCGAACATTTAGAGTTTTGAGTAATCATGTTTGATAATGGCAAAAATATATAATAGTCATGCACATGTGACGTCAAAATGTTAAATTTGCATATCAAACAAACTGAAACATCTCAACAACGAAGCAAGGAAATGAAAAAGTGTTGTGTCTTTTTCAAAAAGACAGGACGGTTTAGACGGCATTGTATGATTTGAAAAAGATACTGCATGGATATCATAAGAAATTACATAAATTAAGCAAACTTTCGCCGCGATTTTTTCATTTAAAAGTACTAATTAAACGTTTTAGGTGCTATAAGTAGTATACAGAAGGGGGGTTCTGGCGCGGGTGGATCGGGTGGACGTCTCTATTTATGGTCTTATATTAATTTATTAATTTCAACGGTATTATTACTCAATCATGACCTACCCTATCAATCAGTTAAACTGGTGTTTAAATAATTTACTTAACTAGATCTACAGCGTAACGCTATTCTTTCTTTCAAAAAGTTTACACGGCTACATGAAGAAATCGAGAAGTCGTGAGAAGAAAAGCGTGTCAAAATACAACGAAATATTATATTATAGAGGATGTATTTGCATAGTGTATTATATTTAATTGATGTTGAGGGTGTTCAGGAGACGTATAGATCTTTTTCATCTGACGTCACGGCTGCCATATTGGTGTACCAAAACACTGAAATGGCGGCCATATTGGTGTACCATCTTTATCCGATGGAAATTTAGCTCTATTCTTATTGAAATATTTCGTATTGTTACACCGCCCCAATGGGGCCACCGATCACGTGAGTGTAAACGATCTATTAAGATAATAATAGTATTGCTAGTAATATTTGCATAATCCATGTGTATTAATGAATAACTCATTAAAAACTCATTAGCAAATAAAATGAGACATGTTTGGGCAACTAGAATGTGACCATAGAGAATAGCTAGCGTCGCATAGCTTTATTCCAATTCTGCTAATAGTATGGAAATGTTGAATAATATATTAAATCATCGCAGGATCATTCCTAACTTAACCCTAGTTTGTAAAGAAATCGAGAAATCGTGGGAAGAACTTTAGATTGTTGATGAGGAATTAATTCGAGAAGGCGTCAGCAGAATGATTTCAAGTGGCGAAATATTATATAAACGAAGTATAAACGAAATATTATTTGGCCATGGGACGGCTGAGTGCAGACCATAGAAATAATATACCTAGAATGCGTGCTCTGTCACGTGACAGGTGTCCAAATTAAATTTATTTTGCCCTTATAGATCCGCCATTTTGAATTTTGCAAGGGGTGGGATATATATACAACAATGATCGCCTCTCAAAATAAAGAATTGGAGGACGTTTCAGGGATAAATTGGATACATGCATGACAACAAATCAGCCACATACACATTAGCATAAAATAAAACAATTTGCAAGACACTTGCTTTGTTAAACGTACTAAAAACTATAAGTTCAAAATTATATTTCGACCAATTCACCACAATTACAAAAAGCAACAAAAAGATAGGCTCATGCTAAACTTGAAACTCAGAAATTGTCTGCATCAAAGGAAGCCCGTTTAAAACAAAAGAAAATAATCAAATACGTAATGGAAACTAAGAGAAAATCTTAAGAAAAACACGGATTTAAGATGTCAATATAAATAAATAGATGTCGAAAAGACTGATGTATAAAAAGTATGACAGGTGCATAAACATTTTATATTTCAAAAATCACAAGCTAGAATCCCTATTAGATTGGATAAAAAAGAACAAAACACTTACTGTCTCCTGGATTAATCTTCCACATTCAGTATAAATCACATACAGATTGGCAAGTGGGTATCATTAAAATATATATAATGTAAAACAGTAAAAACACTAAAACCATTCGACATTCGTATTAAAAGGCCGCTATCGTCGCCATTTCTACATCCAGAGTTTGATGTTCGAAATGTTTTGGCGAAGGATATTGCACTTCACATGCCTTTATCTTTAAATTCACTAATCCAGTAAATTTCCCGGCGTAAAAAACAAAGAAATTCAGTGCTGAAATACATCCATCGTCCACTCCACACCGGTTATCAACCGCGGCCGTGTAAAAAACTATTAAAAAGTCCTAGGGCGAGTTCCTTTTGCCCTTATAAATCCGCCATTTTGTGGCGACAATTTTTTGACTGACAGGAGATAGGAGCCCGCATTCTAGGTATATTATTTCTATGGTGCAGACGTACGTAGAGGATATTTTTGCATTGTGTAGCATATTTAATTATTTTTATGGGGGTATTCAGGAGATGTAGGGGTAATAAGGGGCATTGCTATCTTATCTTCCCCTTATCGAGTTATGTTCCTTATATTCATTCCTCTTATCTTCTTCTTATCTTCCTTATCTTCCCCTTATCTTCCTTATCTTATCTTTATCTTCCCTATCTAATTCCCTTTATCTTCTTTATCTTGCCCTTATCTTGCTTATCATTCCCTTATCTTCCGCATCTTCCCTTTAGCTTCCTTTTATCTTCCCCTTATCTTCCATTTATCTTCCATTTATCTTACTTTATCTTCCTTTTATCCTTTTATCTTCCTTATCTTCCCTTTATCTTCCTTATCTTCCCATTATCTTTCTTATCTTCCCTTTATCTTCCTTATCTTTCCGTTATCTTCCTTACCTTCCCTTTATCTTAATATTCAGCGTGACGAACGCTTTACGAACGCATTAAAAATCTTATGTTTTGTGTGGTTATGTACGCTATCCTGTTGGCATCGATTTAGCTTTTAATTTAGACACGGACCACGTTAGTTTACATCATGCAGCGAAAGCGATGCCAACAGGATAGGGTACATTACCACACAAAAAAAAAATTTTTTAATGCGTTCGTAACGTGTTCGTCACGCTGAATATTAAGATAAAGGTAAGGTAAGGAAGATAAAGGGAAGATAAGGAAGATAAGGGGAAGATAAGGAAGATAAAGGGAAGATAAGGGGAGATAAAGGGAAGATAAGGAGAAGATAAGGCGAAGATAAGGAAGATAAAGGGAAAATAAGGAAGATAAGGGGAAAATAAGGAAGATAAGGGGAAGATAAGGAAGATAAAGGGAAGATAAGGGGAGATAAAGGGAAGATAAGGAGAAGATAAGGCGAAGATAAGGAAGATAAAGGGAAAATAAGGAAGATAAGGGGGAAATAAGGAAGATAAGGGGAAGATAAGGGAAGATAAGGAAGATAAGGGAAGATAAGGGGAAAATAAAAGAAAGATAAAGGGAAAATAAAGGGTAGATAAAGAAGATAAGGCGGCGATAAGGAAGATAAGGGGGAGATAAGGAAGATAAAGGGAAAATAAGGAAGATAAGGGGAAGATAAGGAAGATAAATGCAAGATGGGGAAGATAAGGGGAAGAGAAAAGGAAGATAAGGGGAAGATAAGGAGAAGATAAAGGGAAGATAAGGAAGATAAGGGATGATAAGGAAGAAAAGGCGAAGTTAAGGAAGAAAAATGGATTATAAGGAAGGTAAGGGGAAGGTAATGGGAAG
Source organism: Paragorgia papillata (assembly GCA_035771165.1). Lineage (NCBI taxonomy): Eukaryota > Metazoa > Cnidaria > Anthozoa > Scleralcyonacea > Coralliidae > Paragorgia > Paragorgia papillata. Next base: position 9,906,937 of record JAWNZC010000322.1, on the reverse strand, counting down.
ATAAAGAAGATAAAGGGAAGATAAGGAAGATAAGAAGAAGATAAGAGGAATATAAGGAAGATAACTAGATAAAAGGAAGATAAGGGGAAGATAAGAGAAGATAAGAGGAAGATAAGATGACAATGCCCCTTATTACCCCCTACATCTCCTGAATACCCTCATAAAAATAATTAAATATGCTACACTATGCAAATATATCCCATACGTACGTGTGCACTCAGCCAAATAATATTTCGTTTCTGATATATCGCCACTTAAAATCGTTCTGCTTACGGCTTCTCGATTTCTTTACAAATTAGGGTTAAGTTAGGAATGATCCTGCGATGACTTAATATATTATTCAAAGCTTCCATACTATTAGCAGAATTGTAATAAAACTACGCGACGCTAGCTATCATCTATGGTCACATTGAAAGAAAGAATCAAATGGCGTTATGTTGTAGATCTAGTTAAGTAAATTATTTAAATACCAAATTAACTGATTGAGTAATAAGACCGTTGAAATGAATAAATTAATATAAGCCCATAAATAGAGACGTCTTGCGTGGATCAAAAGATCCACCCGATCCACCCGCACCAGAACCCCCCTTCTGCATACTACTGCTATCTGCATGCATGACCTATATTTATCAAACACTCAAACAATCGAAAGAGTGTTTTATCAGATATCACATTTAGTAGTTGGTGAAAAATCTCGCTATACATGTTTTTTCAACTCTACTTTTCTGTGTTTGGATCAAGCGCCCTGGTTTGGATGTTTTGACGGCTCGCTCCTTGTATATTATGATGATATATATTACATCAATACGTTGCGTAATAAACTGTGTATTCAATACATTTTAGTAAAACAGTCAGTATTTAAAAATTAACATTAATTTTCATTCCCATTTCGCATTTTAAAGTACAAAAATAATTTAACATTTTCAACATAAATTTTATTTTTTAACCAAATTTAAACAATATAAGATATGATAGGTTTTATGGTTAGTCGATTGATAGGTTGTCTTTAAAGTCGTTTTTTAAATCTTAGTAGTGGGTTCGTACTTTTCCTTTTGTTGTCCAATTTCATTGATGACAATTTAGTTAAAATGTAACAGTTGTAAAAAAAAGGGAAATTTTGAAGATAAAAATTATGTAAGACATCTTTTCTAAATTTACGACAATTTTTTTCTTACAGTATGCCAAATTTTCTTTGTGTTTTTATTTTAATTTAGGTAAGTTTGACTGGCTAAGAAAAGATGATATTAATCTAGACGATGCTCGATATCCACGTGAATGGATTGTTTACAACTGCATACTAGAAGATAATAAAACTAATGTGTCGTTGTGGCGTAAAAACGAAAGAGTTTCAGATCAAACTAAAGTAAAACAATTAAATCAAATGTTTAATGTTACAAATCTAAACTATGACGACGAGGGAGAATATTTTTGTAAAGCGTGTAACAGAAAAGACAAGGTGTTGGGATATCTTGATATCTATCGGCCAAACAGAGGTAATGCTACTCAAACTTTTGTTAATGTTAATTCGTGTACTTCTGTTTTGCTGTTGACTCTCCTACCATTTTCTATCTGCTCAACTCTAGTTACAAAACGTTAAGCCTGTATGCAATTGATTTTTTCATTAAACACAATGAACAGTGAAACTTTGCGTGAAACTTTGCTGAAATACAATGCGACAAAAACAGCAGTCAAGTGGCTGAAATAAAGATTTTGATAGTAAGATAGTTCTGATAAAATTTGTTTACTTTTCTTTTAGCAACTCCAAACAAAATTAAACACATTATTTTGTAAAGTTTTCTTGCACTCCGGTTCCATTTCTTGGAGAAAAACTTGCTTGTTTGCCTGCTTGCTTTCTTGCTTTCTTGTCTTCTTGCGTTTTTGCTTGCTTGCCTCACGCTTGCTTCTGATTACTTTATTATGTTAATCAACTCATATACATAATTATCTATAATCACCGGATATGACGTATTATACAAATATGCTACATTACTTCCTTTCTATTATTTTCTTGAATCAAAAGAAAATTTCAACTATCCCTCTTTAAATGTCTATTCTACCTACATTGTTATTATAGTACATAGTTCTGTTAATAAGTTCGCATGCACTACAGTTTCTACTTGTTGTCACCATATTGGTATCGTGTCACTTGTTTTCTAGTTCTTTGCGATCTTCGTAAATGTTGTCTCGGCTGTGTACGTCGGCTGGTTGTGCTGTAGTTCTGCTTTCCCATTCATCATCACTTTCTTCTATTATCACTTTCTTGAAATACGAAATCTTTCTTGCAATAGATTTACCTTCTCTCTCCACCGTATAATGCTCTGGATCAAATAGTTACAGATAACGGTGTCTCTTTCCTTTATTTCCGATCCTTTCGCTCTGTTTCTCTTGTCGTAATGCTCTTTATTCTCTTGTTCTTCTTTTCCAGATTTCTCTTAGCCATTGTGTGCTTGTTGATAACTTTCTAGCTCTTTAATTCCGGTAGATATCCTCTGATTTGTCGATTAAAGAGTAGTTCACACGGAGCAACTTTTGTTGTTTGATGAGGGGTTGAATGGTACTGTAGTAAAAACCTTAATATAGGTCTTGTTTCCAGTTCTTTCCTTCAATTTGGGTGGTTTTCAAGACTTTTCCAATTGGTTATAAGACTTCCTACGACTGCATTTCCGGCTTGAAGCCATAGTGGCCTTGTTTTCCACTCTATGCCAAAAGTTTTAGTGTATACTTCAAACTCCTTCCCATTGAATGGAGGTTCATTTTCTGTTTTAATTCTTGCTGGTATTCCATGGGTAGCAAAAATGTTATCCAGTTTTGGTATGTTTTCGCTTCAGTTGAGTTAGTCTGACTATTTCAATATCTGGGAATTTGGAATAGGTGTCGATTACAACTAGCAGGTATTGACAAGTTCTCGGTGTTGGACCATAGAAATCGATTCCTAGCTATATACTTGTCCATGTACCGGTGTATCTTCGTCGGGATGGTGTTATTTCTATTGGTTCGGGGTTACTGTTTTCCACAGCTTGACAGGCGATGCATTTGTCGACCATTTCTTTTACTGTTTTATCCATATTTGGGTACCAGATTTTTTCCCGTAGCAGACTCTCGAAACTCGAAAGAAGGCGGAAAAAGCAACAGGCAAACTATAGAAAACGAAGATATATAAAGGCGGAAAAGTTAATAAGCTTTAAGGTAAAAATATAGAGCAGCCACTTTCAGTTAGTAACAAAACTGTTCGAGTTTTCCTGTATAGATCACTGTTAATTTTGTTTTTTATTTTGTGTGTTCCTGAAATAATATTTAAAACATGAGCAGCAGTTTTTATCAGATTTTAAACACGAGGCGATAGCCGAGTGTTTTAGATCTGATAAAACACGTACTGCGAATAAAATAGCTTCAAAAACTGCGTTTTAAATAGCTACGAAAACGACCCATTTGGTAAGTTCATTGGCGTAGTAAGTTTGAAAAATAACGTTGTCCAAACCAAGAAAATCAAAGCTAAAGTTTATGTAAATCAGGAGGTTTCTTTATCAGATATAAAACCACGGATATATATGATACTGATTTCCTTTGTGTTTTCCTCAAGAATTATTAATGTTTTTTTGAAGTATTTTAAGCGTATCATATCCATTGCATGTTTTTGCTTGCCAATTCCCATTGTATGTTTTACCTGTGGCTGTCGTCTTATCTTTTTGTATCTACTGCTTATGCGTGAGTAGATATATTGCTGTAAGGTAATGTAATGTAAGTTAACAAAAGAATGCCTTCGGAGCCAATCAAAACATAGAATAAAACGATTGACTCACGACCACTGCTCACGACAGACAACCGAAGCAAAAATAACTACTGTACACCAAGTATTTCATAAGTCATTGTTGACCGCATGGTCACATGGAGCGAGATATATGACAAGGAACGGGATATTCAACAAGAGGAAGTTTTTACAAATTTAGTAAGTATTTTAAGTATGAATCGTAGTCCATTCTTAATTGTGACGTACTAGACGTTGTTGGAATAATGATAAAAGTTTTTGAAAGCAAATTAATCGAGTTACACTGTTTTAATTAGGGGGTGACACGAAAAATAACAATAGGCGCCTGCAGGCGCTCCCTTTCCCCGATCACCCCAGCGCCGGCTACGCAGGCTAGACTTCCAATTGTGCAGTGGTTGTTCTGATAAGTTTACAAGTGAATTGTGGCGCTCGTTTCGCTTCCATGTTTTGCTGTCGTACGTTCGGTGACTTGTTAATCGCATGCATGACAGAATCGTTGTTCGCTTCAACATTGTTTTTACACCGTGTTTATATTACGCATGTGGGAGTCATGTAGGAACGGAGAGGTCTAAAATATCTTCCTAAGTTGTCACGATGTCTTGGGCAAATTGTTATCTTTTCTATTTGGTCCTGCTTGAGATTAAACTGGCCAGCTCGAGCAAGAATAAGTTGATACTCGGTAATATTTAACCTTGATAGGTGACAGCTTCTGAGGTGCGTTTGTATATCCCGATTACATTCAAGAATAGGTATGTTACCACTGACTCATCGGCTTTCACCGCATGAAAACTGCCCCAAACCTGACAGAGAACAACTATTTTCCATGCTTCACATACTCTCACTATAAATTTACTATAAATAGTTATTAATATCACATGACTTCTTTCTCATAAATTTTATCACGTGTGAATATTGCCGCGGTAAGGACCCCCCCCCCCCCCCCTATCAAAATTGCGTTATGTTTCACTGCTGTCACACAAACTGATCTTTGCCCAAAGAGTACTATAAGAATTTGGTTCGATGTTTTGACTTTGCCAGATTCTACGAGAATATTGTCCGTCGTGCGAAGCTCTGTTTATGTGAAAATAACACGAATTTGATGAATGGACTGTTGTAACGTGATACAGCAGCAATTGCATAGCGACATGACAAACTACTAAACTAGTCCACTTGGAGTTGCGGTGAAACCTGGTTTAATCGAGTGAAAGAACACGTTAAAGTTTGGAAGCCTTCGTGAAACACTCACAAACCATAAACGTACTATTATGAAGAGTTGCCACGTATTATTTGAGAATGGCAAGTAATTGCAATGCTGAATCTCAAGTCGACAGAACACGCAAACGTAAACAACGGAGCTAAATATAGCACTCACTCACGGCTTTATTTCTTCTGATTTGATTTGATTTGATTTTAATCACTTTATTACCAAAATAGTGGTAACAGGTGGCTGAACAGAGCAAAGCCCCAATTGATATCAGCTACCAGTAACTAACTATATACATGGTAATATTTACAAATATAACTAAATCTATATAAATAGCAGTTATGTACAAATTTGAATAAATAAATAAAGTAGAAAGTTAATATAAATTTAAAAGTCATTAATTTTTAGTCTAGATAAATAAATACTCCACAGAACAGTTTTAAAAAGACCAAGTTTTCTCATTTCTTTTACAGTAGAAGGCAAACCATTCCAAGTGCGTACAGTTCTGGGAAAAAACGAACTCCCAAAATAATTAGTTTTGTGTTTCAATTCTAAAAAGTTGTCCTGGCAAGATTCTCTCAAATTATAGCGAGATAACGGCTTTGGTTGAACATAATCTTCAAAATTGAGATTATACATTCTATTTTTACATTTAAAAAGGAACACTAGATCCTTTATTTCCCGACGATACTCAAGAGGGAGAAGATCAAGCAGAAGTAATCTGTTTTTATAATTGGTGTCCTTTGGATAGTTCAAAATAAATTTGGTAGCTCGGCGTTGGACATTCTCAAGCAATTATATATATTTTAATTCGTGAGGGGACCATAGTTCGCTTCCGTACTCTAATAAAGGCCGAACAAGTACACAGTAAAGTAATTTCCTAGTATTCGTATCTCTTAAATCAGCGCATATTCTTTTCACCAATCCAAGTGTCCTGTTTGCCTTAGAGGATATTTCGGAAATATGAGTAGCCCACTTTAGATCACTCGTCACTTTTACTCCCAAGTCGCGCATAGAGGTAACCCATTCTAATTGGTTATTGTTAATTGAGTAATCAATAACTATAGTTTCGGTGTTTTCTTTCTTGTTAACCGCATAGTCTTACATTTCGTAACATTAAAATCCATGTGCCAATCTGTGCTCCAAGAATGCAATCTGTTTAAATTGCTTTGGAGATTTACATTGCTACTGGAGTTTTGATTACTTGAGACACTTTTGAATCATCTGCAAAGAGGGCAATCTCTGTTGGTTTAGATATGCACTCGGGGAGGTCATTGATGTAAAGTACAAAAAGTAGCGGACCTAAAATAGACCCTTGTGGCACCCCCGAGAATACATCAAGCACATCTGAGCAGATGCCATCTATTACGACTTTTTGAGATCTTGCAGTTAGATAATCAGTGAGCCAATCGTGGAATTTCCCTTCAAAACCATATTGTCTGAGTTTGTGGAGAAGCAGTCGATGTGAGATTCGGTCAAAAGCTTTCGAGAAGTCTAAATAGACTGCATCAACTTCATGGCCTTTATCTAAAGCCTCTACATTTTTATGATAGAATTGGACAAGTTGGGTGACAAAATTTCTACCTTGAAGAAAGCCATCTTGAAAACAAGACAGTTTATGCTGAATAAACTCGGTGCAATGATTGTGTATACATCTTTCCAAAATTTTTGACAAAATCGACAAGAGTGAGATAGGTCTATAGTTCATCACTACATGAGGATCACCGTCTTTCAAAATAGGAATGATGAAGGCTATTTTCCACTGCAGGGGCACTTTGCCAATATTTAATGACAAATTAAAAAGTCTGGTCAGGGCTGGTGCTATCTCTGCTACAACGGATTTTAGAAGTCGCCCTGGAATACCATCCGGCCCACATGCTTTCGAGATATCAATATTTTGAAGGCAGTTAAAAACTTCATTCTCAGACAAAGTAATGTTTGTTAATGTAATCTGGGGGTTTAAATTTCCATGGCTATCATTAATATTCACATTATCGGCTTCTATGAAGACAGATTGAAAATATCTATTAAACAAATTAGCCTTGTCCACCGAACTGGACACGAATGTGTTGGGGGAAATTAAGAAACTCCGGTACACTGGACTTCTTTGATTTAGCTTTAACAAACGTCCAAAAACGCTTTGGATTTTGCTTTAGAGACGATTGCATGTTGTTTAAATATTCATTATACTTAGCTTCTATTAGGTATTTAGCTTCCTTGCGTAGTGACCTATACTTGTCCATATCTTCCCTGTCCAACGATTCATTGGCGATACGCCTTAGCTTATCCTTTTGGCGAAGAAAACGGATAACTTCCTTATCAATCCACGGTGTACTATTTGAATTTCTTATTTTGAGTTTAGGCACATACTTTTCCACTATTTCCATAAACAAATCCATCCAATTTGACAAGCTACTGTTAATGCAATTTTCGACAAACACTTCATCCCAAGGGGCTGACTTAAGAGCATTCTTGAGATCATTCCAATTCGCCTTTTTATAATTGAAAACATATTTACCAAACTTGTTGGATTTAGGAATATTAAAATCAAGAAAGAACTCTACTAATTTGTGATCAGTATTTTTAAGATCATCAAAAATGTCCAAATTACGTACTTTATGAGGTATGTTTGTAAGAACAAGATCCAAAATGTGTTCCTTCCTAGTTGGCCGATCAACTAATTGCCATAAAAAGTTGTCACGAACAACTTTGTTGAAATTTTCATACAGACGATCGTTTCTTTTGCACGAGTACGTTGTCAAATCCATTTCAGGAAGATTGAAGTCACCTAGGATGATAATCTGGGCAAATCGGGCCATCCTTGCATTTTTTAAACACTTTTTGAATGCTTGCATATAATCGTGATTTGTTGAAGGAGGTCTATAAAAAACAACCACCAGGAATTTCTTCTTTTGAGTCGGTCTTTCTTCACAGGTCAATATTTCAGCATCAGTCTCTAAGTCGATCCTACGTATCGAATGCAACGGCTTCCTGACAGCCAACATAACGCCACCACCACGTCCCGTAATCCTGTCCCGTCGATGAATACAAAAGTTTATGGGAGACAATATTTCAGCGTCATTGATTGTAGGATTAAGCCAAGTCTCTGTGATAGCAATTAAATCATATTCATTGGTAGACTCCAAAGCGGTTAAATCATTTACCTTGTTGACAATACTTCGAGAGTTAAAGTACAGAGCTTTTAGTTTATGATGTGATTTATCTGTAGAACTTTGCTGTCCATGGCCAGGAGTTATTTCAACATCATATCGTAGTAGTAGCACAGAACGGAATTTCGCCCTAGAATTTGAATAATAATTACTTGGGCAACCACATAAACGGCAGAATTCAATGGCCTTCACCCTCAAATTCACTCGCCAACTTGAAATGCACATGATGCCGGAATGTAGACTCTTTAAACCTTCATTTCGTTCAGTGAGTGTCTTGGACAAATCGTAACACGATTTGTCACACATAAGCCGCTGAAAGAGCAACGACAGAAGCAGCAGAGAGAAAAAAAACAGAGAGAGCCCGTTCAACGTGACTGACCGCCGAGTATCTCGTTTGCAGCCGAATTTTTCCCCAGATATTATAACAATAGTAACCATGTTTCATAATTATTTACTTCTATAGACTCACATAGGTGCCACTTTGGAGAAATCCTATCTCAAATTTGAGCAATTTCTAATAACCGTTCGCCATTTTTGAACCTCTGTCTCTACGAATCTTCCAAAAATGCACGAAACGTAAAGAATTGTCAGAAATGTCTTAGGAAATTAAAGATAAAACTTTTATTCAGCCCGTAGTTAAAAAAGAAAGTTTAAATGGTTAAGGTTTTCTGGAAGAACATTTGAGTGTATTTCTCCTAAATAATGCTTCATTTCCGGTTGCAAGACAACGCGCACGAGCGCATATCTGAAAATAGGCACGCCCAGGCGTGCATGTATCTCCTGCGTTTAATGCCTATAGCTACTATGGTAAAAACAATGATGCAACTGTGTACTTGTAACAACCTTGTATTCATAGCTGAACAAGATTCTTGACAAAATTGATGGAATTGTATCTAGTTGTAACAACCTTGTATTCAGATCTAGAGCTGAACAAGATTTTTGACAAAATTGTCTACTGTATGCTCACAGGCCATGCTGTGTTTTAACTTTGATAAAGAACTCAGTCAACTCAGAGTAAAGCCAGCAAGGCACAGAAGGCTAAGTGCTAACAAATCTACTCATATCTGGCATGAGTCCAAGCCCGGACAGGTGCATGGTCACCCATTCAAATACTAACTCAATCCAAATGGGCTTTACTCCGGTCCTCAGTGGTGAGAGGTATAATATTCAACCACACAGTTCCGTAGACAGTACAAGTCTAGCTTGTACCCAATTCCCTTTATTAATATCAACAATCGTCCATATGACGTCATTGGGACATTACATCCCTCCTCTTCTTACATCTGTTAGTCTATAAATTAATGTAACTTAATATGAACAATATTTCTGATTAATTTATTAGTTCTGGTGAGAGTTCGTACATGTAAAATGTTACGACTTATTCTTATTATTCCCGTAAAAGTTTGGTAGGTGTCTCTCTCGGATTGGGTATCTTCTTTCCTCCACTTGTCTTTCTGGTTCTGGTTCAGGTGGATCATAATGTCGGTCTCATCATAATTCGTCATCATCAGTTTCATTCGCTGGACGAGTGGTCTTCAATTGCTTGAACTGCGTTGAGTTTCTTGTCACACGATGACCTTCGTTTTCCGCCGTGATCATAGATCCCTTCTTTTCCACAATACGGTAAGGTTGAGGATTGTATGGAGCTGTTAACTTGTTTTGTTTCTTTTGACGTATCAGTACGACGTCCCCAGTCTTGAGGGTTGATGGCGTGGCTTTCCCCCGACGATCGGCATAGACTTTCATCTTTTGTTTTGCGTTGTCGTCCCGAGATCGTAATGGTTGGTTGTCTACCGTTTCCATGACTTGGGGTAGCTTGATTTTCATCTTGCTATTAAACATTAGCTCGTAGGGGAAAACTATGTGGTGCTGTGGGGTGTTGCCTTGTAATTCCGAAGGAATCTATACAGTTCCTGTTTGATATTCTTCTTCTCGATGTGACTGGCTTGGACTGCTTTCTTTAGCGTCCTCATGAATCGCTCGCTTTCAGAGTTAGCTTGTGGATGTAACGGTGTTATCTTCCTGTGATGGAATCCTAGCTCTTTGGAAAATTTGGTGAACTGCTCACTGTTGAATGGGGGTCCGTTGTCTGTTTTGACGACACAAGGAATTCCCAGAGAGGAGAAAATCCTATCCATTTGTGGGATTACTGTGTCTGCAGCAGTGGAGTTCACAATAGCCACTTCAGGAAAACGACTGAACTCACAGATCATGACGAGGAGGTAGAACCCAGTTGGGAATGGGCCACAGAAGTCCATTGAGATCTCCTGCCATGGTCCTTTCGGTAATTTGGTCATTCGTAAAGGTTCGTGCGGTGCCGGTGTCGTGCTAACAGTTGCTTGACAAGGAATGCAGTTTGCCATTAGGTCGTCCACCATTCGGTCAATCCCCGGGAACCACACTTTTTCTCTGATGAGTTTCTTGGTTTTCACTGTGCCTTGATGGCCTTCGTGTGCAATTTTTAATGCTTGTTCGCGCAAGGTGGCTGGTAGTACTAGTTGAGTTCCACGCAACAGCAGGTTCGCATTTGCGTTGACACTCAGCTGTTCTTTGACGCGATGTAAAGCTTGAAAGTCCCTTTGTGATACTCTGGGATCATCATTTGTGCTCTGCATGATTGTATTCCAGCTGTTATGCGCGCGTTTGGCTTGAATGGCTTTCTGAAGTGTGATGTCGTTTTTTGTCTCCTCCTGTACTTTGTCCAGTGTGATGGCTTTTGGAACTGCGTTTATGGCGTTGAAATCTACGTAAGCTTCGGTGGAGTCTTGTGATCTTAGATTGTGGGAGGAACAGGTTGCCGGTGGAAATTGTAGGCACAGGATTGTAGTGCACCGTGAAATTGTACTGTTGCATTTTTAGACGCCATCTTAAGAGACGGGGAGGAAGTTGTGATTTCGGGTTGTTGAACATTGTGACTAGCGGTTTGTGGTCCGTGATAATTTCAAAATCTGGCCCACAATACAGATACAGATGAAATCTCTCGGTTCCCCAGGCGATGGCGAGGCCTTCACGTTCAATTTGTGAGTATCTTCGTTCAACCGGTGTCAGGGTGCGGCTGGCATAGCACAAGATGTTTTCTTTTCCATTTTTGGTTTCCTGGGTGAGAATTGCCCCAAGGCCTACTGGACTGGCATCCACGATGATGCGCACTTTTAATTCAGGATCGAAATAGGCCAAGACTGTATCGCTTGAGAGCAGGTCCTTCAGGTGGTTGAAACATGCTTGATGTCTATCTGCCCATTCCCATCGTGCGTTTGGTTTGGTTAACTCCCATACGGGGGCTGCTATCGTGGCGAAATTGGGGATGTATCGAGAGCAGTACTGTGCCATACAGAGGAAGCTTCTGCAGCTAGATGCGTTGGTAGGTGGCGTTGCTTCTTTAAGGGCACTGACTTTCTTTGGGTCGGGAGACGTTCCATCTGGTGAAAAGACTGAGCCAAAGAATTCCAGGGTCGTTTGGTTGAACTGGCATTTGGAGCGATTCAAGGTTATATTTTTCTCGCTGAATCGTTGTAGCACGGCTTCTAGGGCGCGGTCGTGTTGATCTTGGTCAGCACCAAAGATGATTATGTCGTCGCTGATGTTTCTCGCTCCATCGATGCCTTGGATAATTTGCTGAATGGCATTCTGGAATATTTCAGCACTGGAGGTCGTACCAAAATTCAGTCGTGTGTATCTCTTTAGACCTTTATGTGTTGAAAAAGTAGTGATGTACCGGGATTCTGGGTTCAGTTCGAGTTGAAGGTAACCATTATTCATGTCTAGCTTACTAAAGACTTTGGCCCGGTTTAGCTCGTGCAGTAATTCTTCCATTGTTGGTGTTGGATGTTTCTCACGTGTGATGGCTTTATTAGCGTCCCTCATGTCGACACAAACGCGAACTTGGTCAGGATTTTTTGGTTTGTTTCTAACCACCAGCTGTGACACCCAGGGTGTTGGGCCCTCTGCGTTCTCGATAATGCCGAGTTTTTCTAGTCGGTCCATCTCTGCCTCGGTTTTCTTTCGCAGGTGGAAGGGAATCCGTCTTGGTTTTTGCGTGACTGGTTTAACAGATTTATCGATGTGTAAAGTCGCTTGAAATCCGGCGAGTTTGCCAAGACCATGAAATACTTTATCATGCTTCTTCAAAATTTCTTGTTGGCGTGATGTTAGTTGACTGTCCTCAGTGCGAATGGCATTCGTTGTGTGTTCCGTGTTTATTTGGACGAGTCCTAGCTCTGAAGCAGTCTTAAATGACATCAGCGAAACGTGTTTCCCTTTTACGACATGAAAAGTGGCCACAGTAATCTTGTCTTTCGTATGTACTTCGGTAGTTACTTTCCCGTGTAGCGATATCGGGGTCGTTGAGCCATAGGGAAGGATTCGTTCCTTGGATTTGACCAGTTCTATGTTTTTGGCGGTTTTCTTGACTGTCTCAAAGGTGTGTTCGTCTAAGATGTTTACAAAGGCCCGATGTCAATCATCATGGTTATTTCCGTCGAGTCGTTCAAGCTCACTTTCGCTTCAAGTTCTTTTGGGCATGAGATACTGTTTATTTTTGTGAGAGAAAATAAGTACTCTTCTTCTGATGAACTATTCGTTGACCCCGCATCATGTGGTGTTTGCTGTTCTGATGTAGTTTCGCTATCCTTTTGAACGCTGTGGAGTGTGCTTTGTTTTGAATATCGAGTCTGGCGTTGTTCTTGTCTTTGGCGAGGTGCCCGACAGCACCGAGCAAAATGGTTGTTTTTCCCGCAGTTTCGGCAAATCTTTCCCCTCGCTGGGCAAGAATTTTGTCCATTTTGGTGTGGAAATTCGCCACCACAGTTAAAGCAGACGTCTTTTTTCGCTAGTGTCGTTTTGTGTGTTTGTTGGCTCTGTTCTCGACGAGGTCTGACCTGGTTAATATTAACCGTGGCGTCGTTGAAGTGAGAGTGGTGAGGGTTTTTGTCTTTCTCGATCGTTGAAGCGTGTAGTTCTGATATTTCCTGGCATCTGCCTTCAGCGAGAAGTTGTTGTAGTGTCAGTGACGGTTCACGTAGAGCGCGTCGGCGGAGTTTCGTCGACTTGCATCCTTGTATGATTTGTTGTTTAATTTCGCTGTCATTGTCGGTGAAGTTGCAGTGTGTTGCTTTGTGGCGTAATCTTGTGCAGAACTGATCGATCGTTTCGTGTTCCTCATGGCTAATTTGTCTAAAAAGGTACACCGAGAAAGCAGTATTCTGTTTAGGTGTAAAATATTCGTCGAATTTTTCGAGCGCCAGTTTGAAGTCTTTGTTTTCTCCCGTGTCTGGCAAGGTGTCAAATATGTCGCTGGCAGCCTCTCCTACGTAGTGCAGTAAAAGAGCGCGCTTTCTTGTCTCGTCTTTCGCGTCGATTGCCGTAATAAAGTTCAAGAAACGGCCTTTCCATTTCTTCCATCGTTCCCCAAGAGTGGACGGATCCTTATCGCAGTCGATTGGTAGAAAATATGGTAGACTATGCTCGGCCATGTTCAAATACGACCTGTCTGACATGTAGTGATTATATTGCCCGTGTTGTTGTTTATTTCTCGTTCGGTCTTTTCCTCGCTCCGATTCACAGCTGTTGCCGTTCCTGGTTGTTGTCCTTCGTTTTGTCGCTTTTTTCCCTTCGTTCTATGTGTTGTTGTGTTGTTGGTTTTTTTTTAATCCTCGTCGCCAACTATAATATTCAGCCACACAGTTCCGTAGACAGTACAAGTCTGGCTTGTACCCAATTCCCTTTATTAATATCAACAATCGTCCACATGACGTCATTGGGACATTACAAGAGGCAGTGCACTTAAATAGCTTGACTATTAAAGCTATGGTACTAAAAGCTATAGTCATAAAGTATGGTAGTAAAGCTTTAAGTAGGTCAATCAAATTAACATAACTATATAACACAAAATTTGACTTAATTGACTAATTTAAGACAGTATTTAAATATTTTCGTTACAACAATTTGTCAAGCAATAATACAATCTAGTTATAAGTTAAAGAAAATCGCTTGAGATAACAAGCATCTCGAGTATTACTGCTGTAAAATTTAATAGTGAATGAAAAAGATGTCCAGCAAATTATGTCATCAAAATTATAAGAGCAACCATACATTAATTGTTCTTCAAGACATATGCATACATGCAGAAAAAGGTACAATAAATGTTTGCACATTCATAACACAGATTTTGCATGACATTGACAGCTGCAGCATACAATTTTACTCCATTAATACTGTATATAGATCGTTTTCACTCACGTGATCGGTGGCCCCATTGGCGTGGTGAAACAATACGAAATATTTGAATAAGAAAGAGCTAATTCCCATACCGTACACCAATATGGCCGCCATTTCATTGTTTTGGTACACCAATATGGCCGCCGTGACGTCAGATGAAAACGATCTATAGACCTGCCAGTTACTGACATTTGACTATTTGTCATCTACATCGACAATATTTAATAGCATATTTCGCTCGTGGACTACCATAGGTTTTGGGCATTGTTGCTTGACCATGAAGCTAACTTTGTTTTCTTAGAAGAAGGTCATCCATTTCTATTCGGCAACGCACAGTCTTGTCAGTTTACGAAGCTCGACCAAACATGTTGGCCATATAAATTGCCTCGTCTGAATATGAAATCGTCCACGCAACGACTCGATTAATTTGCTTTCAAAAACTTTTATCATTATTCCAACAACGTCTAGTACATCGCAATTAAGAATTGACTACGATTCATACTTAAAATACTTACTAAATTTGTAAAAACTTCCTGTTGTTGAATATCCCGTTCCTTGTCAAATATCTCGCTCCATGCGACCATGCTGTCAACAATGACTTATGAAATACTTGGTGTACAGTAGTTATTTTGGCTTCGGTTGTCTGTCATGAGTCAATCGTTTTATTCTATGTTTTGATTGGCTCCGAAGGCATTCTTTTGTTAACTTACATTACATTACCTTACACGGACGACAGCAAAGTATCTACTCGCGCATGCGCAGTAGATACAAAAATGGGCCAAAATTCGCCAAAAAATTAAGAAGTCGAAATTTATGACATTTGTTTTAGAGTTACTGACCAAAGTGTAGTTCGTGATAAAAATATGAAGAAAATTTACTTTTCGATCCGGATATCAACGGGCGGTTTTTAGAGAGACAGCCTCTTAAGTGGCGATATATAAATGAAATATTATTTAGCCATGAGATGGCTAAGTGCACACGTACGTAGAGGATATATTTGCATAGTGTAGCATATTTAATTATTTTTATGGGGATATTCAGGAGCTGTAGGGGTCTAGGGGATAATAAGGGGCATTGCCGTCTTATCTTCCTCTTATCTTCCCTTATCTTCTCTTATCTTCCCCTTATCTTCCCCTTATCTTCCCCTTATCTTCCCTATCTAATTCTATATATTCCTTAATAATATCTTCCTTATCTTGCCCTTATCTTCCTTATCATTCCCTTATCTTCTTTATCTCCCGCTTATCTTCCCTTTATCTTCCTTATCTTCCCATTATCTTTCCTTTATCTTCCCTTTATCTTTCCCTTATCTTCCCCTTATCTTCCCCTTATCTTCCCTTTATCTTCCTTATCTTCCCCTTATCTTCCTTATCTTCCCTTTATCTTCCTTATCTTTCCGTTATCTTCCTTACATTCCCTTTATCTTAAATTCAGCGTGACGAACGCGTTACGAACGCATTAAAAATCTTGTGTTTTGTGTGGTTATGTACGCCATCCTGTTGGCATCGCTATAGCTTTTAATTTAGACACGGACCACGTTAGTTTACATCATGCAGCGAAAGCGATGCCAACAGGATGGGGTACATTACCACACAAAATACAAGATTTTTAATGCGTTCGTAACGCGTTCGTCACGCTGAATATTAAGATAAAGGTAAGGTAAGGAAGATAACGGAAAGATAAGGAAGATAAAGGGAAGATAAGGGGAAGATAAGGAAGATAAAGGAAAGATAAGGAAGATAAAGGGAAGATAAGGAGAAGATAAAGGGAAGATAAGGGGAAGATAAGGAAGATAAAGGGAAGATAAGGGGAAGATAAGGAAGATAAAGGAAAGATAAGGAAGATAAAGGGAAGATAAGGAGAAGATAAAGGGAAGATAAGGGGAAGATAAGGAAGATAAAGGGAAGATAAGGGGAAGATAAGGAAGATAAAGGAAAGATAAGGAAGATAAGGGGAAGATAAAGGAGATAAAGGGAAGGTAAGGAAGATAAAGGGAATTAGATAGGGAAGATAAAGAGAAGATAAGGAAGATAAGGGGATGATAAGGAAGAAAAGGGGACGATAAGAAAGATAAAGGGAAGATAAGGGGAAGATAACGGGAAGATAAGGAAGATAAAGGGAAGATAAGGAAGATAAGAAGAAGATAAGAGCAATATAAGGAAGATAACTAGATAAGGGGAAGATAAGAGAAGTTAGAGAAGATAAAAGAAGATAAGGGAAGATAAGAGGAAGATAAGATGGCAATGCCCCTTATCCCCTTATTACCCCCTACATCTCCTGAATACCCCCATAAAAATAATTAAATATGCTACACTATGCAAATATATCCTCTACGTACGTGTGCACTCAGCCATCTCATGGCTATATTATCTATGTTTATATATCGCCACTTAAAATCGTTCTGCCTACGACTTCTCGAATCAATTCCTCATCAACAATCTAAAGTTCTTCTCACTACTTCTCGATTTCTTTACAAACTAGGGTTAAGTTAGGGATGATCCTGCGATGACTTAATATATTTTTCAAAGCTTCCATACTATTAGCAGAATTGGAATAAAGCTACGCGACGCTAGCTATTCTCTATGGTCACATTCTAGTTTCCCAAACATGTCTCATTGTTTTATTCGCTAATGAATTTTTAATGAATGTAATATAAATAAGTTTTGTGGAAACACCACGTAAAACCATAGGCAGCCCAAGCACTATCACGTACTGTCTGTCGTATTATATAATATACTTAAAGGTTGGCAAGTAAATTTACTAGTTCAACTCACCACTTGAATGAATGTCAATACTATTCGCAAATACGAACGTAAATCAATAAAAAAACAACACTTCTATAAACACAAATAATCGTACTAACTTGGCACGAACGTTTTGTTGCTTAAAACTGTTGTGAAACACCAGAAATTAGTGAAAACAAACGGGGTTTTGTCGAAACAATTGCCGTACCTATGCGTGGTGCAAAGATCCTGTTTGACGCCATCATTCGTGAGCAAATATAAGGCATGTCATTGGTCAATCGGCAAAACAGAAAAATTATGTCTACGTGATAAATTTGACCAACCGGGGGGGCTATTGCATCAGTGAAGTAAAAAAGATTTGTGTAATAAATACAAACATTTTGTACGTAAAAGTTTATATAACCGTGTATAGAAATGGAGCGGCAAGAACGGAAAGGATTCTGTCCCAATGTTCGTTGTCTTATATGGTAAGTGGCTAAAAATTCTCAATCTTTTTTGCTTAAAATAGAAGGAAGCCAGTTAGTGGCTTTAATACTGGCTTTGACAGACATTTGGCGGAGTTCATTGTTATTTATGCAAGACGACTCATTGTTGTTCGCCGGTATTAAACTATTAGTGGACATTGAAGATCTCTGACTACTCCGTAGGATATATTGGTTGCCGAATATATACTGTTCTATTTCATCTATATTATAAATGACTTCAGCTAGAGTGATTTCGAAAAAAAAGCAATCAAACGATCAACTGCATGTGTATAGGACATGCAAGCTAGAGTCAATGTTGGTTTTTGTGCTTTCTATATATCAAACTAGTGCCGTGGTCCGTGGATTAGTGGATGTGCAATTACAGTTAAGCTTTAATACGTCGTTCCAACCAAGATATCTTGGGGTTTTTTCATTTCATCGAGGACATGAGCAGGTAACGGAATTGCTTTTTCACCTCTTTCCTCTGTGCAATCTTATGTTTTCTGTTTTACTGTTTTTTTTTTGGTTTGCGGCATATTTCATACGTTTTTTGGGACTCGTGCATATAAATGATATGGAACTAATGGAAGTGGATAAAACTGGGCGAAAACTCAGGCATTTATATTTAATATATAAAGTGTCTTTGACACGTTTTGTGTCCTTGTATTAAAAGTGAAAGTTATTGTTTTTAATAGAAAAGTATGTCCGTGGTGTAGATAAACATTTGATTTATTCAGAATATTTGCTGATTTCTAAGCTTTAATAAATGTGGAAAATTTGAAACGAAAAATCGCTATGTTTTATACTTTTATCAGTATCTTTTGAGAAGCAATTGCTCGACGACAACAAATCAGAGGTTTTTCTGTACGAACTAAAAATTAATTTCGCATTCAGTTGAATATATGATGAGCTGCAAAAAAGTGCTGCAAGCCTGCATGCAAAGGTAAATGCAGCTTAATGTAAGATCTGTTTCGACGTGCCTTATTTTTCTATCGTCTAATTATATATGCATGTCATATTTATTGAACTTTGGGTTTGAATGTTTATTTAATACCGGCGAACATGCAACAATGAGTCGTCTTGCATAAATAACAATGAACTCCGCCAAATGTCTGTCAAAGCCAGTATTAAAGCCACTAACTGGCTTCCTTCTATTTTAAGCAAAAAAGATTGAGAATTTTTAGCCACTTACCATATAAGACAACGAACATTGGGACAGAATCCTTTCCGTTCTTGCCGCTCCATTTCTATACAGTTATATATGGTTATATAAACTTTTACGTACAAAAAATTTGTATTTATTATACGAATCTTTTTTACTGCACTGTTGCAATAGCCCCCCCCCCCGGTTGGTCAAATTTATCACGTAGACATAATTTTTTTGTTTTGCCGATTGACCAATGACATGCCTTACATTTGCTCACGAATAATGGCGTCAAACAGGATTGTTGCACCACGCATAGGTACGGCAACTTTTTCGACAAAACCCCGTTTGTTTTCACTAATTTCTGGTGTTTCACAACAGTTTTAAGCAACAAAACGTTCGTGACAAGTTAGTACGATTATTTGTGTTTATAGAAGTGTTGTTTTTTTATTGATTTACGTTCGTATTTGCGAATAGTATTGACATTCATTCAAGTGGTGAGTTGAACTAGTAAATTTACTTGCCAACCTTTAAGTATATTATATAATACGACAGACAGTACGTGATAGTGTATGCTGTTAAGATGGTATATGCTGTTAAGATGGTCAAGAAAATTAGACAAAGCATTCAAACCGTGTGACCAGATACTTAACGTATCATCAACATAACGTTAAAACCAGGTATGTGGAAACGTTATGTTGATGATACGTTAAGTACCTGGTCACACGGTTTGAATGCTTTGTCTAATTTTCTTGACCATCTTAACAGCAAAGACCCTTCAATCAAATTCACTATGGAATTACAAAAATCAAGACAAATCTATCCCATTCTTGGACGTTTCGCTTTCCTTTAAACCAGATGGGACTTTAAGTCATATTGTGTACAGAAAACCAACACACACTGACAGATACCTTAACTACACTTCATTCCATCATCCAAGTATCAAATCGTCTGTGTGCAAAACTCTCGTTCATCGAGCGCGAACAATTTGTGACGAGGAACATCTTCAGGATGAATTAGATCACCTTAAGTTGGTTTTAACTAACAACGGTTTTCCTGAGAAGATGATTCAAGCTTCTATGACACCTTCGGTACATCAGGAGCTGCATACTCAGTCCCAGCAAGAACCAACTTCAGTTTCTCTTCCGTACATCGAACCAGCATCCCACAAGATTGAGAGGATTCTAAATCGTGCTGGTATGAAGGTATTTCACAGTAGTCAACACAAATTGTTCAAGGTACTTTTCACACATAAAGATGAGGTGGGTAGCTTATCTAAGCCTGGAGTGTATCGCATTCCGTGTGAGTGTGGCTTGGTTTACATCGCGGAAACGGGAAGAAATCTCTCAACTCGCCTGAAGGAGCACAAGACATGTTGCATTAAAGCCTAACAGGATAAATCTGCTGTTGCCAAATACGCTTGGAAGTATGACCATCGTGTTAAGTGGGAAGAGTCGTCACTCTTAGCCAGCGAGAAGCAATACTTCGCGCGAAGAACAAAGGAGTCTATTGAGGTTGCAAAACATCGCACTATTTCTCAGGAAGGACAGCCATTAAACAGCACGTGGTGTGCCCTATTCGGAGAACATTCTTGATTATGTTTTCTAATTAATAAAATTAACGTGATACGCCATTGTATTCTTACATGATTTAATTGATCAGTTGCTTAGTTTATAAATGACGTGAGCCAACAACTTGTTGTCATTGCTCTGATGAAGGCCTGAGTCAACAGGCCGAAAGCTTAGCAAAGAAATATTTTACGTGGTGTTTCCACAAAACTTATTTATATTACATTATCTCCATGAAAACTTTCAAAGAATTAATTCGTTTTTAATGAGTTATTCATTAATACACATGGCTTATGCAAATATTACTAGCAATGCTATTATTATCTTAATATTATTAATAATATCTTATATCTATATTATCTTAATAATATTATTATTATCTTAAGGCCATTTAATATATGGCCAACATGTTTACATGCATTCAGCAGTCTGATCGAGCTTTGTAAACTGACAAGGCTGTACATTGCTGAACAGAAATGAAATTTTCTTCTAAGAAAACAAAACTAGCTTCATGATGAGTAATGAGTAATGATTTATTTAACGTCGTAAGCACAGGATGTGGTCGCCCAATCATCCGAGCCAGAGGCTCAAGTGCACGACATAAGCTAAGACCTAAGTGTTGATTTTAAAGAGGGAGGAAAACCGGAGAACCCTGCAAAAAACCCTCGAAGCACAGGAGAGACCAACTCATCTCTACTCACATGAAATTAAAGTTCGAGAACGGGGTTATTCCCAGACGGTCACCCATGCAAGTACTAACCCCGTCCAACTGGGCTTAACTACAGCGGTGAGAGGCAGCGCCCTAACAGCACACGCCACCCGTGCACCTTTTACTGCATGCATGCGTATACAGTATACGTCTAGAATAAATATTTGGCATTCATGTCATAAATTTTTGCATGACATTGACAACTACAGCATACAATTTAACATGTACCTGTATCTATTATAAGTTTTTAATAAGTTAAATCCCATACATATGTATATACTTTTCGTTTCTTTTTTTTTGTTAGTTGTTATTTTTGGTTTCTTTATATAGATATTTATTTAATTTTAATATACTTATATCTAAATAGTGTCCCCTATTAGTAGACATATAGTCGGCTATGTATTCTTTGACACTGAAATAAAGTTACCTACCTACCTACCTACCTACCTACCTACCTACCTACCTACCTGTCTGTCTGTCTGTCTGTCTGTCTGTCTGTCTGTCTGTCTGTCTGTCTGTCTATGTCTGTCTGTCTATCTATCTATCTATCTATCTATCTATCTATCTATCTATCTATCTATCTATCTATCTATCTATCTATCTATCTATCTATCTATCTATCTATCTATCTATCTATCTATCTATCTATAAATATAAATATAAAGACTTGCCGTTTCGGTTTCACTCTCTACATAGCCTGTAACTGACATTTGACTATTGTTTCATGAAACTACAATCATGAAACTACAATCATGAAACTACAATCTTGGACAATAATAGTTGTAACAGTCAACCCCTCCCCCCCCCCCCCCCGATTCAATGTTGTTATATGAAACTCCAGTCCAACATTGTTTCAGTTCGGTCAACATTGAATCGGGGGGAGGGGGTGTTACAACATTATTGTCCACTACAATATAATAAAATTAATATACATGCAATTCCCTTTGAAACCCATGGTAGACCGTGGTAGACCGTGGTAGACCGTTGCATAAGGCGGTATATAATTGCGCAGGGGAAATGAAACCAACTGTATATGAATAAATGTGGCTTTACAAGCATTCTATAAAAGAGGCTTAAGCTTTACATTTATTTATTGAATGATTTCAACCTCTTCCAGATTTCGCTTCGCCTAAAACGCGTACCGCAATACGTTAATTTCTCAAATTTCCAACGACAAAGTAGCGGGTCTTCTGTAGTTTTTGAAGCTATATTAATCTTAATATAAAAATAATAATGCTCCCATTGACAATTCATTGATAGTATTAGCTGGGGAAATAATTTTTAAACTTAAATTAAATGTTCTATTATGAAATGAAATACACCGCGCTTGTTTCCCCCCAATCATCATAATGTCAGATAGATTCAATTAAAGCGGGCTCAGATATCAATCACCCAACGGCTGAAATATGAGCGTCATATCTAAACAATATTAATATTATAAATACATCTCTCTTTCAACAGTTATCCAAGTATCGAAACCTACATTTTTTCCACCGACAGAATGCACATTCTCTCGCAATACTGTTCTAGTGACGTAGATATTATTGAGTAACAAAGAAAGGGCCTCGTAGTAGAGCGCAATCTATACATTTTTAAATGCAAATATCTCTCTACTAATTGAACGAAACAGTCTCAAATTTCACAATTTGTTTATTGACTTTAATTTACAAATTGAAATCATATTTTAGCTGTATTTTATACAATATTAAGAAAAATCAGTCAAGGACAATCTTGGACAATAATAGTTGTAACAGTCAACCCCTCCCCCCCCCTCCCGATTCAATGTTGTTATATGAAACTCCAGTCCAACATTGTTTCAGTTCGGTCAACATTGAATCGGGGAGAGGGGGTGTTACAACATTATTGTCCAAGATTGTAGTTTTGTTTTCTTAGAAGAAAATTTCATTTCTGTTCAGCAATGCACAGCCTTGTCAGTTTACAAAGCTCGATCAGATTGCTGAATACATGTAAACATGTTGGCCATATATTAAATGGCCTCGTCTTAATATGAAATTGTTCAAAGACTATTAAGAGGCTTTCAAAAACTTATCAGCATTCCAACAACGTCTATAGTACATCACATTTAAAAATTGACTACGATTCAGACTTAAAATAGTTACCAAGCTTGTAAAAACTTCTATTCTTGAAATAAATATTCTCGCTCCTTGAACTGATTTCGCTCCATGCTGCCATAGCATTGACTTACATGAAGTACTCAATTTTGGCCTCGGCGGTTTGTCGGCAGTCAATCGTTTAATTCTATGTTTTCATTGGCTCCGAAGGCATTCTTTTGTTAACTTAATTACACGCACGACAGCAATGTATCTACTCGCGCATGCGCAGTAGATACAAAAAACAGAAATTAGGGGAGGGGGGGGGAGGGGGGCAGTGGGGTTAAAAAATGCATATAAAGCGGGCGAGGGATTGTTGCGTTCATGTATTTCTAGTAACTATTACTTAAAAGACTATGACTTAAAAACTAATGACGTCGCTCTATATGAATAAATGATTGTTTATGCCTTTCTGTACGAGAAACGATAGGCGGGGTCGGCCCCTTTTAGATCTTAAACTGCATGGTTGGTGAACGGGCAATGGTATAAATTTATTACACTCCCTAAGGCAGAACAGTCTTTTGCAAGCTTTTTTGACCATTTCATCTATATGGTTCCATTTCAAGTTGTTCTGGTGCCAAACACCCAGCAACTTAAATGAGCTGACTCTTTCGATTGGCTCAGGGACATTATCTCTAAAACAGATCCACATGTCCTTCGTTTTCTTCGGGTTCAAGATCATCTTGTTCCTGTCAGCCCAGTTGTTCATGGCGTCCAACACATCTTGCATATGGCTTGTGGACCCCAGTTGAACAGCTGCATCCTGTGTGCAATCGTCTACGTACATGCACGTATCGACGGCTAATGGTTCTGGGATAAAGTCTTCGAGATCATTGATATGCACATTAAATAGCGTCGGTGATATAACTGAATTACCCTGGGGGACCCCTAAAGGGCAGGACATTACAGATGACATTACCTCCCTAGATTAACCTGCTGACTCCTGCCCTCCAAAAAACTTTGAACCCATAACCAGAAACTTTTGTTAACGTTTAGTTCGGCAAGCTTTCGCAGGTACAGAAGTAGAGCTTGTTTTCTCGCGTCATCCTTGATGTCTGCGGAAAGTAAATTTTTGTCAAATCTTTCAAGCCATCGAGTCCATCTTGCGCTCGTATTTGTCGGATCATTGCGTTGTTCAAAAGCAGGCATCGGTTGAATATTGTTTACTCACTTTACTGCCATTTTTTCCGGGTCTTATCCGTGTTTAACGCTCATTTTCATCACATCCTCGTCGCCATTGTAGAATAGACTGATACTTTATTAATTATTATTATTATTATTATTATTATTATTATTATTATTATTATTATTATTATGTTAATCAACTCATGTACATAATTATCTAATCACCGGATGTGACGTATTATACAAATATACTACAGTTCCTTGTTTCACTGTCTCCTTTCTTCTTTTCTTTCTGTCTTTCTTGCTTACTTACTTGCTTGCTTCCTGCCTGCCTGCCTGCCTAGCTACTTACCCATCTATCTACCTATTTTCTGCATGCCTGCTTCTCTACCTACCTTCCTATTAATTAATTAATCTATTTATTTATATATATTTTTTTATTTATTTATTTATTTACTTATATATCTAATTTATTTATTTATTTATTTATTTATTCTAATTTGCAATTTAAGGAAAAGCATATCAAACACCAAAAATCAATCCTACCATATTTGGAAACGCTTCCAGCGTTTCCTACGGCAGCAAAGTGACGCTGGAATGCGTAGCAGGCGTATATTATACACTGTCTTGGTTTAAGAATAATGCTACCAGGAGTATTTCAGACAAAAAAAAACTTTATTTGAAGACGTTTACTCAAAAGGATGACGGTGTATATACATGTCGAGTTGGAAGACCTAAGGTTGATTGGGAAGCAGATACGAGTATTTCTCTCAAAGCTGAAGAAGGTAATAAACAGATATGAATCTTTGTGTTCATCCTAAATATATTCTTTATCTCAGTACACGCGGCACAAAATAGCAATTTATGGTTAAATTTGAACATGGGATCATTACTAGCCGTAATTATTTGAGCAGGCGAGCAGGTGATCTGTTTTATTGATGAGGCGGGTTGTTTAACTAAACAAAACAAATTTTTGAATGCATACGGTTTTACATGTTAAATTTATTTTACTTGCACCGCGTGCGTCTTAATCTTCTGCAGAATTGTTATTTAAATTTCAAAAGTAAGAACGTATAACACTTTATTGTCGGTGTTTTTTTCCCTGTGATGAGTAACTAAAATCGTCTAGCATTAGGCAGAGTAAAATTAATAAGATTTGAAAGTCAGATGCCGTTCAGAAAGAGTATCTAACAATTAGACAACGAGCCCGGGTTTTCTCCTTCGTACCTTCTCCGACTGATACTCACAATACTGGTGCAGATCCACGGACAGGTTCGCCTATGATCTAGCCTGCGGACAGGCCCTCCCGTTGCTGTGAAATGTGGGGTCGGTATCGCCAGACATTGCACGCGGCCAAGTACCTGCGACTAGTTTTATTAAGGGCTTTTATTTGGTCTACCGGTGAAGATCTTTCACTCCGAAAAACCCGCGAACAACATTAAGAGCGTTTTCAAAAGGTTCAGCTTCGAGGTTTGAAGTTTAAACTTACATAATTAGCCCTTAACCAATCACCAGCTGTCCCAATTTTTGTTGGGAAATCCACGTGACCATAAAAATTTTCTCGCTGCGATTCGCAGACTCTATATACAATCGGGTTTCGAAATCGGGTAGAGGCTGCACGCAGGCTATAGCAGCGGACTGGTACCCACATTAAGTTTTTAGCGCATGCGCCCCTTCATCCTCTTCTTGGGTAAAAACCTGCCGCGTTCACACTGGCTTTGGCCGAGGAGAAATTAGGCTCTATGTAGCCTCGTTATGGCTAGCTTACACGAAGTAGCTTCACAAGTGTTGCTGGACCTGAACCAGACGACATAAAGATAATGCTGAAAGATGCCCTAGCTCTTTTGGGCAATGCAGTATTTCGCTTAAATTCGTGGTGCCAACGTCGCTTTTCAGAGTATTTACAGTCAAACCGGATGTTCTTTCCCACGCGACCTTGCAATATTGATAGCAACATTGCAATGTTGACTTGCAAACGGTACACGGCGTCTCCTTGGCAAGTTGCTAAAAGTTCGCATTTTAAATATCGAAGTTCACATGACATGAAGTTTACTTAGAGTTAGTTGTTCTGACTTTCAATAGAACTTCGTATTATGTGAAGTTCGATATTTAAAATGCGAATTTTTAGCAACTTGCTAAGAAGTCGCCGTGTAACCGTTTGCTAGGCAACATTCCAATGTTGCTATCAATATTGCAAGGTCGCGCGTGGGAATGAACATCGGGTAATCGTATACCCTGAAATCTGACCTCCCATCCGACAAGCACTTGTTCCCTGACAGCTTCCACAAAGCTGTTCAAAGTGAACATGACCATTCGCAGACGAATAGCAAGCTTGTTGCTGGCCCTGTTGCTGCCAAAGCACAATTCAAGAAGCCCTTCACAAGTAAGCAGCCCTTTCGTGGACAGCTCTCCCATAGTTCCTCCAATGTACGTAAGTAAGTGAACTTGGGGAAACAAGTGGAACCAAAAAGATTCCTCAATACACAAAACTCCCAATCGCATCAGCAACCGAGGCCTCAATGAGGGTGGTACTGTAGGAGGTGACTATGACAGCAGGATGATTAGCACAAATTCAAAAAAAATGGAAAAGAATTAAGAACGACCCATGGATCCTCACAATATCAGGCTACCATATACCATTTATCAAGCGCCCTTTTCAAGTACGACCACGAATAACCAAAGCGAGAGCCAGGAAGCAACAGTCTCATTCAGACTGCCACCAACGAACTTATTGCCAAACAGGCAATACAGAAAGTTACAGACGATCCGAAAGATCAGTTTATCTCAACCCTATTTGTTGTTCAACAAAAGAACAAAACACGTCCAATCTTCAACTTGAAGCCACTGAATGCTTTTGTGGTGTCAACCAAATTCAAAATGGGGGGCCTAACGTTACTACGGTCTACTTGGGAGAACGATTACAGATGAAATTGGATCACAAGGACGCTTATTATTCAATTCCAGTAACGAAAGAGCACAGGAAGTATCTGCGCTTCATATTCGACAATGTAACATACGAATTCCAATGCCTACTGTTCGGCCTCTCTTCAGCTCCACGGACTTTCACCAAAGTCTTGAAACCAGTAATTTCATTGCTGAGGAAACGAGTACTGTGTGTGATCATTTACATCGACGACTTATTGTTTGTGCATCAGGACCCAGAGGAGCTAATATGCGATTGTTCAAGGAAGTATGTCAACCGCTCAGCGACCTGGGATTCACCACCAAGAAGGAAAAATGCTCAACGATCCCACTCCAATCTCTTGTCTTTCTCGGTGCACTTCTGAATTCGATGAACATGACAATGGCAGTACCACTAACAAAACTGCAGGACCTGCAATGCGAAGCCCAGTCAATGAAGAAGAAAACAATGTGCACTCTCCAGGAACTGTCGTCTCTGTTAGTTCGAATGACCCAAGTGCCCAAGATAGGAGTGGAAACTGCACCCTTTCACTACAGCGCATTGCAGCAACTACATATCAAACCTCTCCACCAGTATAGAATCCTGACCTGGAAAAAGCAGATCACCCTGACCTTGGAAGCCCTAGCCGATCTAGAGTGGTGGACATCTCCAAAGCTGATGCAAGAAAACAGCACTCCAATATAGTCGAACCTATGTACAACATCACAATTCGGACAGACGCCTCCTAACTCGGTTGGCGAGCAGGGTGTCAAGGCACCAGGACTGGGGGGCATTGGGGCAAAGACGAGCAACAGGCTCAAATCAACTTCTTGGAGCTGAAAACGAGTTACCTATAGCCATTCAATCATACCTGAAGTCTTGTCAACTGTCAGGGAGTCGTATTCTACTATACAAATGGATAACTCGACGGCTGTAGCTTACATCAACAAACGAGGGGGGACCAAGTCAAACAAGCATATACTCAACTAGCCCTGGACATATGGAAGTTATGTCAGTCCAAAAAGATAATTGGACGGACAGCTGTTTATGAATATCCAGAAACGCAATTACACGCCGAAAGTAGGTCTCTTCGCATCCAGATTGAACCACCAAATACCGTTATGTCTAGCACGTCGCCCGGATCCCGGAGCAATGGCAATATATACTGTCACACTGAATTGGAGTCAGTGGACATCATTCATATACATCCTCCTATTATACTACTGAACAGAGTGCTAATCAAACTTCGTCTGGAAAAGGCAACAGCTTTCGTGATAACACCAGCATGGATATAGCACAGCCATGGTGTCCCATGCTCCTGGAAATGTTGGTCGACTTTCCCACTCTGTTCCCAACGTCGAAGAAAACAATTTTTCTTCCATTCAACGAAGCAGCTGTGCACCTAATATGGAAGACTCTAGCTCATGTTGTATGGCCTCTTTCAGGAGACGAATGCAAACAACAGGCATTTCAGAAACAGCGTGACAATCGGAGTTTACAAATCATGCATATGATATGTTACTGGCTCTAACATCTGCAGCTCGGGTGCACGAACTGATAGCATTAAGTATAGGTTAGTTACCTTAGACCGAAGTTGCACTGAGTTCGTTATCATAGAGGTTGTCTAAAAAAACACTTCAGTCGCGGCGATGATAAATCCTTTATCGCATTTGTGACCATTGATTAAAGCTTATTTTGCCAACCACGCATAAATCAGGTTAATTGCCCCGGGTTTTGCTTGCAGCCTGAATATGTCGTGGCTTCTGATTGGTCGGGATAAGAATATTCCAGTTATAAGAAGGTTTGTCATTGGATAACGCTACTAGTGGTCTATCACCAATAGCCCACTAGTAGCTCAGTCAATCAGAATGCCGAATTTGTAATAGACCACTAATTGGTTGATACTAATATATATATTAGCCCGGAAACTAGGCCAAACATGGCGTCCACTAAAATTTATATACGAGTGATGAAATCATGAAAACATTGGTCCGAAAGTAATGAAAAATTGTTCAGTTTGACACTCTTGAATAAGAAAATAAATTCGCTTATGCCTATGGAGTATACCTACACCAAAATTACAATCTCGTTTTTTGTGAGTAATTGTTTACATGTGCCGTCGCACTACTCTAAATTTTGAATGGAGAGACTTCTGCAAACAAAAATGTAAAACTGTCTGAAAATTTGGAACAATGTTTGATAAGACTTATTTACGTTAAAGAAAAGTTGTTTATGGTTGATACTAAAACAATTAGACAACTCGCCCTCGTTTTCTACGAGCAGATCAGCTCACAGAAAACTCGGGCAATTAACTTGATTTATGCGTAGTTTGGAGTAACTATGTGTAGGTTGTTACCTCAACCGAAGTAACTACGTCAGTTATTTACCGAGGGCCGAAACCTACTTAGTTCAAGATCACCGAGGTTGCCCAAGAAAACTGAGATACTGAGTTCGTTATCACAGAGATTGTCTAAAAACACTTCGGTCGCGATGATAAATCCTTTAATTTATCACATTTGTGACCATGGATTAAAGCTTATTTTCCCAACCACGCATAAATCAAGTTAATTGCCTCGGGCTTATTAGCCCCGGGCAATTAACTTGTCGGGAGCAACTATTAAAAATAAACAACCGTGGTACATCAAAGAAAACCGAGGTGATCGTGAACTAATATAAATAAACAACCGCGGTACATCAAAGAAAACCGAGGTGATCGTGAACTAAACCTGGTTAATGTTGTCATAAAACAGAATAGCTGGAGATTCATTCTTAACTGTGTTGTAGTACGGCTTCGTAATCTGTACGAAGGAGAAATTAAATTTCCCCGGAGAGACTCAACTGACGGGGAGATGTAGTTCTCCGAGGACCTTCGAAGACTGATAGGAGCAATACTGGGTCCCATGATCCAGTGGAAAATCCTTTGCCAGCCCCACCCTTTGTTTTTCTTACTACAACACCTCAGCTTGCACTCTACCAGAGGATGAAGGCGCGCATGCACTAAAAACAATAGGGTACTACTACTAGTCCGCTGCTGGCCGCACAGATCTGCACCAGTATTGCTCCTATCAGTCTTCGAAGGTCCTCGGAGAACTACATCTCCCCGTCAGGTGAGTCAGTCCGGGGAAATTTAATTTCTATGAGCTGATAGTCAACGAGGCGAAGCCGAAAAAAATTTACAACCATAAACAACTTTTCTTTAATGTAAAGAAGTCTTATCAAGCATTGTTCCAAATTTTGAAATAGTTTCCCTTTTTGTTTGCAGAAGTCTCCCCATACAAATTGTCGTCAGTTCGATGGCATATGATAAACAATTGCTCGCAAAACACGAGATTGTAATTACTTTGCTTCACATTTGGTGTATAGATATACTCCATAGGCATAAGCGAATTCATTTTCTTATTCGAAAATGTCGAACTGAATAAATTTCCATTACTTTCGACCCAATGTTTTCTTCACTCGTACAAAAATTTTAGCAGACGCCATGTTTGATTTTCAGCCTAGTTTCCAGATTTTTCTTGAGGCGTGAATATGTCGTGGTTTCTGATTGGTCAGAATAAGAGTATTCCAGTTATAAGAAGGTTTATCATTGGATAACGCTACTATAGTGGTCTATAGACCAATAGGCCACTAGTAGCTCGGCCAATCAGAAAGCTGGGTTTGTAATAGCCCCCTAGTTGGTTGATACTAAAATGTTATAATCTATGACATCGCAAAATATGTTTTAATAAAACGTCATTTTTTGTTGATATTTTATATAATTGATACATGTGAATACCAACAATATTGTTTTCTTCTTTTTTTTAGTCAAACCAACTCTTAATAAAGACAACAATCTTCCCATTAAAACTAACCTAGAATTACAATATGAATTACAATGTGGAATAGAAAAAGCAAATCCCACGGCAAGATTTATATGGCATGTATGCATCCATGCTTTTTATAACTGCAGCAATAAAAGAAACGAAACAATTGGCTGGTATAGATCTGAACGGAATGGTACCACATCTAAAGACGGAGAAACGAGCACGCTAAATATTACAAGGCAAAAATTCCAAAATGTGAGCTATCGATGTACTGCAACCAACACACAAGGTCAAGACAATTTGGTCAGGATGGTTTTTAACAAACGTAAGATATGTTTTATGTTTACTTTTTTATTTTGTGATATACAGTGTGGTGATCTAATTTTCATCTTTTCAACACATTGATTTAACTAAAAAAAGAACGCTTCTTTCGCTTCTTAAAAATGACCAGCTCCCTAATTTCAAAAATGTTTTTTGTTACAATTGAAAGCCTTAGCGTCTCTACAATAATGAAGAATGTCCTTAAAAGTTCGACGATATAGAGTTTTGTTTTAATTTTGAGCTATATGAAGGTTTTTGTTATATGCAAATACAGTGCATGTGACAATGTAAGCTAAGAAAAGCAGAATTGTGGATATCATCAAATTAGATTACACGTCGGGTTTTTTTAAACTTTGCACGTATAATACAGACCACCAAGCTAAAGAGAATAGTTTAAATTATAATATAGTTGCCTTAGAAACAAATTAGTTTCAATAATCTAAGAAATAGAGTTGTTTCCTATAAGATTCCTGGTAAATTAATTTCCAATACATGCCAAGAGTGAAGAATCCGAATTATATATATTTATAAATTATAGACCTGGAGCGAGGGGTATTCCACAAAAAATTACCCCGATTAAAAATGATTACGCCATAACATGCAACGCAATTTTTTGTATGATCGAAAAAAAGCTTCTCAGCATTTAGATTTTTTTTATATATCTAAATGTCACATCTATTATTTATACAACTATAGGTTAACTGCAAGGTAGTGAATGCTACCTTTTTAATTTCTTACTACTATACAAAAATTGTCGAAAGAATTATAAAATAGATTGACGAAGGTTTGTATACTTATGAAAACCTGATCAGTAAGTAACTAGCAGCTTGTCAGAAAGCTGAACTACATTGTTAAACGTAAATTCTTGTTCATCTTTTCAGATGGCATAAAGTCAATGAAAGCACGAATCTCTGATAAGAAGCCTAAATTTGAAACAACCGGAGACAACATTACCATGATGTGTGAATGCAATGGTTCCTTAAGCATGGAATGGATTAAAGAAGGTCATAAATTATCTAGCATCGACACTTCGGAAAAGCAAAACGGATCAGTTATTGTTACAAAAAAAATACTTGAAATTCTAAATTTCAGTAAAACTGATGAAGGAGTATATGAATGCCACGTAAATTACAGCAAATATAACTGGCGTTATTCTGAAAATATCAATATCACAATGAAAGGTATATTTTACGTTTGTATTTATAAGTTTTGTTTTTCAAACCGGAGAATGTTCTTTCTCATTTCCATGCAGACGGTTTCGTTACTACATTTCTCTATCTGTGACTGTGACTGAAAAGGCAAAAATGCTTTACTTTGCACAAACAAGATTATTTCTTCTATTTGTTTTTTCCGAGTTCGCGAAAAGGCTCGTTTCTACTCAGGATAATTTTTGGAAAGTTAGTGAAACGCGATCTTTACACTAACAAAGAATGCCCATTGTTCAAAAACAATAGATTAATTACAGATTTCCGCAGATCCATTATTCAGTATTTCACAAACTTTTCTGGTCTTATTGTAAATTATTTGCACAAATATTAAATGAACTTATAGGCCAACTGTTGGAAAGCTTTAAAATTAATGTTGGAACTTGCCTCGTTAACGTAGTTTAATTTCTAACTTTAATTTCAAATCTTGGCATGTCATCTGTTTATATTATACTATAGCGCATGCTTGCTCAAAAACTAAAAGTATGCATTGCACTTTTTTTTGTACTGTCTTCATTTTTCAAACTGAAAAATAGTTCAAGTTGGGTAATAAGGGTGAAAGAAGTGAATATATATTGATAATTATATAATAATCACATTCTAATCGCCATGATATTTTTTGTAGTCAAACCAAAGATAAGAGCCGACCCTCACAATAGTGAACCCATACCGTATAAAAACGGGATGACGTTGAAATGTAAGTTATTAAACGAACCGGTTCCCAAGGCAAACATAACGTGGAAACGATGTATTTGTGAGCGTGATTGTTCTTGCGCACTAGCGAGTGAGTGGTTGGAGTTACCGCGAAATAGTACAACTACAGAAACTAACAAACTAGAAAGCACGTTGACAATTCAAGAACAGACCTTCGACAACGTGCAATACCGATGTATGGCAAAAAGTGTAGCTGGGACGGACAAGTTTCTATGGAGGGTGGAAAAAGGTTGGTTGAAATTTATGAATCTGTTTTTGAGTACTAGACCATGCATGCATGTATGCACCTGGTTTGAAATAAAACTCTACTAGAAATATGTTAACACAACAACCCCTCGCCCTCTTTTACACGAATTTTTGTAAAATTTATATCCTTTGGATAACCCTCTGATTAGAAAAACACATTCTTTACTTAGTTACTTTCTCTACTTACTTACTTCGCGCTCTTTTTCGTTGGGAGCCTGGAAATAGCCGTTGGAACAATTTTAAACTTTTAAATAAAGTATTTGAAATAAAAAAAGTTTTTTAACTCTAATTCTTAAAGAAAAAGGTAATAAATAACAAAGAAAATTTTCAAGACAATATTTAGAAAAAAAATTGAGATGAAGAAAAATGCAGGTCGCATCCACGGTTTGAACTCGACCATTCTGCGTGCAAACTGACGATGTTACCACCGGGCTACTGAAGCAAGCGTCAACATTTCAGCAAAATATTAGGGTTATATATATTTTACAGTTCTTTTTTTTCATGTTCACAAAGTATTGCTAGAGCATCTAAAAATATTTTGCATTTTTCAAAGGCATTGGTCATCTGCCTGGCTGCCACGGTTATATTCATTTTATAGTATTTCAAATTCATTTAGAATAGCAAAAACAAATTTCGTCTCAAAATCTGAAGTGTTTAAACTCTTTTCACCTGAAAAAATTATTTTCATGCAGTCTTTTATATTTCAACATAGCATGCGCACTCGGCAGCATTTATATGTTTAACAGACGAAAAATTGCTCTTCGCCGATTTTTATGCCAAATTATAAACCAGCTACGCTAAGTTTACAAGTGGTTTTACCAAAGGGAAATATTTAAAAGGAGATAAGACGGCAGCCAACAACGGGGCACGGGCATGCGAAAACATAACGGATACGTTTAAAATACTTTAAGGACACACGAAATCGAAAACAAAATTACAGTGATAGGGAAACTCGAACAGCATTGCTACTAAATGTTCGTGATTTAATACTGAAAGCGGCCGCTCAATACTGATTTTTACCGTAAGCTTAACCTTTTCAGTCTTTTTCTTCGATGGTTTTTTCCTCTTTCGAGTTTCTGTGTGACGGGTTTTCATCTACTAAGGATGTTGTTCTGCTTTATACGTAGACGTTAATTTGTTTCTGTTCTTTCAAAAGTGATATACGTTTCCCAAAAACTCCTTTCTCAAGTCTTTTTGTCAAGAATAAATTAAGTTGTTAGTTCAAATCTTTTTGTCAAGAACTACCATAGGCAGCCCAAGCCCTATCACGTACTGTCTACGTCGTATTATATAATATACTTAAAGGTTGGCAAGTAAATTCACTAGTTCAACTCACCACTTGAATGAATGTCAATACTATTCGCAAATACGAACGTAAATCAATAAAAAAAAAACACTTCTATAAACACAAATAATCGTACTAACTTGTCACGAACGTTTTGTTGCTTAAAACTGTTGTGAAACACCAGATATTAGTGAAAACAAACGGGGTTTTGTCGAAAAAATTGCCGTACCTATGCGTGGTGCAAAAATCCTGTTTGACGCCATCATTCGTGAGCAAATATAAGGCATGTCATTGGTCAATCGGCAAAACAAAAAAATTATCTCTGCGTGATAAATTGGACCAACCGGGGGGTATTGCAACAGTGCAGTAAAAAAGATTCGTGCAATAGATACAAACTTTTTGTACGTAAAAGTTTATATAACCGTGTATAGAAATGGAGCGGCAAAAACGGAAAGGATTCTGTCCCAATGTTCGTTGTCTTATATGGTAAGTGGCTAAAAATTCTCAATCAATCTTTTTTGCTTAAAATAGAAGGAAGCCAGTTAGTGGCTTTAATACTGGCTTTTGACAGACATTTGGTGGAGTTCATTGTTATTTATGCAAGACGACTCATTGTTGTTCGCCGGTATTAAATAAACATTCAAACCCAAAGTTCAATAAATATGACATGCATATATAATTAGACGATAGAAAAATAAGGCACGTCGAAACAGATCTTACATTAAGCTGCATTTACCTTTGCATGCAGGCTTGCAGCAATTTTTTGCAGCTCATCATATATTCAACTGAATGCGAAATTAATTTTTAGTTCGTACAGAAAAACCTCTGATTTGTTGTCGTCGAGCAATTGCTTCTCAAAAGATACTGATAAAAGTATAAAACATAGCGATTTTTCGTTTCAAATTTTCCACATTTATTAAAGCTTAGAAATCAGCAAATATTCTGAATAAATCAAATGTTTATCTACACCACGGACATACTTTTCTATTAAAAACAATACACTTTTACTTTTAATACAAGGACACAAAACGTGTCAAAGACACTTTATATATTAAATATAAATGCCTGAGTTTTCGCCCAGTTTTATCCACTTCCATTAGTTCCATCCATATCATTTATATGCACGAGTCCCAAAAAGCGTATGAAATATGCCGCAAACCAAAAAAAAACCAGTAAAACAGAAAACATAAGATTGCACAGAGGAAAGAGGTGAAAAAGCAATTCCGTTACCTGCTCATGTCCTCGATGAAATGACAAAAACCCAAGATATCTTGTTTGGAACGACGTATTAAAGCTTAACTGTAATTGCACATCCACTAATCAACGGACCACGGCACTAGTTTGATATATAGAAAGCACAAAAACCAACATTGACTCTAGCTTGCATGTCCTATACACATGCAGTTGATCGTTTGATTGCTTTTTTTTCGAAATCACTCTAGCTGAAGTATTTTATAATAGATGAAATAGAACAGTATATATTCGGCAACCAATATATCCTACGGAGTAGTCAAAGATCTTCAATGTCCACTAATAGTTTAATACCGGCGAACAACAATGAGTCGTCTTGCATAAATAACAATGAACTCCGCCAAATGTCTGTCAAAGCCAGTATTAAAGCCACTAACTGGCTTCCTTCTATTTTAAGCAAAAAAGATTGATTGAGAATTTTTAGCCACTTACCATTAAGACAACGAACATTGGGACAGAATCCTTTCCGTTCTTGCCGCTCCATTTCTATACACGGTTATATAAACTTTTACGTACAAAAAGTTTGTATTTATTACACGAATCTTTTTTACTGCACTGTTGCAATACCCCCCCGGTTGGTCCAATTTATCACGCAGAGATAATTTTTTTGTTTTGCCGATTGACCAATGACATGCCTTATATTTGCTCACGAATGATGGCGTCAAACAGGATTTTTGCACCACGCATAGGTACGGCAATTTTTTCGACAAAACCCCGTTTGTTTTCACTAATTTCTGGTGTTTCACAACAGTTTTAAGGAACAAAACGTTCGTGCTAAGTTAGTACGATTATTTGTGTTTATAGAAGTGTTGTTTTTTTATTGATTTACGTTCGTATTTGCGAATAGTATTGACATTCATTCAAGTGGTGAGTTGAACTAGTAAATTTACTTGCCAACCTTTAAGTATATTATATAATACGACAGACAGTACGTGATAGGGCTTGGGCTGCCTATGGAACTACATTGTCCCCAGTGCTCCACAATCTTAACCGTGCGTGGCCGTCCACACATATATACAAATAAATAAATAAATAAATATTCAGATCACAGAAATTCGTTCGCAAATCACGTTTGTCCACGCGTGTAAAATGACCCCACGCGTGTCGAGATTAGCACCCTCACCGGGCCACAGAATATAAGGATTGACCAGAAGTCCGACTCAGTGTCGGCACCTTTGATGTAAGCGTTCCTTTGATGTAACCTTCCTCAAATGGAACGAAAATCTTAGGTCTTTGCCGCAGGGAACTCTGCATGTGCATGCTATAGGGATACTCACCTTGCCCGTTCCACTAGAGTTTGCCCACTGCATGCACCTGATTTTTTTCTCCTCTTCCCATGGAGAAGGCTGGAAAATTTTGATAAAATCGTTTTTAAGACATTTGTAGTTACCAGCGGCTAAAACATATAATTCGTTGATCTTGTTGGTATATTAAATAACATATACAATACTTAATATCTTTTGGAGAACCTTAATTGTTATACGATGGTTACTAAATTCTGTTCTACTAATCTTATACGAAAGTTAATTATACTTCTAATTAAGAAGTCAATGCCACTACTAAATTTGTTAGACATTTATTTTTATAGTATTTTATTTTTATCAAATCTATTTTTATCTCTTTATACCCAGGCAGGGCATCAACGCTAAAAGACAACAAAACTTACCTGACGATCATTTTATACATTATTAGCATTCTGACGCTAGTAATTCTTATGATTATTGCCGTGGTTCTTGATAAAAGAAAAAAACTATACGGAGGGTTCTACATTTTTAAAATCCCACCTGTACTTGACTACATCGAAAGATTAGACGAAGGAAAGACATTAATGGAGCAATCTAACAAATTGCCTTATCTATCAGATTGGGAGTATCCAAGAGAACGAGTTCACATTGGTAAGTACAATAAAACTTGGTGTAATGCTCAAATTAATGCTTATCTTGGGTGCAGACGCTCCGTCCCAGATCCCATCCAAATAACTGGGGTTAACAATGCGTATAGGCAAGGCTAATTAATGCTTAAATTGTACTTTTTTTAAACAATGAAAAGTGTAGCATTTGAGCCTGATTGCAGAAGGTATACTGTATAATTAATAGTATAATTACACTCTTTCAAACAATCAGAATTTAGTTTTTAATAAGTGCATGCATGCAGAGTAAGTCATTTCCCGCCATTGACGTCACTTTCAGCCTTTTGAATTCTATTGAAAATATACAAAAGCTAAGACAATAAACGAAATTGAAAATAATTCAAAAGAAAAATTGAAAAGAAATTGACGTCAAAGGGTGAAAATAATTACGTATTCTATACTTATTGAAAGTGTATATTGGGTAATTATACTGCTCATTGCATGGAATTATAACAGGTAATTAAGGGTTATTGAACCGACTGAGGTCAATTAATTGTTTTATAAACCGAGGGCGTAAAATTTTTCTTGTTAGCCGACGAAGGAGGTTTTCTCTTGAGATATTTAATAATTTGACGTAAGTAATTGGCAAGAGTGGTTTGTATAGGTTATATATAGCACCGATTTTCGACTTTGTCGGCTATTAGTCAGTAATCATATTAATCCAATCTCTTTTGTTTGTTATATGGAAATGTATAGGAGGTCGATCGCTATAAAGAACAAAGGACGTAGGCACGGCTATTAAATCAAAATAATTAGTTCCTCTTTCTTTGTCTTCCCTTTCCGACTGCCAGAAACAGCATCATGATTATGTAATAGCATACAAGCAACAGAGTTTTACTGATAAACACGTACTGTAAATGTTTTCAATAGCTTCAAAAACGACCTATTTCGTAAGTTTATTGGCATATAGTAATTTTAAAAAACAACGTTGTCTAAGTCGAGAAAATTGAAGCTTAAAGGGTATTGGCAATAAAAATTAAGTTTGTCTCATTTGAAAGAACTCGCCAAATGGTATAAGAAGACCTTTTGTTATTTTTCCGTATCTTTCTTGTGTTTTGAAATATTTCGACCAAAGACAGCGTGCTGTCCGCCATCTTGTTGTAATATTGGGTCTAATTAACTAGGAAATTGGTGACGTCACAAGAGGGGAAACCTGATGAAATACTCCGTGGGTGCCCAAATTTACACGAAAGGCTTTTTAAATGTTGTGGGTCAATTTAAAATGGAAATAGCGCAACAAAAAATCGAGTTTCTAGCTCATAATGTCATAAAGTTGGCAAGATAAAAATTTCACTTTACCCTGCTTATGTCGTCACATGCATAATTTTGCATATCGAAAATAATTCCAAGATGGCTGAGTTTGGTCAAAATATTTCCAAAAGCAAAACAGATACGGAAAAATTGTAAAAGATCTTCTTATACCATTTGACGAGTTCTTTCAAATGAGATAAACTTAATTTTTATTGCCAATACCCTTTAAATTTATATAAATTAGGAGAATGTTTTTAACAGTTCAACTGATTTTCTTTGTGTTTTCTTCATAAATTAATAATGAATTTTTTAATCTCCTGTAGAACGCAATTTAGGACACGGTGCATTTGGTCAAGTATTCCTTGCTCAGGTGGTGGGTATATCAGCGTTTCATCCAAGAAAACTCCTGCAAGAGAAGTCGAAACAAAGACGTTTTTCAGTGTTTATACACAGGAAACGAAACTCGTACTTATATTGTACGACAACCTCAAATGTCGCAGTGAAAATGCTTAACGGTAAATATTGTTTTTAGATAACATAATTGATAATCCTAAATAAATAGATATTTAAGATTGTCTACAATGCGATCTGTGCAGTTTCATAAAGTGGGCTTACATCGATATGTGTTGTTGATGTTTCTGAAAGTTCCCAGGCTAATTTTATTGTTAGCAGAAAGGGTGTGGTTGCGCAAAGGAGAACAAATAAATCATCACCTTACTGTACTTGTCCTATATATTTCCTTTACTCAATGCATGTTTACACATTACCATCTGAAAGATTTGAGTTACTACTTACTACTGTACACAGAAACAAAGGGAAAATGAGAGCACTACAATTAATAATGCGAATATCGGGCGCCCGGTATATTCGCAGGCTATACAATTATCTAATAAAAACAATATTTCTTTATCAAACGGTACTGGCTAGAATTTTAGGCCAATGTTCATGCAGTAAAGACTTAGGGCAAAGTTTTCCTAGTAGCTTTATTACGATGTGTATTTTGTATTGTTGAAAAAAAAACAAGCGATAGTAAAAATACTAACTTATTTTTTTCTTTACAGAAAACTGGAATGAAAGTGATCTTTCTGATCTGCTGACTGAGTTGAAAATACTTATCCATGTTGGCCAACATAAGAACATTGTAAACATTCTTGGCGCGTGTACAAAAGGTTATGAAGACTTTGAAACATCTATGTTAGTTTAGATATGTAATTTAATGAAGTATATTTATCTAATTCACTCCTGAGTCCCTTTCCATGTCTATATCTATACTAAATATTTCATATATCTACTATATACTGTATTGTCAAAGGAAAATCCCGTTTGCAGGAGTGGGCTATAATACAAAATTATGACCACTGGTATATGATATGTATAGGAAATAATATATACTGTTTGAGAAGAAGAATGAAAGTCGCACGCCTGGTTGGCAACATATACACCTATATTTGCTGAAGAGTAAATGTGTAGCAAATGTAATATTTACTCAAATTTACTGCAGGGTAAACGCGGTGAATATTTAACAATTAGTCACCGAAGTCGAGGTGACTATCGGTGAATATTTACCGAGCCGCGAAGCGGCGAGGTAAATACACCGATAGTCACCGAGACTGAGGTGACTAATTGTTTTAGTATAATTTCAGACGTTGATAAAAAACCAATCACGTTGAAACAAAAACTTTTAAACAACTGCTTTCATTTTAACAGTGGTGATACTGTTTATTCACAGACGATGTTAGCAAGCCACAGTCTTTGTCAGTAAATAATTTCAAAAAAAGACTAAACAACTCCTACTTTGGAATTGAACTTGTACATACATTCAAATATATGCTAAAAAGACTTTTATTCTGGTGTTTTGGATCCTGTGTTACGGCTTTTTTGCACTTAATTCATGTTCAATATGTTCTTCACTCATGACGAAGTTTTCGCCACATCGCTACGACCAAAATCTAGCCAAAACATACAAAAAATACGAAGAATTATAGAAAAAATACTTCCTTACCTTTATAAAGTTTTGTTTTTACGATATTTGATATGTACAACATCTCAGTGATAAATGTTTTCAGTATTATGCTCTTTTGTTTGTCTCAAAAACTACAGACCCCATTTTGAAAAAAAAAAGTCAACAGTTCAATGAATCAACAAATTATAAAATCTCATACTTCAAAATGACAACTCCGAGGGGGAGACTGAAACGAGTAAAGTCAGTGCAGTGTTGAATAAGTACCAGTCTCTTTTCCAAAACTACTTTTGAAGAACAATTTCTTGTGATGTAATAGTCACCGCGCTAGGCGGTGACTATCACCTCAGATTCACCGCTGAGTGGACCAATCAGAAAGCTGGAAAGCCTCTTTTCCACTATGAAATTATACTAAACCTTATTAGTATAATTTCATAGTGGAAAAGAGGCTTTCCAGCTTTCTGA
The DNA here is from genome assembly GCA_035771165.1 of Paragorgia papillata. Taxonomy (NCBI): domain Eukaryota; kingdom Metazoa; phylum Cnidaria; class Anthozoa; order Scleralcyonacea; family Coralliidae; genus Paragorgia; species Paragorgia papillata. The sequence goes on along the minus strand of JAWNZC010000322.1, from coordinate 9,865,404 downwards.
TTGGTCCGCTCAGCGGTGAATCTGAGGTGATAGTCACCGCCTAGCGCGGTGACTATTACATCACAAGAAATTGTTCTTCAAAAGTAGTTTTGGAAAAGAGACTGGTACTTATTCAACACTTCACTGACTTTACTCGTTTCAGTCCCCCCCTTGGAGTTGTCATTTTGAAGTATAAGATTTTAGAATTTGTCGATTCATTGAAGTGTTGATTTTTTTTTCAAATGGGGTCTGTAGTTTTTGAGACAAACTAAAGAGCATAATACTGAAAACATTTATCACTGAGATGTTGTACATATCAAATATCGTAAAAACAAAACTTTATAAAGGTAAGGAAGTATATTTTCTATTTTTCTTCGTATTTTTTGTATGTTTTGGCTAGATTTTGGCCGTAGCGATGTTTTCGAAAAATTCGACATGAGTGAAGAACATATTGAATATGAATTAAGTGCAAAAAAGCCGTAACACAGCATCCAAAACACCAGAATAAAAGTCTTTTTAGCATATATTTGAATGTATGTACAAGTTCAATTCCAAAGTAGGATGTTGTTTACTCTTTTTTTGAAATTATTTACTGACAAAGACTGTGGCATGCTAACATCGTCTGTGAATAAACATAATCAGCACTGTTAAAATGAAAGCAGTTGTTTAAAAGTTTTTGTTTCAACGTTATTGGTTTTTTATCAACCTCTGAAATTATACTAAAACAATTAGTCACCTCAGTCTCGGTGACTATCGGTGTATTTACCGATAGTCACCTCGACTTCGGTGACTAATTGTTAATTTATACTCAGTATTTAGAAAATATGTAGCAAAAACGGTATTTACCGCGTTTACCCTACAGCGGATTTGAGTAAATATTGCATTTGCTATACATTTAGGCCTACCTAGTAACAAAATTGCCGTAAATCGGCCATGAATTTCGTGCAGTGATATTCACAATTCCACTCTTGTTGTGCACTTGTATGAATTGATTTTGCCAAACATAATTGTTATTTACTGTTAATTCTAGGAGAACAAGTGTTATTTCCTCCCTTCATTTTTTTTTCTTCATTTCATTAAACTATACCACTGAAAAAATTTCAACGGAGTTGAATGTTTTTGTATGTTACATTGTTGAAAATGCCTTTGATAAGTGTTATGTGTGACGTCACAAGTAAAATTGCACCAACGTTGTCATCAAATACGTTTTGTAGACACTTCTTTTTGTCACTGAAAAATAGGATAATGTATAATTTAAATAACAATATAAGTATAAAGCTATATAGATAAAAAAACTCAGCTTTTCCTACTTTTTAAAGATTTAAATATATCGGAATGAAATAGATATAAAAATATATCATTGAAGTAGCTAAATTATTACTATTTTAGGTCCGAGGATGAACGTGTGGATAATAATGGAATATTGTCCGTATGGTAATCTTTCGGAATTTCTGAAAGACCGCAGGATAATTTATGAAAAGGAATGGTCGGAGTTTACTAAAGATCACAATCACACACTAAGTATTTCAGATTTGGCAGCAGTAGCCCTTCAAGTGGCAAGTGGAATGGAGTTTTTAATTTCCCGAAAGGTAAAGACAGAGAGAAATGTTAACCACAATTTGGCAAATGAAACTGCGTTTTTGCAAAAACGAAAGGCATTAAAAAATTTATAAACCACCTAAAATTTAATGTTCCTGTTGGAGCAATCGACTTTCTATACACCGGCGTATTTTCAATTAAAGATGGCCGCCAATTTATATAAAATTTTAAATTAGCTTGTTTTATGTTTATAATTGAAAGATTTTTTACACAAGAACAATTAAAGCTGGAAAACCTAATCTAAATGCACATAAAAGAATAGAAATTGGCGGATATATTTAACAATTAGACAACGAGGGCGAATTGTCTAATTGTTTTAGTATAAATTTACCAACAAAAGCCAAATAAATTCTCGACCGTAACGTATCCTTGAGGCTCGTTTAATACCATTTTTTAACTGACAACAACAAATCTTCAACATTATCATTTCGGACATTTCCTTGTCCCATACGCTAACAACTGATCGAAAAGTAAAGTTTTCTTGCATAATTTAGCATTGGTTTTCATGTACAATATTGAAACAATATATTTTCACTCATTGGATATGTAAAAATGACAAAAAGTTGAAAGAAACATTCATTTTAAAATGTAGTTTACATCACGAAATCTTATCAATAGCAAACGTTTTAAATCGTTTTAAACGAACACAGATAAACAATTTATCGATCTTACCATTAATAATTTCCATTCTAACCATTTTGTAGCCATTTTTGTTTTCTGTAGAGCTTATTGCTTCGCGTAAATGTTCAATTTCTTCTGTCATTTGCCCACTCCATTTATAATTTCGGCGCCATTGTTGCTTAACAGAACAACCGCCGGCTCTACTGATCATTGATCGTGCTATTTAGTTAAAACTAAAGAAGGCTTGTCATTGGCTTATCGCCAGAGGTTTCTGTTTATTACTTAACAATAGACAGATTTAGAAAAGACGACGCGACATCAAAGACGACGTAAGATCGCGCGGTATGGCGTGGACCCGAGTTATTTTCACTTCCGGTTTGAATTACGACGTCGTCTTTATTGATTTCACACGTAAAAATTGTGAAAATACAATTTTCATGTCCTCGCAAAGACGCCACTGTTTCGCTTGGTTTTTTTTTCAACAAAAAGGTAGGTTCATTTAAAAAAATTACTTCTGAGTACAGATAGTATAGTGGTTATTCACTGCAATTAAATTCTATATTGTTTCTTTGGATGTTTACATCAATTTTTCGCCGTAGTATGCCGTGAGCCCCTGACGATTTAACGTAGTAAAGATTTCACATAATTATTTGTTGGTTTTTTTCCAAAATAAACTTGATAAATTTCAATATTGCATATTTTTTATCAAACTAGTTTCCTTGACCTTTCTAGAAACTTGTTTCACTTACTGAAATAAAAAATATATACGCCCTATAGACTTATTTTCAGCTTAACCATCCAAGTATTTACGTAAACAATGCATTTCTCATCTTGCAATTGGGTTTGATTTTTCATGTAGCTTTAAGTTTTTAAAAACAGACAGCAAAAATAGAAGAAGAAGGGGGAACCAGCTCGAAAAAATAGTAAGCGAACTAAACAATTAAACAGTCTTAATTTAATTCCTGTTGCCGAATTGCATTGAATTGAATAATATATATTATCTATTTATATATCCTGGTGTGTCGTGTATAATATTTATAATAGTTTTATCTATGCTTCAAATACATGGAAGAAACTAGTATCAACAAAACATTTATCTTAACTATATGTCTCCGTGGCTCAATGCTCACATCTATTATATGTCAAACTAAAAAGAATAAAAGCAATATTTTAAATAGTCAATATTATGTATTTATTAAGTTACTATATTATTTTTATATATTTTTAGATCACCTATTGTCTGGACCGAGCAGAAGGACCTCCTTATGTTGAAGGAGGTAGCTTTAGAGGAGGGGTCCTGCAGCAGAAATTAAAGTCTCGGGAAAGGGGAGCGGGCTGGCTTGCAGTGGCTAACTGATTAAAGCCCAGCTTCCCGAATATCGAAGTAACAGCCATGCAGGCAGTTAGAGACCATTTGGGGATGCTGGCAAGAAAATATAAGTTCAAAATGGCCAATGAAGATAAAGCAACTGGGATAGGTGGCGAGGAACTTACAGAAATAGACGGGTTGTTGGAGGAGTTGATTGAGATGAGGAAACTGAAAAAAGAATTGGAGAAGAAAATGAGATAAAAAAGCAAAGTGTTGAAAAGGAAAAAGTTCAAGCAGTAGAAATGAGGAACAGGGCCATGGAAAGATTTGGAGAAACAAAAAAGAGGGAAGAAGAAGAAAATGGAAAACAGGAAAGGAAGAGGAGGAAGTTGGAGGATACATTTGAGTGGTTAAGGGAAAAGACAGTAATGGAGAAGGAGAGAAGAGAAGAGAAGAGGAATTAAAGGAAAAAAGAGAAGAGCGGGAAAGCCAAAAAGAAGAGCGAACAATATTTATACAACAGATGCAGGCAACACAAGCACACAACAATACCCAGCTTCAACAATACATGAAACAACAACAACAGCAACAAAGTCAACAGTTTGCAATGCTGCAACAGAAGATGTTAGCCGTCATACAACAACAACAACAACAACAACAACAACAACAACAAACACAACTGTTGGCAAACCTTTTTAAAAACAATAATAAATAAATTAATAAACAATTTGTTATCATATATTGTAAATTTACTAATTAAGTTACAAATGAGTTGTCATCATATATTATTGAGTTCAAATTGATTTACTGCACAGTTTTTATTTATTTCACAATGTCATGCAATGAAAATGTATTTCAGAAACTCATTAATAATTCATGAGGAAAATTCAAAAGAAATTAATGTTCAATCAGTGTCTTTATATGTGATAAAGATACCTCCTGATTTACTTAAACTTTAGCTTTGATTTTATCGGCTTAGACAAGGTTATTTTTCAAACTTACTACGCCAATGAACTTACCAAGTCCCTTGAAGGTGAACTCCCAAGGGATACGCTGGGTCACCATAAACGCAGAGTGGCTCGTTGTTGTAGAAAGCAACACGTCTTAAATTGGGCAGCACACCAGACTCCTACAACATGGTACTGTCATGTCGTTTCCCTTCATACGGACCAGACAGGTTAGCGATAAGGCCGTTCGGCAAAACAATGCTCTGAAATTTAATGGCATGTACTCGCTTATGGCCATTATACATGACTCGCTGGTTGTACTTTGGTCGAGATATCCTTCGCACAGTGCCATCCACAAACCCAAAACAATTTTGCAGAGGGGCACCACGTTGATGTACTGCTAGGGCATAGTTGTGCAGTTGGTCTGGAGAAAGAAAAGGCTGATCCCAACTTTCAAGACGATGGTGGTGAGTCTCGTAGATAGTGTCCAACTCAGATGGACTTCGCCCGAACCGATGTGCCATATCTGTGTACCTATACAAGGGCTCCATTCCATTGCAGACTGTACCTTGCTGGCAGACGACTTGCTCGGGGATTTGTAGACATCTCATAAGCGATGGCAAATCATTTTTCTCAAACCGTAACTCTGTTTGACCACGTCGTCCCAAGTTTCCAAATCAAACTCCTTAAATTTCCAATGTGGAAAAAGCGGCTTGGACCAATTGTAATCGTAGAGTATTAAGGAACATTCTTCGTCGTCGATCACATTTTCAGCATATGAAGCATCCCAGACAGCTTGAAGACCACCAACCGCCATGATTTTGCTTACACAAAACTTCAGTCACAGAATAGATAAAAACATCACGACATCATGACAATAGCACAATAAATATAACGACACAAATTTATTTTGTTTAACTATGGTTTGACCTCATTTTGATAAACTAAAAATATTATGAAAGAAATAAGTCACTTATCGAGCAATGACACCACATGGCACATGCGAAGACCAAAGACGAATTGCGATCAAGTTATCACCATTATATTTCTTATTCAGCACGTTTGTCTATAAAGCCGCATTGAGCGATCACATGACAACGAGGATTATTCGAAGCCTCGGAAACTTTTAGTTCTCCATCCGTTTGAAAAAATAATTATTAGTAACCACTGATCAATTAGCAAAATAGCAAGTTCGATAACATAAATACAGCGTCGTCTTGCTTTTCTAAATCACATTTCACTCACAACAATTAGTCACCGGAGTCGAGGTGACTATCGGTAAATACACCGATAGTCACCGAGATTGAGGTGACTAATTATTTTAGTATAATTTCAGAGGTTGATAAAAAACCAATAACGTTGAAACAAAAACTTTTAAACAACTGCTTTCATTTTAACAGTGGTGATCAGTCTGTTTATTCACAGATGATGTTAGCCACAGTCTTTGTCAGTAAATAATTTCAAAAAAAGAGTAAACAACTACCCTGCGAGCAGAGCCTTCTTTTCCTTATTTCTTCGCTGAGCCTGAGAGGAAGAAAAGTAGGCTCTGCTGTATTCGTGACTGGTTTCCATAGCGCATGGTTACAATCAGTTTTAATCAGTTTTGGATTAAAATACTACGATTTTCAGGGTTCTATTAATTCTATACGATTTTTTCAAATTCACATATCTTGTACATAATTTAACGTTCTATCTAACTGTACGAGTTTCCCAAATGGCACAAACCTACAGACGATTCAGGGATATACTTTAAATATGACCGCGTTTGACCGTACGCCAAGTAAATAGCGTAATAATGCAATTTGATATTTGCGCTCATGTCAGTTCAAATAGCCTTTTCTCCGTTGCTATTCTATACCATGTTTTCTAATTCACAAATGTTGTACATAATTTAACACTCTATCTAACTGTAAAAGTTTCGTGAAAGGCACAAACCTACAGACGATTCAGGGGTATACTTTAAACACGCGGTATCCGGTGGCTCAACTGCAATGAAGATATATCCCAATACGGCTGTTAGCCGTTAAATTCTATATTTCCGACAAAGTTTTTGACTAAAACACTATGATTTTTCAGGGTTCTATTCTATACAACTTTTTCTAATTCACATATGTTGTAGAGAATTTAACGCTCTATATCTAACTGTACAAGTTTCGTGCGGAATGGCACAAACCTAGGCTACAAACGATTCAGGGATACTTTAAATATGATTGCGTTTGACCCGATAATTGGCGTTTGATATTTGGCGCTCATCTTAGTTCAAATATATTTTTCTCCGTTGCTATTCTACGATTTTTTCTAATTCACATATGTTGTACATAATTTAACGCTCTATCTAACGGTATAAGTTTCCAAAATGGCACAAACCTACAGACGATTCAGGGGTATACTTTAGACCCGCGGTGTCCGGCTCAACTGCATGTCAGAAGATATATCCCAATACGGCTGTTAGCCGTTAAATTCTATATTTCCGACAACGTTTTGCACTAAAACACATTATTTTCGGAGACAGGGGATATTGCTGAGCAAACTGGCAAGTATTTTTAACGTGACTTATAGTAAACTTGTGAGTGTGATCTACCACAGTTTTTGTGAGTCATAATAAAAAATTATATTGGTCAGAGAACGTGTACTTTCTCTTTAATTATCTTATAAGATCTCGCTAAAATATTTTAAGATATTGTAAGATCGTGTAAGAAAAATCTTATAAGATTTTTCTTAAGATCTTACAAGATTTTCCAAGATCACACAAGATCTTACAAGATCTTGACAAGATTCTCACAGTGGTGGGTTTGGCACAGATACATGTACGATAGCGGACCTTTTGTTTGTGATGCAATAGTCACCGCGCTAGGCGGTGACCATTACCTCAGATTCACCGCTTAGCGGACCAATCAGAAAGCTGGAAAGCCTCTTTTCCACTATGAAATTATACTAACAGCAGATAGTAACTCCTGCGATAGCCAATGAAATCCAAGGATTTGTAATAGAAACTTGTAAATTTATACTAAATCTATATATTAGGCCACTGCAGGTCGTCACTGTAAGTATAGTGCATAAATATTACAAACAATATCCACTATTGACCTTCTGTTTTTCGTGAATTATTAAATTTTGATATTATAATTTAGTGCATCCACTGTGACTTAGCTGCAAGAAATGTTTTGATTGGTGAAGATTTTATTCCAAAGATTGCTGATTTTGGCCTTTCTCGCAACATGTACAAAGACGATCAATACTTCAAAAGACATCCCGTACGTATCTTTTTCTCTTAAGCGTTAATAGCATTAGAGTTCAAGTGTCATATTTCCATAAATGTTCTCCAGTTGAATTTCTATTTACCAATTAAAACACGACGCCGTTTTTGAAACGATTCTTGCCATAGAACTCAATGAATTACTTGAGGCACAAATCTTAAATTTTTAATAGTATTTAAGTTCAGTGTATTATTATATTTTTATTATATACTACACGCGTAAAAATCTCACAAGTTGTTACAGCATGGTTGCCTGAACAATGCTGTAACAACGTTATATCATGTGTGAGCAACCTTGATGAATTAACAAAATTGTTCATCATTGTTTCATCATGCAACAGCTTCATGAAACAATAGCAGTTGTCCACACATGTTGAAACAACCGAAGGACGTGTTGATACACCAGTCATGTTCACAATTGTTGTAACATTGTTTTTCAGCCTTGTTACTTCATCATGCTGTTACAACATGTTGTATCATGTGCAAACAACGTTGTTGGCTATACAAATGTGCTGTTAGAACAACTTGTTCATGACTGTTGATTTATCCGTGAACAAGTTGTTCGAACTAAAAGTGAGCAACTTGTTGACAACTTGTTCATGGGGTGCAGCACAACATTGTTCACGTGCACGCCTGTTAACCGTGAACAATTTGTGCATTTTTACGCGTGTATATGGCACCATGGCTTTGCTCATTTTAATATTCAGCAAGACGTTTTCAATCCAGTGAAATCTATAAAGTTCAGTCTTCCATACTGTAATATAAATTCAAAATAGTCGTTTTGACTCCAAGGGGTCATTTCAGCTCTCTTATTTCTTAACCCTAATATGCATGGAGTCAAAACGATTCTTTCCCGGAGTCTCTGAACTCACTCTTAGGACTTACTCTTCGTGGGATCATCTTACTCTTTTCCAGAGTCGCGATACTCTTTTGTAGAGTCGATTCACCATTTCACCAAAAGAATCGTGTCACTCTTTCGTGGAGTGAACAGCATTAGCTATGCTTTTTGTTTATTTATGACACGCATAAATCAAATCATTCGGAGGGAAGATTTCTGACCCAGACTTCTGAAGTCATATACAAAAATTTAACGTCAATACTCTTGCACAGGGTTTGCTTCCAATAAAATGGCTGTCAATTGAGGCTTTGGGAGATGGAATATTTTCAGAGAAATCGGATGTGTAAGTATTTTCTATCACTTGTATATTATTTTCAAATTTTAAATTTTAAGGAAATGTTAACTTTCAATAGGATTATTTAACAAACCAGACACAGCCACAGTGGTAAAGGGCGGTTCCTTGGCGTCCAATACGTCGCCTTTAAAATATCGCTAATTACTATTGATTCCGCACCAATGAACAAACTTAGATCTAGCTCGTCCAGGGACTGACGAACTTTTTTTTACTGTTTTGTTATATTGATTTTATTTATATAATTTTTTTAAAGTGATTCAGTTGATCTTCAGTAATAAATTAACATTTGTTATCATTTAAAGTTTCCTGGTTAACTTTCCATATAAAATCCCAAACTGGCGTCACATAGACTACGGGATAGTAAAATATAAATTTGAAATCAACTGGGATTTTTTTCAATAAAGCATTATGGCAAACATTAGTGTTAGAGTTACCGATCCAATCATAACCTTAGCCATAATCCTGTTGGAAGAATGGAAGTTTAATCGCATTTACATTACAAGATTTTTATATGGAAATTTAACAAATTTATTTGTTTAATTTTTGTTTATCATCTTCATTGTTAACTCATTTTATTTATTTATTATTCTCATTGTTTTACTCATATTAAGTTTATTTATTTATTTGGTTATCATCATTATTTACTCATTTTAATTTGATATATATTTATATATTTATTTGTTTATTTATTTATTTATTTATTTGTTTTACTCATATTAAGTTTTTTATTTATTTATTGATCATGTTCATTGTTTACATATACTAATTCTATTTTTTTGTTTATTATCCTCATTGTTTACTCCTAATAATGTCCTTTTTTTGTTTATCATTTTCATTACTTAACCATATTTCCTTGTTTATTATTTTTATTGTTTACTAATATTACTAATTTCATTTTCTTTTTTGTTTATTATCTTCATTCTTTACTTACATTATTGATTTTATTGATTTATTTGTTTATCATATTCATTGTTTACCCGCAGTAATTTTACTGATTTATTTATTTATCATAGTTATCATTGTTTACTCATTAATTTTATTATTTTCTTTGTTCCTTATCGTTGTTGTATACTCGTATTAATTTAGTTTCCTTCGGTGTTCATCATTTTCATCGTTTACTCGTATTAAATTAATATAATTTATTTATTTATTTATTATATACGTCAGATGGTCATTTGGGATTTTGCTTTGGGAAATCTTTGCTCTGGGTAAGTTTAAAAAGTTAACAAAGATCTGTAATATAGTGTTATAGTTATATTTAATATAGTATATATAGTTATAAATTGTTATAAATGAAGTTTTAATCTTGCTGAAGTAGTATAATTATCAAACAAGAGTTTTAATATTTTAAAAAAGAAGTTGTTGTTTTTTATTAAAAAGGTTAAAAAACAAACTTTTTCGATTTATTTGACCATCTTCAGATGTGAACTGAGGAAAGCATATAAATGTTTTATTTTAATACTTATAAAAGGTCAATTTTGATTTGTAGTCAAGGTTAAGTTAATCTCTCGGGATATAGAATAAGGTGATAGACATTCTTTTTTTTGTTCTTTTGCTTAAAATTTAATTTGTCGCAATTAGAAATGCTTCCACTCTTTTTTACCAGATGAGGAAGATTGTTTTTTAATTATTATTTTTAAAATATGTGAAGTTGAAAGATTTTTACAATTAACTTATCTATCTGATTCACATAATATTTGAGATGGCATTTGTTAAAGATAAAAGGTATTCTAATTTAAAACGTTACTTAGGATATGAATATTTTTAATACAGTCGAAGCTCTCCTTGCGACCACTCTCGTAAGCGACCAGCTCTAGGTGCGACCACCCTCACGAAACTCCGTTTAAATTCCCTATTAAACTCTGGTACTAAAAGCTCTCGTAACCGACCGCGACCACCTTTCAGATTTACAAACTGAGCTTTTTCTTTGTTCTTAAGCTCTTGTAAGCGACCACCCTTGAAAGACCCTTTGCAATCAGTCAACACTGCGCTAAAAAGAAATTTGATAACTTTTAATACAGTATTGTGATTATAAAATGCGTAACAATAAAGTATTGCTGTTTTCGGCTGGTTGCCAGAATAGAAACGCAACTTCAGTCATTTCAGTGGGTGGCCGCATACGAGAACGAATTCTCGTAAGCGACCAGTTCTAGTTGCGACAACTTTTTATTGCTCCCGAGGGTAGTCGCTTACGAGAGCTTTAACTGTATAACTGAATTAGAAATTGCATGCTAAAATGATGGTTAGCAAAAAAATCTTATTAGGCACGTAACATTTTAAAATTATTTTTATTTTTATTATATTTTATTTTATTTTATTTCACTTCGTTTTTGTTTTTTTGTTTTTGTTTTTTTTTGTTTTGTTTGTTTTGTTTTGCTTATTTATTATATTTTATTCTATTGTATTTCATTTCATTTACATTCGTTTCATTTCATTTCTATTTTTGTGTTGTACGTGTTGTGTTGTGTTGTGTTGTGTTGTGTTGTGTTGTGTTGTGTTGTGTTGTATATTTTTGTTTTTGTTGTCATTTCTTTCACATGTGAAATACCCAATTTTTACATATTCTAGGTATTTAGGTGAATCAAAATTTCGAGTGTAGTGTAAAGAAATTCCAAATACTTTTTAGTAACTTATACATGAAACGTTATGGTAATATAATTGTTCTTGTATTGTTTTAGGAGGATCACCCTATCCAGGTTTACATTCAACTGAAGTTTACGAATTTCTGTGCAAAGGCAGCCGAATGGACTCGCCTGCTCATTGTCCAAGTGAAATGTACGTGGTGTAGATTAGTTAAATAATTCCTTGAAAAAAATGTGTATAGGTTATTTTGAGGCCACGAGGGGATATGTGATTTATTCGCCCGAGGTGAATAAACACATCCTCGCCCATTTCACATGGGCGAGGTTGACAGGAGTCACAATAGAAAAGAAATGCTTTTGGTAGAACGGAGGAGTGGTAGAGGGGAATATTAGAGGGGAATCTGATTAATGTACAGGGGCTATTGAATATATTCCCCGGAAAGAACAAAGGAAACCGAACCAGGTGAAAAATAACAAGACGCCTGCTCAGGCGTTCACTCGGGCTACTGATTTCTGAAAGCTTACACGACAATGCAATGGATAATTGCATATATTTTCACAAACAGAATCTATGGTCTTATATGAACTGCTGCGGTGCAGGAAGCGCAGAAGGTTTGCTAATTAGTATAAATGTAAACAAGGCAGTTTTTCTGAAAATTAAACAACGGTCTAATATATTTAGTAGACAAAACCTATAGTGTCGGATTCGGCAGATTCAAGCGATCATTTGATATAGAATTTATTTAAATTCGAACAAACAGAAAATATTTAAACATACACCGAACATGTTCAACATATTGATATCTTACCGGTATTTGCTCTATTCGGTGCTTATTATTATACTTGCATTTTGTAGTTGTCGGACTATAAAGCAGCAAGGCCAGGACCAACCTGTTTTGAAATAGCTCGTCATCTTTTACGTACTAGGTCTACCGCGATCACCGGCGTGTGCAGTTGTAAACATTGTAAAGCCTTTGTAAGCATGTTTATGATGAATTGAAGACATTTTCAGCCGCATTACTGATCAACTATAACTCGGTCATTTGCAAAGCTATTCAAACAAGTAAACAACTGAGAAACAGTGAAATGTCTTGTGAATATTCAAAAACATCGATAAAATGGCAATAAAAACTTCGTTCAAAAGAGACAACTACTGATCATCTGCATGGAGACAACTCTTAAACATGACTGTTCTCTGACGTCCTTCACTCCTTCAGTTTAAAGTTTCCGATTATTTTTAATACACCTTGATTCGCTGACAGTCCGACTACTCTGGCATCTTTGTTTGAGACGACTGCTGTGTAGTGTGCCAAGAAATGTCGTGGAAATATTAAAAAACATCGATAAAATGGCAAGAAAAGCTTCGTTCAAGAGACAACGCGGCCATGAAATCGCCATCGCGCCGCGCGGCCGGGAGACTAATGATCACGACCCCCCAAAAAAAAACCAAAAAAAAAACCGAGCCGAAACCTAGCTACCACAGTAGCCCAAGTAACAAGGATTTGAAGCGTGTCTCACACACTGTGTGTTTTCATGTTTGTAGATATGAGTTAATGTTGGTCTCCTGGGACGCCGATCCTTATAACAGGCCTGATTTCAAAACTGCGAGACAAATATTGACGAAAATTCTAATGGGCAAGGTACTGTAAACAAGTGTTACGTAACATATAGTGGTAAATAAGTTTCTGTTTCTCCCAATTTGTGTTGGCTTTTGGTGATGTAATTTGTTGCTTGTCTTTTGTACACGTGTTGTATGTACGAAAGTTTCTGTTTGTGTTTAGTTTAAAGACGTAATCAATTAATTAGCTAGGCCATAGTATTTATCATCACGCACCCAAGTAACAACTGCATGTCAATAACTGTACGTGACAGTGCTAACTGTATAGTACGTCAGCTTCAAAACCGGTCATTTTTGGTGTTTCACAAGGATTGAAGCATACTTGGTCCTTTGCTTTTCCTGGTTTACATAAATGACTTGCCTAAATGCCTTATCCACAGCAAATCAATTCTGTACGCAGATGATACGCTGTTTTATTATGACTATTTTCGCGAGCCGTTTGGAAAGTGAAATTCAGCAATTTGATTGGCTCCTTGAGCGGTGCGGAATCTGCCATTCAGGACTGCGCAGCAGATATATTGCTATCGTGTTGTGTGTTTGTGTGTGTGTGTGTGTGTGTGTGTGTATGTGTGTGTGTATGTGTGTGTGTCTGTTAACTTTTTTGTGTAACCACTGACCTGTAGTGTGTGCTGTATGTGTAACTCTAACCAATGCGCGACAATTAAATCCGGGACAATCGAAGCTCAGAATTTTATGGCGTCAACGTGAGTCAAGTTTTTCGAGCTGCCAGTTTGAACGATGGAAACAAGTATTTTTATCCGATCGTGTTTTCTATATTTCGTCCGCCATATCACGAAGTCCTCCGAAGCGACAAAGTTTGGGATTAAAATACTACGATTGTCAGATATGATTTTTTTCAAATTCACATTTGTACATAATTTAACGTTCTATCTAACTGTACGAGTTTCGTGAATGGCACAAACCTACAGACGATTCTACGCCAAGTGATAGCATAATAATGCAATTTGATATTTGCGCTCATCTCAGTTCAAATAGATTTTTATCCGTTGCTATTCTATACGATTTGTTCTAATTCACATATGTTGTACAGAATTTAACGCTCTATCTAACTGTAGAAGTTTCGTGAATGGCATAAACCTACAAACGATTCAGGGGTATACTTTAAACAGCGGTATCCGGTGACTCAACTGCAATGAAGATATATCCCAATACAGCTGTTAGCCGTTAAATTCTATATTTCCGACAAAGTTTTTCACTAAAACACTATGATTTTTCAGGATTCTATTCTATACGATTTTTTCTAATTCACATATGTTGTAGAGAATTTAACGCTCTATCTAACTGTACAAGTTTCGTAACCTATACAGACGATTCAGGGGTACTTTAAATGTGATTGCATTTGACCCGATAATTGCCATTTGATATTTGGCGCTCATCTCAGTTCATATAAATTTTTCTCCGTTGCTATTCTACGATTTTTTCTAATTCACATATGTTGTACAGAATTTAACGCTCTATCTAACTGTATAAGTTTCCAAAATGGCACAAACCTACAGACGATTCAGGGGTATACTTTAGACCCGTGGTGTCCGGCTCAACTGCATGTCAGAAGATATATCCCAATACGGCTGTTAGCCGTTGAATTCTATATTTCCGACAAAGTTTTGCGCTAAAACACATTATTTTCGGAGACAGGAGATATTGCTGATCAAACTGGTAAGTATTTTTAACGTGACTTATAGTAAACTTGTGAGTGTGATCTACCACAGTTTTTGTGAGTCATAATAAAAAATTATTTTGGTCAGAGAACGTGTATTTTCTCTTTAATTATCTTATAAGATCTCGCTAAAATCTTGTAAGATCTTGTAAGATCGTGTAAGAAAAATCTTATAAGATTTTTCTTAAGATCTTACAAGATTTTCCAAGATCACACAAGATCTTACAAGATTCTCACAGTGGTGGGTTTGGCGCAGATACATGTACGCATAGCGGACCTTTTATTTATTGAACTATGTTGTTAGAAATTTTGTTATTATAAAGGCCTGGCCAAACGCTTCAAACATCGCATTCAACATCATTCAACATTGTTGCACGAGTGGCCAAATGAATTCAAAATCGTTTAACATTCATGAATGACAATTAATTGAACGCGGGCTACCACAAAAGCTGGAATTGACAGTATCCCGCATGGCGCATGTCTCTTGAACAGAGGTTCAACAAAGTTGAATGAAATGTTGCCAAATGCGTTCAACACCTTTCAACATTTTGAGAACAATAGAAATGTTGAACGTGTGTTGAACGAAACTTTGAACATGTTCAAATTTCGTTCAACATCATTCAACCACCCAACAACGTTCAACATCATTCAACAGGGGTTTCACCATGTTGAATTCAACAATGTTGAACGATGTTGAATGAAATGTTGAAAGCGTTTGGCCAGGCCTTAAGCTTTCATTTGATGCATATAGTTCAAGTTTCCATGTAACTTTTTAAAATGTTCAAAATGTTCGTAACATTGCTCATAATAATATAACTTTTAATTACTTCTCACAAGTATTATAGCATTTCAGATGTTTTGTTATTCAACTACTTAACGTACAACCTTGCATGAGCAATATGTCAAACCAAAGCAATTGAAAAATGCTATTTGTGGCATGCAGAAAGTTCAGGATTCTAGCTAAAGGGAAAGTACTTTCAAAGTGGGAAAACATCTGCCATTTTGGTTTAGTTCGCATGCAAGAAAGATGGTGGTGAATACGAACCTAACACTTTGTCGAGTTTTCAACTGAGAACGTTTACAATATACGTTTATATACATGAACGTTTGCATGAACGTATACGTATACGCTTGTTCAGTCTGCATGAACTAGTGAAATATCGGACCACCGTTTTCGGCACGGGCCTTGGTTCGCTGCGATCCATACTAAATACTATCGCCGGTCCGATATTTCACTAGTACAGACCTCACGCTCGGTCAATAAGTATTACTCTGCCAAAACAGCTTCAACACGTTTTAGACCCGTTTCAAACGTCGCTCTTCTCATGCGCCGAACCTACTGCAATACAAGCATTAAGCATTAAGAGCGGCAGATTGTATTCGGAGCGGCAAGGCTTGTCGCTGATTATGCGACGTTGGAGCGACTCTGATCCAAACGTCGAACTTCTCATGTGCCGAACCTAATGCATAAATTATTTTAATGTATTATCACTGCCACTGATCATGCGCGAGGTTTTTGACGGTTTTTGTATCTGCGCAGCAGATATATTGCTATCGTGTTGTGTGTGTGTGTGTTTGTTAGCTTTTTCGTGTAAACTCTAACCAATGCGCGACAATTACATCGGGGACAATCGAAGCTTAGAATTTTTTGGCGTCAACGTACGAGCTGTCAGGTTGAACGATGGAAACAAGTATTCTTTAATCCCGATCGTGTTTATAATATTATTTATTTCGTCGCCATATCTATGCCACATCAAAAGAGCAACACTATTTTCGTAGAAAGACAATATTGCTGATAGAAATGGCAAGTATTTTTAACATGACTTATAGTAAACTTGCAAGTGTGATCTATCACAGTTTTTGTGCGTTATACAGAACGATTGAAGAGTTGACAAAAGGTTTTCAACTCGTTGGGTGATTTTATATCGAGTCAGGCGACTCAGGCCAACACGTGTACTATATAAAACTGTTTATGAATTAGGACCGTGGTCTTCAAGTGACAAACATTACTCTTCGGAAGGCAAACAATTGTCTTTGGAGGAAACTTACAAGTATTTATTTCACAACCGGTAGCATCATTTTACATTTTTAATGCCATCAAGTGTATTTAGCAGTACACACATGTACTCATTGACTGCTAGCCTGGTACCCTGGCCCAATCAAAGAATATGGGCCAGGTAACCACTAAAGACTTCTGCTTTCCTATTGGTTAAATTTTCGCGCGTTTTTAGTGGCTATGAGTAAAACTGCAATCGTCATAAGTGGATTTAGCCCTGATGACGCGAGAATGAGATTAGTGGTTACCTGGCCCTTATTTCTTTTGAAATTGGGCCAGGGAACCAGGCTAATTGACTGCTTGCTGTATAAAGTTGTATCTAATAAACAATCCAAGATTTTGAACTAGATTTTTCTATTTAGCTTATAGATACGTGCCATATTATATACATGTCAGGTAACAACCTCACTGCCTTATTAATAAGAATAACAAGTATATATTTCACAACATGTACAGGTAGCATTCTTTTACCTTTTTAAAGCAATCAAGTTTATTAGCAGTGCCTATTTAATAAATATTAGGTTGTTGTAAGTTGACAAAGTTGTATCTAATAAACCACAATCTGACCCACGTTTTATTTTCTTTAATATCAAGGGATTGGCTTGTTATCTCATTCACTTATTAGTTATTACATTCACTGAACTGGCCTGTTTACAAGGAGGTAGGGTTACCCTAGCACCCGAGTCAAAGTTAGGGTCATCCTGCTGCCCAGGTCAACTTTATTAGACCTGGTTACCAAGCACTAATAACAAGTAGGCGCGTTATCCCTACCAAATGCATTTACAAGGACAAAACATAACCTGGCTACTAGGGTAACCCTGGCAGCTGGTTTACCCTAGTAGCATCCTTGTAAACACGACAAACAAAAAATGCAAGAAATGTATGATAACTAGAGTAATATGAGTGCTTTAGACACTTCCCAAATTTGCTTCAATGGGCATGAACAATGGTTTGAAATCGAGGTTGAATATCAGGGATGATAGTGAAAGCATTACGATTTCATGTCAACTTCGAGTTTGTGCCATTGTTTCATAATAGGCACTATTTATGGGCTATAAATTCTGTTCTATAAATGTGTTCAGCGCAGATACATGTACGCTATGCGTACCTTTTGTTAATAGTTTGAGGAATTAAGTTCGACGAATTAAGTTCGACGTTTGAATCGACGCCGCTCCAGAGCCGCTCCAACGTCGAATCTATTTGTATTAGGTTCGGCGCATGAGAAGAACGACGTTTGAAACGGGCCTATATAATAGCCTAATTTTTATCTTCGGCAACAAAAGACAGTTAAAGTTCTACTCAGATTTAAACATCGCGATCCAAACCCGGAAAATCAAACAAGGACACTGATTTAAATATCTTGGCATAGTCTGAGCGAAGACCTCTCATGGCATATCATTTAGATAACCATTGGAATACAACTCGAATGCTCGTTTAAAAAAACGTTTCGAGTATCCAGAGATACATTCAGGTACATCCATGGAAAAATGGGGCACGAGTCAAGGCAAAAGTATTTTGTGCTTTGAAAACAAGATACACACACTGTTATTTTCAGGGAGTAATTTTAACTCCCAAAACAGGAGATAATAAAAAAGGTTCAAAACTATCCGATTTTGGGAGTAAAAAGTACTCCAGAGTTAAAATAACTCTCGAATTTTGGAGTTAAATTAACCCATATTAGGGAGTAAAAATTACTCCTGTTTCAGAGTAAAAAAAAAAAAAAAAAAAAAGGTTGCACCTCACCCGAATCGATCCCCCGAGGTCGATTACACAGGGCATGTCTAGACGTCAACCTTATCCACTGCACCATCCGAGTTTGCTAAGACTAAAACCTAATTTTCGCCAAGAGCCAATTACTTTGTAGCACTCTGAAGGTCAGTGGTCTAATATTTATAATAAACACTCTTTTATTTTGGACAAAATGTTTTCCATGTCATAACTAACCCTCAAACTCAATTAACAAATCTACTAAAAAAATACCCAAATATAGAGAAATTTAAAAACAATAAAAAAATTAAATGAATTAAAAAAATATTTATTTTCTTGCCGAATTTGTCTGTCACTCTTTATACTTTATAAAATCAAAATATGGAGAGAAAAAATTTACTCTTAAAGGGGGGGGGGGGGGGGAGGGGAGTTAAAATTACTCCCTAAAAATAATTTACTCCCCGGCCGAAGGAGTTATTTTAACTAAAACGGAATTAAAATAAAATAAAATTTTTACTCCCTAAAATGGAGTAAAAGAATTAAAAATGCAATTTGAGAATAGTTGCAGAATCCACTTGGTCATATAAAGACGCCATGATGTTTTTAGATTCCCAGTCCCTCGCACGCGTCAAAAAATAGTGTACGACGCATGCTCTCATACTAAAATCCATATTATCATAATTTATCATACTAAATTTAAATTATGCATTTAGTTCGACCCATGAGAATATCGACGTTTGACCCAGGGACGATCTTCAGACGTTCTATCCTTCTGCGTAAGACCAATAGAACGTCTCAGACGATCCAAAAACAATCAGTCAAACTTAATTCACGTCGCGATCTTGTCATGAACTTAATTTGAAGAATTTAGTTCGTCTCATGTAAAGTTCGACGTTTGACCTAGGCCTTAATTGGGGAGACAAAAATAAACTCTGTTCTCATGAACTCAGGGGCGCAACTAGAAAATTTCGAGGGCAGGGGTTGAACGTAAAAAAGGGCAAAGTCGTTCAGTATTCTAAACAATTTGGGACTAGAAGCCAGTGGTGTGGGAAGCAGAGATTCTAGGGGGGTCCGGGGGTATGCTCCCCGGGAAAATTTTTGAATGTTGGGTCTCTGAAACGGCATTTCCTGCATTTTTAGGACGCTTTTCTCGTATTTTCGGTTGCGGAAATTTTTATTTTGGTCTCGCATTATTGCGGATAATTGTATTGCGTACTACAACAGACGATTAATTATCTGTTTATCTAATGTTTAACCTAGTATTAGAGGTCTCACAAAAAGGGCAGGGATTAAAAAGGGCAGGGGTTGCAACCCCCCCCCCCCCCCAGCTTCATAGACAAATTATCAATAACTGACTAATTGACAACGACTAACGGATCGACCGACCATACGAACGAACTGATCCGCCGTCAACTTATTATATTGTTTAAATTTAGTTGAAATTTGTTATATTTGTTATGTTATTGTTGTATTGTACGTATCTTAATATGTAACAGGACCACACTGAAAAATACTTCTGTGAGATGAAATATCATTAAAAAGCCCAAATAAGAAAGCAGCAAAAAAACAAACATATTCTGGTCTTCGTTAAAATTTGCAGGGTCATTTCTGTAAGGCGCTCTCAATTCGTCAGAATTTATGCTACAAAAATAACATAGATATTGTTAGAAAGCTATTGATTTGTAGAATGCAGTGTTGTATTTGATTTTGCACAAGCCAATAATAGTTGCGAATTTTTCAAGTAAAGCCATAGGGCTTCACTCGAGGCGACTTAAGAACAAAGCGTTTTTTCGCAGTTCGATTTTGAGATTTTTATTTATTGCCTGCATGGTTTCGATTCTATGACTTATTTTGTCCGAATGTTGGTCGAAAAACAGCATTTTCAAGTTTGATCGTTTGATCAGCAAAACTCGGCATATCAAAAAACGCCGACACCGTTTTGCTGGAAATTTACCTCGAAATTAAACTGCAAAAAACGATTTTGAACAAAATAAAACGCTTTTTACTTGAGTCGCCCAGAGTGAGGACCTCTGGTTTTAATTTAAAAATTCACAACTATTATTGGTTTAAGTTTATCGCAAAATGAAAGACAACATTGTATTATTCTACAAATTAATAGTTTTCTAACGATACCTATATTTGTGGCATAAATTCTGACGAATTGAGAGCGCTTTACCGAAATGACTCTGCAAACCTTAAAGTGCCTCTATGGCCTGTGGGGTCTTTACATATTTAAATAATTTAGGTTAAAAGAAAATGTTTCCCGAAATTTTTTCTCAAAAATATTAAATCCCCTCCCATTGACAGCGCTCCGAAGTTGGCCAAATCAGCCCAAATCGCGCCATTTTGAAAGTTAACCGTTTATCTTGGGCCTGGGCTCTAATTGATAGAGCTACGTCACAGTCGGAACGGAAGTCAGACCATAAGACAATCCACCAAAATAAAAAGGACAGATAATCTTCGATCTGCGCGCAGTTTATGGAAATTATTTTGAAATAGAGACTTGCCGAAACTGTATTCGTGGAGCGACTAATAATTTAAAGGTAAGTACATTCAATTATTTCTGTATTTTCATTAAATAGTGAGTTAAATTGCAGACTTTTGATGTTGTCATTGTTAAAATGGCGCATGTAACGATCATTTCCGAAACATGCAGTCAAAACTAACCCTGTAACTCAAGAATAAACATGTTTTGTGCTTTTTGGTCGCAATATTTGGAATCCCAAGTGGAATATCTACAAAACTGTCGGTAATTTTACATCAGTTTACTCGCCTATTTGAATATATACTAACCAATAATAATAATAATAATAATAATATTACTAACCAGCATAATATGTTACATATGTAATCTACTATAACCTAATGTCTACTGTACATGTATGTGCATGTACAGTAATAATATCTAACTAATACGATATCAATTTTATTATTTGCTGCTTTAAGCCTTCTAATCCTTGACTATCAAACTGTTGAATAACTTTATCAAGAATTCTAAGTGTCCAGGAATGATCTTTGTAAACAGTCACTGACTTTGTTATCATGGGATCCTTGGCACAGTCTTTCTTTCTTTGTTGCAAGTAAACAACTCTTAAAGATTCTTCATCACCTATCACTAATCTCCAACCAAAAGGAAGACCAACGCTATTAATGGTGTTAACTAAGTCTTTAAGGATTTGTGGTTGGATAACTGTTTATAGGTGCAGCAAGTGGTTGACATCTGTTGTTGTGTCCAGTGCAATTGCTGTTGGTATTATTCAAATAAGCTTGTTCTGTCATTAAGTATTTCACCAAGACAGGGGGACTGTCTCTGTCTGAAAAAGGATAAACATTAAAAGCAATTTCATTTAATGTACCAAAATTGAATTTTTTTTATTGTCTGGATAGTTATCATTAAGGTTTTATACTATACCTAGTAACATTGCTATAAAGTAATAGTATAAACCAACTAGTGGACTATTGTGCACCTCATTGGCAGTGACTATCTATGAATAGAACTTTAGAATATGGATGCCATACATGTACGTTCTGTATGTGTGCGAGTGTGTGTCTCTCTCTCTAAATATATATATATATATATATATATATATATATATATATATATATATATATATATATATATATATATATATATATATATATATATATATATATATATATATAAATATACTAAACTATATATATATATATATATACTAAACTGAACGAAGAGAATGGACAAGGATATTAACAATATAATGCAAGAAATTAAAGTTTGTATCTCCAATCCTGTCATTTAAAATATGAAGAAAAAGTTAGCAATCTTTTATGTATGAAGATATTTAACGATGTGTTTTGTCAATATCTATATGATAAAGCTTAAAATATTAAGTCCACTATAGCAATGTTACTAGGTATAGTATAATACCTTCTCAAATTCATTAATAATTCATGAGAATTTTACTCAATCAGACAGCTCCATTCCGTCACGTGAATGGGCTGTGAAACACCGGTAAAGCACTGCATCAAACACTAGTGTTTGATCTGTTTCTTCATCAAACACTAGAGTTTCATTTATGTTAATTAAACAGGAAACACGATACGATTGAGTTGTTTACTTGCAACAAAGAAAGAAAGACTGTGCCAAGGATCCCATGATAACAAAGTCAGTGACTGTTTACAAAGATCATTCCTGGACACTTAGAATTCTTGATAAAGTTATTCAACAGTTTGATAGTCAAGGATTAGAAGGCTTAAAGCAGCAAATAATAAAATTGATATCGTATTAGTTAGATATACTGTACATGCACATACATGTAGACATGATTACATATGTAACATATTATGCTGGTTTACAAATAGAGTCAGTTTTGCAAAATGTGCACACAAGATTCTGAGGCAAGGGTTAGTCTTGACTGCAAGCATAGACAATCCAGAAGACAATATATTCTGGATTTTCTATGCTGCGAGCTTCGACAATAACAATGGCGATGATGTCGTACTCGTCAGACCAATGAGCATTTTTGTCAAATAGGCGAGTAAACTGATAGTAAAATTACCGACAGTTTTGTAGATATTCCACTTGGAATTCCAAATATTGCGACCAAAAAGCACAAAACATGTTTATTTTTGAGTTACAGGGTTAGTTTTGACTGCATGTTTCGGAAATGATTGTTACATGCGCCATTTTAACAATGACAACATCAAAAGTCTGCAATTTAACTCACTATTTAATGAAAATGCAGAAATAATCGAATGTACCTACCTTTAGATTATTAGTCGCTCCACGAATACAGTTTAAAAATCTTGATGGCAAGTCTCTATTTCAAAATAATTTCCATAAACTGCGCGCAGATCGAAGATTATCTGTCCTTTATATTTTGGTTGCAAGGCAAGTTCCGTTCCGACCGTGACGTCACACAGTAAACTCGCACCAGGTCCCTCATGCACGGTCACAGTTACAGAGATGCCAAATTTGGAGCGCTGTAGCTGGGCGGGGATTTAATATTTTTGAGAAAAAATTTTGGGAAACATTTTCTTTTAACCTAAGTTATTTAAATATGTAAAGATCCCACAGGCCATAGAGGCACTTTAACGAAGACCTTAAACCAGATTAACTGGACTGAATTTAACTATTTACGCACTTTATGATTTTAATTTTTGTAGAAACGACCATGGTTATTTCAACTTGAGCTTGATGACACAGAAGCGTCGTTGGAGAATGAAACGACCATGCTATAGTATCTTCCTTTCTGATTCTCTTTCCATTGCATTTAGTTACGAATTATCCCCTATTGTAGTCGCTTGTCATCTATGGGGCCGTAGCTGGTTTTGGTTGCAGGTTCAATTTGTATGCGACAACTCAACCACAGTGCACGCCCCTCAATTCTGGTTCCTCGCGTTGTCCTCACTTCATGCACCTGTTTCTTCTTTCATCCGCATGCATGACTTGCTTTTTTAACTTCGCCTCCTGGCCTCATACCCCAAGTTGTCTCAATACCGCCGCTGATGCTTTATCTAGTTTCATTCCTTGGTTTTCTCCGCGTGTCAGAGTTTACTTGACCGTCTTCCTTCGATCCTGGCTCCCACCTCTCAGTCTCGGATGTCTCCATTGATTCCGCATGGTGTCGTCCATCTTAACCCTTTCAGCCCTTTCACACATGGCGGCTTTCCAAGACCTCAAGGCAATACAGTAAAACGCAAATATATTATTGCTATTTTGTTGCTATTATTGCTATTTTGTTGCCCCCATGGTGCGCCACAGAGCATGGTCTTCACTTATTTTGGAAATTTACAAATTAAAACAGAATTATAAACATAAACTTTATTCACAATGAAACTGTTACAGTAATATTAACTGTAGTTACGTTATGAAAAGGACGTCAGAGATATACCACAACATAAGACCATAATAAATGATCATCAGTATAATCGTCTTTAACTCAGCTATTCAGATTTTAGGTAGTTCGGCTAAATCATTATTTCTGTCAGCCAAGAAAAGACTCGTATACAGCTGCCATTTGTCATCAGTCAACTTTTATCAAATACGACTATCCCATTTTTATTCTGTCATATAATTATAATTATAATGAAAAATGGTTAAACTTACCTTAGGTGGTATTAAAGTACTAATTATGTCTCTTTAGTGTACTCATTTGCAAAGTTCAGCCTTGACAAAACGCGACATTTTCTCCGCAGTCTCACAGATTTCCGCCATCTTGAATTTATCAACTTCGGGACTGCAATAGCTTCATGTGATAGGTATGGTAATGCATCATTGTAAAGAGGGGATTGGGCGCGTTGGTTGGCAAAGGACTGGGTCTAGTACATTTGCCAACCAATTGACTGAAATATCCAGCATCATACGTAATGGCGGCTGCCATGTGGTTACCAAATTTTTCCGCCAATGCCCCCTCTAGTATTTATATGATCTCTATGATTTTAAGCCCAAGGGCAACCTCGTCCCCAGGGCCTTTTGCGAAGGGGCAGCGCGAAAAGGCCCTTGCATCGGCTGGTGACTCTCGAGGATAAAAATCTTTGCTCGGAGTTTAATCTGCCGTCTTTCGAAAGTCTTCATAAGGATACGATTTATGTGCGAATGTGCAGAATACTTGTGAAATTATTTAGATCACCGAGGACGATTCGAGTTCAAAGTTGATATGCAGAAAGTGCGAGGTATTTCTTTTCAAGATGAGCGACTTCAGACAAGAGCCAAAATATGCAAATTAGAATAAACGTTGCATGTGTAGCCACAAACGAAGTGCGGGAGGCTGGGAGCAGTATATGCTCTCCAAATTAAATGGTAATTTGGAGAGCACATAGGTACGACGGTGCGAGTGAGTACGAGTTTGGAATTTTATACTAGTGTTCAGTCAGTTCAGATAAAAAATAGTTGTGAGAAATTTAATACCATTATAAACGCGAGTATCACATTTCGAATTTAGTCAATTTGCCGTTCGAGGTTGTATATAATTATATATATTCATTTTCCAGTTTCAAAGCGAAAAATCTCAAAGAACAAAGAGTGGTAGTCTGGTAGATAAACCTCTCGGAAACGCCGTTAAAATGTGGTCCTCAATGACTATATTAAAAGTGGCTAATATTATATTTTAGTCACACAGCTAAAGATAAGAGTGACAAGGAAAATAACCGGCCAAAAATTGTCAACAAAAAATAGCTGCGCAGAAAATCTTATGAAGGCTATATTTTAAGCATGTCGTTTTTCCTGATATAAAAACATACATATATCTACGCCAAATAATAAATTAAATATGCGTGTAGAACTGAAAAGCTAGAACGCTTCATGCAGCCTTGTAATTTCTCTGGCAAGCTTTGACGTCTTGTCTGATTTCACTTTACCACATATTATGTGATTTCGACTTAGGAAAAACCTGACAGGCTGCGGATTATAGTAAACTTTTCATATAACACAATTTTAAATAGAATGACTAAAAAATCTACAAATTAAACACCGTTCATTTATGAAGACTGAGTATAAAGAAAGTTATATTTACACTTAATTCATGATTTGTTGCTATTGTAGTGTATGTGACAATGAACTTGTGACCTTCGGCGAACACGTGATGATAGATGTATAATTGTAATGTGATACCGGGGTAGTGTTGTAGTTGAGTGTGTATAATTGTGCATGTTTGTGTGAAGAATAAAAGAGCGATATTTGGCAACTTTCTGGGTTTTCTTTAATACTACATTTTGGTGCCGTGACCAGGATAAATGGCGACAACTGCTCGATCCAGCGTGGCGCTTCCAGAAGCATTTTCGGATGGCGATATAGAGTTTTGGCTTCGAAAGTTTGAACTTTGCTCCAAGGCCAACGAATGGAAAGACGACGCTATGCTGAAACGGCTGCCCACGCTTCTGTCGGGTAAAGCCTTCGCCGTGTTTGAACGACTGGACGAGGCCAAGAAAGAGTCCTACAAAAGTTTAAAAGAAGCACTTACAAGCGCTTTCGGAGGGGACGCAACCGGGAAGCATAGAGATAGTCTAATCGGCGCGCCTCGCGAGTCGCGAGTAAATGGCGCGAGTCGCGACTAAATGGCGCGAGTAAACTTTTGTCGCGGGCTTTTGTTCCGGCTTTAATTTTGCCTGGATCTTTTTCTCCGGTTTTGCTACCGGGGGACAAAGAACCTAAAAATATAGATGCAATAATAGATTAACTCAAATTTCCTCAGCGTGTATTCAGTTGTTTGTGCGTAATACGCACAGATAATGGACAGCGATGTATCTTCTAAACGCTATATAAACCGTCTGTCGTTTCTTTATATCGCGCTCCGTCCAACTTAGCCGACTTCTATCGATTTTCATATCGACGATTATTGTGCCCGAATATTAGTCCATATTTGATAAATATCTTAGCTTGCTGTCAATGTATGTCATCACTACCATATTTTCCAACGGAAAAGATATTACCGCCACCTCCAGCTAGGCACAAAAAGGCCAGACCAGACCAAAGCTCATACTAATTTTCGCGCTATATAGCATCAAATTGACAAAACAGCATTCACATACCATTTATTAGGTAACGTATATATAGTATACAAATATAAAATAAATAACAAGTCATTTTTGCGCGCCGTGCGTCTTTGCGTCATTCCTCACTAAATGCACTTAGAGAACTTGGTAAGTTGGACGGAGCGCGATATAAAGAAACGACAGACGGTTTATATAGCGTTTAGAAGATACATCGCTGTCCATTATCTGTGCGTATTACGCACAAACAACTACATACATCAACTTTATTTAAACACGGGAAATCATCAGTAATTACAAAATTATTAAAATATTTTTAAAAACAGAAACAAAGAAATTAAAATACTGTTCTACCTGATTGCCGTGTGGGAGTCAGTTCGATTGTTTGTTATGAAGTATTCTAAACCTGTCTTAAAAGCAGTGAGAGAGGTTACAGATCTGAGAGATTCCGGAAAACTGTTCCATAAAGAGGCTCCACTGTAACTAAAGGAGCGTTTCAAATAATCGGTGCGAGGTTTTGGGACATAGAGTTTACCATGAGAGATTATAAACACTCTCGCTGGGAGAAAACATCTCTTGTAGATAGAATGGAGTACGTTTGTTGATAGTATTAAACATGAGGGTTGCTTTTTGCTTTAAACGCTTTGTAGATAATGCTTCCCATTTGAGTTCGTCATGAAGAGAACATGAGGAAATATCATAAGATGAACGGGTTATAACACGGGCTGCCCTATTCTGTAATTTTTGTAATTTCTCACTTAGTTTTTTACCCATGCCATCCCAAACAGGGGCACAATAGGAAAAATAGGGTTCCACTAAACTTTGGTAAACTTGAATTGCTGTTTCCTTGCTAATGAAATCTCTCATTCGCTTGAGAGCGCCGATACCCGAAGAGACTTTTTTAGTAATATTATCAACATGATATTTCCAAGTCAAGTTCTCGTCAATTGTTAAACCCAATGATTTAGATTTCAAGACTCTATTTATCTGATCATTATTGACACAGACTTCCAAATCATAGTTATCAAAGGTTGAAAGTCTTTGTCGAGATCCAATAATCATATATTCAGTCTTGGCAATGTTTAGACTTAACTTATTTGCCTCTAGCCATGTTTTTAAATTGGCTAATTCAGCATTCATAATGATTTCTAGGTCAGAAAGATTATTACTTTGCATGCTGATGTTCGTATCATCAGCATACATTCTTGGTAAGCCCTCGTTCAAGCAGGTTGGCAAGTCATTAATATAGATCAAAAACAAAAGTGGGCCTATAATTGAACCCTGGGGAACCCCATAGGAGATAGGACGACTACTAGAGAGTTTTCCCATTTACATAGCATTTTTGTTTTCGATTGGTTAAATAGGAACTAAACCACGATAGTGCATTGTCATCCACACCATAACACTTGAGTTTACGTAAAAGGTTTCGTGATCAATGGTATCGAAAGCTTTCTTTAGGTCAATGAAAATCACTCCGTTAAGCAAACCTTTGTCAATATTTATGCACCAATTATTAGTGGACTCTAATAAAGATGTGACGGAACTATATGACTCTCGAAACCCGGACTGATAGTTCGACAATAAATTGTTATTTGTCAAATAGGAGTAGAATTGATTATAAACAATTCTCCCAAAGACCTTAGCAACCGCCGAAATAATTGAGATTGGGCGATAATTACCTAGATCACATTTTTCGCCATTTTTAAAGATAGGTAAGACCTTTGCCATTTTCCAATCGCTTGGGTAAATTCCTTTAGAGAGTGATCTATTAAATATTTTTGTTAACGAGGGTGAAAGAATATCAGCGGCTATTTTCAATAATCTACCAGGTATATTGTCAGGGCCGGTAGCTTTATTAGCATTAATCGTTTTAAGCAAGCAATTTACAGTGCACATACCAATTTCCTCGAAAGAAAATAAAGTGTTTGTGGGTAGAATATAAGAAACGGGATTGACATTAGAATTAGGTATTTTATTCGCAAGTTTCTCGCCTATCGAGGTGAAATAGGAATTAAAAGCATCCGAAATGTCAGCCGAGTTAGTAATAGTGTTACCATCAAGGTTGACTTTCTTGACACTAGCTACTTCACTCACTTTACGAGAGCTTAGATCGTTAACTAGTCTCCACGTTTTCCTAGGATCTTTTCGTGCAGCCGCAATATTTGTTGTAAAATAGTTATGTTTAGCCTGCCTAATAGTGTTATTAGTTTCGTTTCGAGCTTTCTTATAATGCAACCAGCCAGGTTTCGTCATCACGTGTAACATCAAATTGCCTTTTTAGATAATCTCTTAGACGAATTTTCTGAACTACATATGAAGTAATCCAGGGAGACTTTCTTTTCCCTATACGTTTCTTTTTCAGTGGAGCATGTTTATCAATCACAGACATTAACAAATTCAACCATTCTGCCGTCCACATATCATTAGGGTCGTTATGCAGACAGACCTCCTCCCAATTCAGATTATTTAAATCGTTCAAATATGCACGCTCATTGAAATTTTTGAAATTTCTCTTTTCAATAAAAGCATTTACCGAGGCTTTATGATATGAAGATTTCCGAATAAGGTATACAAGCGAATGATCACTTATACCTATAGAAAGAACACCGGAAGCTTTAACTTTATCAGGAGTATTAGTAATACATAGATCGATTAATGTTTGAGAGGTATTTGTTATTCTGGTAGGTTCAGAAATTGTCTGTGAAAGATTGTAAATATCAAAAACATTCAAAAGCTCAGACGTGTTAGAATTTGGTGTGTTTGACAATAGGTTACAATTCAAATCTCCAAGTAAATACAATTCCGAACTTTCAGCATCTATCTTATCGATAATTTCCTCGAATAAAGTAATTGATTGTTGGGGAGAGCTTGGAGGTCTATACCAAGTACCCACCAAAAACGGCCTTGAACGAGGGTTAGCAATTTCGACTATTAGGAATTCAAGATCTTTATTTGACAGATCTTTACGAATTCGAAAATTAAGATTACTTCGTATGTATACACAAACCCCTCCACCATTTCTACCATTAACCTTACGGTCTAATCTAACAACATCATAGCCTGAAAGATGAATTTCACTATTACTGATAGACGAATCTAACTTAGTTTCATTTATAGAAAAAATATCGATTTTAGAATTATCCATGAAGATTCTTAAATCATCTATGTGTGCTAGCAAACTATTTATATTCAAGCATGCAATTGCAAGACCATGACTGAATATACTAGAATAAAAATCTTCAATATTAGAAATAGGAGATGCTGGTAAAGAATTAACTGACTCCCGATCGGCAATATGCTAACAAAACTAATATAGTTGGAAATGTTCTTTGCCACAACAGAGGTACCTTTTCGATTAAGGTGCAAGCCTCGAGAATTGAGGCAGGAAATGTTCACTGATTTATGATCAATAAATTCCCATTGATTTTTGGAGCAAATTGCTTTAGTGAGATTGTTTACTTCTGATGCTTTTGCCGATAGTTCAGTGAATACACGCTGAGGAAATTTGAGTTAATCTATTAATGAATCTATATTTTTAGGTTCTTTGTCCCCCGGTAGCAAAACCGGAGAAAAAGATCCAGGCAAAATTAAAGCCGGAACAAAAGCCCCCGACAAAAGTTTACTCGCGCCGTTTAGTCGCGACTCGCGCCATTTACTCGCGACTCGCGCCATTTAGTCGCGACTCGCGCCATTTACTCGCGACTCGCGAGGCGCGCCGATTAGACTATCTCGGAAGCATATCGCGATGATGACATTTCGAAACCGAGCGCGTAAACCCAATGAAGACATTCAAGTTTTCGCTTACAATTTGGAGTCGTTATTAAGACGGGCACTGCCTGATCTTGGAGGAAACGAACGCGATACCCTCCTTAAACAACAGTTCATCGAAGGAGTGGGTTCGGCCTTAAAGAAGGAGCTTTTACAACGGCCTGGTCTTTCGTATGGCGAAACAGTCGATGTTGCGCAACAACTGGATTTGGCTATGCAAGTTTCTTCAAACCAAGGCGAGAGCCAAATTAACAAAGCCACCACAAGCAGCCACCCACAATCGACCACTCAGTCTACTTTGATCACACAGATGATGGAAAATATGGAGATATTAACCGAGAAAGTCAACCAGCTTTCAGAGTCCGTCGCGAAAGTAAACGCCGTCTCAGCAGGAAATCCCCCTCAGGCACGACGTGGATCATGTTTCCGTTGTGGCAACCAGGGTCATTTTGCCAGAGAATGCAGGACCTCCATCCGTGCGAGAACAACAGATTACCGACAACGTGGTGTAGAAAATTATTGTTTTGTTTGCGGGAAAATTGGACATTTTGCTCGAGAATGTCCGCATCGGTTCCAGTCCCCAACTTCGCGTCCACAGCATCAGGAAAACTACCAAGGGTCGACCCGCCACTAGGCCGGGGGTCTACCCACAATGACATGGCCTTACCAATAAACTGTATTCAGCCTACTGGAGTCTTTATTCAGGCGCGTGTTGATGGATGTGAACAAAAATGTTTGGTTGATACCGGTGCGACGGTGTCCTTGGTAAGTCGTCAGTTAGTCCATGGTCCTTTACAACCATGTCCTTTGAAAGCGCGTGGAATTGGTGGTGAGCCTCTCCAAGTACTCGGAATGGCAGAACTCTCCGTTCAGTTAGCAAATGAGACATTTAATCATTCTTTTGTGGTAGTGGGTATGGCTAATACTTGTATCTTGGGTGCCGACTTTTTAAAGTACGGGAAAATGCTTGTCAATGTGGCAGATGCAAAGTTATCATGGCCAAATGGCGAGGTACAACTTCTGGTTGAATCAACGACACCATCCATCAACCGTCTAAGCACTTTGTTAGAAAACTATTCTGATGTGTTCGTTAATGGACCCAATGATTCTTTGGGCCGAACTACACAAGCGAGCATGTTATTGACACAGGAGCCAGTCACCCTATCAAACAGCGCCCTTACAGAACCCCAGTCCATCTCAATACCGTGGTGAACCAACAAGTGGATGATATGCTTAAGCGGGGTCTCATCAGACCAAGCACTAGTCCGTGGTCGTCACCGATTGTGTTAGCACCCAAAAAGGATGGGAATTATCGGTTTTGTGTCGATTTTCGACGAGTTAACTCGGTCACCAAGAAAGATGCTCACCCGATGCCACGGATCGACGATATCCTCGACCAGCTGGGTGGTGCAAGCTGTTTCAGTACTCTGGATCTCGCCTCTGGCTATTGGCAAGTGCCTTTAAGAGAAGCGGATAGAGAAAAGACAGCATTTTCAGTCGGGGTGAATCACTACGAGTTTACTGTCATGCCTTTTGGTTTGACTAATGCGCCTGCCACATTTCAACGTATGATGAGCAGACTCCTGAATGGAATAAAGGGATGTCTGGTGTTTCTGGATGATATCATTATTTTCTCAGATACATGCATGGTTAGAACACAATCGAATTTTGGAGGAAGTCCTTCGCCGGATTCGTGAGGCAGGTTTGAAACTCAAGAAGGTCAAATGTCAATTCGGACAGACATCTGTTAAATTTCTGGGCCATGTTGTGTCAGCCCGAGGTACGGAACCGGATCCTGAAAAGGTGAGAGCTGTGCGCGATTTTCCGACACCATCCTCAGTAAGTGAAGTTCGAGGATTCCTTGGTATGGCATCCTATTATCGGCGCTTTGTCAAGGATTTTGCGAGCATAGCTTCCCCCCTTCACGACCTAACAAAGGGTGGACAACGAGAATTCAACTGCAGACACTACAAGCCGACCAGGCCTTCAGAACCCTTAAACAGCACCTTTGCTCCACACCTATTTTATCCTTACCTGATTTTTCTATTCCCTTCACCATTTACACCGATGCTAGTGATGTGGGCCTCGGCGCAGTCTTATCTCAGCACAAAGGGGTATACGAACATGTTATTGCCTATGCCAGTCGCGCTTTAACACCAGCCGAAAGGAATTATTGCACCACCGAGAAGGAGTGTTTAGCCATCGTGTGGACTGTCAACTATTGGCGAACATGCACATTGTCCAGAGGTAGACCTTGAAGACAACCTAACAGCTGGCGTTGGGGCCACAAAGGTAATCCCACACTGGTCAGTCAAGGAAATTCGTGAGGCTCAAAAAGCAGACCAGGGTACTTCACGGGTTCTGCAGAGATTTGCTACAGCAAACGAGCAACCAGCAGCCAATGGAGAGTGGATGGAAGATGGTGAGCTACGACGTTACCGACAACTCTGGCCTCAAATGGAGATAGTGGACGATGTGCTGCACCGCCGAGTGGAGAAAGGTACCCGGGACGAACCGCTCGTCTTAGTCGTACCAAGAAAGATGAGGGGCTGCCTCTTAAAGTTGTCACACAATGATCCGTGTTCTGGACACATGGGTATTAACCGCTGTTTGGAGCGCCTTCAACGACAATACTACTGGCCTGGAATGACAGACGAAATACAGTTGTGGATAGCAGAATGTGAGCAGTGTAACCGCCGGAAGCCCCAAGTACCCGCACAAAGAGCACCGATGGAAAGCATCAAAGTTGGAGGACCAATGGAACTGTGGGCGATGGACGTGATGGGACCACTCCCGATGACTGCGCGGGGCAACCAGTATATTCTGGTAATGTCTGACCATTTTACAAAATGGGTAGAAGCTGTACCGATGGCCAACCAACGCGCGGACACTACAGCAAAGGCGTTTGTGGATGAAGTTGTATCCCGTCATGGCATCCCAGAGAAGCTCCTGACCGACCAGGGCAAAAACTTTGAGGCTGACCTAATGAAGAAAGTGTTTCAACTGCTCGGAGTAAAGAAGCTGAGAACGTCACCATATCACCCACAAACCGATGGACAAGTGGAGCGATTTAATCGCACCTTGAAAGGGATTCTAACGGCGTATGTCAACAACGATCATAATGATTGGGACATTCATTTGCCACTGGCTTTATTTGCTTACCGTGCCGGCGTGCATCGCTCATCAGGTGTCACACACCCTTCAAAGCTGTGTACGGTCGCGAAGCTACATCACCATTGACACTCATGGGCACTGCACACAAACCAACCGAAGAAGGACTGATTGCAAACTACTGTGACGAGCTTGAGAAGACCTTACAGACGGTGTATGATCAGGTTGCAACCAATGTCAGTCAAGCTCAGGCAAAGCAGAAGAAGACGTACGATAACCTGACAAAAGTGGAGAGCGTGCAAACTGAAGCCAGGTGATCGGGTGTGGCTCAACAATAAAGCTGTGGCGAAGGGAAAGAGCCGGAAATTCCACAAAGAATGGACGGGGCCGTACGTGGTGCTTAGTCGCCTTGGTAACGTCAATTACCACGTCAAACCGGAAGCTGAAAAAGGAAGAAAGAAAGTTGTACATCGCAATCGTTTTAAAGCTTGTCAATGGTAATCCTAAGGGGGAGAACGGATCCAACGTGTCCAATACAAACGAGCTAGGGGGTACTGCTGACCTTCTTTCGAATGAACCAGAGATCAACCATCAAGAGGAAGTACAGACGTGTGAGCGACATGAAGTGACTACTGGCCTACGCCGGTCCACCCGTCAACGTCGAGCCCCGGATCGATACCAAGATTTTAATTTAGAAGAAATTCAGATCGAGGACGCTCTCCATTAAGGAGGGGATAATGTAGTGTATGTGACAATGAACTTGTGACCTTCGGCGAACACGTGATGATAGATGTATAATTTGTAATGTGATACCGGGGTAGTGTTGTAGTTGAGTGTGTATAATTGTGCATGTTTGTGTGAAGAATAAAAGAGCGATATTTGGCAACTTTCTGGGTTTTCTTTAATACTACACTATGACGGGCGTAGTCGTGCGGCAGACACGGCGTTGAAAATATCTATGAGAAAAGGTAGGTCTACTTCCACATATTATCAAAATCAAATTCCTTAAGATTCTCGTAGCTGTTGCCACACAACACTGAACCATCGGCAAACGTTTGCAAAGACGTTTGCGGGCTGATTTCATCTCGTCCGCGATGGAAGACTTAACACGGATGAAAGCACACTGTTTGCCACTAGAATTATTGTTTTCTTCTATTAATTTCGGTCAACAAAAACTACCCTGCGAGCAGAGCCTTCTTTTCCTTATTTCTTCGCTGAGAGAGAGGAAGAAAAGTACGCTCTGCTGTATACGTATTCGTGACTGGTTGCCATTGCGCATGCATGTCAGTTGCTTGGTTACAATCTCAAACCCAGTTCCAATCAGAGCAGAAAACGAAACGAGAACCGGTTAAACAGGTCTTAAACTAGTCTCCTTCGCAGACGTTCTTATGACTCGCTATAAACACTCCCCAACTAACGTCTGCTGAAACGAGTCACACATTCCTTTCCCTTTGTGTACATGTGTTGGAAATTCGCCTCCCAAATCTCAAACACTTCACAAAGGTGTTATTATTTATTGAAGGTTCACAAAATTCACAAGTTTTCACGGTTCACTTCACAAACTTCCCTATTGTTTTCACTTTCCCAACTATGCTCTCGTTCCAGTACTTTTACTCGTCCAAAAATAATTACGAATAATTCAAGTTAATTATAGCTTACATTGACATAATCACGAAAATAGCAACAGTTTCCGACACTCCCCCCATATAGCTCTTTCAGAGATATATGTTTTCAAAGGAAACTGAGTGCTTCAATGTTGTTGTAACTTGTAAAACGAAAAATGTAAACAAGAGTCTTATGATAGTTTTGTCTATGCATCATTCAATATTAATGGTTTTATCATCGCTGGCCAGCTCTTGGACACGTAGCCGAGCGGCGACTGCTGCATCACGCGTAGGTCGGAAAACAGGAGCTTCTGGGTTCATGAGTTGACCACTGTTGGTTGTGGGTTGTATGTCGCATGACAGTTCAAGAGGATAGAGGTGGTTTCCTGCTCTCTCTAGATGGCCATTTACTGTCTTCAACTTGGCTGCACGAATCACTCCATCTCCGCCTGTGTAAAGCTCTTGAACTACTCGTAGTGGCCACTTACCCTTATTGCGTTCTTCGGAAGCGATGATAACCACGTCCCCCACAGTCAGCTAGACTAAATGGCTTCGTATCATGTTTCAGATTGTGTCGTTCACGCAAGGCTCGTAAATATTCCTTGGTCCACCTGTTCCACATGTGATCTTTGCATTTCTTTAAATACTTTGCCCGCTTGCGTAAATCTGAATCGACTTGATGATGGGGTTCTAAATCAGGAAGATGAGTAGATCCAACAAATTGTAAACTGTTTGGTGTCAATGTTGGCATCTGCACGTCGTCTTCTTGGTACCCAAGAGATCGGTCGTTCAAGGTTACCTCGATGTTCAATAGGACAATAGCACATCCTGAAGTTCCTTCCAACTATTAAGGCAGCCATTTCCAATAGACTTGTATGGGGCGGATTTTACCAAACCAACCATGTGCTCAAACCAGGGGGCTCGACTAAGGTTGAACTGCCATTTGATCCTTTCGTTGGCCAAGAAGTTGTGGAATTTCTCGTCTTGTTGCACTTTGTTTAACCACTTGGCGGCGGCAGTGAAAGTTTTTGCGTTGTCTGAATATATCTTTTCAGGTCTGCCTTTTCTAGCGATCAACCGCTTGAGGGTGGAAAGAAATTCTTCGGTTTCCATGCTCGTAGTTAGCTCTAGGTAGAGAGCCCGAGTTAAACTACATGCGTAGAGGACTATGTATGCCTTTCCTTCTTTCTTCTTGGTCACGCGATATCTTATAGGGCCAGCGAAATCAACTCCAACTACCTGGAAGGGACGGTTTCCTTCTGTCCTGTCCACTGGTAGGTTTCCCGGCGGCCGTCATCAACATTTTTAATTTGAAATCGTCGACAACCATGACATCCTTTCACGACTTTTCTCGCTGCTTGTCTCAGTCTGGGAACCCAGACGTTTTCTCGAATTTTCGCCATTGTCAGGCCTACTCCCCCGTGCAAGGTGCGTTGGTGAGCGTCTTCGACTAGTTTTGTAGTGTAAAGGTGCATGGCTGTCGGGTAAACTAGGATACTGACCTTGAAGACGACCCTTGCATACCAGGACACCTTCTTCATTCCTCTGTACACCAAGGCGTTGTCTATCTTCACTTCCCTTTTCATCTTGGGTTGACTGTGCTCGCTTCACCCAAAAGGTGTGTTGGTCATTGATCTCTTGCGTTGTCAAAGGTCCCGACCGTCTCTTTTCCTTGGTCACTCGACAATTATGCGTAAACTGAGAGATCCATGCGTGGATTCGAATGGCTTTCCTTAGTGAAAACTTTGACAAAATCTTGTCAAGTCGGTCAGTCGATTCTATGGCAGCGTTGAAAACTTCTCTTGTTGCCTTGGTCTCTGTTTCACTTTCACGAGTTGCGATCGTCACAATATCTTGAGGGCACTCGTCTTGGTTAGTAAGCCACGACGGTCCGTTCCACCATAGTTGGTTGTCAGTGACTCTTCCTCCCCTACTTCCCAAATCTGCGGGGTTGTCCTGGGTTGGGACATGACGCCAGGTGATATCTGGGTGAGCTTGGATTTTTCTCACTCGATTTGCTACGAATTGCTTGTATTCTCCTCCGCCTTTTAGCCACTGTAGCGCTACTGTGCTGTCCAGCCATCCATAGCATCTCTTGACAGGCATTTCGTCGAGCGCTTGTCGTACATTTGTTACTAAATTCGTTGCCATGTGAGCGGAAACGAGTTCTAGACGCGGGATTGTCAAATCTTGCTTGGCTAATCTTGCTCGGGCAGCGACTCAATCCCACGTTAATACCAGCACTTTGCTTCACAATTGCATAGACGGTCGCACAAACTCCTTTGGCACTTGCATCCTAAAAATTTGTGGAGCTCGATTTCTTGGATGGCTTCGCGTTGGGTTGTCAAGTAAAGTCCTTGTAACAGTGACTGTTTTAGGCACCTCTCTCACCCATCGACTGTATTCTGCAGCCAGTGGTTTGGGTAACGGCGCATCCAACGGTATCTTTGCCTTGCAAGTCTCTCTATAAATGGTCTTTCCTTTGAGATGCACGGGTGTCACGAGGCCCAGCGGATCGTAGACTCTTGCCAGGTTACATAAGAGTTCTCTCTTAGTCACAGTATCTTTCATTTGTTGTATCACGACACTGAACTGATCCTTTTGCTTGTCCCACGAAAGCCCCAGGAGACTGGACTCTGGATCACTTGATGCACCGAGCTCCTGTTTGGCAAACGTAAGCAGTCTAATTCACTCTAAAGCAGTCTAAAGCACCCTAAAGCACTCTAAAGCAGTCTAAAGCAGTCTAAAGCACTCTAAAGCACTCTAAAGCACTCTAAAGCACTCTAAAGCACTCTAAAACACTCTAAAGCAGTCTAAAGCAGTCTAAAGCAGTCTAATTCACTCTAAAGCAGTCTAAAGCACCCTAAAGCACTCTAAAGCAGTCTAAAGCAGTCTAAAGCACTCTAAAGCACTCTAAAGCACTCTAAAGCAGTCTAAAGCAGTCTAAAGCAGTCTAAAGCA
This sequence comes from Paragorgia papillata, assembly GCA_035771165.1. Lineage (NCBI taxonomy): Eukaryota > Metazoa > Cnidaria > Anthozoa > Scleralcyonacea > Coralliidae > Paragorgia > Paragorgia papillata. Next base: position 9,826,946 of record JAWNZC010000322.1, on the reverse strand, counting down.
CTCTAAAGGAGTCTAAAGCAGTCTAATTCACTCTAAAGCAGTCCAAAGCACTCTAAAGCACTCTAATTCACTCTAAAGCACTCTAATTCACTCTAAAGCACTCTAAAGCACTCTAAAGCACTCTAAAGCACTCTAAAGCACTCTAAAGCACTCTAAAGCACTCTAAAGCACTCTAAAGCACTCTAAAACACTCTAAAGCACTCTAAAGCACTCTAAAGCACTCTAAAGCACTCTAATTCACTCTAAAGCAGTCTAATTCACTCTAAAGCAGTCTAAAGCACTCTAAAGCAGTGTAAAGCAGTGTAAAGCACTCTAAAGCAGTCTAATTCACTCTAAAGCAGTCTAAAGCAGTCTAAAGCACTCTAAAGCACTCTAATTCACTCTAAAGCAGTCTAATTCACTCTAAAGCACTCTAAAGCACTCTAAAGCAGTCTAAAGCACTCTAAAGCACTCCACTGTTATACTCTACTCTCTGTTCTGCAGTCTAGCGCACGTCTGAGGACATAATAATATGTCAAGACCTTATAATAGGCATACATGAAGTAGCAACCCTTGGTCGTCAGCCTAGTCCGCGTCGTTCTAAAGCACGCGCGTATTTGATGAGACTGGTACCTAGGTTTGGCGTCACCGCTCTGTCGCAGCGCTCGGGCATAGGCGCCCATGCTAGCGTGCAAATATTAAAACAGCGAAGATAGAGAGCCTGGGACTAGGCTGCTTGGTCGTCATACCTTCGCCACACAGACGATACAAAACCCGATGAGCCCGCGATATTTTTTAACAGCGCAAGACAAAATTCCCTGCTGTTGGACTGTGGAACACTGCAGGAATCCGCGTTGCCCCCTTTAGATCATATACTCCTTTATCACGTGATTCAGCGGAATGCTGAGGGAGTCCGGGTCCGTAATCAAGGGCAACACGACAGCCTTCGAATGGAAACTACGGAACACAATACGACACGTACGGAGAGTTCGCTGTTAACTCGGTAAATGGACTGGGCACGAGTAAAGACACAGCTGACCTCTATATATAACTTGCAATTGGTTGCGTGCTCCTATTACCTTTGAGTTAGGAAAAGTGTCTCCAAAACCATTTTCAAAATGGCGGCATTTATGGTGCTGCAGCATTAAAATATGAGATAAAATTATTTTTTCCTGCGATAAGTACATGTCAGTGGTCGCTACCATTTTGCAGAAGGAGCATAATTACGCATGCGTACTTATACAAAAGTTGACCCTACCCCCCCCCCCCCCCCCCAAAAAAAAAAAACCCAACTCGGGTGAGAGCGTTCACATGGAGGTAGTGTTAACTATGGCTTTTATTTGTATATCATCGATCGTCAAATTTTATAAAATAAACTTTGAAATGAGAATATAAAGCCCTAATCAAACGAGAACGCAAGTCATCGCAAGTTGGCAGTCAGAATTTCTGTGGCGGTCGTTCGAACACCCAAATTAACAAAATAAAGGTTTCATGAGTGTTTTAAACAAGTTTTAACTTTGTCACGGTACATGATATTTTCGGGAAACTATTCAGAGCGGCTGGCTGAGATAGCGTGACTGCCAACTTGCGATGACTTGCGTTCTCGTTTGATAAGGGCTTAAAGAAAGAAAAACAAAGATTCCTGGCTAGGATGATATTTGATATTGATTTGATATAATTTACAGATTGTTGTCTAATGCATTCCTATTTTGTCAATATATATTTTTGTTATAAAGTATAAACCGCTGTACTACAGTACTGAGCGCCAGCGTAACCGGGTGAGTTTTTTAAAAAAGGCGACCCCCGGAATTTTTTAGATTTTTTAGGGATAGACATGTCATTTCCTTACTTTGAATTTGATCAGCAGCAGTTCTACCATGCATTGGTTATAAAATCAATTATAAAATTAATGATAACATGGTTCTACAACAAAATATTATGATCATATATAATCATATATGTATATACACTTTTATACCCATCATAATCTTCAATATAGATCGTTTTACTGACGTCACAACTATTTTTCTAGCTTTACACTTTAGTGCGATATTTAAACCTTCAGTTCAACGTTTAATTTTTAACGTTTCTTCCCATATATATGAAACAAAGTTTATTTTCTGGGTTTAAATAATGAATATGTTTCATTGTGCGGCACTGCAAGTCATGTGGTCACGTGCATGATCAAATGCTTTCGGCAGTCTTTTTTAGTTTAAATATATATATATATATATATATATATTTAACAAATTGATTCCATTTTGCCGTTGTCTGTTCAGTTATAGATGCACAGATGACGTCACAACGTGGTAAGAACAAAAAAGTGGCCCACGAGACGCAGTCGAGTGGGTCACTGATGTTCTTACCACGTTGTGACGTCCTCTGTGCATCTATAACTGAACAGACAACAAAAAAATGGAATCTATTTGTTTTATACAATACAAATTTAAAAGGTCTTTGTCGAAACTCGTGCCGGATTTTGGGGCATGAAGAAGGAAAAAGGCAAGTCAGCTGACGTGATCTGACGTGACCACGTGTCTGTCCTCTAATAGATCATGGCCAACAACCAATGAAAACACGCATAGCAACTAGGGTATTGTATAAATATATATATATATATAACTAATTTTATTCAGCGAATAAATACATAAGTAATAAATATATGAATACTATTAATATTTATACAATCTATTAATTGAAATACAGTTTCACAGAGTGTACAAATTCGTTAATATTCAATTTCAATTTCAATTTAATAAATATGTTTATTGTGATTTTTAATAAATATGTAATTAAAATTTTAATTATCACGTGATGTTCCTAATAAGGGATAATTATACAAATTTAATTATGCAAATATATTAATCTCATCCGGGTATTTTTCTTGCGCAGCCGCAGAACCTCATATCAAAGCGGGAAAACGAGGCCACGAGGGGAGCAACTGGAGCAACTGGACCATTTTGGCTATAATGTGATGTCGATCCCTGGTTTCATTTTATTTTGTTTCTGTTGGTAAATGGCCACTAAAAGCGACGAAACTAAAAAAGGGTAAGTCGTTCGTTCTCGTTAATATATTTTGCAACTTCTTGTCATGTCGATTCCTTTATAATTCACTTTGAGACACATTGCTTTATCGAAGAAGCATGTTATAAATTCGCTGAACTGTGATAAATATCTTCTCTTTCAGGGGTCGAAAGAAATTGGATAATATCATATCGAAATTAGCGGAGCATCAGTTGAATAAAACGAACGAGGTATTGTGAAAATTATTTTTTGTTTTTTCCGCCATTATGTTTGCATATTTGGAGTGGCTGGCTGGTTGTTATTGGTTAGCTTTTTAGTCATGCTTATCATGTCAAATGAAGCCAGGGAACCGTACCGAATGCTATATAGTATTTATAGTTTATAATATTATATATTAAACTAGTTAATTATATCGTATTCGAAATTTATGGGGAAACGAAATATACTTTTTGCGTTTTAGCTTTTTTGACATATATCTGTGGCCAGTCAAGCCTGGGTTTTGGTCATTCTCGTACCCAGACCCACGCGCTGATGCGGGAAGTGGCTCTGTAAATGTGAGTGTTCTGATTGGCTTTAGGAAACAATGAAAAGAATTCAAACAAATTCAACAAAATAAGAATTTCACAATCTACACTCTGTTTGCCATAAACGTAAGGAGGGGAAATGACAAGCCGTTTATACCATGAGTCTGGGCATGAGAGTTTGGAATGTTTGGAATGCACCTGACATCACTGCGTCGGGAATCTGATGCAGAGATCCAGGGTTTCCCAGAGCCTTCACGACGGGGGGAGCGTGTGGGTCTGGGTACGAGAATGGCTTTTGGTTTGAAAGCTAGATGGTAAAGGGCTGATCATTTGACTTTTGAGGGGGGGCTGGGTGATTTCAGAAAAAAAAATCCTGCAAGGTGGTTTGGGACAGGAATAAAAGCATGCATTGAATCACAAAGAGAGAAAAACATCCTACATCAAGTTTGAGCAAGAAAGAAATTGCATCACAAGTTGAACATTAATAGTTTATTATTTTAAAAAGTAAACATATAGGATGGTCTCAATACATTCATCTCTTAAACGATAAACTGTATTATAACAACTGTTATTTTGTTTAAATTTATCTATTTTTGGCTCAATGCAGGGGCGGTGCGCTAAGGTATTAAAGGTATTAGTCTAATACCTTTTTTTCTCCAGATTGAAGTGAATTGTAAAATAATATAATTATTCCAAGAACAGAGACGGATGGAAGAAAACAACATCTTTGTTTTTGATTGTTTGATTTCAATTCCGCAGTACTGTACCGTCCTCGCTGATGCGCGCAACAACCTTAGCGACTTTAGTGACAAGTGTTTGAAAGGCTTAGACCTCAAGGTATTAGAATCTCAAAACTAATACCTTGGCTTGACAAGAAACGCATGTGTTAAATTTCACCACAGGTGGTACAATATTTATATTTTAAAGTCAAATGCTTCACTATTTCAATTTAAAACTGCTTTTATTTCGCAGCGAGAAGTCTGCAATTCTTTTCACTTCATTACATTAACAATATATAACATCTAAATATATAAATCATCCATGTAGTATCATATGTATCGCCTATTTCACAAGGAAAAGCTCCCAACACTGGAGTTCAACACTTCAATAATATGGAAACAAAGAGCAATTATTTATAACAATTTTGAAGCTTTGATATGGTGACTAGAACTTATCTGACGAAAGGAAAACCTTCTTGTATCCATATTTAACAAAAAAAAGGCATAAGTCCTCCTTCAAAGGTAAGAACGATGCAAATATTTGTATAATCTAACAACGCAATCCTACAAGGTATTAGTTTTGCGATTCTAATACCTTGGCTGTCTGCGTTCGCAAAACCAGGCAGATGTTGCGCTGATCATATGTATTGTCGGCGCATCACGCAAGCTACTGTATTCACACGTGCAGCGCATCAGTACCGCTACAATACTATTAGTCACATCACAGTCTCAGACAGATATAATTCAATGGATGTTTCTGTTAATTTGGTCGTGAAGTCTTCGAACCGCGTAAAATGCTTAGCATTTAGATCTTCATCTTGCTTGATTTTTTATAAAAATATCTTCTGTAGAATGCTTGAAATTGCATTTCAGAGCCTCTAGATTTCAAAATTTTCTGGGGGAAAATTTTATATACCACAACTAATACCAAAAAATTTACGCTCCGTGCCGCCCCTGGCTCAATGCAGTTGTTCACAGGGCCGTATCGAGGGGGTTGAAATGCCAGTACACCGGTTTGGGTGCCTAAACCGAGGTGCCCAAAAAATATAAACTATGGCTACAATCTGAGTTTTTTTTCAAAAATCCTACAAGAATTTAAAAATCACCCCTCAGAATGTTAAAAATTGCATCTCAGAATGCAGGAATTGTATTTAAGAGACTCTAAATTTCAAAATGTTCTGGGGGGGCATGCCCCCAGACCCCCCTAGAGGGTTCTTGTGCCTTCAGCGCTGACCGGTGTGCCCAAATAATCTCTGGATATGGCACTGTTCAGAACTACTCTCCTTTACGATTAATATATACCATGTGCACCACACAAATAAAACATCTGTAACCAGTGTCTGATACAAGTAAATGCATAAAAACTATCAATATATAATTTTGAGCTTTGGTGACTATCATCGTATAAAATTACAGCACACATTACTTTTGTCTGCCAGACTTGCACATTTACAGTCAAACCTGATGTTCTTTACCATGCTACCATGCGATATTGACAGCAACATTGCAATGTTGATTGCAATTGGTATACAGCGACCTCTTCGCAAGTTGCTAAAAATTCGCATTTTAAATATCGAACTTCACATAATATGAAGTTACTTAGAGTTAGTTATTCTGACTTTCAATAGAACTTCATATTATGTGAAGTTCGATATTTAAAATGCAAATTTTTTGCAACTTAGCTGTGTACCGATTGCAATCAACATTGCAATGTTGCTCTCAATATTGCAATGTTGCATGGTAATGAACATCCGGTTTGACTGTAAATGCAATGTACAGTATAAACAGGGCCTATTTAATAAAAGCTCTGTTCAAAGAATTGCTTATTTACCTGCTTTCAAGCTGCAGCTCGCTCTTTATGTATGTACATGTAAATATCTTGGATGTGCCATGATGGTGGGCCTACTAGATTGTGCATGGTTCTCTGTTGTTAGTTAAGTACATTCACAGATCCTGTAAACACTGCAAAATTTGTCTTGCGAACTCTTGTGTCTTATTGATCGGAATCAGTTAGGCAATGGCTAATCTATTATATCAATACATTGTACTATGTTGCTTTATAAATCCTTTCTTGTGATATACTGTATAGATTTCTTGTGATAAATTTGAACATTCCTGAATCATCAATATAATTTTATTTTTATTCCCATTCCCTCCTCCAATCCTGAAAAAAAAGGATTTCTGCCTGCAAAACACAAAATAAAATTGGTGTGGCCCAATATGGGTACCGAAAAAAAATTCATGCCCAAACCAGATCACCCAACCTCCCTCAAAAGTCAAATGGTAGGCCCCTAACGAACAATAGTCCTACAAGTTATATGTTAATTTTTTACGTTAGAATTTGTTCTTTGTTTTTTCAGGATGTCCAGTATTTTGTATTAAATCATATAATATTAAATACAATATATATATATACCGTATATATATATACAGTATATATAATCAAAATTTGTTGGTTGGTAAACATTGGAGACAAAATAAAAAATAGATTAACCACTCATTTAAAAAAAAAACACAACACTTTACAGTATTGCACTACTGTAGTTAACGTTTTCACGTGTTGTTCTTCTTCAGGTATAAGAGTATACAGAGTATACACTTTGCACCTGAAGAACAAGAAGCGAAAATGTTGGTGCAATAAAGTTGGGTTTTTTAAAAAATGAGTGGTTAATCTTTTTATTTCATCTCCAACGTTTGCCAACCAACAAATTTTGATTATCTATTTTACTTGTGTTTCAACACTTCAACGCTTCTCACTATACATGTATGTATATATATGTATATTTGTTATTTTTCATGTGTCAAAGTCCATTTGTCTCACTTTCTGATTGGGTGAGTGGTCCTGACACGTAATTGTCAGAAAATCATGATGTTTCCCTTGTAACCCATGGCAGTTACATACCATAAGTAGATGGTCAGGTTCAGTTTGTCTTTGTTTTCTCCAGTTTTCCTTCATTCAAAACAATGTCTGAAGGTTTTGCTCAGCATTTTTGTTGTCATTTAACACTTGATATATGGTAATTATAACAAAACACTTATTTACTGGTACCTTGGGAAAAAGTGTGTTTTGTGGCCCCTTGACTGCTCGTGGTTGGCCTTGGCTTTGCCTTGGGAAACAACGGCAGTCTCAGGGCCACAAATCAGTGAAATCTCACTGTTTCCCTTGGCACCAGTAAATAAGTGTTATATTATTACAATTTATATATATATATATATATACCATATATATATATTTATATATTTAACACTTTCAACCCTTTTAGTATTTTACTCTGGGTAATGCCAGATGATTTTACTTGTAATTAAGAGGCCTTAAGAAAATGTGATATTTGAAGAAAATGTGATATTTTATGTGTGAAATTTCTATTTTGGAGTTTTCTATTTTGAAGCTTTAGAAGAATGAGTCGAGGAAGCTTATGACATCATAGACTCAATAACAATGACCCTTTTGTTGACAATAAGAATGATCTTTTGTTTTTGTTCAGTTTATGATGTCATAAGTTTTCCTTTAGTAACTCATTATCAAACACGGACAATTTAATGGCAGTGCTTCAAACTACAAACTTCGCACGTAAAATACAACTTTGTTTTTGAGAATTTCAAAATGAAACTTTGCACAATTACCAACTACCGTAATATCTTTAGGATTATGCAGAAACATTACCAACAGTATTTTCATCAGAGAACCACTTTAATAGCTTTATGTTACTGAAATATGTCACTATCATAATGGCAGTACACTCTATACTTCACTTGGCATAAACCCACATGGCTATTATTATTTTCAATATTTAGGCAAGTGAGTGAAAATGAATATTTGTGTGCATGATGTTTTGCATGCATGACCTTACTGGTGCACGTGCCTGCTCACTTTTGTGCTCCACCAAGAGGCTTGTACATGTAGGTGATGACCTGTGAACGTCTAAGTAAGATATTTTAATTTTTTTTAGAATCCAGATGTGGCCAACTTGCCTGAGGAGGTTCCTGAAACTACAGATGCTCTATTAAAAACAGAATCTCTAACTGGTGAATCTAACAGAAAATCCAAAAGGTACAGTACTGTACTCTGTATGGTGTTACTGGTAGTTACTGTACAAAATACATGTAGTATCAACTATTGAACACGAGAGATAATTTCTTGCTAATTACCATCATTACAGTAATAAGTACTACACATTGTTTCACTGAACATTTAGAATATAATTTTGTATGGATAGTATTTTTATTAATATTTCCTCCTGATACTTCCTGAAAAGTTATACAGACTGTACTATTTTGACAAGAATGCGGTAATTCTAATTGCACAGTACATGTACATGTTTGCCCTGTTCAAATATTTCTTTATTTGATTGTAATAACAATATCACGAGGGTCCTGTTTGTTGCTAGAAAACCTGAGAAGACATCGAAAGCAGCTCATAATCAGCAAAGTGATGACCAGGCTGAAAATAATCTCACTATTGTTAAGCCTGTTGACTCAGATGATGATATTCTAGAACAAGAGGAGGCCAACAGTGACGCAGTTGTGGAAGAGGGAAAACGGGAAAGCAAGAAAAAGAAAAGAAAAAAAAGTGAAAAGGATTTGCAAAAAGATACTGGTTTGTATAACTTGATGTCATTGACTATTTTTTACTGTGTTTCTTCCTTTTGGATTCAGTGGCGTCGCCAGGGTGATACAACTGGTGTGTACAAACCTCTAGGGGGGGCGGGGGCATGCTCCCCCGGAAAATTTTGGAATCTAGAGTCCCTCCCTTACAAAAAAAACACACAGTGAACACACTGTCAAACACAGTGTGTTCACACTGTGTTTCACTGTGTGTTCACTATGTTAACACGGAGTGACTATGTGGAATTGGGACGGTTTGAACTCAGTGTACACACAGATAACACTCAGTGAACACACAGTGTTCACACCGTGAACACTCGGTGTACACAGTGTGGTAACCACTGTGTGTTCACTGTGTTAACACGGAGTGACTATGTGGAATTGGGACGGTTTGAACTGAGTGTACACCCCGTGTACACACAGTGTTCACACCGTGAACACTCGGTGTACACAGTGTGGTAACCACTGTGTGTTCACTGTGTTAACACGGAGTGACTATGTGGAATTGGGACGGTTTGAACTGAGTGTACACCCCGTGTACACCCCGTGTACACCCCGTGTGCACCCCGTGTGCACCCCGTGTACACACCGTGTACACCCCGTGTGCACCCCGTGTACACACCGTGTACACCCCGTGTGCACTCCGTGTACACACCGTGTACACTAACTTCAAACCGTCATAATTCTAATGTACATAGTCACTCCGTGTTAACACAGTTAACTCTAAACACTAACCCTAATCTCAGAAGCAATAACTAATTAGCCTACTATATCCCTACAGAAACTCCCATTTCTCGTCGAGTGTCTACGCAACTACGGGGAATAGCTTGCCATACTACACGGTAGGCTAATGTGAAAACAGCTTCTTAACCGCTTCTTGTATAATATTTAGCGTATAAATTTATGTAAACTTTAACATTTATTTAACCACACTTTTGTAGTAATTTTAACTACATTTATTTAACCACACTTTTGTAGTAAATATAACTACAAAACATAACTGCACTTTTGTGGTAAATTTAACCACAATTATTTTACTAGAATTTAAAAGTAAATATAACTACATATATATTTAATTACATTTGGGGGGTTAATTTAACCACTTATTATTTACAAAAATTAAGATATTTACAGACGATTTCACATCACTTTTGACAACAATGTCCCGAAGTTTGTTCTAATATTCGCAAGTTCGTTCGGATGTTTGCACGTTCATTTGAACTGACACATTTGATTGGCTACATGGAATTCAATAGCCAATCAGATGTGTAAGTTCAAATGAACTTGAAAATATCCGAACGAACTTCATAACATTGTTGTCAAAAGTGATGTGAAATTGTCTGTAATTAAAAAAAGTATTAAAAGTTAAAACAATCTTGGCTGGTGGGTGCATATAATACATGTATATGTATGAAAAACTAACAATTTTAAACTAAGTTCTTTTAAAAATTTGTTGATAGCCACTCTTTTCTTCGAATTGTTACAATTGTCCATCAATACTGATTTCAATATACAAAAACATGTTCCTTGACCAAGGAAGGGTACTCCATATTAAAAAATATAGTTGCTACCAACCAATAATGAAAGTGCAGTAGCCAAGCCCATATTATGCGGCAATATAAATTGGATCAAGAGATCAAACTTCCTGACATAACCAGCTGCAGCACAACTGACTTTGCAATTTTGACATCAATTGATTCATCATTCTGATATAAGAAAAAAGAAAATCATTAGAATTGCTCTAAGACGTATATGTACACAGGAGTGTAAAATACAATATATTAGGCAATATTAAATGAAAAAGTGCATTGGACAATTTTTTTCATATGCATCTGATGTTACAAGTTGGGTACAACTGAAAATTACTTTTAGTGAATACTGAATATTGTTTTCACATCACTGAATTACAACACTTTCAGTGGAAAACACTCGGCTATCAGTGAAATGCAAATTTATAATTACTGTATTTGTACCCAGCTTGTGATATCACTAACACCCAAGTTACAGTAATTGGGCACAGTATTAAAACAAGATGGGGGATGATAATGATATAAAATTTGTGTTTTGCCAGAGTTAGTAATACATTGTTATACAAAAGGAAATGTTCTGGTTTACTTTAATTACCTGTAAGTATTTTTATTAACCAGAAAAATCATCTGGAGTGTAAATTAATGTCAATATTAAACTTTATATACAAACTCAAAGTATATTAGGACTTCCATCATATACTGTATCACAGATGGGCCTACTACCTGACTAGCTTTCCAGGGTCAAGAGTAAGATTCCCTGCAAAGGTCACATACTTATACATTCTTCCTAACTACAAGATTGCACCGAACAAACAATTTGAACAGAAAATTCTACATTCATAGCAAAATTCTTGTAATTTTGAAGACAATTAGAAAATATGCAGTATCTGTATACTAGTAAATTTATACCAATATTATTAGTATTATACCAGTTTGAGTCTTATTTATCAAACCGGTCAACTTCCTAAAATATCCAGATGTGTTTTCTAGCATATCAATGATACTGCTATTTTATATACAGTATATACTGTATATATATACTTATTTATTATATAGACGCAAGTGTTTTACTGGAAAATAGACAGTGAGATATTTTCGATATCCTGACCAGTGAAGATATCAATGTCATTTCCCATCCCTTTGCATATTTCTATATAATGAAAAGAAAATTACATGTTGGCTTGAAGATATGAATTTTATCTTTTCGTGGCAAAAACAATATGTTTACTCATTCGCTTCACTCATTCATAAAATATTGTTTTCACCACTCGAAGATAAAAATTCATATCTTTGCACCACTGTGTAATATCCTCTCTATATATTATATATACCAAAAAGCCTGGTAATGTATATCAGAAAATCCTGATGTATCAAAAATCTCAGTATATACGGCATCATTGTAACTTTAAAAAAAACATAGAGTTAGAGCAATATATCACCTGATATTAGTATTTTGAGATATCAACCACCTTTATTGGAATAGATCACTATGTCATTTAGTCATTAGTCAATTAATTAATTTATCACTAGTATATGAATTTAAGCTAATTTTATAAGGATTTTACTTACCAATAACAGCAAGTTGAATGGTTGAACATAACTGAACAAGGTAACTCTACCCTATGCACTAGAAAACAAAAGAAAAAATGAATAAGCAAACAAACAAACACACACATAAAAAACATACTGTTAGTCTGTTTATATATACCAACAATATGATGGTGAAAATACACTAATCACAAATAACATTTACCTCAATATTTGAATGCTTTAGTTTTATATAAAATAACCCTTATCATGAAAGCAACGGTGGCTAAAGAATGGCAACGAAGAAAGAATGAGAGTTTGTTATAAATAGGAACCACAATTGATAGTGAATTGAGAAGAGATTCCAGTCAACTATATTAACTTCAATATAAAATGGTTTGTATTGGACTATTGGACAATCAAACAGAAAATTCGACAACGAAAGCAAGAGAAAATTTCACTTACAATCAGTGTGACAATAGAAAACAAACGATAAATACTAAATCTCTGATGAGTGTTTACCTTACCTTGCTCTGAGAGTATTAAGAAGCTTCTTGGACTATCTTTCAACTGGATTTTGATGGCTTTAGTTAAATCTCTCCGTAAGAAAAACATGTTACTTCGGTGAAGAATGGTCTGCCTGATCTCTTCGCAAACAAAAAGTCCTTTATTACCAAATGTTTTCTACCATCACAAAACCTTCAAACGTGGCGCGAAGAAATGAGATGACGCTATCCCAAGTATCAATGCGCGCTTTCTAGCTGCGCGGTTTCGTGGCTGCATGTGCCTGGGTACGAAACTGCCTGTGGCCTTTCTTTCTATTTGAAAAGTGATTTATTTCGGTTCTGTGATTTGGTTATGACTTATTGTTTTGTGAATGTTCGAGTAAAATATCATGTATACTAACACCATAGTTAATTACTCTTGAGTACAACTCGAAGATTAAGTAAAACTCGAGTCGTAAAAATAGCTATATGCAGTAAAACTTGTACTATTTCTGATGCATTCAGAGTAGTTTTCACTATCGGAATATTAAGTTCAAACAACTTAACTCGGTTTGGAAAATGGTGAGGCAGCTATAATTGAAAACCTAGTAATGGTCCCTATTCCTTCTTCAACTGACAGGCCCATTGCGATTGTTTGTTTCCTGGAAATTTCCCCTACTCTGATAGCCGGCAAAGACTCACATACTGGTGCTTCCGCGAAACACATAAAACATGTTTCTGAGGTTGATGACATGATAAGGGTTGTTGACGTAAGTGCGATTAATTGCAAATTCATTTGTATCACACAAGCCAGCGATGTTAATTCCCAAATTATCAGTGCTTTACCAAATCTTATTGAGAGGGATTAGTAGCTATATTGTTAAATCATTTGTTCAACTGCTTGTTTAAAAAGTTAAAGATGTAAACTATCTATTAAATAAAGTGGTAACAAGAACTATTAATGACAGCTTATCACTTCTCACTGTTAAGCGATTATCATATTAGTTATCAGATATCATGTAAATAAAGCAGGCGTTTCTTCTTCTTAATTATGATGTCATCTGCATATTTCTTGTATATATGGGTATATGTTTATGTTTATAATCACTTGGTATGACGATGATTTTGAAATATAATCGAAATATTACCATTTCACTTTTGTCCCGTCTTCTATAGCTTAAATATTGGGTTTAAAAGATGACAATTCTTTTCGGAATTTGTATATATATATATATATATATATATATATACACGAATTTTTTAAGTCGGATGAAGTTTTTAACAAAAGGTTAAATGAATGAATATATATATATATATATTAAATACTGTAATTTCAATTAGATTAGATACTATAGATTCAAGTAATACCGCAGTCTACACGCGAGTGTACACTGAATTACTCAGTGTAATAACTGAGTGACCACACTGTGGAATCTCCACTGCGAAAAATGGGTGTCACTGAGTGTACACGGAGTGAAAATTTTTAACCACTCAGTGAACCACTGAGTGACCACAGTGTGGAATACCCACTGTGTTAAAAATGGCTGTCACTGAGTGTACACCGAGTAAAAATGTTTAACTACTCAGTGAACCACTGAGTGACCACAGTGTGGAATTTCCACTGTGTTAAAAATGGCTGTCACTGAGTGTACACCGAGTGAAAATTTGGAATCACTCAGTGAAGCCACTGAGTGACCACACTGTGGAATATCCACTGTGTGATCACTATGTGGAAAATCGTGTTCACGGTGTGACCACCGGGTGAACACAGAGTAAACACTGCGTCAACACTGTGTACACACTGTGTACACACTGTGTAATTTTTGTAAGGGCTGAAACGCCATTTCCTGCACTTTGAGGGGTGATTTTACAGAATTCTGAAGGTTATAAAACGTCATAAAAAATGCACAAAAGAAAACACATTTTAGGACTTTGAATATATATTTTATTATTTTTCATAGAATTTTTCATAATAATTATAAAATGCGCTCAAAATCATTCCATATAATTATCTCGATCTTATCATAAGTCCATATTATCTCGATGAGGCGATTACGAAATTTCGCCCAAGCCCTAATTACTTCGTATCAGCGGAGGGGATGCGACCGCCGACCGAGCGTACTTTATGTAACCCTTCATGAAATGCACCAACGCCGGAGTGATTAACAGCCGTGAGCGCCACTGACAAAAAGTCTCAATACTACTTCGTCGCCCCCCCCCCCCCCCCCCCCAATGTTTTCTCCACGGATTTGGAAAAATTAAGAAATCTATCTGGAAAATACCCCAGTCCACCCCGTGGCGACGCCACTGTTTGGATTAAATTAAGACCCCATCCACACGTATCTGGATTGACTTTTACGATGTCCACACATATGTGAAATGATGAAATAGTCATCAAAAATGGTCATCAAAAATGCTCAGTGATCTACACTAAAATGATAATGTTCTTTAATCTTCTCTAGCTACAGTATAATACTTATGCAGTATTGAATAATTGAGACTACAAAGATGCTTTTTAAAAATGCCGTTTTTCTGTCCTCGTCAGCCGTGTGGACGCTGATCTTTTTAACAGCATGAAAAAAAGTTGTATTTTCAATAAAAGCGGATACAATGCAGGCTTTTAGTCAGTTTTTAATCATTTGAAAAATCCGGTTTTTGGATGGCCACTTTTTATATGGATGGCCTAAGCAAAATATTCTCCTCGAACAGCAACTTACAGTTTCCCCCTTTCTGATGTTCATAGATTTCTGTTACCTGCTCTTTACTTCAGCTATTGTGTATGTAGGTTTTGTTACTTATTTTTGTCAAGGACATGGAGATGTGAAGATTGATTGTGACTTGCGAGATCGATTTAATTAACCACCTATATGTATATGTAAACCATTATGTGGCTCTAAGATGAAGTAGCAACTATACGTTGTTTAATAAAACTGCTCTTCAATAAGTTTGACACGCTCACTTGTTCCAAACTCCTCACCTCCTTGGTCCAAACAGCAACCGACCACGAGATACACTATAAGGATGTTTCGAAACGCGGGAGACCCAAAATTCAAAAATGTTCGGGGTGTGTGCCCCCAAAACCCCTAGAAATGTGGCGTTACAAAATATTTTTTTTGGATGGCTAGTTTTGAAATCCTGGCTAAAAGCCAGCTACATGTGGACAAGGCCTAAAAGCATGCTGACAACAGTTACATCAATGCTCAGTGATCTACACTAAAATGATAATGTTCTTTAATCTTCTCTAGCTACAGTATAATACTTATGCAGTATTGAATAATTGAGACTACAGTAGCTTGTACAATATATTTTACATGCCATTGCAAAGCAACGCTACTGCACAACATTTTCAAGTATGTTGTCGAGTAAGTAGTTTTTAACACTAAACGAAAAGAAATCGTTTGAATGCTTAAATAAAACAAACTGAAAGTGTCGTTAGTGGGTGAAGTACAGTAACGTTTTTTTTTAGTATTGTACCATTTCAACATCACAGCACATTTCTTAGTTTTATTTTATAAAAGAAATAGAAAATGGGCGCTATGTGTTTACATAACTTGATGTGAACACTCAAGTGAGTTTGTGAGAATCTGAGAGTACATGTACTTACATGTACGTTAATCCTCTGTTCAGGTTTACACAAACTTCTCCTAAACTTTCTCTGGTGTTTTGATCAGTAACATGCATGATATTTATCACTATTTATCCAATTGTTTTCTTGGTTTTAATAGGTCTTCCTAGGTTTGTTAACTGTTCAGCATGTAACAAAAGTATAGCTACAAAAAAAACTGGGAAACTTTGCAGACATCCAGATCTCAATACCTTAATATGCAAGGTTGGTGCAAATTGATATTTTCTATTACAGTTTAATATCTAGTCAACCGTTTGTAGGCACAAGTTTTGCTTAGCAGGATTTTTGATTATCAAACTTGGTACATGTACTTTTTATTGGGCGACGCTGTATTAAACTGCACCACTGACAGTCTATGCGTTGGACGCACGAACGTTAATTTTCTACATATGCTTTTCTGGAAACGCATTGTTAGAGACTGTTTACACGTTGTTGCTGTCCTTCTATTGTCTAAGTGAACAATAAACTGGGCGAGAGTGGTTGTTCTGTGCTTGTCATCGTACAGTCTGAAGTTGCTGCACGAGTAGCTTAAATGGGAACTTCACTCAAAAAATAAATTACTTTTAAACTAGAAGTACTCCTACTACAAAAAATGTTTTTAAGATCACGATGATTTTTCTTATCACTACACGTGGATGATTGTTAGTAACATCAACGTTTCTCGTTATTAAAACAAAACATTTTACACAACTGTACTAAGAAAATTAACTTAAGGTGGCTCCCTGCGGTAATCCCAAAAGGGACTGGTAACGAGTATGGCGTCGGCACATGCGTAAATAGCAATCTTGTCGAGTTGATATTCTGTCACGTCAGCAGCCGTCCGAGCGATACAAATGCTCAAATATTACACATTTGCTTCCGTAAAATTCTTTAAAATTTTGTGCATAAAAAATAGGAAAACCTTAAAGGTCAACTACTGTATACCTTTTGAGGTTATATATATTTTCAAAGCAGTTATCATCTAATTTCGCAAAATTGAAAAAAAAAAGAATTTGGAGTAAAAGCGCATGACTTACTGGGGCGAGATTCTAAGTACCCTCTTGATGCACGACCGAGTTGTTTAGAAGAATGGGTACTACATATTCGGTGACGTCACACCGGTACGTTGCCTAACTACCGCAGAAATATTCCAATGTTCGAGCTTTGGTTTGCCACCTAGTTACTCATGCAAATACATGTACGTGTATTAGCGTTATTTTGGGGCATTTTAAGGTATATCTTCTTCACACTCTGTCAACGAGTCTTCTTAATTGTATTTGGGTGAGTTTTGCGATATTTAAAGTAGAAGGTGATTAGATGAAGCTACGGCAGCAGATCCAATTTCGCAAAAGCAAAACTACAGTTCTGACGAACAATGTATATCCAGGCTTCTGTCAAATCAATAACTCAATAGTCAATAGTTTTGTCTTATCAAGACAAAAATTAATCGTACCCTTCTTCCCCTCCATACTAGGCATAGTGTTTTTTTTCTTGCGAAAACCTGTTGTACTGCTGTACCGTTTGGTAAGCTAAAATATCATAGCCATTCTTGATAAGTCGTGTCGTCGAACTTGTGGCCGGGTATCTTTTCGAAAAACTCTCCTGGTTAGCATGTTGACAATGTTGTAGCCTTTAACCGAAGCGAGCTCTGTTCTACCGGTATGACGTCACACGCTGGCTAGTGCCAGACTACCTTTTAACGCGGTCGTTGTTTAAATATGGTTCAAAAAAATGGCCAAAACTCGATCTTTGACAGAACATAAAAACAGAACCGAGTGACCGATTTAAATTTTTTCTTTGGTTTTGGAATAAACGTTTTCGAATTTAATAGAAAATATAATAACCTCAAAAGGTATAGTTGACCTTTAAACAACACACTTAGTTTTTAAAAAAATTCACAAGAAAGAACTTTTTTAATCCATTAAGTTTATAGCGAAAAATCTGTCTTGACAACTTTCCCTAATATTTTGCTGTAGTGTTCCATATGGAAAAAACTGACCAGATGACAATTTTTAGAAATTTTGACCGAAGAAAACTGGCCATGGAGATATGCGTCTAAATAGACAAAAACCGTGAAAATTTGACAATTTTCAATATATACTTGTTGACTGACGCTGAAGGAAACATCGAGTTTTACGGACCCGAAGGCTTTTATATATACCAAAGACTTTTAAAATACCAATCTGACTCGAAAGGCAAAAATGACTTACCAAAACACTTTGACTTTGTCTTCGTAATTTTAATTAAACTAAACAAATACACCAGACTCAACAAGTACAAAGAACAGCTTTAAATTTCTTCAGGTTTTCTTCAGACCTTCTTTGAAGATATGTATAGATATTCTTTCTTTTGGAAAATGGACTATTTCGTACCAAACAAGCTCTTGTTTTCAAAATGTTCCGAAGAGTTCAAAGTTCTTGATCTGATGACTGATGCAATAATAATTGTGTATTCACGTGAACAACACATGATTAAAGCTGACGTCAGAGGGAAACATTGCACTGTTTCCTTCTTCATTGTTGACGTCAGAGGGAAACAGTGCAATGTTTCCCTGGACAGAAAGAAACATTGAGTTTGTTGAACAACACGTGACCATGATTTGACCAATAGGATTTTATCTTTGGCAAACGAAAATCTTTGGTATATAACAAACGCCATTATTACAATGGTAACAGCAGATTCTGCAGTTCAGTTTACAGAATAATTATGTAATAGTTATTTTATAGACAGCAATAACCATAGATTGACTAAACGTAACAAGCCATGAAAAAACTACAACTTTAGGGAGCCACCTTAAGAGAAAAAACATTACGTACTGTAATCTGTGTTTTCATAAGTTTTTTAGCGTTTTACCTAGCGTAAAGGCTGGTGGTTATTTACACACACACTGATACAGTACATGTACTTTTGTAAGGACGTTTTTTTTTCTATAAAATATCAAGTTTCAGAATCTGTGAGATGTTCTGTGAGATGTTTTCTCTGAGCTGTTCCAACTCGTTGCTGAATTGTTGGTTTTTACACTTTCAAATTTCAGAAATGCTACAAATTTTACAGCAGTGGCAAGTTTTCAAAGGATGAATACGGTGTGGAGGAGTACTGTCGTTGGTGTGCTGATGGTGGTGATTTGATTTGCTGTGATTTCTGTGAAAAGGCTTTTTGCAAAGAGTGTGTAAAAAGAAACTTGGGAAAATCAAAGCTAAAGGAACTACTTGAAGCCGGTGAAGATGAACAATGGAACTGCTTTTGCTGTGATCCTGAACCGATATCTAGTAAGATTTTACTTTGTAACAGAGTTATGCGTTTGTTTGATGACAAGAAAGATCAGCACACACCGTACAGAGATAAGAAGGGGCGGGAAATTATACATGGACCAAACCAAAGTGAAAGACGTAGCCTTTTAACGAACATTGCTGGGGAAGAACTAGTCAAAAATGAGGAGTTGCCACACACAAGTTACCCTAGAAAGACGTACTCGAAACGTTTTCAGAACGGGGTTGACACGAAGTCTAAAGGTGACAAAAATTCTGGGAATAGTAGTGGCGAAGAAAAGTTGAGTATTAAAAAAGAGTTGGATGAGGAAAATCACGATGTAACTGCTGTGATTTCGAGTGAGGAGGATGTAAACGAGAAACGGGACGAGAACAAAGCTTCGCAATCTACGAAAAGAAAGGAGAAAGGTGAGAAGTCTAAGTCAGCAAAGTTGCAGAAAGAAGTTGACTCTTCAGATAGCGATGTAAAGAATAAAAAGAAAACAAATAAGAAAAAAAGTGGTAAGAGAAAGAAAAAGAGCGATGAGCATGAAGATACGGTCGATAATTCATTCGAGGAATTGGCTCATTCAAGAAAGAAATCTCGGGGTAAAGTGTGTAAAACGTCATCGAGAAAGAAAATGCTAGAAAGTGACTCAGGCGATGATTTTGTTTCCATGGTTAAGGACATTGTCAAAAAGTCAAAACACGTGAACGGAAAGAAAAGTAAGAACAATAAAAGACGCGCTTTGTCTTCAAAAGAAGCAAGTGAAGAAGAACCCAGCGAGGAAGACTCAGGCGACGCTGAGGACAAAGGAAAAGGTAAAGTGAAAAGATCTAAGAAGAAAGTTCTAAAAGCGCAAACGAGTTCGGACGATGAAGATGGAAGCACGAGTAAATCTGATGAAGAGTCGAGCCCTGTAAAGAAAAAAGGACGCCGAAATAGAAAAGCTGAAAAAAAGAAAAGCATCGGAAGTAGAAGATGGAGGTTGAGGAATAAACGTGGGGAAAGCGATGAAAGTGATTCGGACACCGCATCTGACGAAGACACGCCAAAGAAACGAAAAGGTAGGAAACGGAAAGGAAGTGGAAAGAAAAAGAAAGCTATGAAAAAGCGTAAGCGCGGTGATGATGATGATGAAGAGGAGGAGGAGGATTCAGATGATGATGAAAATGCTAGTCCGTCAAAAAAAGGAAGAAAGAAAATCCGAAAAATCCTGGCTAATGATAAGTTAGAAGAAGCAACAAAACATGCTCGCAAACTGGAAGAAGAAAGGAGAAAACGACTCGTGGAAAGGACAAAAAACACGACGTTCGAAAAACCTGCAAGCGTAGATGTGAAGGAAGTAGTACTGGAGTACAAATCAGATGGAGAAACTCCGCTTATTTGGGTCGATGAGGATCTTGTAAAGCATCTCAAGCCTCATCAGGTGGAAGGCGTGAAATTTATCTACGACTGTACTATAGAGTCGGTGAAAAACTGGGAAAAGAAGGAGGAAGGAAGTGGGTGCATTTTAGCTCATGTGATGGGTCTTGGGAAAACCTTGCAGGTAAGACAGAAACAACGCCCAATGTGCTTTTGCAGACAAACCTTCCGTCTAACACTTAGGTCATCGATAGGTCATCGTGTGTCCTCCGATGTCTAAATCACCCAAGCTGGTTACAAAACTTCACCTCGTGTTCTTAACCTGCTTGACCGTATTTCAGTGATGGATCCAGCTTGATCTGGTAGGGGGGGTGCTGCAGGGTCGGATCTAGAAGTTTTTTTAACCTTAGTCAAACCGTTCCTAGGGGGTCCTGGGGCATGCCCCCCCGGAAATTTTTGAAATTTGGACCTCTGAAATGGCATTTCCTGCATTCTGACGGTACTTTGAAGAAAGATTTAAAAGTTTTAAATCGTGTTTTCAATAGCGCATTTTATCAAACCTAGAAGGTGTCAAATAAATTTAGGGATAAAGTGGACGTTTTATTATGGATTTTATTAGGGATATCACAAGGAAGCTAGACATTAGAAATGTGATTGACATTTTCAATGAAAAGCCACGTCGCATCCCACTGCAGCAAGGCACTAATTGAGTAATTGGCACCCCCTGCACCCCCTTGGCTGAGGGCCAGGGGGGGTGCGGACCCCCCTGTAGATCCATCACTGCCGTATTTAGAAATCGGATGAAGAACACTCGCGTCACTCGTGTTGGATATATTACGTCGCAACTATACCATGCACGATTTACGTTCATGTTGACATGTACGGAATGGTTGATAGCTGCACATTTTCTAAGATGAAACGTAATTTTTAACTACTATTTTTGTTTGTTGACCTGGATCCCTTTTGTAGTTCCGTAAGTCCGTAACTGGTATAACACTATTGTTCTAGACAATATTTTTGTATTTGTAGGTCATAACCTTGGTTCATACGTTATGCAGAAGTGATCTTATCAAGTTAACACGGGTTTTGGTCGTTAGTCCACTTAACACTGTGTTGAATTGGCAAGTGGAGTTTGAAAAGTGGATAAGTGTTGATGATAGATTAGATGTAAGCAAGTTGATATTTAAAGTTTTAGTTGTTTTTGCCGTACAAGTTGTCGTTAGTAGTCAAACTCAGAAAACTCTGAACTTCAGACGGTACTCGAACCCACAACCTACCGAGTACTGGACGCACTAACCATTGAGCCACTGAAACTCAATTGTTTATAATATTTATACCTGGGAATGAGTCAAAGCCTACGTGTGTCACAAGTACTTGTTGGGCTACAAGTCGCGTTGTGTCAATTTCCAGTCAAATGTTTTTCTACGTAAGTGTTTTCAGCTTGAAGTTGTTAAAGTTCCAGTTTTTGCTGCGAGCTGTCGTTTGTAGTTATTTGTTATTAAGTTAATATTTATTAAGTAAGTTGATATTTGTTATTAATATAATAAGATATACTGGCAGTTTTTTGACATTCGTGTACATCCCATCCATATTGTCTATGGAAACCCCCAAAAATATTTGACAATGAACGCCGTCGTCTGATACGTGCTGAGCAACCTAGCACTGTACTTGCTACCGCTTGTTAATACTAGGGTTGCCTCTTGCCATTTAATGTCATCGTTGGATTATCGCCCCTTTCTTCTTATTGGTTACGGGACTGCTTTGTAACTCACAAATAATCCACAGATTAACAATGTTGTGCGTTGTTTTAAGGAAGCTGTAGTTACGCCTGTTGTTTCACTTTAGGTTTATGTTCTAAATGAAGCTGGACCAAACAACTGGAACCGTGCTGATATGTTAAAGAGGTGGCACAACTATGGTGGTGTGTTAATCATGGGTTATACCATGTATCGAAACTTATCGCAGTGTGTTCGGGTAAAGAACAAACATCAGAAGAAGATTTTCAAAGAAAGTCTTGTGAATCCAGGTACGCGATTCTTAGATTAGATTATGACATTATGTTAGAGGAAAACGTTGCTATAGTGAAATGTTTCTTAACTCGCTAAAAACTCAAATAAAGTCGAAAGTTCATTCATATTTTTGGCGAGTTTGCAGCAGTAAGTTTAAGGTTTCTGTAAGGAACTGAAATTGGTATAGAAAATATATAGAAGAATATGGATTCGCGGCCATCTTTATGAATACAGTTGATAGGTAGGATTATTACGGATTACCTAACAGTGCCGCTTCAGTGCATAGTGTTAATTGGTCGTGCAGAGAACATTTTTGATTATTCTAAACATTGTAATTTTGGTGTGTTTGTTTCACTAGGTCCAGAGCTTGTTGTTTGTGATGAAGGTCACATTCTTCGTAATTGCAAAAGTGCTATTTCTATGGCCATGAATGGCATTAAAACCAAAAGAAGAATCGTCCTTACTGGAACTCCTCTTCAGAATAACTTGTTTGAATGTATGTTATCTTTAAATATTGTTAAATACAAATAATGTGTTGCTCCGAGTAACGAACCATACCGCACAAGTAGAGAAAACTCTACTTGGCAGTTTGCCCGGCTGGGATTCGAACCCGCGACCTTCGGTTTACTAGTCCGACGCTCTACCGACTGAGCTACAGGTCAAGTTGGGAGCTGGTGGTCGAATGATGGTACTTGGGTTATTTGATATTTCGAAACAGTATTGATATTGATATTTAGTTTTTAATTATTTTATTTTATACCATGATATTCCTCATAATAATTTAAGTGCTTGTACCTGATCTCAAGTTTACTCGAGCCCCGTTTACACTAGAGCAAAAGTATCCGGATTCACATTGTTTTTCATCCTCATGGGAAAAAAACAACATGTTTTTCATCCTCATGGGAATAAAAAACAATGTGAATCCGGATACTTTTGCTCTAGTGTAAACGGGTCTTAGTTTGTATAAGTTTTTCGTGAGTGAGCGATTAAATTAATTAGCTAAACAAAATTAATGATTTTTAAAGTTTTAATTATCTTAGCAAAAATGAAATTTTATAAATCGTGGTGCACCGATATTAATTTTATATTTATAATATTGACCATGTCAAACTTTAAATGTTTAATTTTAATTAATTACCTTTGTACCCTTTTTAAGTGGTTTCTGCGTTTAATATTTTTTAAAGATATAGCACATTATTGACAGTAATTTCAGTGGTGTGTTCTTTTTTGTAGACCATTGCATGGTTAGCTTCGTTAAGCCCAGTCTTCTTGGAACGCTAAAAGAATTTTCAAACAGTTTTATACATCCTATTCAAAATGGACAGTGTGCAGATTCCACTCCCATCGATGTGCGACTGATGAAAAACAGATGCCATGTTCTTCACAAATTGTTAGCAGGTTGTGTGCAGGTACGTCAAATTGCAATTACTGTTATACAGCAGCGAAAACTGATTGCAAACAAAATTTGTGTTTTCGTTCGTTTGTGTTTAATATATGTATACGTAAAACATCGTTTGCAGCTTGCTACTACCTTGTGCGTACAACTTATTTTGCGAACATGGGCGCAATAGGCCAAGGGGAGAGTGGGAATGTGTGTAGAATAGTGAAATATTGGATTGTGTCTGATTAATTTTCTATTAGAAACAGGCTTCCCTTTAACGTTTTGCGACCCCCCCCCCCCCCCAACCAACCCTCCCCCCTCACACAGACACACACACACACACACTTTTCGGATAACTAATTGTCAGTAAAACAGAAATTCTGTATAGATTTTTCGGTAAATTGATCATAAAATTTAGTTGGTCGTTAATGTGAGAAGGTCATAGAAGTAAACCCCCCACTCAGAATGGTCACGCTACGCCATTGGTCTAGAGGAAGAAGCTCTGGCACCCGGAGTAGCTTTCTGTAAACAATAAAACTTATTGGTATAACATTGCGCATGGTTAAAGCTCCTCCCAAACACTGCCTTATACCCAGCACTCTTCTCTTTTACATCTACGAAATATTCTACCACGCTTTGTCTGTTGGAGGATGCAAATCAAAAGGCAAAAGAACTTATTAATTATGAATTATCAAACATTGAACTGTTTTTCTCTGTACTATTAACGTTATAGAGAAACATTACACAGTATGCCTGTTTATGAGAAACTCGTGTTTGTTGAATAATGAAATTGTGTGTTTGACAAACGAAGGACTTTCGTATATAACAAAAGACCATGTATTAACCTTTATTTAATAGAAAAGTTTTAATACTCTGCTGTAGCATTTGGCTCCGGTCAATACATTCTAATTTTTTTTCTACAATAGAGAAAGGACTATGCAGACATAGCACAGTTTTTACCCCCTAAGTTTGAATATGTGATCAAGGTGAGATTATCAGCCAAGCAACGTGAGATGTACAAGTATTATCTCGAAACATTCCTCGCCTCAGAAGAAGGAGGAGTTGTGCAGGCAAGAGGTAATAGTAAATTTATATAAAAAAATAGTAAAATTATATCTGATTAGGAGTGATCTCCCATATTTTAAATGGGCTTAAGCTTTGGAAATGAATAACCTGTCACCAACTTTGGCCAGTGCAAATGTGTCGTTTCTCGTAGTTTGACAAGTTTGCAACGTTGTACTTGTCACTTCATCCAACATCAATTTCGGTCAAAATAAAACCCAAACTATAGTGAAATTATAATAGTTCGCTCTATGGAGCGAGATTATAGGGTCCTAATCAGCCAACGCCCATAACTCTGGTCTCACGAAACGTCGTTTAATGTCTTTCGGTTGCCAGGCCACTGCCTTCTGCGACATCAAGTGGCTCTGGGGTCCTTTATAAAATTGAGTGTTCTGATTGATCGGGAACGTATTCCAAACCTACCAATGTTTCTGTCTGATCTATAGAAAACAATTTTTTTATAAACGTCACAATTAAGGCGAACTGAAGATTGGCTTGGCAATAGCGGGAGGCTGGGCAACCTAGTTTCGCGCTAAGGGAGAGATCAGAGATTCACTACCCGCTTCAACTCGAATAGGTAGGTATTGAATACTGCATCACCGAGTGCGTTTGCAAAATTAACCTAGTTTATTGATCTTTGTTTTCTAAATTTGTGTCAAGAACTAAAAACAGTAGAGCTGTCTGGACGAAGATTGTTGACAAGTTACGAGCCGTAGCAGCCGTTCTATCAGTTTCTTCGTGTTATCGTATATTAGATTTATATATCTAGGTTTCTATATCTATACGAAATCGTTAATTGTTTCACACAATCAATAGAACGCGCAATTGTACAGAGGTCCCCAGAATTACTTAATGCCGCAAAAGGCAATGGCTTGGAAACGAGAATGCACACGATGGCGTTTGTGATATGAAAGTAGTGTGCTGCATAGGCAGTGTTGAAATACAAATCGAAATATAGTAAGTTTTGATTACTGCCGAAACTATTGTAGTTTCTAACGTTTCGAGCGAAGGTTTGTGATAGGTATGTCTGAGTGCAATCCGTACAATTCTTCGTAATATTTACTGGTGTTTGCCACTACCAGTGAGAAATCTTGGATTCACACCGTCATAATATTTCTTTCTGTTTTAAACTCTTTTTTTTTACTTTTTTTAGGCGGGTCTTTGTTTTCAGATTATCAGGCGCTGATGCGTATTTGGACTCACCCTTGGTGTCTAAGGTTAGAAAGTGCGAGACAAATCGAGAAATTCATTGACACAGATGACAGTATGGCAGACTTTGTCGTTGAGAGTGGAGAGGAAGAGGATAGCCCATTATCCAGTGAGGAAATGTCGTGGACATCAGACAGCAGCAAAAGTGATAGAGGTAATATTCTTTTGCTGTCATTGAATTTGATTTATTGTGGTTATTATTGGCAACCTATAGTGAGTTATAATAGGTCGGAAATTTTGGGTTTCAGTCTGTTGTCCCAGAAAGAAATTTTCATTTTTCGTGAATTGTTATCTTTTACTGTATTTTTAAAAATATTTCTGAGAAACCCTACCATGTCGTTAGGGCTATATTTCTAACTACATATTTGAGTAAAAGTTAAAGGTGCCGTCAAGTCCGTTCTGCGCATGTACGAAACTAATGTTTACATCTTTCTTTACAAAAAAAATACTGATACCTTTTTTGCTTCCTCTTCATTACTTGTACCCAATACAAAACATTTTTAGAAGAAATCTGAAGAGACATCGCTTCATTTTCTGCCGTGTTGCTCCGAACGGTTACACTTGACTGAGCTGGGTACTTCATGTAATTATCTACGAAAAGTTATTTAACAGATAGAAAACAATATGTAAAAATTGACAATGTCGAAGCACGCCGGAAAAAAACATGTTATGTGGTGTACCACAGGGTTTTACTCTTGGCCCACTTCTATTTCTACTTTACATTAATGACCTTCCTAATATATCAAAAAAACTTTTGTTTCGAATATTTGCTGATGATACTAATATATTTTACATTAGTACCAATTCAAATGATCTTGGAAAAGTCATATTATATGAGGAATTACCAAATATTTATGCTTACTGCAATACCAATAAATTGTCAATTTTATTTCTTCCTCTGCTGATCCCTAAGCTTATTAATATGTAAATAGTAGGCAGTGATTAACTCGAAAGCTTTTGCTACTTTAATCACTGCACACTCTCCTTTAATATATTTTTTCATGTAATATTAATTGTGTCTAACTCTGACTTATTTATGTGTACAAACTTTGCATTTTTCATTGTATGTAAATAGTGTGAATAAATTGAATCTTGAATCTTACTAATGTCTTGTTTGCCCTCAAAACAAAGATGGCGGATCATGCGCAGAACAGACTTTAAATAATGATCTAATTTAAATTAAATTAACTAACATAATATTGAAAAAAATTAATAACACCAAGTTGATTTAAAGAATATGTGTATATTATTACTTTTCCGTCGGTGGGTTTTTCCTAGAGGAAAATACATAAGACGTAATAGTCGCCTAGAAGGAATTAATACTGGTAAAAATGTTTATCAAAAAAGACTAGTGCATGTAGCCATGAAGAAAAGCCTTCACCACCGAGGGCTCCTCCCTTCACAAGTAAAATCGTCTGACGTTTGACAGTAAAATAAGTGAAGTCGCGGCATGGTTCGAAACGAACGGTAGGGTGGGGAAAAAAACCCAGTTTAAACATAAAATATAAAGATGAAATCGCAGTCCGTACGGATCTTTTTTTAGCGAATCGAGTGGTTTTAAAGAATGTAGCAATTGTAGTATTATAGGTGAATTTTGAGCAATTTGACAGTATTGAAATCTGGGCTCCTCAGGACAAGTCACGTGACCTTTCACTTCTTGAGGGTGTTCAGAGACGAGCCACGAAATTCATACTCCAAGATTATGAATCGTCTAACACTGACCGTCTCAAAAAGCTTAACTTATTACCTATATCATATTGGCTTGAAATTAAGGATCTTCTCTTCTTTTTTAAGTGTAAACAAGGTCTCTACGATCTAGATATCTCCCGTTTTGTTACTTTTTCTTCTATCCGCTCGTCTCGCACTCGTTCAAGTCAAAACAACTTGCTTCAAGTCAATCCTTGTAGGACTACTCTTTTTAGAAATACTTTTTTCAACAGAATTGTCTTTCTGTGGAACAATCTCTCTCCGATTGTTCGTAATAATACTTCTGTTTCCATTTTTAAACATGAACTTTATATTCACTAGTTAGACTCTAATTTCGATGTTAATAGACTGCGCACCTGGAAAAGTTTCTGTTCTAAATGTCGTTCTTTCAATCCAAGTTGTTGCTCTTAAATCTTTATTCTTATGTAATTTGTGTATTAGTTGGGGTTTTTTTTCGTGTGTTTACTTAATGTTTATTATGTAATTTTTTTGTTGGGTTGGTCTTTACATGGGACTCGTATCCTGTTGATCATTCCTTCAATCATGTTCAAGTAGTGCACTCTTTATTTACTGTATATTTGCATTCTTGCATGGTTGTAAAGTTAATAAATAAATTGAAGGCAGATTAACCAGCCGAAATCATGAAGGTGGATGGGTGTTTTGCCATCTAGCTGTGAGTTTCGTGTACTTTATATTGTCCAACACATCAATTCATCTGATATAAGCAGAATGAACTACCCTATTTAAATAAAGGTATCCTATCTATAATTCGGTAAATTAAGGTTGCTCCCTACGGTTCTTGAAAAGTAGAAAAATACAAGTTTCAACCTTAGAAATTGCTTACGGGTATTTCCTAAAAGAATGAAACTAAAGTTATGCATAGAATAATTTTCATGACATTAAAAATTTGGATGACGTCACCTTGTTTTTTTCTTCTTATTTTATAAAACATATCACTCCTGTGCATACGTACTCTTATAATGGGACGTTGACGTCATTTGAACACGAAAGAAGTGTAAAGTCGTCAAACGTTCCTTTATAAGAGTACATATGCACGGAGCTTCATGTTTTATTTGTTAAAATAAATACGTATGCTTTTCCCAGCCACGAATTATCTGCTGTAGTCTAATTATTGTTAAGCCAGTGTCTCTGTTCACTTACTTAAGATCCGAATTATAACTTTAAGGTAAAAGAGGTAGGCGACGCGAGGCTAACACGTCGGGTTCATCGTCCTCGCCAGAAGAGAAAAGCGACGAGGAACAGAGTGATTCCGATGATCTGGAAATCGTGAACACGAGTGATGTAAAGCATGAAAAACAGACGAGTACTGAAGAAAATTCCAAGAAGATTAACGTTGACCCGGGCCAGCCGTCGACTTCTTCTGCAGTTATTGATCTTGACGATGACGTAGCTGAAGTAAAACCTGACATCGGTGATAAAGCTGCACGAAAACCTCCCCAAGAAAAGGGTGATGGCTCCGCTGGCTTTTCAACCTTGCGTTCTGGACAGGAATTCAAAGAGGATATAATCCAGGAAGCAGAATGGTATGACAAATTTTTGACCGAAGAAGATGAAACGAACGTTGAGTTAGGAAGCAAGATTGTCTTACTCTTAGAAATACTTGCTGACGCTTCTGCTTTGGACGAGAAGGTTCTTGTTTTCAGTCACAGTTTAATATCATTGGACTTAATTGAGAAGGCCTTGGGTGGCGGACAAATTGGAGGAAACGCTGAGGACTGGTGTCGGGGGTGCGACTATTTCCGCATGGATGGCAGTACAAGTGCACACATGAGAAAGAGATGGGCAGATATATTCAATGACGAAGAAAATAAAGCGTATGTTGACTCTAATTTCTAACACTTAAAAAATATTATAGTGATAGGGATCATATAATCATTTAATTAACATCTGCTAAGCAGCAGAAGTTTAACTTATATTATAACGTCAAGAAGGCCTTCAAAACGTCACGTACAGGGTCGCCGAGAGGTATTGTGGGGCCCGCGGAAAAATATCCATTTAGGGGGCCCTGATGACGTTATATATGTTAAAAACTCGAATCTCAAAAATTTTAGGTCCCCCCTCCTCAAGTTGAGGGCCCGAGGCAACTGTCATTCCCCCTCTTGGTTGTTCTGGTCACATATGGCGGGGGAGGGGAGGACCAACTTTTTTAAGGTTTTCAAGTGGTAGAATATTAACTGGAACATCTCTGTATATCTACCAAATATTGGACAATTTAAGATCTGAACAATAAAGAACACGTTCTGTTTTTGTTGCCTGGAACCCATTTCTCTGGCCATTAAGTTTTCATTCGGATGGTTTCTTTAGAGTAACTAAGATCGTCTGACCTTAACAGAGTTGCATGTATTAGCCTTTTTAGCCCGGAGAAGTTAAGAGCAGTTGTCGTAGTTGTAATAGCTGTGGTTGTGGTTATAGCGATTGTGGTGGCGGGCGGGTAGAACTAATGGTAAGAATATTTAATATGATACAGTATGTTATGTCGTTGTCGTCATCAGTTTTGCGTTCTTCGCATTGTTTTTATTCTCTACAGAGCTCGATTGTTCCTTATTTCAACCAAGGCTGGTGGACTCGGGATTAATTTGATCGGTGCCAGTCGAGTTATCGTATTTGACATATCTTGGAATCCGTCACATGACGTACAGTCCATCTTTCGAGCTTATCGCTTTGGACAAAACAAACCGGTGTTTGTATACAGATTTATTGCTGAGGTTAGTTTCCACTTTTGTTGTATTTTTTTGTTTCTTTACTTGTGCATTTTAATGCCTGTGTAGTAAAAACGTCTGCATGTTTACAAACCACTAATTGTTAGGTGCCTATGAGGTGAAAAATTCAGATTGAACAAAATTAAAGCTCATAATCCTAAATAAGTAATTTTGTTAAAAAACTGCTTTTGGCCATTGTCTGCAAAAGGGTTAAAAACAAATACTGGGAACATTTTAAGAAAACAAGGCAAAAATTTTATTACATAAAAACGTACTAAACTCCGCAAGAACACTTTGTCAAAACGGGGGTGGGGGTGGAAACGGAAAATTAATCAGTCGTGTGGAGACTATCGTGTGTACAAAGTTCGTCATGTGAACCTGTATGAACTAATGGGACACGAAATTAAACTTACACATGCATGTTTCATGTGATAGGATATGACAGCCTTGTTTTCTTGTTAAAACTGCAAAACAAGGCTAATTTGTCCTACAATACTCAACCATTGTTCTATGGCACAATAGTCCGTCTAAGCCTGTGTAGCTACTGTTTTTAAACAAAATCGTACTTCGTTTGAGCTCTCGTCAGTTTTTGACGATGTCGCTGACGACGAAGGATCAATATACGAAACGTAATATTTTCATTTTTTTGTGTGGTTCTCTTAACAATTATTTCAATGTGTATTTGCAGGGAACTATGGAAGAGAAAATATACGATAGACAAGTAAGTTTGTCTGAATAAAAACGCTTTCGATACATTATTTGATGGAACTTTGTGTACTGTACTCCGTTAGGAAAAAAATACAAAAACATATGCTTGTACAAATAATATAAAACATAATTCGAAAACGAACATCTTGAGAAACCAAGATATGGTTTAAAAACAAGACAAAAAAACGAACATCTTGAGAAATCCAAGATATTGTTTAAAAACAAGACAAAAAGATGAAATGGTAATATATCAGAGCAAGTGATGTTATTAGGCTTGCTTCAAGCTTGTTGCGAACACATTCTGTTAACAGGCAAGCTGCGAGATTTACATGTGTACTTATAACGTATTGTTTATTTATGAGGTCATATTTATGTATTGGTTAGTTATCGGGACGGAGGTAACTAGGTATGTTTATTATTATATGGCTATTTTCGTGAGCGGTCCGGAACGTAAAATCCAGCAATTTGATTGGTTCCTGAGCGGTGACAGTTGATGACAGTGAGAATTTTATAAACAAAATGAAAGTCATGTTAGTATATGCAACAAGATGAATAATAATTTCAGAACTACTCATTGTTGAAATGTATCGTACAGGCAGTGCTGTAAAAGTTACATAATTTTTGTAACTAGTTACAGTTACAGTTACATCGTTAGAAAAGTAAATAGTTACCGATAAAAGTTACAATGAAAAGAAAGTAACTAGTTACAGTTATAGTTACAAAGTTACTTCAAAAATTTGTAACTAGTTACAAAGTTACATTCCTTTGTCCGTGTTACTAGAATCAACAAATAAATTACTGGTTTTAAGATGCCAGTACCCTAATTATGTTTTTACAGCTAAATGCCTAAATATAGTTGTCGCTAAGCAGAAATAGTCAAATGTGTACATAATGTACCTTTATTATTATATCAAAACCATTTTTATCAAGAAAGAATGACATCCTCAACTGAATATCTATAACTATAGTCACATTTTTTAACCAAATATTGTAACTAGTTACAGTTCTTTAAAAAAGTAACTAGTTATAGTTACTTCTTCAAAAACTAACTAGTTATAGTTACAGTTACTTCTTCAGTTACTTCTTTAGTTTCAGTTACAGTTACTTAAAAATGCAACTAGTTACTGTAACTAGTTACTCGTAACGAAGTTACTCACAGCACTGCGTACAGGTATGTT
This sequence comes from Paragorgia papillata, assembly GCA_035771165.1. Taxonomy (NCBI): domain Eukaryota; kingdom Metazoa; phylum Cnidaria; class Anthozoa; order Scleralcyonacea; family Coralliidae; genus Paragorgia; species Paragorgia papillata. The sequence goes on along the minus strand of JAWNZC010000322.1, from coordinate 9,794,362 downwards.
AGAAATTTTATAAGCTTTCATTTGAGGTATAGTTCAAGTTTCCGCGTTATGCATGAAACTTTTTAAAATGTCCAAAGCGTTCGTAACTGTGTTCGTAATAATGTTACATTTACTTCTCACAAGTATTATAGAATTTCAAATCAATATATCAAACAAAAGAAATTGAAAAATGTTATTTGGGCTAGAAAGTTTAGGATTGTAAGTAAACGGAAAGTATTTCAAAAATCGGAAAACATCTGCCATTTTGGTTTACTTTGTCGAGCCTAACACTTTGTTGAGTTTTCACAGAACGTTCACAACATTTGTGGTCTATGTGTACTAGTTTAATATCGGACCACTGTTTTCTGCACGGACCTCGGCTCGCTGCTCTCGCTCGGTCCGTACTAAAAACGTCGGTCCGATATTTCACTGGTACACATGCACCTCACGTTCCGTCAATAAATAGTAATTATTTCATTTATAATACTAGGTGACCAAACTCTCCGTCTCTCAACGTGTGGTAGATGAACATCAAATTCAACGTCACTTTAATGCCAACGATCTTTCTGAGCTTTACCGTTTTGAGCCTGATGTCTTAGAGAATGAGAACGACGAAAGGCCAATTCCAGCAATTCCAAAGGTAATCTATCAAACCGATCCATGCAATGCGTTTTAAAAACTTATTTCTGAATTTGTTACAAGATATATATTTATTGCATGTTAAAAGTTTCACTGTAGATTCTGAAAAAGTTTTTATTGATCAAGCAGAGTATTGGGGAGGAAAGTATTCATTTGCAGCAGAACATTGGCTATTCTCTACTTTCCCATAGCCCGTAATGCTTTGCGTTTTGGGAGTAGTCTTCCCACGCATTCAGACAATTCAGACAATTCATAATAACGGAAGTGGTCGGGAATTACTCAACGCGCAATGATTGCAGCGCCACAAATTATTTCAAATCTCTCCAGATTTATATAAATCAATACACTGACCTCGATCTATAACATTACCCCTTAAATAGTTTTGATATGGAACAATCGAACTTGTGTATTTCATACTGGAAGTTAATGGGTGGCTGACGTTGACAATGTTTTTAATAATTCGGCAAATTTGCCATTATATCACAAACAAGAGAATTTCAAAAAATATTCACATGGAAACGAACTATAATTACTCGCTGTTTCTCTTGTTGAATAGCAAATCGAGTCGCCAGAGTCCAGGCCAAACATTTTACGGGCCAAAGACACTACATTCGATCAGACATTGCCTGGTGTTTATACCACAGTGGCGATCTCTGCACTCTATGCGAGTTCTCAAAAGAACTGTTCATAATAATGCATATAACTTAAAGGCAAAATGCTAATTTCCCGAAAGCCCGAATGGTATATATAAACATTGTATCAAATAGAAAACCGACAAAAACTTTGTTGATTTGTACGTGGCAAACCGTCGAACGAGCCTTCTTTCTTGATTTGTACGTGGCAAACCGTCAAACGAGCCTTCTTCACTCAACAGTTAAGGTAAGCGGAAGCAACACGAGCATGCGCATATCCAACCGGATATCCAAAATCGGATCTGAAAATTCGATTTCCCCAGAGTCTTCCCCAGGATCTTTTTTCCGTTTTTGACCGCCATTTTGAATTTTTAAGCCTGCATGGGTACGAGATTGCGACGTGCGTGCTGGCTCAAGTGCGTTGTCGGCCGAACTTGATGAAATTTACTAAATTATAAACACACACACACGCAAAACAATAACAAGTGAACTGTCCATATATAGCCAAAAACAAAATCAAGACAGAAAAAACTCAGTCAAAGTTATCTGATAGTGTTGAGATCTTTATTCACCCTCCATAGTGGATTGGGTTTGTTTTATGTCAATTCGTCAGTCGTCAAGTACACTTTCCACGACTGATTCGAACTTTAAAATCCGTTTTAAAGGCCAATTGGGTACACACATCTGGCAAAAAAGCAACCCGACTTCTTTTGGAGGTAGTAAACGGCCAATAAACAACAGATTTTAGTCATTTGACATGGAAGTTTACGATACTAGATCGCACCTTGTTCTTCGTCTAATTTTTCCGCCGTATTTGATTTCAAGTCAGCAAATGCTTGTTATCCTACAATATCCCTAGTATCCTCTTCAATCGTCCCATTTTGTCCTTTATCTTCCTAATTTTATCGTATGAACCCACATGTACCACAACGCTCCTTCGCTCCTCATTCATCTCGCGCCAGCCTTCGCTTTGTCTCGCGTGTATTGATGACGTTGACACGCAAGATATTCGTTCTACGCATGCGCAGCTAATACGGGTCAGCCCGTATTTCGCGAGCCTCGACAGCCGCAATTTCCGATCGTGACTAACAAATGCCCATCACTGCCAGTCACGGTGAGACACCTGAAGTCTGCTTCGCAACAATCGAGAGTAGTTAGCAGCAGGCTAGCAATCAACCTCGTAACCAGGCTCTTTTCAACCCGCAGCGCGAAGAAAAGACCCTGATATATCATGGTCACGTGACCACCAAAATCTGGTTGTGACAGTATTTGTTTTGACAGGGGTGGGGTAGAGACGATTTGAAGCTTCTTGCTTGAAAGATTTACGTTTGAGAAAATACTTCGATCTTGGATTCAAGAATTCAGCGCTAAGTGGGCACGATATGGCTATGATTTTCGATTATATATATTCACAAGAAACGATCGACTATTAAACGTAGAAGAGACTCGGGCGCTGAGAAGCGAAAAAGCAGTGGTCGCAGATGGTAAGTAATTTACCCGTTTTACATTTCGATTCCTTATCTAGCTGCTCAGGGTTTTTGCTATAATGCTATCCTTACACACACTATTTGTTTTGATGTGAATACTACGCAAATTATCGAAGTGTGGAGCTGAGAGAAAGTCCTACTAAACCGAGTTGTGGAACGGAGACGGGAACGGATTCGTCTCGCACAGGACGAGACAAATTTTTTATATAAATAAGTGAAATAAACAAAGATAATCAGTACTCAAACTTGAAAGTTGATCATTAATTTTAAACGAAAAATTATCCGCAACATACATCATACCAAACAAATCGTAAAAAATACAAAGCGGTAAGATATTTTCATCGGCTACTTGTCTCCTTTGTTTATCCAATTTAAAACTTCTGATGTCTGGGTAAATGTCGTCGAGCGCTTCGAATTTTTTTCCTCTCCACGCTTCTGTAATTTACTAGCCTGAGTATCAGGCCCTTCTTTTTCTTCTGGGGACTGGGGCGGAGAACAGAGAGAAAAAGAAAGGCATGACATAAATCTATTCATCGACCCGTGTTCTTCGTCCAGAATCTGGACGAAACCCTGATTGGTTGAGAGACAAAAGCTGGAAATACATCAACGGAAATTAAGTAATTAACTGATTCGAAAATCGAAAGTTCTTCGTGCCTTCGTGGGAATTGCCGAGAAGCCGCCCAGACTCCGACTAAAAAGTTTGTGTTTTCTCATATTTACCGTTAGCGTTTTTGCCATTTTCATGGACAAGAGCGATTAAAGAAGCTGAAGAAGGAACCTCTGCGTTTTGCCCGTGATACTATGCGTGAAGGAAGAGCAAGAACTGTGCAATGTGTATTGAATGCCAGGCTAGCTGTCAAAACAAAACACTGCTGCTGTCTTGTTGTCTGACTACGGGAAGAAACAATTGCGCTTGAAAGTTCATTCTGATCAGAAAAGCGAACGCAGTGTCCGTAATTTATAGTCTACTGGAACTTATACGCAAGTACTGTACGTATAAAGTCTGAATACAAACCATATCAAGGCCGCTTTGATGTTAATTTGTTCGGTGAAGCTTTTTATAGACACACGCAATACAAAACAGGAAGTGATTTTTTTTGGCTATGGCGCGTCACATGAATAGGGGGGCGGAGGAGAAGAATCAATGATTTGTGTCGGGCTCTATTTCAAGAGAGACTGATACTCAGGTTAGTAATTTACGTATAGTATTCACATCAAAACAAGTTGTATGTAAGAAGAATCATTATAGCAGAAATCAGAAATTAAAATATAAACATTTGAAATGGTCAATTATTTTACCGTCTGCGATCTGCTTCTTTCAAGTTCTTTGCTTCGCTTCTCTGAGCCGCGAGTATCTTCTACGTTAGCCGTTTCTTGTAAACATAATCGAAAATCATAGCCATATCGTGCCCACTTAGCGCTGGGCTCTTGAATCCAAGATCGAAGTATTTTCTCAAACGGTAAATCTTTCAAGCAAGAAGCTTCAAATCGTCTCTACCCCACCCCTGTCCAAACAAAATTTGTCACAACCAGATTTTGGTAGTCATGTGACCTTCATTAATTGTTCGTTGATATCTTGAGGTAAATGACTTAAGTAGAGATGGGGGTCTTGCGGTTGAAAACGTCAAGAAATCACGGCAAACGCAACGTCAGGTTCTTGGTCACGTTGTTTTTTGCGGTTAGGCGTTAGCAAAAAAATCCGTCAATCTTAATGTCCCTAGTATTGCAAAACTTACCCAGGCATAGCTGGAAAGGTAAAAATCCCGCTATTTGTGAATATCGCGAAAGCCAAAATTCCCGCTACTTTGAGGAAGGTTGTGAAAACTTGAAAACTCACCCGGAGGAAAGATGAAAACTTTTTCCAACTCTATTTGTTTGGTTACAGGATCCCATTCTAGCCGAACTCATCAATCGTCTTTATCCTAAGTGGATTGTGAAATACCATGAACATGATTCATTATTGCGGAATAGACCTGAAGAAGAATTGTCAGAAGCCGAACGAAAAGAAGCATGGGAAAATTATGAAGCAGAGAAACAAGGAATAAACAACCGAATGCCATGTAAGTACTTAGACCTTTCGTGTTTGATAATAGCAAAGATATATAACCGTTTTTAATTCATGAAGAAACCGCAATGAAAATTAGACGTTAGTAAAGGTGGTAAGTTAAGACCAGTTTTACTTCAAATTACTCTTTAAATACTCATTAGTTCGAGAAGCTATACGATACAATCGAAGGCTGTTCAGTTATTGCATTTGAATCACCTCGAAGTTACAATTTTTATTAGTGGTTTTCAAATCAGATAAGCTTTTCGTGTATATATGACATATTGACCATTATCGAAAAGAGTTGAAGAGTGGTAAAAAGCATTGACAAATTGTGAAATAATTGAGAAAAAGTGTTTGTGGAATTGTTTGGATAGACAATTTTATTGTGCTTACGCTCCCAAGCATGAAATATATCCTTCCAAACGACCCCAGTGTTCCTAACCCGTCACTATAGTCTTCAACTCTTTTGGGAAATGGCCAATTACATCCCTAACTTGTTGCAGCACAGTTATTACATTACGTTATAACGTTACCTAACATTGAATTGTTTTCACTTTTGACTCACTTGATACACATCGAACATATACCTTTCTTTATTATATATAGTTATGCAGAATGATGTTGGTGTCAACCCCTTTAACATTGACACAATTAATCAAAATGGTGTTCCTGTCACACTTCCAAATTCAAATACTGCGACTGGTATTGACTACGGTGTTCTCGCGCAAGCGCAGCAACAAAGAGCAGCAAGCATCCAGCAACTACAGCTTCATCGACAGCAACAACAACAGCAGCAGCAGCGGGTGCTAGAAGAGCAAAGACGGCGACTGTTCGAATATGAGAGACAAAGAGCGGAGATGGAACGGCAGCGTGCAGAGGAATTACGTAAACGACAGTCGATTCACCAGCTAGAAATGCGCCGGCAGGAGGAAGTTCGTGCACGACAGGCGGGGGAACGTGAAATGGAAGAACGTAGGCGACAACAGATGGAACATCAACAGAGTCAACAGTTTTTACAACAGTTACTACGCAATCGTGGAAATCAATCTGCTTATGTTACGCAACAAACTGGATTGCCTGGATATCCTGCTGGTCAGTCAATGTTCCGTGTGGTTGTTAACAATAATCCACGTCCGCAATCACGCCGGTCTCCTCCAAGGATAACTGAACTACCACCGGATGCGTAGAAAAAAGCAGCTTTACCATCTTACCACATTTGTAAAGTGAAGTTTAGTTTGGAATTACACCATAATAAACAAATTTCTTTATGATGTCACTTACATTTAGGTTGTACATTGCTTGACACGACAAACTTTTTACGCAAAAATCATCTATTATTATATAGACGCGATAGATCGCTAGTGACATCAAGTATATGGGTTATTATTGTAAAATAAGATACATCGGGCAATCGTGTTACAACGCTTACTTACCCAATATTTATTTTATTATTTTTTTTATTTAAAAAAATGAACGTTGCTACTCCGCGTTTCACGCGTTAAGTGATCATCAGGCAACTGAAAAAGTTTCACTTTACACGAGTAGCAACGTTCATTTTTTTAAATAAAATCTATCTTGCTCTACCTTCAAAAGTATCGAGCACTCTGTGGTCTATTGTAAACGACTACTTTAACTATTATATATATATATATATATATATATATATATATATTTCTAAAATTCATTAATAATTCATGAGGAAAACACAAAGAAAAATCATGAGCGTATCGGATCTATATATGTGATATAGACTCGCTCTAAGTTTCTCGCTGGTTTTTAACGGCTGAGATAAGCTTAATTTTCAAAATTACTACGCCAATGAACGTATGAAGTGATTCTTTTTAGAAGCCATTTAAAAACCTTGCAGTACGGGCTTTATCGGCTCTAAAACACTCGGCTATCGCCTCGTGTTTTATATCCGATAAAGCCCTCCTGCGCGGTTTATAAATATTACATATATATATATATATGTGTGTGTGTGTGTGTATGTATGTATGTATGTATGTATGTGTGTATATTTGTATGTATATGTATATATATGTATTTAGTATAAATACACAGGTGATTATAGAAAATCACGCGCGCTGATTGGTCGAGCTACTTCGGATTAATTCTCGATAATCACCTACAGCGTTTATTCAAAATGGCCGCCAGCCAAGTTGTCAATGCGACAGACGAGGAAATTAACAATTTTAAAGAAAATGTTGTTCCTAAAAGTACGAAAATGTGTATTTATACTAAAACAATTATTCGCCTCAGGCTCTGTGAATATCGGTGAATAATAACCTCGACTTCGTCTCGGTTATTATACACCGATATTCACCTCGCCTTCGGCGAATAATTGTTAAATATATGTATATATATGTATGTATGTATGTATCTCACCAACATTGCAAAACCACGCAATGATCACGTTGATCAGAAGAAATCAAATTCGAAATCCAGCCTGTTATTCATTCTGCTGGGGATTTCTTTCGCACATTCCCCAGAATATTTCCCAGACGGGCATGAGCACAAACTTGAACTTTTGGACGCAAACAACGTGAAAATGATTGCACCATCTTGCAACGTTTGACTCGTCTTTTCAATCGTTTTCTTTCTAAATCGCAACCGTGCTTGCAGCTGATTCCAACCGCAAATCATACCACAAAGAATTGCACAGTTTTAGGACCGTTTCGAACGTCGAATTTATGTCGAATCTAATGCAAATTACTTGAACAAAGAGATTTACTATTTTGTATAAGATGAGAATTATTTCACGTTTGAAACAGACCCACGGGGCAAAATGATCTGACATTAAGAACAGAATCGTGGTCAGAGGTCCAATATCGGCAGTTTTTAACCGTTAGTCAGCCGGGTTTTTTAGCACTGTAATACGATTGCTGAGTGTAACTTTTATACGGTTAATAATTATTGTATATAAAGTAATTGGTTTAATCGGATTTATATATAACTTGCACTGTGTTGTTTATGTTGAAAATGGCAGAAAGTGGGGTCCTGCTATTGGTAGACCGCATTGACCAAGAATTGTCCCAGATACTTATAGGTTTTATGTTTACAAATATTTCCAATGATAAACACAACCGCATTCGAAGCAGTGTAAAGTTTAGTTTGTGTCCGTTTGTTGATGTAATGATTATGGTCCTAAAACTAAGAAGGGGCTCGTACAGCACATAGTATGTCTGAGAGCTAATAACCTGTATGTTGCAGAGTTCTCCTTGCATTTTAGCAGAACACAACTGACTGAAATGATATAAGTACTGTAAAAAATTTCTGCATTAAAATTGTAATCGTACTTTCAGCTATTCTCCAGGTTTCACTTTTGGCAGCAATGTGTTAACCTTTTGGGAAAAAAAGCATGAAACCTGGGAGATTTTACCAAATACTCCCTTGGCCTCATAAGCTCTAGCATCTAATTTTCTAGCAAATATATATTGACGCGTGGATAACTCTCTTATGCAGGCGGAAAGGGAAATCCGACCTTAATCTTAGAGTATCTTCCTTTCCGCCCGTGGAAGAGTTATCCAGATTTGTCAGGACGCGGCAGTCCTGGTGGAGGTCGGTGGAGGGAAAAGCAATAGATTGTTTTCATCTGACGTCACGGCGGCCATATTCTTTGGTTTTCCTCTGACTAATCCATTGGGGTGCACCGAAACAATGAAATGGTGGCCATATTGGTGCACCATATTTATCCTACGGGAATTTAACTATTCGTATTCAAACATTTCGTATTAGGCCCCGTTCACACTATACCGGATAGCTTTTGTGCCGGCACGAAAACCGTAGCGGATAAGCCTTCTGTTCACACACAAATCGCCTGTTCCGGCACAATTTCTGTGTTGGAACGCCGCTGCGCCGCTCCGATCTCGAAAGAGGTACATCTTGTATCGGATAGCTTTTTGTGCCGTTCCAGCTCCAGTGTGAACGGAATTCGAAATCGTTCCGGAAGTAAATTAATAGAATAGAGCGTGGTGATTGGTTGTATCGTCAGGTTTTCGTGCCGGCACAAAAGCTATTCGGTATAGTGTGAACGGGACCTTACTTCGGCACAATATCGTGCCGATCGAGTCTGTTCACACTATACCGGGTATTTTTTGTGCCGGCACGAAAACCTATCCGGTATAGTGTGAACGGGGCCTTAGTCAACCCCAACGGGGCCACCGATCACGTGAGTGAAAACGAATCCCATTGGTGTACCAAAACAATGAAATGGTGACCATATTGATTACCATATTTATCCTTCGGAAATTTTGTTCTATTCAAACATTTCGTATTGTTTCACCACCTCGATGGGGCCCATCGATCACGTCACGTGAGTGAAAACGATCCATAGAATTAATAACGGTCCGTGCTGCTGAACGACCTTGAAGTTGGTCCTCCAGAGCACTTTTCCGACATAATGTACAAGGTCTAAATGTAGGTCTAAACGACACTTTTCTAAGTTTAACCCATCTCTATTGGTTATTTTAAACCGAAATAAACGTTAACTATCCCAGACATTTCTGGACCAGATTTTACGCAAGTTTTGAGGATTGTTATAGTAAGGTTTAATAATGCGTCTTCTTAAAACTAATTGTCTTAATCTTCATTAAGGTTTGCAGTGTCATTAAAGCGCTCTCAATTCGTCAGAATTTATGCTATCGTCAGAAAGCTATTATTTTGTAGAATACAATGTTGTAATTGATTTTGCGATATAAATTAAAACACAAACCAATAATAGTTGAAAATGTTTCAATTAAAACCAGAGGGCTTCACTAGGGGCGACTTTTAAACGAACAAATTTAAGCGCTTCATTTTGTTCAAAAAAATATTTTTGTAGTTCGATTCCGAGATAAATTTCTAGCAAAACGGTGTCAGCGTTTTTTTTTTCGAAAAACCGCAGCTTCTTTTCTGCCACGTCATTATTTTGCACGGTCAGCGGTTACCATGTCAGAGAACCAAGATGGCGGACAGTGGAGAGTCAGAGTCTCCACTCATTCCTGTTAATTCCAGTACAGAGATCGATATAGAGGGAGATATAACTGTTCCAGGAGCTCCTGATAGCGATGATGAACCAAGTACACTTGACGAGCCAGTGTCAGAAACATTGGTACAGTTGTTTTTATTTCGTTTTGGTTTTTATTAAATATGTAGCACACTGCCACTTTGCCCGACACTGGCACTTGTGTGGGGAAATACAGTTACTGCACTAGTGTACTTTATATTTATATTTATACAGTATGTACTGTAAATATACAGTAGCTTATTCTACCGTTATTATTTTTATATTATGTGATTTATTATTATCTTCATAATCATTACACTGTACTAGTTTTGAAATTATTTCCAGAAAAGAGACGCAAAAGCAGTTGGAAGGAAGTTTTTCCATGTTCTGTGGCCAAGAGAAACAAAAACACTTTTAAGAGAATGTAAGTCGCTGGTTTACCATGTTTGTTGATATGTTGTAGTGTTATATGTGTACACTATCAGTATGTATACTTTAAATAGTTATAGAGTATCAACAAGAGAAAATAATGGTAGTCTAGAGAGGAGATCTATAGGTGAAGTGATCAGGTGGGTGGGAAACTGCCATTAACCCTTTGACTACAAGAGGTTCTCACTTGTGAGTAAAGTTGTTTGGCGGTTGGAGTCAAAAGGGTTAAGAAAGAGGGATGGGCAGGTAGGCTTCTTTGACTCCATGGCAATTTTCGGGTACCTGTGATCTCAAAATCCTGACCCTATCCCAGACCTAAAAAAGCAATTTTCCATACCCTATCCCAGACCTTTAGAAGCTGAAAAATCAAAAGAGAGAGGAGATCTGTAAAACAACAAAGGGGTCAGTTTTAGATGGTTTGGGAGTGATGAGTCAAAGGGTTAACACAGCTACTTACAGTTCTCAGTACGTACTGTACATACGTATATTAATAGTCAGTCAAACTCATAAAGAGCTATTTAATAAACAACATGACTTGTTTAATATGCTGAAAAAGTATGTAGTACTATTCCAGCTATAAGAAGGTTTATCATTGGGTAACGCTACTATGGTCTATCACCAATAGACCATGGTAGCTCAGCCAATCACAAAGCTGGATTTTTAATAGACCACCAGTTGGTTGATACTAAATATATACAGTATATATATATATATATATATATATATATATATATATATATATATATATAGATATATATATGGCATCAACCTGAAGGTGACAAAGGGTCAGTGATGAAAGTTATAAACCCTTATCATTTAGGATTTATTATTTCTTGTAGCATTTAATGTTAATTTGTGTGACTATTTTTTTGTGTAGGGGACCTATGGGGACCTCTTGTATTATGCATTTTCTTGGCTGTGTGAGTATAATGTCATTGTGTATTACTGTCTAACAGTTCTTTTGAGAAAGTTATTACTGACAATGATGCATGTACTGTATTTTGTTCAATAATTAATATTATATAAATATTTAAGAAATAGAAAACATTTTCCATGTTTCTATTCTTGGTTTTCATCTGACGTCACAGTGGCCACATTGGTGCACAGGAACAATGAAATAGCAGCCATATTGGTGCACAATCTTTATCCTATGGGAATTTAACTCTATTCTTATTCAAATATTTCATATTGTTTCACCACCTAAATGGGGCCACTGATCATGTGAGTGAAAATTATCCATAGAGTTATAGAAATACGAGGGAAAGTTATATAGATATGGTAGTTTCATGATGATATTTATTCTGTGGATGGTGATACAGCAGCAGTTTACTTTTGCTAAGAAAAACTAAACCTTTTGCCTTCACATGACGGTATAATGGCACTATATGTGTTAAATATCAACAAATTTTGTCATCAACATATTTTGCCAGGGTATGATATTGTGATGGTATGCCACTATTTGTACTGATTGAAGATCAACATATTTTGCCATGGTATGATACTATGTGATGGTATGGCACATAATTGTACTGATTAATATCAATATATTTTGCCATGGTAAGATAGTATGATGGTATGGCACTATATGTGTTGAATATCAATTTATTTTGTCATGATGGTATGATAGTATAAAGGGGATATTACACGGTGGCTAGAAGATATGGATTTTATGTTCGAGTGGCAAGGACAATATCTCACGAGTGAGTGCAGTGAACGAGTGAGATATTGCTCTTGCCACGAGAACATAAAATACATATCTTTGAGCAACTGTGTAGTGTTCTATTTATTATATGGACAATGAAATTACATGTATGCGTGGAAGTGATGTTGATAAACTGGATTTAATGCAAAAACTACAACCGCTTGACCTAAAACTTTTAGAAAATACAAATGAAAAATACAACAGCTTCTTCGAATACATCATCTTACGTGAAAAACTGAATTAAGAGAAGTTACCAGCTCAAATTTGCTTGATTCAAAACTTGTGGCGAAAGGCATAAATTTTGACTTGCGATATGTCACTCGCGAGCGTTACATTCGAGAAAATACACCACTTGGTTCCCAGATGTACAGTAGTGAAATATGGTTTCTACGAGTGTTTTAGTTGCTAGTAAAATACTCTTCTCCATATAATAAGATGGTATAATATGGCACTATGTGTATTGAATATCAACATATTGTGTCATGGTACATTAGTCAAAATATTTTGATATGGTCCAATAGTATGCATACTATAATTTTTGGGGGAAACCTCTCTCCTTTCATAGGCATCATATGGGTTAAACACTCAAAGAATTAGATGAATTCCATATCTTTGCACAATCATGTATTATTTTTCTCCCCACTCTAAATAATACACTGTATACCCCTGTATTTACAATTTTAATAAACTATATGAGTACATATATTACACGTGCAACAGTATAATTATTTATAAAATTACATTTTGAAAATGCAAGCAGTGATTGGTTAAAAGCCATGTTTCTATAACTCTATGGAAAACATGGATAGAGTACACCATCCAATACGCCATCAATCTAATTAAAATTTGTACAGAAACACCATTATACGCCATCCACTACGCCATCCACTACGCCATCCACTACGCCATCCACTACGCCATCAAACGCCATCCAATATGCCATCCATGGACAGGGGGGTAATGAGAATTTACGCTTTTTATTGTTTAACCCATTGCTGCCTGGTATATGTCATCTGGTGTTCGACAGAGTAAAAATCTCATTTGATACTCAATTTTTGCTGCACTTAAAGAAGATAAACAAGCACAGTTTTTGTTGGATCATGAAACTGACATGAAAATATTGTGGACAATGTTTTTGCATAATCTTAAAGAGGATATGGTAGTTTAAGTAAAATTGCAAAGTTTCATTTCAAAATTCGTTGAAGAAAAGGTGATATTTTACGTGTGAAGTTTGTATTTTGGAGCGCCACCATTAGAGTGGCCAAGCTTGAGAAGAATGAGTCGAGGAAACTTATGATGTCATAGACTCAACAAAAATAAAAGATCATTGTTGTTGTCAACAAAAGGGTCATTTAATTGTTGTTATTGAGTCTATGACGTCATAAGCTTCCTCGACTCATTCTTCTCAAGCTCGGCCACTTTAATGGCGGCGCTCCAAAATACAAACTTCACACGTAAAATATCACCTTTTCTTCAACGAATTTTGAAATGAAACTTCGCAATTTTACTAACTACCGTATCCCACAATATTTTCATCAGAGAACTATTTAAATACAGTAGTACTGTTTTTTTCAGCCAAAATATCACACTAAAAGTCTGTATTAAATTTTATGAATGAAAATCAAATAGATGTCTAAAAATAATTGTAGATTTGTGTATATTATACTATATTATGCAGTATACTGATTTATTTGAGTAGCGCTAATAACACTGTACAGTGGACCATACACACAAAAAACGTTTATATATTCAGATTTGAGAACACCTTGAAGTGGGTTAAGAACTGGGCTATTTTGCAAACAGTGTTGTTCCCTATACTAATATTTGAACTACTGTATCTTTATTTAGAATGCTTCAGGGCTCACACGGAATTATAGATAAGGAAGCTGCTGGGGGTCCTGAGTTTGCTGAGGTTTTTGTCATTGTTTGGATTGGAGCATCTTTGGTTACTTTAAATTCAAAATTACTTGGGGGGACATTGTAAGTTTTGCATATTCTAAACTTTATGTACTTTAGTTAAAAACGTATTGTAAAACAGTAAAAAATCTAAACAGTAAAATCTTGTTCTTCAGGTGGGCCAACAGAAGAGTTAGCGTCTTCATTATATAGTTACTGTGCTTTGAAAAATCGTGGCATATACACCAGTGGCTGGTAGTGTAGTTAGGGTATTTTGTGTGTATTTGATTTTCATACAGGAACGGTGAAACAGTAGTATGAGTCAGAGTGGTAACTTTTTGTGGGGGTAAGGGTTGTAGGCTCGAGTTTCCCAAGAAAACTCCAACTGCTGAGATTTTTAGGAACGAAACACTGACGTTTTGAGCGGAGCTCTTCAAATCATCAGAGTAAAATGTGTTGAAATAAAACATGGCTTAATATATACACCAAAATGTTGACGCAGATTGCAATATTTTGCAGTATTTCTCAGCTGCTTTAGAGCATGAATCGGACAAAATTGCTCGTTTGTAATAAGCGCATGCGAACGTTGTCAAACTTTTTTTTACAAAAACGTGACTGATAAAATGTACCTTAGTATAAATATGTATATATATATATATACATATATATATATATATATATATATATATATATATATATATATATATATATATATATATATATATATATATATATATATATATATATATATATATATATATATATATATATAATTGACGCATTTTATATAATGCATCTTATATATATATTATATATATATATATATATAATATTTATAAACCGCGCAGGAGGGCTTTATCGGATATAAAACACGAGGCGATAGCCGAGTGTTTTAGAGCCGATAAAGCCCGTACTGCAAGGTTTTTAAATGGCTTCTAAAAAGAATCACTTCATACGTTCATTGGCGTAGTAATTTTGAAAATTAAGCTTATCTCAGCCGTTAAAAACCAGCGAGAAACTTAGAGCGAGTCTATATCACATATATAGATCCGATACGCTCATGATTTTTCTTTGTGTTTTCCTCATGAATTATTAATGATTTTAGAAATATATATATATATATATATATATATATAGTTCAATCTACAGACACGGTGTTTCGCTGTACAACAGCTCATCAGTGTAGCTTGGAACAATCTGAATGAATTTCATCAATTACTTATACACATGCGATCGTCGGTGGCAACCGCATGTGGGACAGCATCGGTGAAGTACATTCAGATAGCGTGAAGTGCGCATGGGCCCAGAGTGCTCAAACTTCCACAAGGGTAGTGAGCGTTGCATTATCGCTAATAGGTACCCACGGCAACTTCATATATATATATAATATAAGATGCATTATATAAAATGCGTCAATTAGTTCAAGACAGTCCAGCAATAGCGTATGTACAGCCTACTTCAACGACAGGTTTTCTTTGACTTTTGAAAATACAGAAAAACATAAGAATGTTAAACTTGTTACAGTATTTCATAAGGTACTGTATATGCTAAAACAATTATTCATTTCAGTGTCGGTGAAAAACTAGTTTTAAGGAAAATATGCAAGAAACTTTAATTCAAATTTTACTTGAAGAGGATGCTTATGTTGACACGCCAAAATTAATAATTAAGATTGCTAATAGTTTTATTGCTTGAATACTTCATATACACTCTTACCTGTTATCTATCGATTTCTATTTTAACTTCAAAAGCTCGTATATATCTGTGTCTATATATATTTATGCATGTATATATGTGTGTATGTATTATATATATATAATATTTGTTTTCTTACTACCCGCCTAGTTTAGCTTATGCTACCTGCGGGTTAGTATTATTTTATAAATATTTTTTATTATAATCCAAATAAACCTAAAAACCTAAACCTGAATAGTGTAGATATTCACCTCGCCGCTTGGTGGATATCCAGCCTATTCACCTCCACTCCGGTGAATAATTGTTAAATATATAACCCAACACATTTCGACGCTTTCTCGGTAATTATCATACATGAAATTTTAAGCGGTTACAAGGTTTATGTATTCTATTTCAAATTTTGCAATTGTGGTAACCTAGATTCCACCAGTACATGCACTCTAACGTTTGTCTCTTTCTCTGATTCTCTGCGTAACTCAGACACTTTTCTGCCATCTTTTTGGCGCCCTTTCAGAACTTGGCGCCCTTGCAAAAATATTTGCTGCAAGGCCATGCCCCTCCAAATTCCCACCACGCAACTGTATATGCTGTATAAATATTAATGAACGTAAAACAAAAGATTTGTGCATTTTCAGATCACCCCCTGCAACATAAATTGCAGTTCATTGTTTATTAGCCGTTTTAATGTTTGCTGCGTTTCCAGAAAATGTTCCTAGGAATTATGCATATACGACTAAACGATTTTACTCGTCAATAAAAATGTAGTGGAAGATAGAAAAAAGTCCATCATCCTTTTTAACGTTTCATTTTAGATCCTTTTTTCAAAGTGTCTGTGTCCTTGGTTACTGCGTCTTACCACTAGATATAGCATTATTGACATGTCGACTCATTCTGCTTGTACATCAATCCACAGTATTATTTGCTGTTCGGTTTCTGCTGGTCATTTTAGCTTTTGCCTGGTCAACGTTTGGTAAGTGTTGTATTTGATCACGTTAAATAACTTGTATTGTATTGTTTTGTATTGTATTGTATTGTATTGTATTGTATTGTATTGTATTGTATTGTATTGTATTGTATTGTATATTTATGTTTTTCAATTGTTTTTTTCTTTGTTTTAGCTTCAGTGAAGTTCTTGGGGGATAGTCAGCCATCTCATCGAAAAGCGTTAGCGGTTTATCCCATCTTCTTGTTTTATTTTGTCATCAGCTGGTTAGTTGTTTCCCATTCAAGTTAGGTACCTACAGTGTTTGTTTAACGTCATAGTATGGTCCGAAAACTTCTCCGCGTAGAAAATATGTAAATAAAAGCGTTTGATATTAGCCAAGAATGAAAATGAAATGAAAGACTTCATTGGTTAAGCTGGATTTCCACTAGGCGTAAAATGTCGCGCGTTCGACTTTTTTCTGTTGTCTTCTGAGATTCTATATAGAACAAAATCGAAACATATTCAATTTGTACAATAATAATCAATAGGAAAGTCGAGTACGCGATATTTTACGCCATAGTCTCTTGAAAGATGGTCTGCAAACTCAGCAAAAGTCTTTGTTTTATCTTCTTTTACGTTTATGCAAACCTGTTTGCGGTAAGCACAATTATTTTTTTGGTATAACGAAGCAACCATCCAGTAGCAGTGTTTAAGTCCAATCACTCAACTAAGGCGGCGAAAAGCAAAAGGTTTGTGCGCGGTAAGACCCGTTTAAGTTGATTAGAGACGCTTTGAAGTTTGCTGGTTTTCTAGCTCGTATTTTAATATGCCATTTGCATGATGACGTTGCGTGACTACCTGAATCCTTTGCCAGTATATATGCTCTATCTATTAGCATTAAGATACTGGCAAAGCATTCTGGTAGTTGTAGTCACCCAACATTATTGAACGTCATCGTGCAAATGGCCTATATATTGACTCTGGTTTAGCATAAGGACCTACATTGCATGCGACGCAAACTGTGGTATGAAGTGTCATGAAAACAGCTCCCGTAGGATTTTCGTGCTAAAGTTCATCT
The DNA here is from genome assembly GCA_035771165.1 of Paragorgia papillata. Classification (NCBI taxonomy): domain Eukaryota; kingdom Metazoa; phylum Cnidaria; class Anthozoa; order Scleralcyonacea; family Coralliidae; genus Paragorgia; species Paragorgia papillata. The sequence continues at coordinate 9,776,869 of JAWNZC010000322.1, read as the reverse complement.
TTTTTCTTTTTTTAGTTGACTAGACGTCAAACTATCGGAAAATGACGGGGTTCAAATTTTTGACCCCTCGAAATATAGGAGGGTCGAGGGGTCGGAAAATTTGAACTGCATTTTCTGATAATTTGACACTTGGTCAACTCAAAAATGAAACAAAAATCAATTTTGTATGCTAATCCTACGGGAGCTGTTTTTATGACACTTGACACTATGACACATACCCATGGCTAGAAATCCAGGACACTCAGCGGCAGTGGCCTGTGGGCTCATATTTAGATGGAAATATTAATTTGAAAATTCTGATGGCTAAATATCGATCATTTCGGCTAGAAACAGAAGTCTATAGCAATAAATTAAAGTAGAGTTATTCGCTTAAATGTCTTATTGACCCATTTCTTACCCAAATATCAAATTACAAAAGCTTTAATCGTCTAGACAGGCCTGTACACTCATACTCACAAAAATTGCCGCATAAATTTCGGTTATTATTTCTGAATCCACAGTCAAATTTAATAATAATAACAGCGGTTAAGACCCTGGCAACCTAGCAACAGCTCCATAAGAAATGGCGGACAAGAACCCGAAATTATCGAAGAAATGCATTGCTTCTTCACGCCGCGTTCAGTATTTATCTCGGCGCTTGATGGATTAAATTACAACGACTCGGCTGCAATAAATCGTACATTTTAAGGTCTTTGGGAACCTATTAAACAACGAAAAAGTGGAACGAACAACTCCGCAAAACAAAGTAACGTTCATCCCGAGCAAATTCAGACGTTCGCATCGTGGACAAACAACACAGAAGCAGCCAAAATTGGAGCTCCAAAATAAGTGATATAGCAGATTAATAGACTTTAAACAGCGAATAAGAGGTATGTTTGTGAGGGGCTCGGGAACCTATTTAAGACGCTCCAAACTTAATAGAAATTGTAGTGCTGAACGATTGTTCAATTTGGTGAAGTTTTGGACGTTCGCATGTCGGAATTTACAATAGTAAATAACCGAAAATGATTGTTCTTTATATTTCCTTAAGAAATCTATTGAAGGACGCCATATTGAATTAATTAAAAAGGGATTCAGTGCGCATGCTTCGCCGCCATGTTGTCCTCGATTTCTGGCCATGCACACTATTAGGGCCAGGGTCAAGATCAAGAAAGGTTTTTGAGTCACTCTTATTATCCATGTCTCCGACCCCGCGACCCCCCCTGTAAATCGAAAGGTCGAAAATTTGAACCCCACCATTCTCCGATAGTTTAACATCTAGTCAACTCAAAAAAGAAAGAAAATTAACTTTAGCACGCAAATCCTACGCCACTTTATACTGCACTATATAGGGACGAATCATTTGATAATTGTGTAGAGAAAAGAGGTTTTTAAAATACTTGATTGCACTAAATTATATCATTATGCACAACATTTAATGTGGTGTAAGTTTGTAAAAGCAATCAAGTTTATGGTGGTTTAGCTTTACTACTTTATTGTACAGCTTATTTTCGCGGGAAATTTATACTCCGAAGGAATTTAAGTTTGCTAAATTTTCGTCCTTGTGTAATCATTTTTTTATATCAACTTACAACTTAATCTGACATCAAAGGTTAAAACTCCTGACTCACAGCAAAGATGTAAATTATATTTATACAAGGCTTCAGCTAAACGTCGATTTTTTCATGAGTTTGAGTTTCAACTCCAATCATAGTAATACTAATCATTACAAAACATCTTAATCCAGTCTGTCACTTGAGTGCATGCACAGTCTAAACGGTAACTGAAGGTGTTTAGAAATTGTCAAATTCTCGACATTCAATTAACCCGCGGGAAGACGGGATTTCGACAGTCCAAAAAATCTAGTACGCTTTTTTGGGAGTGATTGGCCCCTCGACATTATCAGCAAACGATATACTCAGTTTTGTATACGAATTGAATTGCCCCCCGCGCGAAAATAAGTTAGAATAAACTGACATCAAAATATTTCCTCATTTTCACCCTGCATAACGCCATTTATTACCTAACCATCGTGATTTAGACTCACCAGTCGGCTGATATCGCACGTCATCACCCAACTTATGGTCCGTTCCCGGCCAGGAATGAACTAGAACTAAGGTCGAGAATATATGTATTTACACCAGTGAACTCGATGTAAGTTAAAATCTGATACCTGGAACGCTAACGTCCAGTCATTCGGGGGGCAAAAAGTGAGGCAAAAAGTTCCAGGCCCTTGCGCGGTTTGCAGGTACGATTCAGTCTCCCACAAAATGTTTTTTACACGGTCACCGGTCTTGAGCGAACTGCGAAGACTCGAAAAGGTTTGAAAAATTATTTATTGAATAATTTTATCACGCTTTGCTAAACGTGCTTTTTAAATTTTGATTGGTTGTGCTATGCTGCCGAACTGATTATGCAGTGATATGTCTATTTGTTGCTATAGTAAAAGTCATTGTCTTTACAAAACGTGCACGAAGTTTGTCAGTGAAGAAATTAAATCAAATTTTCGTTATATTATAAACCATATATATTAGAGTTTCGTCACTCCGAAGAGGATACAAAAAATCAACACAAGCTTAGTATAGAATATGCCGTTTAGGTTAGTACCAGTTCCATCAGTGTCATTTTGTTTAAAAAGCATTCCGCATTCGTACCGAAAACAACAACTAGCCATGAGTAAACGTGAAAAATAAATTTTGTCAAAAATAAAGTTGTCAGTTATTTCTTAAAATATCATAATGCCGTTTAACACATTCGAACAAAGAATAAAGGAGCAGAAATAAGAAAATGACATTGGATATCAAGTATCAATACGTCTTCAAACTTACTCGTACAACAATAGCTTTCTCACTCTTGTTCTCACCTTTTCAGCTGGCTGTTTTCATCATAGCCAGCAAAAGGACGTCTGTTTTCTCAGCCTATTTTCATCCCGAGACCCGAGCTTAATTTACTGTATAATTTCGGACTGCTATACAGTAAATAAAACAACAACAGCACTGCACAACAATGGGAAACCATTAAATGCACGTTTAGTCTGACAAAATAATTTGATAAATAATTTTTTCAAACCTTTTCGAGCCTTCGCAGTTCGCTCAAGACGGGCGGCCGTGTAAAAAACGTTTTGTGGGAGACTGAATCGTACCTGCAAACCGCGCAGGGGCCTGGAACTTTTTGCCTCACTTTTTGGTCCTTCGTTAGCGTTCCAGGTATCAGATTTTAACTTACATCGAGTTCACTGATTTACACAATCTCGTACCCAGAGCCTGCGATGCTTTTGGTCAATACCAAGGAACGGAGGCTCTGGGAAACTCCGATGGGAAAAAAATCTCTCATGGACGATCTTTAGCTTGTTCGAAGACCAGGGAAAATATTTGTTTACCGATAAAGAATGACCCAGTATATTTTACAGAGCTCTTGACAAAGCGTTGGGTGTTTAAAAAGTGTTTAATTGTATTTTGGGTCTGTCGTGTATAATTTATGTGTTACAGAACGTCGAGAAATCGAGTAAACAAGTTAGCAACGTGTACATTATTTGAAATTTTACTGTTTTTAAACTAACCAATCATGACAAGTTTCATCGGAGTTCCCCAGAGCCTCCGTTCCTTGGTATTGACCAAAAGGATCGCAGGTTTCTGGGTACGAGATTGGTATTTACAGTACTGTAAAACCACAACCTCGTACCCAGGGTTTACGCTCCCGCCCTCGCGAACTCGTCGAGCGAAAGCCCTGGCAGGGGCTGGTCACGTGCCTCCCAGAATCTGGGTATACTGGGGGGGGGGGGGGGGGGGGGGGGGGGGGGGGGGGGGGGGTCGTTTACACGTTCGTGTTTTCTGTCTGACGCCATGTTTTTATCGTGTCTGGATTCCGCTATCAAAAAGAGTATTTATACAAATGTTAATTTAAAGCTAAAGCAAGTCGCCTGTTTAGAGGCTCTTTTTAATTGAAGAGATACAGTCGCTGTATCGCTGATTTACCAAGTGCTTCCTTCCCTGCTCACTGAGAGAAATTTATACCTGCAAGAGGCAATCGTGTCGAAGCTCGTCAATTATTCCTTCTGCTGTTGTGCTCGTCGTTTCGCCGCTGATTTCGCTCATGCATTGATGATCAGCTCAGGAAAATAATTGAGTGTAATGAAGTAACAGCTGCCGTTCTTAAGGTTATTAATCGAGAAGAGTCAGTAACTGGCGACCTAAGCGAAGTAAGTTATACACCTGAAATGATATGTGATCTCGTGTCGCGGCAATTTAATAAACCGAAACTATACGTTTGATGATAACACCACAAGACAATACGTACTTACCATCCCCTCCCTAATAACGGTATTTTAAAACCTCCCAGATTCTGGGAGGCACGTGACCAGCCCATACCAGGATTTTCGCTCGACGAGTTCTCGAGGGCGGAAGGGAAAAGCCTGGGTACAAGGTTGGTAAAACCATAGCTAGGAAATTTCATAGGAGGGCTAGCCTAACTGGTAAGACGGCTTGATTTCACCACAGATTATGGAAGGGGAACTGGATAGGAAACTTAAAGCGATGTTACGAAACCGGAAACGGTGTTTGCACAACTTGCAATGGTAATTATACACTTATAAGCAGCTAATCACCTAACGGGTGGTCCCACATGGCCAGGATCAGCTATTGCTGAAATTAAACAATAGTGTAATATCACTTCAGTTCAGCAGTGTTTGACGTTAGCTATGTGGGACCACTCGTTAGGTGCATATTAGCCCCTTATAAGTGTATTATTACCATAGCAAGTTGTGCAAACATCGTTTCCGGTTTCGTAAGTTTCCTATCCAGTTCTCCTTCCATTATCTATGATTTCACCTTGCAATCACATGGAATTCTACCCCTTCGAGGAGGGCTGGCCCTGAATGCTCGGGTGTACAATAACTCTTTCCAGTCTTCATAAGGGCTCTCTTGAGCGTCGTTTATATAAAGCTTGTCAATGACAATGACCGACGAGATCTTATTTATAGGAGGGCTGGCCCAGCTCTTCCATTGAACACCCCTTAAATTATAGTCGGTTAGTAACAATCATGATTGAATGCGAAAACAAGTTGTAATTAATTATTCAATTGTACAAGTAATTTTATTTGCTATGGATTGTCCAGCGACAGTGATGTAAAATTAAGTCAAGCTTACATGTGTACTGTATGAGCGTGTATTATTTACACCATTATCATACAAGGCATCACTATTTATGTCATTTTCGTAATGGTGTACTATACTACAACATTTTAAGATCTGTCAAAGTAATTGTTTTGAAAACAGTCTGATAATATAATGTAACAAAACCTATACGGCCATACTATGCCTCTTCGATTATTTATACATAATGCGGACAACTATATAATGTACACATTAACAATTAAGGTTTGCAGGGTCATTAAAGCGCCCTCAATTCGTCAGAATTTATGCCACAAAAATAAAATAGATATATCGTTAGAAAGCTATTAATTTGTAGAATACAATGTTGTATTTGATTTTGCGATAAACACAAGCCAATAATTGTTGCACATTTTTCAAGTAAAACCAGCGGGCTTCAACCAGCGGGCTTCAACCAGCGGGCTTCAACCAGCGGGCTTCAACCAGAGGGCTTCAACCAGCGGGCTTCAACCAGAGGGCTTCACTCGGGGCGACCTAAGAACAAAGCGTTTCATTTTGTTCAAAAAAAATTTCGCAGTTCGATCCAGTAAAACGGTGTCAGCGTTGGGGTTTTTTATTTATTGCCTGGTTTCGATTTTGACTTATTTTGTCCGAATGTTGGTCGAAAAACAGCATTTTCAAATTTGGTCGTCAATAAAATCAGCAAAACTCGACATATCAAAAAATGCTGACACGGTTTTGCTGGAAATTTATCTCGAAATTAAACTACAAAAAAGATTTTGAATAAAATAAAATGTTTTTTACTTGAGTCGCGTCGAATGAAGCCCTCTGGTTTTAATTTTAAAAATTCACAACTATTCTTGGTTTTCATCTGACGTCACGGCGGCCATATTGGTGCACAGAAACAATGAAATGGCGGACATATTGGTGCACAATCCTTATCCTATGGGAATTTAAATCTATTCTTATTCAAGCATGTCCTATTGTTTTACCACCCCAACGGGGCCATTGATCACGTGAGTGAAAACGATCCAATTATTGGTTTGTGTTTATCGCAAAATCAAAGACAACATTGTATTCTACAAATTAATAGCATTCTAACGATATCTATTTTATTTTTGTGGCATAAATTCTGACGAATTGAGAGCGCTTTACCGAAATGACCCTGTAAACCTTAACGAAGGCCAACCTCGTCCCCAGGGCCTTTTTGAAATTGGGAGGGCGGGAAAAGGCCCTTGGCATCGGCTGATGGACTCTGTATTTTCATTGGTTGATTGCTTTTCTTAGACATTCTTCGGGTAACATAATTACGCATAGTTTTGTGCCAGTTAAAAATCAAATAGCTTCAATGGGACCACCAATGGGATCGCCATTACAATGAACTTCTCCCACGGGACCTCCATTACTCGAAATGATTTTGCATACTAAATTAATTGCTAATTTATTACACCAAGTATTTCTGGGTGCTGTGACCAGCCGATGCCAGGGCCCTTTCCCACACTCCCAATTTCAAAAATGCCCTGGGAACGAGGTTGAACCACTGAACGAAGACCCTAACTTAACATCGCGAAAGCTAAAGGCACTTTGATACATCTGTTACCGTATTTCCTCGAACAAGCTCCCACGCTCCAATAAGCGCTCCCTTCGAATTAGCCTGGTACCCTGGCCCAATCAAAGAATATGGGCCAGGTAACCACTAAAGACTTCTGCTTTCCTATTGGTTGAAATTTCGTGCGTTTTTAGTGGCTATGAGTAAAACTGCATTCGTCATAAGTGGATTTAGCTCTGATGACGCGAGAATGAGATTAGTGGTTACCTGGCCCATATTTCTTTTGAAATTGGGCCAGGGTACCAGGCTACCTTCGAATAGGCGCCTACACACTACACACTACAAAATATTTAAATAAGCGCACCCTTGAATAAGCGCCCACCCGTTTGCTCGGATATTTCTTGTTTGTTTATGATTGTGAGTTATGTGAATTATTTCATAACTTCACGCACGCTGATTGGATGCATTCTGAAGTGAGCCATTCAAAATAGAACACCAACGTAGTTTGCATGACTCCACAGAAATCCCATCCATTCCAATGTGTTTTTAAAAAACCATAAATTTTAGTATATAAATTCAAAATTACGGCTGGCAACCCCCCTCACGTTCAAAGTATATACTATCCGATACGATCTGGCATGGTTGCCTGCTTGCAACAAAAAATAGGTACGCAATGCGTACATGCGTCTACGTTTAGGGCCACAGTGTACATCGTTTGCAATCACGTGACATTGGACGCCATCTTGCTTGATTTCCATTAATTTCTAATACCCTCGCTAAAACAAACATGATGGTGACCAGTGTGTCAACAACGTTTGCCAAGCAAAAAATCAACCAATATGATGGTGACGTCATGTGCAACAATCTATTCACATAATCTGATTATTCTCATGATACATATCATTTAATAAAAACAACTATACACCTATAGTAATTGCGATATGTCATATCTGACTACTACCTGTATAATAAGTAAATCCACATTACAGGCACCAGGAGGAAAATTGAGTCATCGTGCAGATCATGTGAATGGGCCTTTGGTTGAAATAATCATCAGAGACACTGGCAGGCAGTGTAAATGTGTAATTAATATAACAATAGAGGACATAGCAATATACCAAATCAGGAAATACATATTAAGAACTTTTCAGAATGTTTGTTGATATTTGACTAGTTTAGCATGAGAATTTTCCACAATGTTTACACATGCAGAAATAATAGTATAATACTGTCATAATAGTTACATACTGGTAATAATATCTTGTCTACATATTGCCGTCAATAACATAGCTAAAACTGACACAGATTGTTTGCACTCACTAAAACTGGCAGATTTTTGACCTCGGTCAATTATGTAAACAATGGCTCCAGGATTTTCCTCAATGTTATTTACCTTCCTCAGTAATAATGCAACATATACTTACACAATATATATAACAGACATTTGGTGGATGTTCATCAAACTCAATTACCACTGAGGCTCAGATGGAGAGCTAAGGTTGCAAATTCATAGTCATGCGCTCCTAAGTGGTAACGTTTGCATATGATCTGATGAGTTGTACATGTACGTATACATGTAGTGCATGTGCTACATTTACGAGCTTAAACTACCACATGTATACGCACAACTTAGCATACACAATATATATCATACTACACACACTTCACTTAATAATTTGTTAAGTTTGTTTAGTTTGAGTTATGTGATAATTCACTACACAGATAACGTCTGATCAGAATGTCACCACTAACACATTGGTCCCTGTGCAACAACTGTCACAAGCTATGAAACACATGTTAGTCGATATTTCTAATAGAAAACAAAAAAATTAGGTCATTTAGGGAAGAATATAAGTATCTATATGAAGCAAAAAAAGTGTTATTAATAATAATCGTGGTAGGAGCATTTACTAAGAGTTTAATTTTTTATTCCATTTTTGAAGAAATGGATCGCTCGGTTGGACTACTTTATAGCATATACAGTTGCACATTTAATAAAATGTAAGCTTACAGTACAATACAGTACAGTACAGTGTATACTATTTTGACGCATATTATAAATGCGACAATGGCTTTTAGAGTATTAAAATCCCGTAAAATGAATCAGGGTATCCTTTCTATATTTATTTTTGAAACGATAAACTGTTTTGTCTGTAACTGTCGGGCTTACAGTAACGTTAAGGACAAAATGCCTTGAGTTAAAAGTAAAACAACTGCAAATAGATATCTCCTTTCAAACAACTATTTCATGAGTCTGTGATGATATACAACCTAAAAGATAACCCAGTACAAACAGCCTGAAACAGGCAATTTACATCATGTTTCCACAAGTTCCATAGAGATTAACGTTGATCATGTGACACAGTATAAGTTAAAATTACTTCCTTACCTTGGTAAAATCTTCCCGAAATCAAAAGAAACAACTCGTTTTCAATGACTCAATCGTTCGTAGACAAGATGGACGAAGCTAGCAATGAAGCAGAAAGCAGTCCACGCCATATTCACTAAATCACATTACCCTGTTTCTTACTTCGTTGCTATATTGGAAAACATCGGCACACCTTCGCTTATATTGGCTATGTAATTCGCTCCGAACGTTTCGCGCGCCGATGAATCTGATAGAAGAAAACCTATTACGTCACAAAAGTGACAATACTCAGCCAGACGGGCTTTATCAGTGGTTTTTACGGGTACATAACGTCTACTGTTGCTATAGCAACGTACGCAAAAATGCCATCAACGGTGTTTTTGAGACACTTTTATCGAGGTTGGCCGGCCGTCTATATTTATTGCTGTGAAATGTTCAAGAAAAATGCATACGTTAAACTAAGACTGAAAAAATACGACTTAAAAATCAATATTTGACCCTAAACTTTTCGGGCAAAAATCTCTGCCCCCCAAACAGAATTGGGCCGCTACGCCTATGATAAGAAGTAGAGGAAACTAGCAAAGCATTCTGGTAGTTGTAGTCACCAAACGCCATCGTACGTCATCGTGCAAATAGGCTATTGGAATATTGCACATCTACTTGGAGATTGCAAGGAACTTAATCAAATTTGCAAAGGAAGTCAATCAAAATTGCAATCAAGTTAGGAACTTAAAGGAGGAACACTTGAAGTAAATCTATAATTCTTCGTGCCAGTATATCGTTTCATTTGGAACGATGCAACTTTAGTATTTTACTCTGGCTAACGCCAGGCGATTTTACTCGCCAAGGGGAGAGTACTCCGGCGCCAATGGGTTAAACCATGCATGGATAATTTTCTATATACGCCTTTATATTCGTTCTCTTCACGAGTAAATCACGACGTTGCTGCGATAACTGCTACATAATAATTACGACGACGTTTATCCGAATGACGACGAAAGCGCTTTGGCTGCGCCGATCAATTTCAACCCACATATACTAGGTGAGTTTAAACACGTTCCTGAGGAAGAGAAAAATATCTATAGAACTCATCAAAGCATCTAATGGAAGTAATAATAGCCGTCTTAATTTAATAACATTTCAATCAATTTTCCTCATTCCTGATTGACTATTGACATCTGTATTAAATTTAGATTGTTTTACTAAGGGGTATTTAAAAAAATACCACATGTGGTATTACCATACATCCGGGTGTTTGCAGTAAATACTTGTTTCCATCTGCCAAACTGACTTGATACCGCAACATTTCATGTCAGTTTGAGATGGAAACAATTGCTGACAGTAAACAAGTCAGTTCAACACGATGGTTTATTTGCTTTAGCCGAGCGTTCAGGTATATCAATGTCACGCTGTGAAAGAACTCGACGTCCTTTTGATATGCTGAGTTTGATGTTTATTGTTTCGCCGTTTTCTCAAGCTTTGCATCATTTTGAGACAAGGTAAAATTGATTGAAATGTTAATATGTTATTAAAAGGAAATAACACTTGTTCTCGAAGAATTAATGAAAAATCACACTTGTGTTTGGCGAAACATTCATACCACTCGTGCTTCGCACTCGTGATATGAATATTTTGCCAAACACGCCTGCGATTTTTCATTAATTCTTCTCGAACCGTGTTATTTCCTATACTAATTTCCTCAAAATACTTGTTATTTTGCTTACTAGCTTGAGGTGTGTCCACACACCCTAGCCAACCTGACCGCAAAGGAATTTCGTCCTCTTCGAGTCACTTTCGATGAACTTTGAATAGCAGAAACGTTAACCGAAAAACCACAGGCTGAACGGAGACTAATTTTCAACCCTTCCCAACCCTGGTCAAAACCACTGCCTGCTTTGAAACTGAGATCTAACCCTAAAATTAAAAACTAACGAATGACGGGGAAAAAAAGGAATATGGTCATCTGATGAACTCGATCATTGAGTTTATATCTTAAAAATGCAGTTCTCTCATATAATACAGTTCTGAGGAGACAGCGTTTTGAGCCAACTTCATATATATTTAAATTAGGACACCAAACATTACTCCCTTGTCTAAAAGTTAGCGATTTTGTTGGTTATTGCTGCGAGGGAAGTATTTAACAAGGTCACGAACGATTCGGTGACATTTCATGGGGAAGACAATGACGAATTAAATTTACAGTAATTCAGACGAATTTAGTTTTCCATCGTTTCGTCCGCTTTGCCCAAATCGTATCAAATACAGATCACCAATCACAGGGACCTGGGTGTGGGAAAATAACTTGCTGCGAGTTGACTATAACCGTCTATTATTTATTACTATTCGTGAAAATTTAAACTTTTTCATGCACATTTGCACCTATGATAGAAGAAAATTGAAAACAATTCAACTGTTTTTTGTTGATGCACGCTTTACTGGTGAAAGTTAGTGATATTACACAGTTTAATGCATTAAACTGTATTCCTTAGTTCGTTGTTTGGGCCTTAGACAGCTCAGTGAGTGACCTCGCTGTAGCTTGAGTGAGAGTCCCAAATCTTTTCATCATCACTCAGACTTCTAATCTAGAAACTGGTGAATCTCTGCTCTTTCATAACTCATTATACGTCGCTTTGTCCTTATAGACGACTCTATTATATTTTTTCCTATTCATTTACGCCAGATTATTTTTAATACTCTTGCTAACACCAGACAATTGTATTTGTCACGGCACGGGTCGGGAAGACCGGTAGACGATTAGCGTTACCTAAGAAAACAGCCGCTTCTCGCTCGCCCCCTCGCGAAAGAGACGTCAGAGCAACGAGCCAAGAAATTCCATACTAATGACGTAAATCATATCTACCGAGATTCCGGCTGATTGGTTACTCTGTAATTACTTTTTAATTAATTCAAAACTCGGCTCGACCAAGGTCAACTCCAACATTATTCGGATTCATTCCTGTCTGAAATTACAGAGTTAAAGCTTAACTTTGTTATTTCAGACAGGAGTGATGTCGGAGTTGACCTCGGTCGAGCCGCGAGTTTTGAATTAATTAGCGTATGATTACAAAGTAACCAATCAGCGCTACTACCCGAATCTCAGTAGATTTACGTCATCAGTATGGAATTTCTTGGCTCGGACGTCTCTTTCGCGAGGGGGCGAGCGAGAAGTCTTCGCAGACTAAACGAGAAGAGGCGGTTGTTTTCTCAGGCTAGTAGACGATCTGCCAAGGTGAAGGTCAGCTTTCCCCATTCTAGAAAGTTAAATTTGATTCACAATATTGCTCTCCGACAAGCAGGAAGCGGTTATAAACCCGCTCCCGCCTAAAACGCCTAAAAACGTCTGCGGGGGACGCTGAAGGCGAACTAAACAATGTTAGGCGTTCACTCAGGCTGATTTCTGCAATTTGGCGTAGGCTTCGCGCTCTAGAAAACCGTTGGAACAGCTAAGTGTTTGTTCAAAAGTACAAAATTTGCAAAAGCAATCATTAAGCAATGTAGAACCGCTCTGAGACTAAGTGTAAAGTTAGACTTACAGTTGATTTCACATTACTTTACCGCCGTGTGTTGCGAAGTTCGTTGGGAAGTTCAGATATTCGTTCGGAAATTCGGAGGCGTTGCCAAGGTTGAAAAATTATCAAATCATAATGAGTTTTTATGCAAAGCTCGCAATTTGATTGGATAATTTTCAACCTTGGCAACGTAATTCCGAACTTCCAAACGAATATCTGAACTCCCAAACGAACTTCGCAACACACGGCGGTAAAGTAATGTGAAATCAACTGTAAAGGTAACTCTGATTGTTGATTTGAAAGTATTAACACGACAGTTCTTATAATTACCGAAACCGACATGCGCGGCATGGCCCCAAAAAAAAACATGTCATGATTTCCGCTCAAAATATGTCTGCATGCCTTTTTTGGCTGGAGAATTCAAAAGTAGCAAATGGACCAATCATATTTCAGTGTCAGTAGGTGAATGCAGACGGATTCGTTGTTTCGACGGAAAACATGACATGTTTATTTTTGGCCATGCCGCGGTTCATCGGTTTTAGTAATAACATAGTTTTTTTTGACAAACCGAACGAGGTCTTCTATGTATGGTCTTTTATGAAGTACAGGGTTCCATGAAGCCTGTAGCTGTAACATTAGATAGAACTGATAAAACCTATAGTGCTGAATTCCGCAGATTCAAGCGATCTTACCGACGGCCTGACTGGATGATGCAATAATTGCACATTCGTGACACCCCCCCCCCCAAAAAAAACAACAAAAAAACAGGAAACAGAAACGGTCTACCACAGGTATTAAGCCGAGTAGGTATATTAAGGTGTGGCGCTGAGTAACTGACTTCGTCGGTAATGCTAGACGGTTTTAAAGTTTCCCTAGCAACAGGCCCAAAACAAGTCCCAACACCCTTAGAACTCACAATACAAATGTGTCACGCGTTATGATCTAGTACTACTCGCAGCATTTCCCTTACAATTTGTAACTTCTAGCATCTAATAATAAATATAGAGTGACCCATTTCTTGACTGACAGTCCGATTTCAAATGTCACTCGCTACCAGTAAGAACAATGGAATATCAACAAAACAATGTAAACAAACTTCATAAATGTGCGAAAACGACTGTGACGCTCAGAAGGATGCGATGGCGTTTACTAGTAATCGTATTAAAAATTCGGGATGTTTATATGGCGATTAAACCGATTTTTTTGGCCCCCACCCCATCTTTTTCTTCCCCCACCCCAATTTCCCTCCCACCCCAATGTACTTGTTTTTCTTCCCCCAACCCAATCTTTTCCCCACGTACCCCATTTTTTTTCTTCCCTAATATTCATTAGAGTCTCTTCTAGCTCGTAAATATTATTTTATGTGCATCTAAATGAACCTTTCTGGCCTCGTTATGAAGCAAATATTCTTTTTGTATTGCAGACACACAAACGAGGCCAGAAAGGCTTATTAAGATGCACAAAAAAGAATATTCAAATTAATCGCTATTATGAAAGTGATGTATGTGCGTGTGTGCGTATTTGTTTGTTTGGTGGTCCACCTTTTTTCCAGCTGGGACCTTAGGGGTTCCACGTGAACAAACTTTTTTTCGGACAAACAAATCTTCACAATGAACATTCGGACACTGAGAAACACCGCATTAAACCGCACAATAAGAGTGGTTATAAAGATGGTCCTATAGAGTGCTGTAAAAGTGATTCACGAGACCCAGATAAACGGTTAAACATAAAAAGAAAATAGCAGCTACAGCAATATTGTAGAGAAAAATTATGTAGTTAAAAATAGTATTACATACAGTATATATTCATGCAAGAGCGCGCAACTAGGGGGGGGGGGGCACACCCTGCCCTTTATGCAAAACCCCCCTGCCCTTTTTAAACCCCTGCCCCCTTTTTTGTGAGACCGTCTAATACATAGGATTAGACATTAGATAAACAGATAATTAATCGTGTTTGTTAGCACGCAATACAATTCCTCCGGCACATAAATGCGAGACCAAAATAAAAATTTCCGCACCCGAAAATACGAGAAAAGCGTACTAAAAAATGCAGGATATGCCGTTTCAGAGACACAAAATTCAAAAAAATTTCGGCGGTGCAATGCCCCCCGGACCCCCCTAGAATCTCCACTTCCCACGCCACTGGCTTCTAGTCCCAAATTGTTTAGAATACTGAACGACTTTGTTCTTTTTTGGCGTTCAACCCCTGCCCTCGAAATTTTCTAGTTGCGCCCCTGATATTATATAATTGGGGGGAAAAGGGCGGAAAAAGGGTAATAATTCCATGTCCTACATAACCCAAGTACTTCATGAAAGCCTTACCCCAACACACAACCTAACCCATAGTTAATAGAGCCCTTCAACTCTCCTTTTTCCGGTTATACGTCCATGTCCTAGGCGAGCGCGCGGCCATGCCTATTTATCCTTGTTAAAATCATGGCGAAACTTGCGAAGCAAGAAGGATATCGCTTCGGTTTTTGTCGAATTCGTCTTTAATCGTTGTTTGGATCACTTTCCTGTGAGCTGGTATGTTCGTTCTTTGATTTTAACGCTATAATATGAAAGTTTCCTCAACTGAGGGGTCGCTGCGCCATTGTGGCAGACACGGGACGCGGCTGTTTGTCGATTTTAGCAGAGACAAAACGCCTTGCTGTATAGTGGGATACTGCGATAACAACAAACGCAGTCCAGAATGTTGGGTGAAGAGGTATTATCTTAAAATTTTGGTTCTTAATAAGCGACCAAATCACCAGATTTCGGCAGAAACTTGGCGTAAGCAAACATTTGTCTAGACTACCCGTATTTTCCGCTTGTTTATCAGCCTGGTGTCAAATTTCCCAAATAAAATTGCTCCGTTCTTCAAAATAATTACACGTTTAATTCGACAAAAATATAATCAATATGTACGATACAATCTTTAAACTTAATAGTTAGATCTAGATTTAAACTGCATTTAACTATATTTTGCCCTGTATATGCCAGTTAATAACGTGTACATATTAGAAGTAAACACGGCGTAACCCGAAACGTATCCCTTCCCTGCGAGGACATATACATAATACACTTCGTATTGATAACGAGAAAGAGGATATTTTCAGACTTCAGATGACGAAGATGAACCTCTGGTTACTTACGCGATACTATACGCTTGAAGTTCGAGTGATTTACAAGAGAGTTGGAGCTAAAGTTTTACATTGCGTTGCTGAAATCGTCACTCAGTCGTGCCCGTCATAACAGCGCAGCCACCCCTCAGTTGAGTGAGGAAACTTTCGTATTATAGCGTTTTCTACGCGTTGGTTATCAGCGATAATGGTCTAAGATCAAAGAACGAACATACTAGCCCACAGAAAAGCGATCCAAACAACGATTAAAGACGAATTCGACAAAAACCGAAGCGATATCCTTCTTGCTTCGCAAGTTTCGCCATGATTTTAAGCGCCAATTTATATTAACTAGATAAATTGGGATTAATGAGAAGCTACATCTTAATACTCTCACGCAATAGCGCAGTTATGACATTTTCTGCGTTATGTCACTTTTATTGCTCTTAGCAATTTGGCAAAAACAAGGTATTAAAAAAGAAGCGCATGCACAAGTTATCTAATACGATTTAATCAAACCGGACATCCCAAGCTTATAAGCCTAAAGCATGTCAAAAAAAAACCAAGATAGCTCACTCTGGTTCTGATCGCCTTCGTCAAAACATCTAGTCGAAGTTACCCCACCCACCGCACCCTTTGAGAATAAATACGGAACATTTAGAGTTGTTGTTAAAGAACTTCAATTTGTAATATAGTTTACGGTTGAAATATCATTTAGTTTTTGTGTAATACGAAAAGCGAGGTAAAGAATAAACCCAAAATCGTATATATATATATTTTTTAAATTCTATTAATAAAGAAATCGGGGCGGAAAGTGGTGTCCCCTCGGCCACACTTCGCCCACGGTGAAGCACACACCGGCGACGGAGAGCAAGGTCCATAACGGTGAGGGCCCTTACCTTCACCCTGATCTTCGCTTCTCTCGGTCACTTCACCACGGGGAAGCCCAGCTGGGACATGAGAGCAAGGTCCATAACAGTGAGGGCCCTTACTCTCACACTGACTTTCGCTTCTTCCAGCTTTTTCTGGGGGCCCTTACCTCCAGAAAACCGCACTTTCCGTCACCCAAAAATTATCCACACAAAGATTTGCGTGACTTATTAACAAGGATAAATAGGCATGGCCGCGCCGCTCGCCCCAATGGTTTTGCACCCTGCAATATGGCGAAATAAACCTTGAACTCCCCTATTATGATTAGTGTCTTGCCGTGTTTGAACAGTTGTATAGCAAGCGAGAGTCAGCGACAAACAAGAAAGCGCATGGCGAACGATTTACAACAAATCACGAAAAATCTACTATGGAATTATTGCAGATGCATTGCCCTTACATTTAACGTTCGTTTGGTCAATCAAACAAAAAGCACGCCAAAAAATAAACGCCGCGGGGTACAATGTTGTTGTGACCGATAGCTTCGGGCAAGTTCGATGACGTTGACGCTTTTTAAACCGAGCATATTTCTAATAAAACAATCTGCGTAAAGGCGCAAACAAACTTAACGATTATAACCATATATCATGATCGCGTCTCAGTATTAATCTACAAATTGTGATTTACGTGTACCGCTATAGTTGCTGTTAGGGTTGGATTTTTTATCGTTAGAACCATGTAGATGTACAGTAGATGACTTTCACGCAAACTAATTACATGTAATACGTATACGCTTTTAATATATTTTAACGCTTTTAATATATAAAGCATTATCAAAACTGTTTCTCTGTTAAACATTTTCGCTGCTGAAGAAACGATGAAACATAGCAGCCTAGTCACGTCGACACGTCTTTTCTCTTTAGCTTTTACCGAGAATCACTTTTACAGCACTCTAAGACCATCTTGACCACTCTTATTGCGCGGTTTTCTCAGTGTCCGAAATTTCATCTGAGATTGTTTGTTCCGAAAAGTGTCACGTGGACCCCCCAAAGGTCCCAGCTGGAAAAAGGTGGATTGCGTGGGAGTAAATGTTTATAAACTCGAATATATTTTGGGTGATACTAACACATATCTTCAGTCTTGGATGTGAATGGACCCAACATTCCTGAGTTTTCAGAAAATTACAATTTTACATCTCTTGGAAATTATATATTGGTACGTACTTACAAACATAATGCGGTATATTATATCTGTTAACAGTAACATATAATTATAAAAAAAATAGTATTCTTGGACGCGTGCAATTCACATGCATATCATCTTTTTTAAATCTGTATGTCATATGAAGAGTGCGGAGTGTGCGGTTTTCCCTTAATCAGATAACCGTTTTAAAGATCAACTCAAGGCAAATTATTTTCCCGCCATGTTATATGCGCCAAAGTATGGAGAAAACGAATATGATGATAAAAATTTGAAGCATACCATACTATTTGTTGATTTCTGAATTCTGGCACTAGCAAGTTTGTGACGTAAACAGATGAACCTTGGACGATTGAAATCATATCAGAAAAGCTGATTTATGATGACTATAACTTGTCCAAGTTTCCAACCGCACATGCATGTATTAAAGTACTTGACGCTTTTTGAGTGTGTTTACTTTAATGGATCGTAAAATCGTTCCTCCGTTTACGTCACACTTGCTAGTGCCAGACTTTTTATTCAACATAGCTATTTATGAAAATAACTTCAAATTTCGTCGATTCAACATCCCAAAATCAACGGGAAAAATTCATCATATTCGGATTCTACGTGCTTTAATACATATATAAAGCGGAAAATGTAATTTGCCTTGAGTCGGACCTTTAATATATTAATGAAAAATAATTAGATGTAGCACTAGCTTACCGGTACAATTTGTATTATATATCTATCTTGTCGACCCCAAGTATGAGAAATATGGCCATATATAACAACGTCCATAACAACAACTGAAATAAACGAAACTCCACCGGACGACATCATATAATTAAAGTTCCCCGCGTCAAGTAACCAGGCAAATCAGACAAAATCCTTTCTCTAAATTCTAAAAGTACGTATATATGCAACATCAAATCTTGCCCCAAGTATAGACCCTTTGCACTAATTATTCCCTTTGGTGGAGGAAAAATCCTCCAAACATGATATTTTCATTAATAATTCGCTCTGTTGAAGTGCCGAACTTTAAAGTTGTCCTCCAGATCGCCGTTTTGACGTCATGTGCAAACAATCATAGCCTATAGTATCCAAACACGGCAAACTTCAAAGCGCCTATAATGAGCTGGGATTTTATGTTGAACCGTACCTTACACCGAGCACATCCTTTGATTTAGGTTTATCATGATGAAAATAAATAAAGAAATAAAGAAATAAAAAAGAAATATTTAATCAGTATTTAGAAATCGGAGGAAGAATATGGGGTTCTCAAAATATATACAGATCGTTTGAGAAGCTGTATTTAACACTCGTCAGTGTACGAACCTCCGATGTCTAAATGCAGCCAAGCTGGTTAAAAAAAGGACTCGGCTTTACTTCAAATTCTCAAGCTGCTTTGCTGTATTTAGAAATCGGAGGGGAAAACTCAGTCGTGTTGGATATATTACGTAAAAATGCCCGTAGCAACTATAAAATAAACGAAATTCTACCGGAACTTTGCGCGTTATCATAAAAAGATCTTTCCCAGCTTCGCCTCGTGTTTTCAAATACGATTTAGAGATTTAGAAATCGGAGGAAGAACACCCACTCGTGTCGGATGAATTATCGTATTATCCAAACAAACAAAATTCCACCGAAACGTCACGCAAATAGGGGCCAGGAGTTCAAGGTCATTTCGCCATATTGCAGGGTCGTGGCTAGATGGGATACTCGCAGTTGAGGTGACCGCGAGGTACTAGGTCCGAGTCAACTTCGGAACAATCATCCGGGATTACGGATTTTTCTACTCGGATTTTTCAAAATGGCGGCCACAATTTTCAATCCTATGACCAAGGAGTGACAAAACTCAACGAAGACAATAGACACCCCAATGAAGAACAAAGTAAGAAATTTGTAAGAATAATAAGATTTAAGAATCTAAAGTTTTTATTTTATTAAGAATCGTGGTGCAAATTTAGTAAAATGCTTGTAAGTAGTCTAGAGTCTAGACGAATTTTTATGGCTCATATAAAATAAAATGTTGACAAAGATAATATAATATAATATATATATATATATATATACAGTGGCGTGGTGGCAAGTTTCAGGCTGGGGTGGGCAGATTGGTTTTGGTGCCCCTTCTACACGCCCAGTTGGGGGGCCTTGCCCCCCTCGCCACCACGCCACTGTATATATAATATATATATATATATAATATATATTTGTAACATTTTATGAGCCATAAAAATTCGTCTAGACTACTACAAGCATTTTACTAAATTTGCACCACGATTCTTAATAAAAATAAAAACTTTAGATTCTTAAATCTTATTATTCTTACAAATTCTTACTTTGTTCTTCATTGAGGTGACTATTGCCTTCGTTGAGTTTTGTCACTCCTTGGTCATTGGATTGAAATTGTGCCCGCCATTTTGAAAAATCCGAGTAGAAAAATCCGAATCCCGATGATTGTTCCGAAGTTGACTCGGACCTAGTAACCTCGCGGTCACCTCAACTGCGAGTATCCCATCTAGCCTACTAGACTTGGCAGTTCCTTCCCCGCACGAGAAGCCCCCAATACCCAGGAAGGCCCCTACCATATATGGCGGTCCAAACCATTTCCGTCATGAGTGGCTACGGTGACTAAATGCTTCTTATAAATTATCCATCACGTTTTCAAGTAAATTATCAAGTTATATTTCAAGTAAATATACCTGAGTGATAAGTTTTATTCTGATATTTTTCGTTGAATAATTAATTATTGTGGTAATCGTGAAAGCTTCACGCAAGCTCTCCGTCTCCGGAGTGTTTTGACGTGTCGGCCAGCTGAAACAACGCAAATAATGGAAGTGCTTTTATACGAGCTGAGCGGCTAGTAAAGAACAATATTTTGGTTCTCACTAATGTCTCGCAAACTTGAACCCGCAAAGATTCAGGATTCAGGAATTAATGAAAGCAGTCCATCTTGTTTGTCACGGAAACGGTCTTGCCTAGCATACTTGAAATCGAATAAAATTGCTGAACAATATCGACAATTTCGATATATTCGGACAATTTCGATATATATATATAATATATATATATATATCGAAATTCTCCGATATAACATGATCGCCTCGGATTCTTTTGTTCTCCCGAGGGAATGTAAACCTCGTATTTCCCTCATCGCTCATGCAAGAGGGAAATTTATCGTTTATCTTCTAATTTTCCCGTGCATGTTGATGAGGGAAAATTAAAACACAAAGAAATCCTTTGTCTTCTTCTAATTTTCCCGTGCATGTTGATGAGGGAAAATTAGAAGACAAATAAATCTTTTAGTGTCTTCTTCTAAATTTCCCGCTTCCATATATTTTTCCCTCAGCAACATGCACGGGAAAATTAGATGTAACTTCTCTGATAAACCGTGTAAATTTTCTGTCAGTAAGATTGCGGCCCTCCGACTTTAACAAATCTTCCCTCGGCGGCGGGGAAATTTAATCGCTAATTCCCCTCAAGTCATGTTATTACTTATAAATATATATCGAAATTGTATCTTAGGCGGGTTAAACTTACCGATAATCAGTAAAATCGGGGTGTAATTATGGATTATATCATGTTACATTATATGGATTTTACCCAACTGACACATAAACTAACCCCAATTTACCAATAATTAGTAAAATCGGGGTGTAATTATGGATTCTATCATGTTACATTATATGTTTTACCCAACTGACACATAAAACTTACCCCAATTTAACCAATAATCAGTAAAATCGGGGTATAATTATGGATTAGATAAATGTTACATTATATGTTTTACCCAACTGACACATAAACTAACCCCAATTTTACCAATAATTAGTAACATCGGGGTGTAATTATGGATTATATCATGTTGACATTATATGTTTTACCCAACTGACACAATAAACTTACCCCAATTTACCAATAATCAGTAAAATCCGGGGTGTAATAATGGATTATATAATGCTACATTATATGTTTTACCCAACTGACACATAAACTTACCCCAATTTACCAATAATCAGTAAAATCGGGGTGTAATTATGGATTATATCATGTTGCATTACATGTTTTACCCAACTGATGCATAAACTAACCCCAATTTACCAATAATCGATATCAGTAAAATCGGGGTGTAATAATGGATTATATAATGCTACATTATATGTTTTACCCAACTGACACATAAACTAACCCCAATTTACCAATAATTAGTAAAATCGGGTGTAATAATGGATTATATCATGTTACGTTATATGTTTTAACCCAACTGACACATAAATTTACCCCAATTTACCAATAATTTAGTAAAATCGGGGTGTAATAAAGGTTATATCATGTTTACATTATATGTTTTAACCCAACTGGACACATAAACTAACCCCAATTTACCAATAATCAGTAAAATCGGGGTGTAATAATGGATTATATAATGTTACATTATATGTTTTACCCAACTGACACATAAACTAACCCCAATTTACCAATAATTAGTAAAATCGGGGTGTAATAATGGATTATATCATGTTACGTTATATGTTTTACCCAACTGACACATAAATTTACCCCAATTTACCAATAATTAGTAAAATCGGGGTGTAATAATGTATTATATCATGTTACATTATATGTTTTACCCAACTGACACATAAACTAACCCCAATTTAACCAATAATTAGTAAAATCGGGGTGTAATAATGGATTATATCATGTTACACTTATATGTTTTACCCAACTGACACATAAACCTTACCCCAATTTACCAATAAACAGTAAAATCGGGGTATAATTATGGATTATATCATGTTAACATTATATGTTTTACCCAACTGACACATAAACTAACCCCAATTTACCAATAATTAGTAACATCGGGTGTAATTATGGATTATATCATGTTACATTAATATGTTTTACCCAACTGACACATAAACTTACCCCCAATTTACCAATAATTAGTAAAATCGGGGTGTAATTATGGATTATATAATGTTACATTATATGTTTTACCCAACTGACACATAAACTAAACCCCAATTTACCAATAATTAGTAAAATCGGGGTGTAATAATGGATTATATCATGTTACGTTATATGTTTTACCCAACTGACACATAAACTTACCCCAATTTAAACCAAAAATCAGTAAAATCGGTGTGTAATTATGGATTATATCATGTTTACATTATATGTTTTACCCCAACTGACACATAAACTAACACCCAATTTACCAATAATCAGTAAAATCGGGTGTAATAAATGGATTATATCATGTTACGTTATATGTTTTACCCAACTGACACATAAACTTACCCCAATTTACCAATAATCAGTAAAATCGGGGTGTACATTATGGATTATATCATGTTACATTATATGTTTTACCCAACTGACACATAAACTTACCCCAATTTACCAATAATCAGTAAAATCGGGGTGTAATTATGGATATATATCAAGTTACGTTGGTTTGTTTTACCCAACTGATGCATAAACTAAACCCCAATTTTACCACTAACACAAGACGAAAAGTACACCTTTCCGCATTGTTTAATGGAGGTTTAAAAGTAATGTTATATGATGGACTAACTCACATTTAATCATTGCAATTAAAGATTTTAAAGTTAACTTTAATCACATATCCTCATGCTGATTAAAGGCTTTAACGGAGGCTTTAATTCAGTCGAATTAAAGTACGATAAAAGTTGATTAAAGCCAAATGATTAAAGACAGAGTAAAGATGATTTTAGAAATAGTAATGGTATCTTAATGTTGTCCTTTACCTGCACCAAAAATGTGTTTAAAGGTTAGTTTAACGTTTCTCATGTAAACTTTACTCTTGGAATTTAGATGGCTTTGCACAGGCTTTAATCATCTTTAATTCTTTGAGCAAATGGCTTAATGCCGTCTTTAAGCGCATTTAATTAACATTTATTTGTAATCATTTAAAAACATCTATATTGAAACTTTAATCAGCTTTATTTATTTAAAAAATAGGCCTAGCTGGTTGCGCCTATATATATATATATATATATATATATATATATATATATATAGTATATATAATTGAATAATTGTAAAAATTGGGAATGGTTGACTTTGTTGCCCGTACTAATGCATTAACACAGAGAGGTACATGCAAGTATAACAAATTTTTAATTAACACAGATTTATTAATGTCTAAGTAATATCACCTTATACAAAAAATAGTGTAGTACCCATGCACGTACGTAAATAAACAGAACAAGCTCTTCTTGTGCAGTTTCCGTATTTACAATAAAATATTACAATAAGAAAGCAATATACTTATAGCTTGTAGTGGCAATTAGCTGGCTTCAGTAAATTGACCAATGTACAGGTCATACAGCAACATTTTCAAGAAGTTTCAAATAAGTAATATAATCCAACAACGAGTCAGTGTTCTTTCCTCCGATTTCTAAATACAGCCAAGCAATTCGCCTCGTATTTTTTTTAACCAGCTTGGCTTGTATTTAGACATCGGAGGATGAACACTGACGAGTGTTGGATATAGCTTCTCAAACGAATCAATATTTTAAGAGAAAATCGACCTCAAACTTTGCTAATCTTCCTCCGATTTCTAAATACTGATTAAATATTGATTTATTTTTAATTTTCTTCATGAATTATTAATGAGTTTGAGAAGTGTACTGGGCGTATGCAGTATATATAATCCAAATAGAAATGAATAAAGGTGTTTGAAAACTGCCGAAATGTAAACTGTGAGGTTCTGAAGTTTCGAGCGAAGGGCCTTCGCTCGAAACGTTAAAACCTCACTGCTCACAGTTTACATTTCGACAGTTTTCAAACACCTCCATCCCGTTTCTATTTGAACATATGAATTAATGCACTAGCCTATGAATATTTAAATTTTATAGTACATAAAATTGCAGAAAATAACCAATTCAAAGTTAATGTCAAACAGCAATGGCAGGTATACAGCTACAAATTCTGTTCAAATTCTGCTTCAGATTGTCCATTTCGCTGCTCAGCTAACCGCAGTAGCATCTTCATTAACTGCAGAGACTCTTTCCTGTGTATATGACCAGTCTGGGCAAGAAGCTGGTTTGGGCCGAGTCGATGGAGTGCCAACATCACGGGGTATTAACCGTCTTTTCACAACCCCATACAAAGTTGCTTTGTGTAACTTGTCCAGCTTTTTCTTGGCCAACCGTAGCTTTTTCGACTCCCAAGGTAGTCTGTGAATGGTGTACTTCAGTACGTTGTTTTGTTGATTCCTCATCATTTTCACTCTCTTCAGAAGACATGTAGTCAGGCCTGAGAATATCCGCCACCTTTGAAACTTTTTCAGCACACCACGATGCCTTGTCAAGCCTGTTTCAACCTACGTGCCAACTTCTAAAGCAAAAAAAAAAACACAAGCCAAGACTTAGCAACATACCAAAAAAACTAACACTATATATTTAACAGTTATACCATGAGCTCGAGTCGTATATGAGCTCATAGCCAACGAGGCGCTTCGCCGAGTTGGCTATTAGTTCGTATACGACGAGAGCGAATGGTATAACTGTTTTTATTATATAGCGATAATATATATATATATATTTATTATATAGAGACCAAAATTACAGCGAAATGTTTGAAACAACAAACTTCCGGCATAGGCAACTAATACTTCCGCCATGCGTAATGATGCATGCACACAGAGTTTCTCGCTGAGCTGTTCGGTAAACAGCTTTGAAATGTTGTATAAATGTTACTCGAGAGGCAAAAAATGTGTTAAGCAGATCAACAAAAAAGAATTAAAAGGTACATTTATGAAGTCAAAAGGTGGGTCAGTTGTTTATATTAGCGTTGCTGTCGTGAAAAAAGGTTTTGATTTCATGCAAAATTACACACTTGTTAGAGGGTGTTGATGTTTTTCTGTATAAAAATCCGTCAATTTCAACTCTTTTCGGCAGTTTAAAAAAACATGCCGCCATCTTGTTTTTCCTCTACTAGCAGGATATGAGCTGATAGCCTGGTGGTAGGGAACCAATCAGATTACGCAAAAGCTCATATCCGATAGCATGCTATATAATAAATAAATATATATATATATATATATATATATATATATATATACTATATATATAAAAGTTTTGCACAGGTCTCATGAGCTTAATTTTAGTTCATTGCACAGCTCTAATACTTTTAGCGCTTGTGTATCTAGAGAAATTGTGTTTGTGATGAGCAACAAAATTTATGCAAATTAGGTTTTCTGCATATACTGGAAACACAATTTCTTCATTTAGGTAAACTTTGAGGATATAAAAACTTTTCAATAATCAAGACCAACCACTAGAGCTATGCAATGAAGCTCATATATGAAAACCCATGCAAAACTTTTTATATGGAGAACTGATAATTTCTTGTATTTTAGGCTGTCAACCTTGGCACACTTAACTATTTTATTTGTTAACACCAGTCACCAGATGATTTTATTCAGCAGTAAAGAGCCGTAATGTGCCTTTGTCCCTTAAGGTGGCTCACTACTGTTTCTTCTTCAAAAGTTGAAAAAATGCAAGTTTCAACCTCAAAAGTGCTTGTGAATACTTTCGAGAAGAGTGAAACTAACATTATGCATAGAATAACGTTCAAGACATTAAATGCTGTTAACAGATGTGTTTCAGCCGTTGCTATGACAACAGTGATGTTTCAAAATGGCCATTTACATTTAATCAAATTTATTTCAAAAACGATTTTGACAACCCCCAATTTTTTTTGCTTTGAAAAACATTTCTTCAAATTTAAGTAATCAATAGGCAGATTTAAAAAATTTTTAAAAAAGATTTTAAATCTGCCTATTGATTACTTAAATTTAAAGAAATGTTTTAATGCAAAAAAATTTGGGGTCCACCAAACTCGTGTTTGAAATAAATTGAATTAAATGCAAATTTATGGCCATTTTGAAACATCACTGTTGTCATAGCAAGGGCAGAAACACTTTATCTGTTAACAGTAATTTAATGTCTTGGACATTATTCTATGCAGAAACGTTAGTTTCATTTTTTTTCCAAATATTCATGAGCAGTTTCTGAGGTTACAACTTGCAATTTTTCAACTTTTGAAGAAACAGTAGGTAGCCACCTTAATGGGTAACCCAGGGACAAGCGCACATCAACACTCCACACTACAGTTTTAATACTTTATACTGAATAAAATCTTCTGTTGTTAGCTGTAAAAAATAGTAAAATGCACATTTGCCCTCGATGTACCCATTAATTTAATTTCAACAGTTAGGGTATAATGCTATGGCTGATCAGGTACTTATAATTGTCTAGTGGTTGTGTTCATAAACAAAACTCTTATATAGACATAGCTGATTAAAAAGAATTAGAAATTAGTAAACAGGAAAATGTACCAAGTAGATAAGCAGGTCACAAACCTCATCTTTTCTGTTCCGCCTTCTGCAACTGGTGTTATGGGCCTGTTGAATTCCCTTTTCACATCTCATGTGGCTGGCTCTGGACGAGCGGAAATATGTCTTGAAAGCTTCTATAAATGCATCAAAAACTGATTTAGTTACATATTAACTTTCTATTGTAATCAGAGGTTTCAGTAACTGCATTAAGGTGCAAAAATATATGGGTGCCTCACGGTGTCAGCCAAAATCAAATATTAAAGTGCCCCCATTGCCACTTGTCTAACCCACTAATGGGCACACAGGAAATTAGAATTTGTCTGTTTCAAAGACTTGCAACGATATTGATGAAGATTTCAAAAATCTCAGGAAATTTAAATTAAAAAAAACCCAACTAAAAATCTTCTATAGCAGTAATGTTTTTGCAGATGATTTCTTCTCAGCACAATACCATACCTATACATTCAACAGTTGTCCAATAATTACCAGAATAAAATATTTAATTATGCCAATATACCCCTTATTTAGTCAATATGAGACAATAGCTGAGGTAGCATTGTAAGTTAATATATTAGGGGACACTGTTGAATGTATAGGTACGAGAAGAAATCATCTGCAAAAATATTACAGCAATAGAAGATTTTTTAGTTTGTTTTTTTTAAATTTGAATTTCCTGAGGCACCAGTCATATAGAAAATGCCACAATAACTAGTACCTGTTGCATAAAATTGCCACACAGAAAAACAAAACAACAATAATAATTACAGGCTTGACTTTAAGAGGCAAAACTTCTGGTAACCACCTATCAATCAACAAAAACCATGCATAATTTTGCAACCAGCTGTTGTATAGTGGTTGCAACTGGGAGAACGCAGCTTCAATCCGCTGTTGGACCACCACTCAGGTCTTCAATAAAACAATTGAGAAGAAAGTGCTGTCTTTGCACATGAGCAAATGGTGAGACTTTCAGGTATTCTTGGATAACAACTATAAATTGTAGACCCTTGGAACCCCTATTAAATGGGCTTCTATCCTGTTGGGGTATTCTGTTTCAGGTGAGAGTGATAAAAATTTAAAAGAAAATAAAGTAATTATGTGTAATATGATGGATATTGACACAGTTCAGACCATGGATCCACAGCTAAGAATATTAGGTGTTGATTTTATGGAGGGAGGAAAACTGGAGAACCAAGCCCGACAAAGGGGTCATTCCCAAGCGGTCACCCATCCAAGTACTAACCCCATCAGCATCTAACTGGGCTTAACTTTTTGGTGAGAGGCAGTGCACCTAACAGCACACACCACCTGTGCTCCCCTAATCGTAATAATGTACTAGTTGATAATCAGCTTATGGAACCTCTTCATTACATTAAATTGATTGTTAATCTTTTTGCAAATGGTAGAGATGTGGTTGTCTCCAAATAGATCTATTGAACTTTTAATCGGAAATGAGAATTTATGATCAGTACTACCCAATACCATAGCTTGATGTTTACCAGGATTAACAGTACACTCATGCCATTTTCTTTGTACCATAAATTTGTAAGGTTGAGATCATTCTGAATGCACCTATCAAGAGCAATGGGATCCACGTATGAGTCATACAATTGTTCGTCATCAGCATAAGCATGTAGCTTTACCATTTATGAAAATATTGAAAAACATTGGCCCTACGACACTCCCTTGTAGCACACCTCTCGTGACAGTTTCCCAACTAGAGTATGTATCCCAGATTTTCACTCTCTGCTTCCAGACAGGTAATCTCCTAGTAGTGCACAGCCACTGTTGCTTACGCCATATGCTTTCAGATGCTATATCATACACTTGGAGGAGTGTTTCATTAGGAAATCCAAACACCTCAAAAGTTTGTTCAAGAACGTCTCGGTGTTTGGATATCCTGATGAAACACTCCTCCTTGTGTGTGATCCATTTATACATGGGAACATACATTAGTTATTTCGAAAAGACTATTACATACCTGTATACATAATACATTCAGCCATATATATTATATGAGTTTGATTCCCAATACAGTAGTTATTAAAAATCTTCACATTTTGTAAATGCTTTTATCTAGAAAAAAATACTAGTTGGTCTAACTACATAGACTCGCTTAAATGAAGAAATGGTATACAGACCTGCCAACTTTACCAAACACTAAATCTGGAGATTTTACAATATA
This sequence comes from Paragorgia papillata, assembly GCA_035771165.1. Lineage (NCBI taxonomy): Eukaryota > Metazoa > Cnidaria > Anthozoa > Scleralcyonacea > Coralliidae > Paragorgia > Paragorgia papillata. The sequence goes on along the minus strand of JAWNZC010000322.1, from coordinate 9,747,649 downwards.
ATGATAAAAAACCTGGAGAATGGAGATTGACAGCCAAACCTGGAGATTGCTGCATGTGATCTTAAAAATCTCTTGAAATGATATTTTATAATTTTAATTTATAATATTCTATTAGGTGAACTCAAGTCTAGATATCGAACTGTATAACAGTTCGAAGAAAACTGGCAAATGTATGAAACATGCTACTAATAACAGTCACGTATACTGTTGGTTTGACAATTTTAGAAGTCCATACAGTATTAGGGAATGGGCGTCGGGCGAAGCATCTCTGCTAAAATTAGCCCACTAAATATACTCTTCTTTGTTTATATTAAACATATTACATTAGGACTAACATCGCACTATTTCACGAATACCAACACATGAATTCAACACATGGACAAAAAATACAAAGATCTCACTCATGACTCATATTTTATATTAAATTCCAAGACAAATGTTCCTAAAAAATATCACGAGAACAAAAACTTTCTTATTTGGATAATTGAAACAAATAACATACCTGATAATATATTACTATGTGTGTCGTTTTCTGAAAGAATGATTCTTTTAATCAAATAAAAAAATGATCGCAATACACCGCCATTTGTAATGAACGCCACAGCACAAAATGGCGCTGGCCACCATACCATATATGGTAGGGGACTTATCGCGCGGAGGGGCCTTCTCGTGCGGGGAAAGCACTGCCAAACCCTGCTCCTACTAGACACGACCATATTGCAGGGGGTGCAAAACCATTGGGGCGAGCGCGCGGCCATGCCTATTTATCCTTGTTAAAATCATGGCAAAACTTGCGAAGCAAGAAGGATATCGCTTCGGTTTTTGTCGAATTCGTCTTTAATCGTCGTTTGGATCGCTTTTCTGTGGGGTAGTATGTTCGTTCTTTGATTTTAGACCATTATCGCTGATAACCAACGCGTAGAAACGCTATAATACGAAAGTTTCCTCAACTGAGGGGTGGATGCGCTGTTATGACGGGCACGACTGAGTGACGATTTCAGCAACGCAATGTAAAACTTTAGCTCCAACTCTCTTGTAAATCACTCGAACTTCAAGCGTATAGTAACGCGTAAGTAACCAGAGGTTCATCTTCGTCATCTGAAGTCTGAAATATCCTCTTTCTCGTTATCAAACGAAGTGTATTATGTATATGTCCTCGCAGGAAAGGGATACGTTTCGGGTTACGCGTGTTTACTTCTAATATGTACACGTTATTAACTGGCATATACAGGGCAAAATATAGTTAAATGCAGTTTAAATCTAGATCTAACTATTAAGTATAAAGATAGAATCGTACATATTGATTATATTTTTGTCGAATTAAACGTGTAATTATTTTGAAGAACGGAGCAATTTTATTTGGGAAATTTGACACCAGGCTGATAAACAAGCGGAAAATACGGGTAGTCTAGACAAATGTTTGCTTACGCCAAGTTTCTGCCGAAATCTGGTGATTTGGTCGCTTATTAAGAACCAAAATTTTAAGATAATACCTCTTCACCCAACATTCTGGACTGCGTTTGTTGTTATCGCAGTATCCCACTATACAGCAAGGCGTTTTGTCTCTGCCAGAGGAGGCCGGACAGCTGTCACGTGATTGTCACGTGAATTTCTCGGCCAATGAATTGGCTTCATTTTCTCATCGTTCTCGAAATGAAAATTTTGCATTGGACTTGGAAATGCCGAAAATTACGCTATTGTTATTCAATTTTTTCTTTAAAAAAGCAACGATATCGATTGATATATTGTTGGACTATCCATATCTGCAGGATTTTGCAAGGTAAATGTATTTTTCTACTTTATTTTGACCGTTTATGTAAGCCATTTGGTCTAAAGCGACGACCCCACTTCCGGTTTGTCAACAATCTTCAAACCAAAAAATCTCGAATTCCAACGGTTCGAATTCTCTAATTTTTGCGTAATAAGTTGGAGAAATGTCTAATCTTTGATTCTAACGGGACGACCCCCGGTGACCCACTCACTGTTTTCGAGATATTCGCCGTTGAACTGACCATGGTATTTCGGCTTTTGCTAAGATGGCGCCTAATAATTTAAGAGAGCCTTTCGCCACTAAAACTTGTTTTTTTCTCAAGAATTTTGGAAGTTTCCTAATATTTCGAACTTTATTCTTTAAAGTAAGTGTAAAATGAGCGGTGGACAATTATTAAAAGGTAAAATTTGGTTTTTGTCTGTTTTTATGGTCCAAAACGCTTGACCTCGCTGTATAAAAACACCATATCATCATTCTGGAAAAATTGTATACATACCAGGCCTACATACATTTATACATTCTGTAAATATTATTACATAATGTACTGAACTTTCTTAAAGATCTGCTATATATGTATACAGGCCTGATATGTATAGATATTTTTTATATATTAAATAACATTGTGTTCCATGACTGAGCAGTATGATTATTAAAATTGATGTGTGGATTATTTGTAGTTTATTATTGTGAATAATATATTGTAGTTGTAGTATTTTTTTATTTTTTGCTAATTTGTTATAATTTGTTATGGTTTGTATTGTTTTTCAGTATACAAATATTTATTATCCCTTTTGTCACAGTAGGAAGCAAGCTGATGGGGGTGGGGGAAATGTACACTTAGTTTCAAAAGTACCTTGTATCAGGGCAGAGCTTCAAAACCACCCTTGACGCACATGTCTTCTGATAAAGGGCTTTTTTGTTGCAAAAGGGGGACTCTAACCAAGTGGGTGGGGGTGGGGTGGTATCATGTGCCCCTGTGTCCACCCCTTGGTTTGTAGGCTGTACAGTCAACTCTTAAGACATGAAAGTGTTAATAACTCCATCTCACATCGTATTTTTTACAGGAAGTGAAGAGATACAGTACAGATGACTGTCAGTGTTGGAAGAACCAACTTTGGTGGTGTTCAGACTGAGTGCCCATGCACGAGCACCAATCTAAACAGGATTTTTACAATGATAAATTGATGGATTCGCTTTTACTAAATAACATTCAAATAATATGTAGTTTGAAGTTTTGCATGTTGTCATGTTGTGGACATAACTAATAAAATTTTAACACAGAAGTATTATCTTGCATATTATACAATCCAAATGCTGGGTCCCAAAGCCTAATTAAATGCCTGGATATTATTCATCCCTTTGCCTCTGAGTGCTACTGGCTACAGCATGTACATATGGATAAACAGTGAACTATATATGTCTAAGACAGACACCCTTGCACTGGACTTTGTCTGTATTATAGTTCATTCACATGTCTACCTTAATACAGTAACTTTTCTGATGCCCTCTCTAATAAATGTGCCAAAGTTGATGTTTTCTTGGCAGGGGGGTTGCTTCACTGCAAAAATGTTGAAAACAATCTGAATTCCTTCCATCTTACCTGTATCAGTGTCAATACAGTAGTGCTTTAGAAGTAACCAAGATCAATATTGAGACAAAACATTTTAATTTTATTCAAGTTCCTTATTTACATATATATTGAGGATACAGGAAATACACTTTATTTGATAAAATATAAATATTTGAACATTTGACCAGTTATACCAAGTTTATCAATAGATTCTGGAGGCAATCCAATAAATTATCTCGATTTTTAATTCACCTTAATTATAAAGAAAAATACAAGATTGTTATTGAATAATAAATTTTAAGCTAGCTTTATTCACAATTTTATAAAATTTGGGATACAAGTTACAGTAAGTATAAAAGGAAACAAGACTGTTTGTTAAAAAATCTGGGGGGGGGGGGGGGGGGGGGGGCGGGACCCCCAAGGATGATAGTTGTATCTAATTGATCCAGATAATTGCTACACACAACAGTTATAGAAGTTTACAGTAATACTGCAGAATACAAAACATTAAATCACGGAAAATGCATCATAAGGTTATAGAATAGGAAAAATTTGAGAGGGAACTCATTAACCACTAAACAACAAATAATGTTGATTTCTCACCTCACGCTTTTCTCCAGTTGTAACGAATCACACGTTGCACAGCACAACCAAATCCTTCTTTGTTGTAAACATCTAATTCGTTTCTGATTTGCTCCATTATTTGTAACATAAAATGCGTCGAATCCGAAGGAACTTGAGTAGTCCTTGAAAACTATCTTGAATGCCCATCCGCCATTGTCACGAATATACGCCAAATAAACCACAATCTGATCATATTAATTGTCTATGATAACCACGAATTGTTCTCGTATTTTTCTGACCATCAGATTTATCAATTCTGGATCAACTGTGACGAGTTTTCAAAAGTTTTTGCGCATCTAGTCCACTGGCCAGAGTTCATTCCTCGTCGGCGGTCAGATGCAAATGAATCAATAATTTATCAATTTTAGCGTTAGGACCATGATACTTTGCGGCTGCTGTCCAACCTCCTCTGGTCTCTGCTAAAATCGACAAACAGCCGCGTCCCGTGTCTGCCACAATGGCGCAGCGACCCATCAGTTGAGGAAACTTTCATATTATAGCGTTAAAATCAAAGAACGAACATACCAGCTCACAGGAAAGTGATCCAAACAACGATTAAAGACGAATTCGACAAAAACCGAAGCGATATCCTTCTTGCTTCGCAAGTTTCGCCATGATTTTAACAAGGATAAATAGGCATGGCCGCGCGCTCGCCCCAATGTTTTTGCACCCTGCAATATGGCGAAATAAACCTTCAACTCCCCATTTCCCCCCCCCTTTTTCCCCCAATTATATAATATAATCCCGTGTCTGCCACAATGGCGCAGCGACCCCTCAGTTGAGGAAACTTTCATATTATAGCGTTTCTACGCGTTGGTTATAAGCGATAATGGTCTAAAATCAAAGAACGAACATACCAGCTCACAGGAAAGTGATCCAAACAACGATTAAAGACGAATTCGACAAAAAACCGAAGCGATATCCTTCTTGCTTCGCAAGTTCAAGTTTCGCCATGATTTTTGCGTGTCATCAAAACTGCTACTATATTTATTTGATTGATCACTCAGTGTCAGTCAGTGGACTCGGTTTGGCTGCAGCTGTCTGATGACAATAGTCTGGGATGACATTTCAAACCGGAACTCTTTGATTGTAAATGCTTGAAATGCAGTTGTTGATATGGCTCGTTTTGAGTCAACTAAGACGCAAAACATTAGTTTCTTGACTAAAAGCCAAACGGTTTTGTAGGATATAAATATAACGTGATTCCATCCTCAGCTGACCTTGACAAGGCCACGAGGCGCTTATAAAGGGGAAGACTGAAAAAGGGATTAGGGTCTATCACAGCAGGCATATTTATACTGCCATTGAAACCGGCTAAAATTGCCCGTGTTAACACTAAACAGGTGCAAGTTGAACACGTTTTATTACTCGATAGTTTTAACCTCTTGACGTTTGTCAACATGCATGAATTCGATTTATCTTAGATGTGCTGCAATATCGGTTTATCTTTAATAGATGTGTTGCAATATTGATTTATCCTTTAATAGATGTATTGCAATATCGATTTAGATATTGTAGTATAACCCAAAATACAGAAGATTACCGTAGAACTCGTCTCTTTTATTAATCACAATATAACAACACTCGCCTAGCTTTCTGCCTTCGACTCTCTTAATAACCCACACATGCCATCTCCTATTACTAATCAATTATGCCGATGAGTTGTCTCTTATTACTGGATTACCTATTAATTGTCAACATATGATTTATATTACATTATACCCCTCCTTAAAGGAGAGCGTCCTCGATCTCTAATTCGTCTAAATTGTAGTCCTGATATCTATCTGGCTGCCGACGACAACGGGTAGATCGTCGCAGTAGGGTGGGCCCTTCTTGTGTAACACCTGCATCCCCACGGGCATCTCTTGATGATGCACTACTGGCTCATCGGGAAGTACATTTTCTCTATGGTTCTGCTCCATCGGATGGTCAATAAGCGGACATTCTTCGACTCTTGGTTTTGCCTTTGACCAGCTTGAGGCGATTGCGGTGCACCACTTTGGTTTTAACCTTTCCCGGATTCCGGCTTGATGTGGTAGTTTACATTACCAAGTCGACTGAGTATCACGTAGGGCCCCGCCCAGTGCAGGTGGAACTTTCGGCTTAATCCCTTTGGAACCGCTTGGTTATTGAGCCATACGCGATCCCCTTGCTCAAACGAAGTACTTTGGTTGACTTTGTTGCGGTCATCATACCCCTTCTTCTGCCTCCTTTGTGCCTTGTTTATGTTGGTTGCAATGCCGTTGTGGACGTCTTTCAAGGTCTTTTCCAGCTCGTCGCAATAATTTGAAATGAACTGTTCTTTTGCTTCCAACGGAGTGCTCACGAGCACTAACGGTGTAGTGGCCTCGCGGCCGTAAACTGCTTTGAAGGGCGACACTCCTGATGAGGAATGTGCACTGTTCCGGTACGCAAACAAAGCTAGTGGTAAGTGAACATCCCAATCACTATGGTCTTTGTTGACGTAGGCCGTGAGGATTCCTTTGAGGGTGCGGTTAACCTCTCCACCTGTCCATCGGTTTGAGGATGGTACGGCGACGTTCTCAGCTTATTCACACCCAAAAGATGAAACACTCGTTTCATAAGATCCGCCTCGAAATTCCTTCCTTGGTCAGTTAGGAGTTTATTTGGGACTCCATGACGAGTGACTACTTCATCAACAAAAGCTTTAGCAACCGTTTCGGCTCGCTGATTGGCCATCGGCACCGCTTCTACCCACTTGGTAAAGTGATCGGATATGACCAAGATGTACTGGTTCCCGCGTGCAGTCATCGGGAGTGGGCCTAGAACATCCATGGCCCATAGTTCCATAGGCTGTCCAACGTTGATACTCTTCATAGTTGCCCTTTGTGATTGGATGGGTGGTTTACGGCGGTTGCACTGTTCGCACTCGGCTATCCACAGCTGCATTTCTGTCGCCATCCCTGGCCAGTAATATCGTTGTTGTAAGCGTTCCAAGCAACGGTTGACTCCCATGTGCCCTGAACTTGGATCATTGTGCGAAAGCTTTAAAAGTTCTGGCCGCATCTTTCGAGGTACGACTAAAACTAGTCGGTTCGCTGGGGTACTCTTATCCATACGACGGTATAGAACGCCCTCTACCATCTCGAACTGTGGCCACAGCTGCCTGTAGCGCCGCAGCTCCCCATTCTCCTTCCAATCTCCGCTATCCGGTGGCTCTCCAGTGGCTTGGGTAAGGTTCTGCATTATCAAGGAAATGGGTGGATCAGCCTGCTGTGTTGTGCGGATCTCCTTTCTTGACCACGGTGAGCACACTTCAGTGACTCCTACCCCAACCGCCAATGTCTCATCAGGACGCTGCTCTAGTTCCTGAGAAGGTGCCGTTCGGGAAAACCTCGAAAGGGTGTCCGCGTTGCAATGTTGTCGACCTGGACGATACTTAATCTCGAACTCGTATTCTTGTAAAGCAAGTACCCACCGGGCTAGCCGACCTTTCGGTTCTTTCAATCCTTGCAGCCAAGTCAAACTTCGATGATCCGTCACTACACCAAATGCTTTACCGAGCAAGTATGGTCTCCAATGATTAACCGTCCATACAATGGCTAGACATTCCTTCTCCGTGGTTGAGTAGTTTCTTTCTGCTGGGGTAAGAGTTCGGCTGCCGTACGCAATCACGTGCTCATGCTCTCCTTTGTGTTGGGACAAGACAGCTCCGAGGCCTGAATCGCTGGCGTCCGTGTAAACGGTGAAAGGTACGGAGAAGTCTGGTAAGGACAATATTGGTGCTGAACACAGACGACTCTTGAGCTCTTCGAACGCGCTGTCGGCTGAAGGTGTCCAGCAGAATTCGCGTTGGCCACCTTTGGTCAGGTCGTGGAGTGGTGCAACTATGTCGGAAAAGTTCTTGATAAACCTCCTATAATACGACGCCATACCCACAAACCCCCGAACATCACTGAGAGAGGATGGAGTCGCAAAGTCGCGCACAGCCTCGACTTTCGATGGATCAGGTTCGGTTCCTCGCGCAGATACGATGTGGCCAAGGAATTTGACCGACTCTTCAGCGAATTGGCACTTGTCTCGCTTGATCTTCAACCCTGCTGCCCGAATACGCCGAAGGACTTCTTCTAAAATGCGTTGATGTTCCTCCCACGTATCCGAAAAGATAATAATATCGTCAAGGAATACCAGGCATCCTTTAATTCCTTTCAGTAGCGTCCCCATCATGCGCTGGAATGTGGCAGGAGCGTTAGTTAAACCGAAAGGCATAACTGTGAATTCATAGTGGTCTACACCAACCGAAAAGGCTGTCATCTCCATGTCCTCCTCTTTCAGGGGTACTTGCCAATACCCGGAAGCAAGGTCCAGGGTACTAAAGTAGCGTGCGCCGCCTAGCTGGTCTAGGATTTCGTCAATACGAGGCATAGGATGAGCGTCTTTCTTTGTCACCGAGTTTACCCGACGGAAGTCAAAGCAAAATCGATAGTTGCCATCTTTCTTTGGAGCCAGTACTATTGGTGAAGACCAGGGACTGTTACTGGGTCGAATAAGACCTCTCTCCAGCATGTCGGTCACTTGTTTGTTCACGACAGTATTGAGGTGGACTGGGGTCCTATACGGCCGTTGTTTCACCGGGCGGCTGTCTCCTGTGTCAATACAGTGTTCTGCTCGCGTAGTTCGACCCAATGGGTCGTTCGGCCCGTTTACAAAAACATCGGAGTAACTTTCTAACAAAACGCTCAGTTTATTTACAGTTGCATGGTTTGGTTGTTTCGATGATCAATGTTACTTCTCCCGTCGCCCACGATAACTTCGAATTTGCTAGGTCGACCAGCATTTTCCCTGATTTCAAAAAGTCAGCACCCAAAATACAGGTATCCCTCATTCCCACGACCACAAACGGATGTGATACAGTCAGAGTTTCGAGGTGCACTTCAAATTCTTTCATTCCCAGCACTTGTAAATCCTCCCCACCGATCCCTCGTGCCTTCAAAGAGCATGGCTTTAAAGGACCGCTGATAAATTGTCGACTAATTAATGATACCGTCGCGCCTGTATCCACTAAACATTTTCGCTCATGGTCGCCAACGCGTGCCTTGATGAAGACTGCAGTAGGCTTGATACAATTTATGGGCAAGGCCGTATTATCATGGACAGACCACCGGCCTAGCGATGGGTCGGCCCTTGGTCGTTTCCCTGACGCGGTTGGCTAGGAAGAGAGGACTGGAATCGAAATTGACATTCTCGTGCAAAATGTCCTATTTGCCCACAAACAAAACAGTAATTCTCCGCGCTGCGTTGCCGATAATTTGTTCGTCGACTGTTGAAGTCGGTGCTTCTACATTCGTTGGCGATGTGACCCATCTTACCACATTGATAACAGGGCCCACGTCTCCCACGAAAAGGATTTCTTGTCGACGCAGCGTTTACGTTAGCGACTGATTGAGATAATTCATTAACCTTTCTTGTAAGAGTTTCCACATTTTCCATTAACTGCGTAACCAGAGGCGGAGTGGCAGTTATCGGCTGTGTGAAACTGCTCGCGCTTGCTTGATTCACAGGGCTGTCGGTTTGGTTTGAAGAAATCTGACTTGCTAGATCCAGTTGTTGCGCAACTGCGACTATTTCCTCATATGATAGAGTGGGTCTTTGTAAAAGCTCTTTCTTAAGCTCGGCAGGTACGCCTTCGACGAATTGTTGCTTGAGAAGCATGTCTCTGTCTCCACCTTGGATGTTGGCATCGCGCGTCTTAATAGTGCTTCCAAGTTGTAGGCGAACACTTGGATATCTTCTTCTGGTTTTCGCATTCGATTACGAAACGTCATCATTGCGATGTGTTTGCTAGTCGCGTCTCCGCCAAAGGCTGCCGTGAGCGCTTCTGTTAGACTTTTGTAATCCTCTTTTTTTTCCGCTGCGAGACGTTCGAAAACAGCGAAGGCTTTACCTGACAAGAGCGTGGGTAGTCGCTTCAACATATCGGCCTCTTTCCAATTGTTTGCCGTTGAACAAAGCTCAAACTTCCTCAGCCAAAGAATAATATCCCCATCTGAGAAGACCTCTGGAAGCGCTACACTTGTACGATTTGTCGTTGCCATCTTGGTCACGGCACCAAATGTAGTATAACCCAAAATACAGAAGATTACCGTAGAACTCGTCTCTTTTATTAATCACAATATAACATACACTCGCCTAGCTTTCTGCCTTCGACTCTCTTAATAACCCACACATGCCATCTCCTATTACTAATCAATTATGCCGATGAGTTGTCTCTTATTACTGGATTACCTATTAATTGTCAACATATGATTTATATTACAATATGTTGCAATATAACAATACGGTAGAACAAAACATAATACCCGACAAGATGCACGGTGCCTAGGCAGAGAGCCGCCTGAAATTTTCTCAGAAATAGTATGATAAGGAACAGAGAAACAAATTCAGCCGATATTCGACAAATAGCATTAAAATAATTTAAATAAACATTTTTTGGGTCATAACAGTCTTGAAATGCCTGAGCCAAAGTAAATGAAATAAAAATATTGGATGTATTCAAATATTTGAAATAATTATGTTGTCTTTTGACTGTTCAAAATGACGTTTCATAACTTTCAGAATTCTTTAATATATCGTCTCAAAACGCAGTAAAATAGCATTTCAGAGACTCTGTATTTTCAAAATCATGCCCCCGGACCCCCTAGCGGGTTCTCGCGCCTACGGCGCTCGCCCCCCTGTCCTTAACAGTTCGCTACCCGGCCTGCCCTATCGCTATGAATTACAGAGAATAAAGTCGCTGTCGTTTTTTATAGCCATGAGAACCAGTGCCGTGCTTTTGGGGGACCCGGCCATTTTGGGGGCCCAAAAACAAAACCTATGACTGTAAGAAACTTGTAAATTAATTTTATAATCTTCAATCTAAACTTTGAAATCATTGTTTGTAAATATATATCTTAGAAATAGAACCAGATTTCCAGAAATGTAGGTTGTGGACACAAACTTTTTTACAAGATAGCTGGTTGCTATTCCCATTTTTTTGTTAATTTTCTCCGATTGTTCTAGTCTCGTTCTGACTTTTTTTTTTTTTTTGGGGGGGGGGGGAGGGGGCAGATGTGAGTCAGCTACTAATGTACCAGGGACCCCGCTCATGCATTGCTTGATTCCGCCCCTGACCAGAACAAAACATTAAAAGCTAATTTGGACAGGGAAAAGTTCAACTCATCTCCTGATGGGCCCCAAGCCAAAAGTGAATAAAATCGTTTGTTGTTGGCCAGAATAAAATATTAAATGCCAAATTGGACATGAGAGAGTTATATAAATCCTTGCATGTTTGCATAGTGATAATAGTAGTAACACTGAAATTCTAAAAATTTGCGCGATTCTGGTTGTTCAGCTTTGTTGGCTGAGTCAACAGGGTAAAACCCTGGGTATATATACGAGATTGATCATAAATGTTTATTATCAATCTCGTATATACCCAGGGTCTTACCTGTTGACTCAAAGCCAAGCTGAACAAGAATCACGTCAATTTTCAGAAAAGCGAGATTGTTGACCGGGCAATATACGGGCAACATTTTTCTTCAACTTTCGACGTCAAACTTGCGTTGCAAGTTGAAAAGCGTTGTTGCACGCCCACCTTAAACATTGTTACGCAACAATGATTTTGTTGCAAGTTGAAAAAATTTGTTGAAAAAAGTAGACTCCGGTTCTCATGGCCGTAACCAGGGGGGCTAGCGCCCCCCTAATCGCCAGAAGGAGGGGGCTGAGCCCCCCTAAAAATTAGACGTGAAAGCACCAGTTTTTTCCGCTGCCAGTTAGCGCAGACGTATGGCGCAGAGAAAGATTCAATCTTTCTTTGTCCCGACTCCACGGCGAGACTCGCAAGAAACAGAGACTGAAGTTGGTAAGTTAACCAAGAATAACTTTACAGTTAAAGCTATTGATGCGAAAGCGCCAAAGAACCTCGCAGTCATTGGAAATGTTATGCATCACCAATGCTTTAATATATATATAAAGCCCGGCCTTCTCGCTATAGGATGTACGCCTTTCATAAAAATTCTGCTTTCTCCTGGAAGGAAGTAAAGGTAAACTAAAATTATCTTGTTTATGATCATATTTTGTTGTAAAACGGACCCCAAAATGCAGGAAAACGCGTTTCAGAGTTAGAAATCCCCCTAGAGGGTTCTCGCGCCTTCGGCGCTTGGCCCCCCTAACCTGAAACATCTTCCTACGACCCTGCCAGTTCTACTTACTGCGACATGCTCATTCAACTTGCAACAAAATCATTGTTGCGTGACAAATGATGCTTAAGGTGGTGGTAATACGTGCAACACTATTCCAATTGCAACGAAACAATGTTGCAGCAATTTGTTGCTCGATCCCCATGAATGTTTGTGTAGTAACATTCCTTGATCAAATATTTGCATGTCAGGCATATAAGTGATTGATTATTCGTTCAATTGGGGTCGAAAGATATTAAGATAAGCAATAGCTGAATTGGTAAATTAAACGTATATTATAAGTGTTACCACAAATTCTTGCCTTAGTTACTATATAGAGAATAATACATGGATGTGCGGAAATATGAAATTTATTTCGAGTGTTGACCAGGATATCTCACGAGTGAGCGAAGCGAACGAGTGACATATCCTGTTCAACACGATCATAAATAATCGCACATGTGAGATTATCACGTTTATTAGTGGCGGAAAAATCAATAAAACACTCTATTTTATATAATAAAACAGTAATAATTCATCCCTGTCTTAGGGTTTCCTCAGAAGAAAATAAAGTTGTCTGGCGCTTTTAAGAAAATTAAATTACTAAGGCAGATAATTTTTAATACATTTTCCCAGAGAGTAAAATCGTCTGACTTTTTTAGCCCGAAAAGTGTCAAATGTATTTAGCTCACAGAACTAATATAATATAACGTTGGTTTTACTGAGGAGGGAAACCGCAGGGAACCCGCAGAAAAAAAAACCAGACACAGGAACCTAGTGAAATTTGAAACTGGTGTTACTACTTACTCACATCCGATCGGAAGAACAATCAAAATATCAAATTTCAAATGCGCATTTCTAGAACCGAATTTGCATCAGAGAGGAAAAGTTAAAAACACGAGTGATTGCGTCATTGCGCTTGCCATTTGGAAAACGACCAAGGTCAGGTCAGCAACGTTCCGAAGTAATACAGCAATATTCATACAAACTATATATTTTCTTTTAGAATTACTACCATGTTTTCTCGACACTACTGTGGACATTTACTCACTGCGTGCTGTGGTATCTTGTGGTTAATACTTAGCTTTAAAGTTCATACGTTGCATGGTCATCCAATATCGACTAGCAGTCGAGGTAAGAAATCATTGCGTAACATGTACTGCATTCTGACCTATCTAGCTGACAAAACACAAATTATGTAATTTTAATAGAGTGGGTATAAACTATATGCAAGATAAAATAGAATGAGGTTTATCAATACCACGCGTACACAAAGTTAATTAATGAGAAGTTTATTGGGATCTTCGGTATTAGGGTGTTGTGGTGTATTTCATACGGTATTACGGTAATTTTGCAGCTTTGGTACGGTATTCTGTTTTATCCATCCAAGCAGTTTCGGTGTTCCGCTTGTTTTCACACGGTTCTACGTTGGGTTTTTTTACAATTTTTTTCACGGTATTGCGGTTCAGAGTCCCTAATGCCCCCCTGATCGTTAGTTGAATTCAATAGCTGAAAAACCACTTTAATTGCATTTTCCCAACTATCAATTAACTTTTTATGATATTTGTACTCAATTACCTGGGTTGTAGTTCAATAGTCTACAAAAAATAGAAATCTTCTTTTGTTGAATATTTTGTTTGATTATTCTTGCTGTTTTCCCTGTTATAGTCATGTCCAAAATAACCAAAGTACTTTATGTAGGTGTGACCACAAAACAAATGCCTAATTAAGGAATTTATGCCTAATCCAGGAATAGGTGAATACCTCCGATATATTGATATTGCACTGATTACCGTTTTCCCGTTTCTTTTTGACTGACATCGCCATAAACCAAATTTGACTAATTTTAATATTCTTTTATGTGAATTTTAATAAGCCTTTCTGGCCTCGTTTGTGTGTCAAAAAATAGAGGAAATTCTCCTAATATATATAGATAGTCGCAAAGTAGTGTTTAAAAAATTAATCAATGAATTAACCCTTTAACACCCAGCCCCAGTGTCCGATGTATACACGCCTATAGTGACATTTTAAACTTTTACATTTTCATAAACTTCCGCGGTGAGAATTCTGGCATGTATTTTGGAATCTACATGCATTAAATGTTTTACTAGAACTAAAAATAATTTTAATTTTGCCACGTTGAATGTCGCCATTCATTTTTGGGAAAGTAACTATAATGTTAAATTTTGCAACACATTTTTCGCTCGTTTTTCAAATTTATTTAAACGGTAAAGTGTTAAAACGTGTATGTATGCTGACTGTTAATTAGGGCCGAGTGCAGAAACGCCGTTCAATTGTTGTTTAAACTAAACTAAACTAAACTAAACTAAACTAGATAAGCTGCAAAAAAGATGACTATGTTAGAGAGCTGTCATTAGTTCTACCGCGGAGGGGGGCAGAAGGTAAGGTGCTGGACCATAAAACTATAAATCAAACTTTTGTGGGCTACGAAAACATTTTGAAAAACTTTGATCGGCCATGAATTTAAGGTGTACTGGGCCACGAAACCAAAACAAATTTCATAGTTGGGTCTGCATAAAACCATCCAGGGAAATGGTATTGGGCCACCAAACTTTAACAACATTTTCAGTTTTCTTTCTGAACCCCCCCCCCCCCCCCCCCCCCCTCTCTCACCGATAGAATGAATTAATTGTCTTTGGTTTTGCAATGTTGTGGTCGACGACGGTTAAATCCAAGGTTATATCTTGTTTAGCCACTCACTGTTTATTATAAAATAACATGTATACTACGCGAGCCCTGATTGGCCAATTGCCGTGTTTGGATCAGAGTATCCAAACACGGAAAATTCCCGCCAAAACGATTTTTTGAAAATGTCGGACAGTATATCATATTCACTTGTGATTATTTTATAAAAGAAATACCAAATGTTTTTTTCCGTGTTTGGAGACTCTTATCCAAACACTTGGGAAATTGCTCGACTTTCGAAAACCTAAAAACACTCGCCTACGGCTCGTGTTTTGTTACGCTTTTCTCCAGTCTCGCAATTTCCCGCGTGTTTGGATCAGAGTATCCAAACACGGAAAACCATTTGGTATTTCTTTAATCCTAAACACTGTCTAACTAAGTCACCGTTTCTACAATTAGCCTAGTTTGGTCAGCTGTTGACAGTGACGTAAACACTGCAGAATTATCCAAGGTTCAAGCAAGTACAATTCTTCGTTTCGCTTCGCTCCGCTCCGTTCCGTTCATTTCCGTTCATTTCCATTCATTTCCGTTCATTTCATTCATTTGTTTCATTTATTTCATTTCGTTTATTTCATTTCATTTATTTATTTCATTTCATTTATTTCATTCATTTCATTTCATTTCATTTCATTTCATTTCATTTCATTTCATTTCATTTCAAGAAAAGAAAAGAAGTTTATTACCAAACATGCATTTTTTTAATAAGGGTTGTTTGACTGGAAAACACTAGATGACATTAATTTGGATGGCATGCGCTACCGTGGTGAATGGTACACACTTGATTGCAGACTGAAAGACTATAGAATCAATGTGTCGTTGTGGCGTGGTGTGGATTACCCTGACAATCAAGTTAATCAAAAACATATTACGTTATCCAATCAAACATTTAACATTACAAATGTGACATATCAAGATAGTGCAAGCTACTTTTGCAGAGCAAAAGGCAGAAAGGATAAGTCGCTTGGATACTTAAAGGTGTCAGTAGGTAATATTTTTTATTCTTGTTTAATTTTTTGTAACAGGCCGTAACATGCTGTAATGATAATTATGACGACGACGGCAATAACGACGACGACGATAACGACTGCAATCAAGAATTTTTTAATTATTTCTTCTACACGGAGAAACTTTATGAAATTTTCATCCAGTTTTTTTAACCAAGTTAAACTAAAATTTAATGGCTTGCTCCTTGGTCTATGATCCATCTTTCCACAAACGTTCATGAGGCAAAAACATAACCTCCCGGTGGAGGTAATAATAATAATAATAATAATAATAATAATAATAATAATAATAATAATAATAATAATAATAATAATAATAATAATAATAATAATAATAATAATAATAATAATAATAATAATAATAATAATAATAATAATAATAATAATAATATAATAATAATAATAATAATAATAATAATAATAATAATAATAATAATAATAATAATAATAATAATAATAATAATAATAATAAATAATAATAATAATAATAATAATAAGTAATAGCATGGCATTCCGGTTGATTAGTGATTAAATGTCACTCAAGCCCCGGGAGGTTTAATAAAAGTCCCGAGGGCGAAACCTCCCGAGGCTGGAGGGACATTTACTAAACCTCCCTCTCTTTTACTAAACCTCCTTCGGCTTTCGGGTACATTTAATCACTAATCAACCTCAATGCCATGCTATCACTTTTGGTGGAGTCAACAACTTCAAAGTGAATAAATTATTAAGTTGTGATTAATAGTATTGGGAATTCGATAAGTGTTCACTTCACGTGTATTTACGTGTATTTGTTAGTTATTATATGCATAAGCGAACTTTGACGTAAACATTAGGTATGATTAGTTACTAATCGTACCTAATACATAAAGATTAGGTATGATTAGTTACTAATCTTACCTAATGCATAAAGATTAGGTATGATTAGTTACTAATCTTACCTAATCTTTATGCATCGGGTTATTTAGAGATTACATGTCCGTCTGGGAACAATGAAAACCGAGGTGGCCGTGATATAATAATAATAATAATAATAATAATAATAATAATAATAATAATAATAATAATAATAATAATAATAATAATAATAATAATAATAATAATAATAATAATAATAATAATAATAATTAAAAAGTAACATAAGGCCATAAAATTGTCTGGCGTTAATAGCCAGAGTAAAATGCATAATACTTGTGAGTCGTATGCCACCCAGAAAGAGTTAGACTTAGATTTTTATTTTGGCCAATAATTTTAATTTCTTCCATGTAATATAGGTGGGAAGGCTTTCCAAACTCCAAACATCATAAATGGAAAAGAAATAAATGGAAAAGAAATTAATGCAAAAGCTGGCGATACAGTCTCCTTAGTCTGTCAAGTTGAAGGATGGTATGCAATGCGTTGGTACAGTAATAACAACCAGAGTTTGCTACACAAGGACATTTCGTTCTGGAAAGCCAACTACATCCGGATCACAAGAGAGCGTTTGGAAATAAAAAATGTTACTGAACAAGATAGTGGGTCGTACACGTGCGAAGTACAGCGATTTTTAGTTGGTTGGAAAGCAATTAACAGTATTCAAGTTAAAGTTCAAGCAATGGCAAGAAGTATAGATAATAATAAGAACATAACCCCTTAGTCAAGCTTAAATAGAATACATGTCCATTACGTGCTAAACAATAAAGACATGCAAGGATTTTAGCAACAAACTAAATATATATTTTATCAATAATTATAATATCATAATTTCAAAATTATCCTCAGAAAAAAAAGAAACAGAAATATTATACTTAACCCTTTAGACTTGGGGTGAAAAGTACCCGGGCCGACCTTAAATGTTTATATTTCAACAAGCATTAAAATTATCATTATTTTTGGGGTGGAAAAAATCGTGAAAAAATATTTAGTAACAAAAAAGTTGCAGTGTATTTCTGAACACTACTAAACCAGTAATTTAGTTGCACTTCAGTGGCCGACACTTCACGACATTGTTGGGGGGGGGGGGGGGGGGGGGGGGGGCGAGGGCGAAGCCGCTGAAACTCTGAAAGAGTTGCCTTCAAATACTGTAACTATAATTTTCACACTCTAATCACATAGAAATAGCTTACTTAAGCTACAACACGAATTACAGTATCATTTTATTTAATCCTAGTTGCTAGTGGCTCAATCTAATGCCAGGAAATAACTTTCTTCAAGGTCTTTTTAAAATTGACCTGGTAGAAATTTCACTATTTGCGCACAGTTCCGCCGATATGGCAACGCCGCCTGCAGCTATGCCTTTTTTCTGTTTTAATACGGGTACAAGAATATTTGAAGTTGAGTTTGTGGACTTACACTATGCATTTTAATTTACTGGCATTTCAAAAAATTCTTACCATTTAGTTACTAAGCTAATGTGCTATCTATTTGGGAAGGGGCAGCCGCCCCCTCCCCCCCCTAGTGTCCGCAACCGTTGCACTTTTTCATTTCATTACAATAGTAACAATGAAAATAAGTATATGACTTCACAAAGAGAAACCAATTTGACATGGCTTCTGCATGTTCACAAAAAGCCAGAAATAATACTGAAAAAACGTTTTTTGACACTTCTCAAAATCAAACATTTTTACTACAGATGACGTTATAATGATTTTATCGCATTCAGCCAGTGAGATCTAGATATAACTGGAGTGATAGATTTGGCTCGTCGATTGAAGCTAAACATGGTTTGACAAACGGAAGAAACAAGCATGTCTGAGTTTACCTCCCTAACGATTTACCACTTAAGGTTACGTTACACCACAGAAATTTAAAAAACAAAAAAAAATTTCGTAATTAGCTGCCTTAAGCCAAATGCTGAAAGGTTTTGAAAAGTTTATTTCGTTTAAAGCAAAATTCATTAAGATATTTAGCGATGAAAATTGCAAGCAGCTCTGTTTTCCCGCGAAATTTAAATGTTCCAAGGCTTGTTTTCTTCAGCTTTAAATTTCAGCTAAACTGCCGTATTCAAAGACTGTTGTTGGACACGGGTTTTGGCCGATTGTTTTCAAATTTTCACAATGTATTGGAGACAATAAGAGCTTCAAAAGTGTGTGCGGTAGCTATACGATTCTTTTTTCATTTCTGAGTAATCGACTACGATTCATGGTATGCACGCAACTTAACTGAGGTTGCAAAAGAATGCCTTATATCTCAAAAAGAACAAAAAAAACCATAGCTACCGCACACACTTTTGTAGAACAGCTAGTTGAGTTGCAATTAAAACTATTTTACATGATTTGATTGAAACTATAGTTCAACAAAAGTCGCGGCGCAAAGCGAATGCGTTTTCAGAATTTTGTCAAAACAAAACAAGTTTAAATACTTTTCAAAATTGTAAATCAACTGTCCAATTCTACAATCATTTTGCTATAAACTGTAAAAATTTGAATTTGATTGCTTTTAAACTCAACGCGCAGTTGCATTTTTCGCAAAGCACTACTCCAAGGTGTTACGTAACCTTAATAACGCTATAGACCTTATTCAAAAATGGCCGCCGAATTAGAATTCTTTTATGTGCATATAAATTAGCAAAAAATGACCTCGTTTTAAAGTAAAAATTATTTTGAATTTCACACATGAAAACGAGTTCATAAGGGCTAATTTGTATGTATATAAAATAATTCTAATTCGGCGGCCATTTTTGAATAAGGTCTATTAAATAATGAGAGTTTGTGCAAGGGAGCGCCAATTTGAGAGCCTGTGTACGAGGTCGTGGCAATGAACTCTGTATAAACCTGGAAGGCTGACCGCCAATCAAAAAGTGAGGCCAGAAATAGCGAACGTGAGGCATTTTTGAAAGTCAGTTTCAGGCTCCTGCGCGCGGTTATAGTGACGGCAAATTTTGTATGCGGAAACCTAGAATAGTCAAGAACCACTACAAAAACCTACGGAGCCCCATAAGGGACATGATAGCATATAACAATTTTTTATGTCGTGCAACAATTTTTTCATGTCGTGCAACAATTTTTGATGTCGCGCAACAATTTTTCATGTCGTGCAACAATTTTTCATGTCGTGCAACAATTTTTCATGTCGTGCAACAATTTTTCATGTCGCGCAACAATCTTTCATGTCGCGCAACATTTTTTTATGTCGCGCAACAATTTTTCATGTCATGCAACAATTTTTTATGTCGCGCAACAATTTTTCATGTCACGCAACAATTTTTTATGTCGCGCAACAATTTTTCATGTCATGCAACAATTTTTTATGTCGCGCAACAATTTTTTATTTGGTTCCAGACCTCTCTAGAAAGCTAGAGCTCTGCCAAGATCAAGATGGCGACGAAGTCAAATGCAAATGATGTGAGTATATCCTTAAAACTTTAGTGAAATTTAGGAAGTGCAAGATATACATATTGCTTAGTTGTTTTTTTGAACTGTTTACGATGGGAGCATTCAGCCAATTGTTTAAGTATCTTAGTAGTTTCTGACCGATTTATTAAACATAAGATGGCTCGCCGGCTCGAGCTCGGTGCATGCTGTGCAACTGTTTATACGAACTTCATTCTGATATTTTTACTAAACGTATTCCTGTTTTGTCGTTGTTTCAGTAGAATTAGTTACTAGCTACTATAAATATTGAACCTTAGTCTTTTTATTATCAGTTGACCATTTTTTTGAGAAAAAGAAACGTTAGTGAGATTGTCATCCAAAGATTTGTTGACAACAAGGTACAGTCACTACAGTGTATATTAATTAATATTTATCTTTGCATTTTTCTAAGGGTTTAGGTATGATAAAAACTCATCAACTTTCACAATTTTTCTTTAATTGGTAGATTGATTGAATTTTCTGTATGCTAAATTCTCAAAATGTATATCTTCTATTGAAAATATTAATGAGTGAATGCTCAAATAATGAGTGATTGCCTATTGGCCACACTCCTATAATTTTTGTGTACATGTATGTACAGTATGTCACACAAATGAATGACAGCTAGTAAATAATATTAAAATACAAGTCACAAGGGTCTGTGTAATAATAATAGCTAAGTTGATCAAATTTTTGTACATTTTAGATGGATTGTGAGTCAGCTGCCATAGCATCTGTTGAAGATCTAGAAGAGTTGGGTTTAACTGCAAAAGGTGACATCCTTGCTCTTCAAGCATTTTGCAAATCTAGAAAGTCAATGGACAACAGAGAGGAGAAAAAAAAGAAACTCATTGACTTAATAAAAGGGAAAAAAAAGCTCATCAAAGTCTAAGCCATCAGAGTCATCTACAGCAAAGACTAAAACTAAAGAAAAAGATCGGCAGATTTCAATTGGATGGTTGCATTTTGACACAACTTCTAATCAGTACATTGCAGTCCGTGCTGCTAAAGGTGGAGGAACCAGATATATGACAGCACCTGTAACCAGCTCGAAAGATGACATTTTATCAGCATGCAAAGATCTTTTCTTTCCTAAAGGCCATTCTATACATGGAGATATCTCTTCAATGACAGTTAATCTAGGTAACTTTAAATGTATTGTCATTGATTCATTAACACTTCCAAATGGAACTAAGTGTGATTTCACACTACAGTCCTACCTTGATGTTCACAAATTGCAACGCCCACAACTTTATTTAATGACAAAACTGAAAAACATTTGTGATCAGGATATGGAAACTGAAGTTTTGGATGATTCAACAGATGATGAAGATTTTCCACCTGCATTTTCAGCAACAAATTAAAAGAGCAACACATCAAGCCACATGGTTATTCCTGGGGAGAAACATGATGAAAGTCTAGAGAAAGATAATCAGTTGAAAATTCTTCAACAAGATAGATTAATTCGTGTGCCAACAGAACCTGACATTTCTGAAGAACATGTCCTTATTTCTGTTCGTCATGTCCAGCTTGGTGTCTGTACACGAGCCTTTAGACCAGATGATAAAATGTTGGGAGTATATGATTGGGTAGGATCTCTCAGTGCTGTACCAGAATTCTTTCATCTTTACTTGCAATTACCATGCAGACTACTTTATCCTTCAGAAGATGTAAGTATGGCACAGATGCAATTGCTAAATATGAGAGTGGTGGAGGACCCCCTTCCACTGGATGACAAAGATGTGGAAATATCTTTGCGAGGATTTGGGCCTAATCTTGAAGTTCCCAAGAGGCCAGAAACATCTACAAGCAGTTTTAATAATGAAGTACCTAACAGCATTGAGCCTCCACGACAACTTCTTGTTGATGATTCTGAGTGAGTTTTTTTATATTAATACCATATCTGACCAGTTAAGGATCCACCCCTGTGTTTCTTGTTTTATCAAAAAGAAGGGGGTGGGTTGTAATTGTAATTTAATACACTTGTGGAAGAACTTTTTAGCCAAAAACAAAAGGTGGGCACTTACCCGAACATGTACTTGGGTGCTTAACTGGTCAAATACGGTATAAATTGTAAGCCAGACCATATCAGGGTTAGAATTACAGTAGGCAGAGATTTAAAATTTAATATACATGTATTTAATTTATACTGTTTTGGAAATTATTTGGGTTGATCCTTCATAGAGCCATTCATAATATGCATTGCCACCTTTTTCTTAATTTATTGAGATGAGATTTATGAGATTAAATTTTCTATTATTTACTTTAAAGAGGTCAACTCTACCTTTTGAGGTTATTATTATTTTCTGTTAAATTCGAAAAACGTGTATTCCAAAACTGAAGAAAATATTAAAATCGGTCACTCGGTTCTGTTTTTATGTTCTGTCAAAGATTGAGTTTAAACAACGACCGCGTTAAAAGGTAGCCTGGCACTAGCAAACGTGTGCCGTCATACCGGTAAAATTGAGCTCGCTCCGGCAAAAGGCTACAACATTGTCAACATGCTAACCAGGAGAGTTTTTCGAAAAGATACCCGGCCACAAGTTTGACTCCACGACTTAATTATCAAGAATGGCTTTGGTATTTTAGTTTACCAAACGGCAACAGCCATACAATGGGTTTTCGCAAACAAAAACACTACGCCTAGTAGGCCTATGTCACCTGGAGGGGAAGAAGGGTACGATTCATTTTTGTCTTGATGAGACAAAACTATTGAGTTTTAAACTATATTATTAGTTTTAACTATTGAGTTATTGATTTGACAGAAGTCTGGATATACATAGCTTGTCAGAACTGTAGTTTTGCTTTTGCAAAATTGGATCTGCTGCCATAGCTTCATCTATATCACCTTCTACTTTAAATATCGCAAAACTCACCCAAACACAATTAAGAAGACTCGTTGACAGAGTGTGAAGAAGATATACCTTAAAATGCCCCAAAATACTGATAATACACGTATTTGCATGAGTAAATAGGTGGCAAATAGCCTGCGTGGCAAACGAAAGCTCGAACATTGGAATATTTGTTCGATAATTAGACAACTTACCGGTATGATGTCACTGACTATGTAGTACCCATTCTTCTAAACGACTCGGTCGTACATCAAGAGGTACTTAGAATCTCCCCCCAGTAAGTCATGCGCTTTTACTCCAAATTCATTTTTTCCCTCACTTTTGCAAAGTTAGATGATAGCTGCTTTGAAAATATACATAATTTCAAAAGGTACAGTATAGTTGACCTTTAACATTACTGTACTGTACATGGAGGCAGGACATATTTGTATGCCAGTAGATAGTTATTACACAATATACTAGGACAGGCCTGTTCCATGAAATTGTAGGGGGGGGGGGGGGGGTGACATTAATGTTTTTTTAGAAATCAGTGTCCTAATGCCAAACTTTTAACAGGAACTAAAATTAGTAGGGAATTTCAATGACTTTATTGTTTCTAATTTGATTGGGGGTTGGCCATTGGGGCTCTCTATATATCAAGAGATGTGTTTTGTAAAATGGAAATACCAACTGAAGTCACTTTCTAATTAATTAAATTGTTCTCTTTGTTTTGCTTTTTAGCAGTGGGAATGATGAACAGGGAGAAGATAACGAAAAGGCAGAAGTATTACCTGTACAGTATATACTATTATTGTGATCATAACAATACATTAACTTGTTACTGTAAACTTTTTAGTTGATATTAATAACAAAGGAAGATATTAAATTCTTCCCAGAATGCTTTGTAAAATGTTTTAAAGCATATGTATTAGAAGTACATGTCACAAAGCATTCTGGGAAGAGTGCAGTATCTTCCTTAATTAATAATTACTTGTTTTAGTATAACCGACATAATCAAATAAAGAGACAAACAATCAATTTTTTTTAATTTGCTGATTTATACTATAAATTTTCCTATTTTTTTTAACAGACTATTAATAACCAGGTTTATGTCTCAGGTGGCACCATCTCAACACAAACTTGTATAGGCCATGTGTGCAGGTACTGTATGTATGTATGTATGTATGTATGTATGTATGTATGTATGTATGTATGTATGTATGTATGTATGTATGTATGTATGTATGTTTGTTTATATGTATATATTTATATAATTATGTATATAATTATGTATATAATTATGTACATGTATATATGTGTATATGTGTATATATGTATACATGTATGTGTATGTATGTACTGTATATATGTATCTTGACAGATATTATCTTGATGGTTTATATATTAAATGGTCTTAAACAAAGAAGAAGAGGATTTCTGTTAAATATATATATATATATATACATGTAAAATGTCTATTGACCGAGACACTAAGATACAAAGCAAATGGAGGAGGGGACCTTACAGGTGCCATATATCCAAAACTATTTAATTAATCTCGTAAGGCAGGGATCACGCTCTTTAGTGAAATGCATTGCATGCATATTTAGAGATTTTGGTAAGTTCTTAATCGCCCCTCTAATTTAATTATATAGTACCATCTACATACGCAGAGCAACCATCATGGATGATATGATGAAAGCATTTGAATGTTCAAATATTTTAAATGTCAACGTGTCTTTTGTAATGATTGACAGCAGAGGTCAGGAAGAGATGGGTGAAGATTCTGGTGGCATCAGTCGAGATGCCTATTCTGGATTTTGGCAAACATTCTATGACAGATGTACACTTGGAGAAGATCAGAGGGTGCCAGCATTGCGGAATGATTTTCAAGTAGTACAATGGCAGTCCATAGCCAGAATCTTAGTTAAGGGTTATTTACAGGTTAATTACTTTCCATTTCTTATAAGTAAATGTTTTTTTACATCTATGTTGCTGGGAGAAACTTCTGTTTTAGAAGAAAGTCTCCTCGATTCCTTTAGGGAATATGTAGCAAAGGATGAAGCCCAGATTGTAAAAGATGTTTTGCTAGGCATTAGTAATCCAGATGACCAAGAAGTGTTGGAAATGGTTGATAGATTTGGTTGTAGAAAACTTCCAAATTCAGAGAACATACGTTCTATTTTTCTTGAAATTTCACATAAGGAATTAATTCAAAAGCCACAATATGTTGCAGATTGTTGGGCTCCAATATGTAGGCAGTGGTTGGCGTTCACAGAATTAATTGATATTGAAAGGGTTTATGAAAAGAGTTATCCAAC
This sequence comes from Paragorgia papillata, assembly GCA_035771165.1. NCBI lineage: Eukaryota > Metazoa > Cnidaria > Anthozoa > Scleralcyonacea > Coralliidae > Paragorgia > Paragorgia papillata. The sequence continues at coordinate 9,722,317 of JAWNZC010000322.1, read as the reverse complement.
TAACAAAAAAGTCTTAAATCTACTTGGTTCTCCCCCAGTCACCAATGACGGTGAGAAAGATGCCTTAGATTACTTAAAACGCCTTGTTCGAGGATTAAACCAGCAAGATTTGTCATCATTTTTGAAATTTGTTACTGGCTCGGACATGATGTGTGTGGACAAGATAACTGTTGAGTTCACACCATTAGATGGGTTCCAAAGGCGACCCATTGCCCATACATGTGGTGCGGTATTAGAGCTCCCTCGCACATATCAGTCTTTCCCCGAGCTTAGGGAAGAATTTAGTAACGTACTTCATCAGAGAGAGTGGATAAATGATATTATTTAGACAGTTAAAGTTTGAAATGGTTAATGCAGAGTTACATTAGTCGAAGTAGTGTTCTTATAAATTAAGAATAATTAAAGCCAGTGGCGGCGCTAGGGAGGGGCCTGGGTGGGCCGAGGCCCACCCAAAAATTCAGTGTGCCCACCCACAAAATTTTGGTATTTCCTCTTTTTCATGTTTAATTATTTATATTTAAACAAACATCCCATAAAAAGCTGTCTATTGTCAATGCGACACTAAATAAACTTTCCGTTAAATGAGATTCTGGCATCTGGATGTAACATCTGTATATCGACCCCATCTTTGTGCCCACTCAGGATCTTTTGTGCCCCCAAAAAAATACGGATAATTTAATTCCTGGCGCCGTCACTGATAAAGCATGTGGATTTGTTGATATTTTGAACATTTTGGTACAACCAGATTTTCATGAAATGATGTATTTATATTCAAAAACGTTTCACTACTGTGTGTATAAATTATATTAATGGAATAGAAACCCCCTGAATAGGTTAAAGTTTCAGAGAATTAGGTTAAAGTTTCAGAGAATGGTGATATCAATTAGCGGTCGGAATAAAAGATGTAATGAAATCACGATTCTATTAAGTACATGGGTTTTTTGACAAAGTGTCAAAAAGTGTATAATATATAAGTATATTTTAGGTAATATAATGGTATATTTTCAGGGGATTTCTATCTTGATAATTAAATACAACAGGACAAATATAATCGTTCAAATTGTTTATCATTTTTGTAAAGGCAAAATAAATTGTTTTTATTGATAGAATAAATTCTTTGATTTTTGATGTGTAACTGTATTTATTATTCAAGAGTCATTTCCGAAATGGCCCCTAGCAGGTCTTCATAAAGTTGTCTGGCTTCGTTTACATTTTCTGGGTAAGAAAAGTCATGATCCTCCATGAGCAGTCGAGCAAGCTCCATAAACTCTGCTGAGCTGCTAACTGAAGGTTCTTTCACACACTCTTCAGCAACGTCAAGATCATCTGAGTCAACAGCACATTGATAGTCAACTGTTCCATACATTTGTGGAAGGAAAAACAAAATATCAGGTTTGCCATCTGGTGATTCCGTGTTATTTGATGGTCGTATTTTATGTGTATTCCAGTGTCGAACAAGTCTTTCTAAATCGTACCGAATAATAGGCATGAAACAAAATTTCAAACATTCTACATGAATGTTATCGGTACCGTCATACAACCCCTCATCTCGTAAGTCCTTGAAGTATTTTATCCACCAATCAGTACACGACTTTCGAAGGAATGACCACCAACATTCAATGCGCTGATTTGAAGTTGACTTCCCGTACATGAAACTCTTTAAACCACCAAACGAGTCATCGTCATTTCGTCTAAAAAACCTTTGCATCCCTGCTACATATATATTTTCAGTACCACAATCGCCTCTTATTTTTCTTGCTGTGCCACCAAATTTTTTAACATAACGGGTGAAATAGTATGCTATAACTGCTGGGTCATTGTTCGTAGACGCAACCTCCAACCACAATATTCTTCGACTGTATCCGTCTATAGCCCCGTGTATGCAAAATCCGAACGGTTTGAGTTTATCGTAACCGTCGATATGCCAGGTGTCATTGGGTCCTCTTACACAATATTTTCTTCTCTTTAATTTGCCTTTCAATCTTCGATCAACTCCTTCAGGATCAAGGACTTTCAGTGTGTGGCGTACAGTTTCTCGGTCTATAGTTAATCCATGATCATTTACCAACCGCTGATGCATTTGTCTGTAACCAATGCTTTCTCCACTTTCTGACAACTCTAGCTGGATTGAGTCCATAACCTCATCCAAACTACTTTTACCAAGTCGTCTTCGTCTTCCGAGTTGTTTTAATATTCTTTTCAGCTGTCGAACACTCAGAGAGATGCCATGGTACAAACCAAGAAAAGCTATAATTTCGAAATACTTCATCCCAAGGTTAAAGTATTGTAATATTAATGAATTACGAGTCGTGTCCCTTCCTTGAAATGCTGGTAAATAATCTGGTACTGCCATTATCTTGTACGGAAATAGAAGATAACTTAAAGCAAGCACTTTAGAAAGCTCCCAAAATAGTCGTATTATCGTCATCTTTGCGCGACGCTTGCTTCCATTGAATGCATATGATTAAAATTTAATATTCATTTCTGAGTCACGAAAAATTGTTGCGCGATATAAAAAAAAAATTGTTGCACGACATAAAAAATTGTTGCACGACATAAAAATTTGTTGCGCGACATAAAAAATTGTTGCACGACATAAAAAAATTGTTTGCGCGACATAAAAAATTGTTGCGCGACATAAAAAATTGTTGCATGACATGAAAAATTGTTGCACGACATAAAAAATTGTTGCATGACATGAAAAATTGTTGCATGACATGAAAAATTGTTGCACGACATCAAAAATTGTTGCACGACATGAAAAAATTGTTGCGCGACATGAAAAAATTGTTGCACGACATAAAAAATTGTTGCACGACATGAAAAATTGTTGCGCGACATCAAAAATTGTTATATGCTATCATGTCCCTTATGGGGCTCCGTAAAAACCATCACAAAAACAGCCGAATATGTATTTTTACACAGGATATGGAAAAGAACAAGTGCTTCACTCGGTATAAGATAAAGTCTGCAACTCACCAGCTGCAATAACATTAAACTGTCGAAAACACGTTTTAAATGGGTAAAAATGATGTCCGGTTTCATGTTTTTAAACTGACGATTTTATAAAATCAAACTTTTAAACTAACTTGTGTTACGAACTAAAGTTCTATTTTTGGTGGTGTTACGTTCAATTCTCGATTTTTTCGGCAAAAATGTAAAAATTCTGTGGAAGACTGAGACTGACGTAACTTTTTTTCGGATTCCAAACAACTGCTTTGTGAACGGGCGTATGCTTTGTGAACGGATGTATGTATGCTTTGTGAACGGGTGTATGCTTTGTGAACGGGTGTATATACTGCAGTAAATCATCTTTAATTTGAGCTATATATATATATAATATTTAAAACACAAGCAGGAGTGTTTTATCAGATTTAAAACCACGAGGGCGCAGCCCGAGTGTTCTAGATCTGATAAAAACACGTGATGCGAGTGTTTTGAATGGCTTCAAAAACGATTCGTTATTGGATGTTATGTTCATTAGTATTCTTTATATAAAATTGTATCTTCATTAGTATTCTTTATAAATTATAAAATTGTATGTTCATTAGTATTCTTTCTGACGTCAAGAAGTTTTATCAGGTATAAAACCACGGACATGGTACTGACTTCCTTTGTGTTTTCCTCATGAATTATTAATGAGTTTTGAAATATATATATATTTCTAAAATTCATTAATAATTCATGGCAATTAGACTCGCTCTAAGTTTCTCGCTGGTTTTTAACGGCTGAGATAAGCTTAATTTTCAAAATTACTACGCCAATGAACGTATGAAGTGATTCTTTTTAGAAGCCATTTAAAAACCTTGCAGTACGGGCTTTATCGGCTCTAAAACACTCGGCTATCGCCTCGTGTTTTATATCCGATAAAGCCCTCCTGCGCGGTTTATAAATATTACATATATATATATATATAAAAATCATTAATAATTCATGAGGAAAACAATAAGCGTATCGGATCTATATATGTGATATAGACTCGCTCTAAGTTTCTCGCTGGTTTTTAACGGCTGAGATAAGCTTAATTTTCAAAATTATTACGCCAATGGAACGTATGAAGTGATTCTTTTTAGAAGTCATTTAAAAACCTTGCAGTACGGGCTTTATCGGCTCTAAAACACTCGGCTATCGCCTCGTGTTTTATATCCGATAAAGCCCTCCTGTGCGGTTTATAAATAGTACATATATATATATATATAATAGTTAAAGTAGTCGTTTACAATAGACCACTCAGTGCTCGATACTTTTGAAGGTAGAGCAAGATAGATTTGAACGTTGCTACTCAGAAACTAAAGTGAAACTTTTTCAGTTGCCTGATGATCGCTTAACGCGTGAAACTCGGAGTAGCAACGTTCAGTTCAGAGTAGCAACGACTTATTGACAACTTTGTTTATAAATTGTCTTCCACAAACTTACACTTACATCGCTGATTATTTCAGAACTTGTAGTGGACGAGCTACCTGCATCTAAGAACCACGACCTTAACGTGTGCTTGCAGAATTCTGAAGTATGTTTAGGTCCGCGCATTAGTTCCTGAAAACGTCGGAGAAGATCCAAGTAACTAGATCCATAGCTCGTATTATCATGGCTAGTGACGCTGGCCGGTCTATAAATACAAGAAACAACAAATCGATAAATAAATAAATACATTGTCACTGTCAACAGATTTCTTATGAATATGTTCTGATATAATTTTTGTGTTTCCATAAAGTTATAGAAACACCGATTGGAATTTTGAGAAGACGAGATTATTATATTTTTACATACTCTTATTAGCGCTTCGCTGATCTGGGGCCGTTGCTACTGCGAATGTTTTGAATACATATAGCTTTAAAACGACCCATTTGATAAGTTCATTGGCGTAATCATTTTGAAAAACCAACGTTGTCTAAGCCGAGAAAATGAAAGCTAAAATTTATGAAAATCCGGAGACTGTTTTATCAGATATGTGGTGGGTGTGTCAGGTGGTAGGGCTTTTCTGTTCTGAAGAAGGGGTTGATCCCCGAAACATAAATGTAGTAATAAAATGATTTTTTAAAAATAAATTTTGATGTGGTATTTAAATCATCATTCATCATCATTCATCATTCATCCATCATCATTCATCCATCATCATTCATCCATCATCATTCATCCATCATCATTCATCCATCATCATTCATCCATCATCATTCATCCATCATCATTCATCCATCATCATTCATCCATCATCATTCATCCATCATCATTCATCCATCATCATTCATCCATCATCATTCATCCATCATCATTCATCCATCATCATTCATCCATCATCCATCATCCATCATCCATCATCCATCATCCATCATCCATCAACCATCATCCATCATCCATCATCCATCATCCATCATCCATCATCCATCATCCATCATCCATCATCCATCATCATTCATCCATCATCCATCATCCATCATCCATCATCCATCATCCATCATCCATCAACCATCATCCATCATCCATCATCCATCATCCATCATCCATCATCATCATCATCATCATCATCATCATCATCATCATTATTATTATTATTATTATTATTATTATTATTGTATCAATTTCACATTGATGATGTCATCAACGGTATTATAGTTCCTGAGATTCAGTGTCAACAAGACTCCTCAAATTTCAAGAACTTTCCTGAGGATCCTAGCCCAATGGATGATAGCGGTTTTCTGCAACTCCAATATTCTGGTGTTAATTCCGATGTCCTCCATTCTCTTGCAAATGTTTTTTGGTGTTGTTCCCAATGTCCCGATAATCACTGGAATGATCGTCACTGTCATATTCCCATAGTTTTCTCAGTTCTCTAGCAAGGTCTTGGTATTTTTCTATCTTTTCTACTTCCTTCGTGTTTGGCCTTGTGTCGTAAGGAACTGCGAAATCTACAATTTGGCATGCTTTCTTCCCTTTATCGATGATAATCATATCTGGACGTCTGGCTTCAATGACATGATCCGTTTGCACATTAAAATCCCAGTGTCTTACATTCCGCATTTTCTGTTACAGGCGCTGGTTCGTGCTCATACCATTTCTCCTTAATCTGAATCTCTTTTTTTTTGCACACGTCCCAATGTATTCTTTTCCCTACCCAATCATGTCTCCTCTTGTATTCCTTCTGCGCCATTTTACTGCATTCACTTAACAAGTGATTTATCGTCTCAGTCTACCATGCCACACATTCTGCACTTGCTTTCTTCCTGTGTTCTATCAATTCTCGCTTTAATCACATTCGTTCTTACTGCTTGTTCCTGTGCTGCCATAATTAACGATTCTGTCTCCCTCTTAATTATTATTATTATTATTATTATTATTATTATTATTATTATTATTATTATTATTATTATTATTATTATTATTATTATTATTATTATTATTATTATTATTATTATTATTATTATTATTATTATTATTATTATTATTATTATTATTATTATTATTATTATTATTATTATTATTATTATTATTATTATTATTATTATTATTATTATTATTATTATTATTATTATTATTATTATTATTATTATTATTATTATTATTATTATTATTATTATTATTATTATTATTATTATTATTATTATTATTATTATTATTATTATTATTATTATTATTATTATTATTATTATTATTATTATTATTATTATTATTATTATTATTATTATTATTATTATTATTATTATTATTATCTAAAATTGCAAAGAGTCAACCTCATACAGCCTATATTGGCCTAACAAAGGGTTATAAATCCAAATTCACATATTTCATGCGCACAATCGAATCTTTCGAAGAATATGTAGAGCCAATTCAGAAAGTGCTGAATGAAGTTTTTCTGCCGACAATTTTTGGGCAAGATGAACAGTTTACTGATGAACTTAATGAACTTTTCACTCTACCATCAGCTCAAGGGGGTTTGGGAATGCCTTCCCTGAAGGACGAATCACCACAGCAATACGCCGCTTCAACCTCCATAACAACATCCCATGTAGAGTCGATTATAACACAGAGTGTGACGATGAAACAAAGCGAGCCATCAATAGAAGATATGAAAAAGAATCAACAGAAATTGAAAGCCACATCTCTTAAACTAAAAAGGGAAAGAATTGACGCTTCTCTGCCTTCAGACCTATTACCACAAGTGAATCAAGCAAGAGATAAGGGAGCCAGCTCGTGGCTAAATGCAATGCCACTTGAGGATCAGGGTCTCTGTTTGAACAAACAAGAATCTAAATTCTTGTTTGTTCAAACAGAGACCCTGATCCTCTGCGCTATAATTTACCGTCGTCCGATTTACCAAGTTATTGTCCATGTGGTGAGAGTTTTTCCATGCATCAACCATTCCCTGTCATGTAAGAAGGGTGGCTTTGTGGCGCAGAGGCATGATGGAATTCGAGATCTGCTGACATCAGTAATCAGTAAAGTTTGCAAGAATGTGGAATCAGAACCACACCTTCAACGAAAGATTGAATTTGAGAACAGCAAATACAAGCCTGGAAGCACGATTAGACATTAAGGCGAGCGGATTCTGGTCACGTGGAGTTACGGCATGTTAGAATAACGCATGTTAACTCTGCAAGTAACTAGAATAAAACAACGGCACAGATTTTCAAAGAACAAGAGAATGAAAAGAAGAGACAATATTTACAAAGAGTATTGGAAGTCGAACATGGTTTTCTTACACCTCTTGTATTTGGAACCAATGGTGGGATGGGAATCGAATGCACTATTTTTCTAATGGAGAATCATACGCTATTGTTATAGCTTGGCTGCGAACACGCATATCTTTTGAAGTTTTACGATCTGTTCATTTGTGCGTAAGAGGATCGCGAGTGCCATTCAGAAAACGAGATGAAGGGGAGATGTTGGAAGACTTTCGATTAAATGTAACAGCCGCAGAGATATTTTAAACTTTTGAACTTTATGAACCTTTAAAAAATCAGACTTTTTAGAACATTTTTTTATAATTTATTCCAATTTATCATACTATTTTTATTTAATTTAACTATATTTGTGTCAAAATAACTAGAAGAAGTTTTTAAATTTTTAACTAGAATGTAAATTAGACAAGATATTTTAATAAAATTTTCCTATAGTTATTATTATTATTATTAGTGTACAACTTCTGAGTACTCAGTAAATCAAAAACATCAGTTGGGCGCGAACGTAGCCAATTGTTGCGTTAAATATTAAATTACAAATTCTAAAAGTTAGTTAAAAAAAAGAAAAAAACACTATCTAAACGTTAATGTACTATTCCACTAGAACCTTAAAAGAACGTGCTATGTTCAAACTGTTGCAGAGTACTGCTTTCTGCATGCGCCTTAGGGTCTCTTCACTTCTTACACCAATCAGCGTCTTTACTCTCTTATCAACTTCCTTAGAGTACCCTCCAAGTACGTCTATAATGATGTTGTGTTGGATTATTTGGTATCCCGGAAATTGCCTCTTCAACTCCCATCGTAGCGGTCCATACTTCTGGGTCTTTTCCTCATCTTTCAGCTGACGATTTTCTATCCATGGACAGCTCATTTCAATCACGATCACCTTCTTTTCGATCTTATCTATTATCCTTGCATCTATCCGGTTGGCTCTTACTTCTGTGTTTTCCGCGTACAGTGGTATATCCCCAGAAGGCTTTCGCGCGTTCGTTTTCATACACAGGCTTAGGCTTTGCAGGCGAGTACCAAGGTGGGACTGATGATATCAACTCTCGATCCATTAGCATCTCAAAAAACAGCACCTTTAGAGCTGCGTTGTGTCTGGCTAGATACTTTGTTTGGGCCAGAGCACTACAGCCTGCTAGGATGTGAGACAGGCTCTCCGGTGTTTTACCACATAACCTGCATTGCACGTCTGAGCTGGTATTCAATTGGGTTTTCTTCTGATGGTATATTTTTGTTGGTAGTAGCTGTTGGTAGAGCTCATGCACGCCTGCGATTGTATGCGACGGCGCTGTTCTCCATCCTGACATCCACCCAAATTATTATTATTATTATTATTATTATTATTATTATTATTATTATTATTATTATTATTATTATTATTATTATTATTATTATTATTATTATTATTATTATTATTATTATTATTATTATTATTATTATTATTATTATTATTATTATTATTATTATTATTATTATTATTATTATTATTATTATTATTATTATTATTATTATTATTTTTATTATTTTTAATATTATTATTATTATTATTATTATTATTATTATTATTATTATTATTATTATTATTATTATTATTATTATTATTATTATATTATTATTATTATTATTATTATTAACAAAACGCAAATGAGTGAGAGGGGTAGTTGCAAGACTACCTCTACATGCACTCGTGGCCAAAATTAATAAGCCGCCCAAACACTGATACCAGACAAAATCCATTAAAGAGTGCAAATTAAAGTTCTTAGAAAACTATAGAAATCAAAATCTTTGCTGTTTTCATACAGTTTGAGATATAGAAATTCAAACTCAAATATTACACTTCCAATGGAACTTTTAAAACGATTACGAAAAAGTTGAAAAACGTGCAGATTTTTTAGCCATTGGTGTATATTTGAACACTTTGATACAAAGTTTGACAACAAAACTATTAGTTAATAGCTAAAGCTATATACCTAACCTTCCAAGAAAGCTGTCTCCAAGTGATTTCAAAAACTTTAAATAACTCTTATAAAAATGGATTGTGCATGGATGAAACTTCACAAAGTAAGGTTGGTGGACAAGACCAAAGTTTTTCATTATAATTGTTTCCATCATCTCGACTGCACTCTAAAAAAAAATTAGACAAGTGTAGCACACATGCATGTATATGTGTTTAATTCATGATCGAGTCGGTTTCCTTTGTTATTCACGAGGTTTTATCTCCCGTAAACCTTCATTAGAAACGCGAGGGATTTATACAGAGGGTCGGAGGCATTTATATCATCTGTATAAATCCTTCATTAACTATTAATGAGGTATTTATACTTGTGAAATCATGAATAATAAATGAGGTTAAGAAGCAATCAAAACGTAGCATTCAAGTCACATGTATAGTCTGTAAATCCCAATAAAGATCATCTTTTGGATAAAGTGATCTGTATCAGAAGTTAAGAATACTAAGCCTTCTTGGTGATCTTTATCAAAAGTTATGAATACTAATTAGCTTCATTCTATTGTTTCATTTCACAAGTACGGTAAAGCATTCCCGTCCGATCTGTATGGGATCGGCCGCTCATGCTATTACGTATAAAGGGGATATTACACGGTGGCGAGAAGATATGGATTTTATGTTCGAGTGGTAAAGACAATATCTCTCGAGTGAGCGCAGCGAACAAGTGATATATTGCTCTTGCCAGGAGAACATAAAATCCATATCTTTGAGCAACCGTGTAATGTTCTATTTATTATATGGACAATGAAATTATGCGTGGAAGTGATGTTGATAAACTGAGTTTAATGCAAAAACTACAACCACTTGACCAAAAACGTTTAGAAAACACAAATTAAAAATACAACAGTTTCTTCGAATACGTCATTTTACGTGAAAAACTGAATTAAGAGAAGTTACTGGCTCAAATTTACTTGATTCGAAACTTATGGCAAAACGCAAAAAGTTTGATTGTCGATATGTCACTCGCGAGCGTTACATACGAGAAATACGCCACTCGGTTCCCGGATGTAGTGAAATATGGATTCTACGAGTGTTTTAGTTGCTAGTAAAATACTCTTCCCCATATAATAAAAAACCCTCCAAAATTGACATATAAGATCATGAATTAAGTCAGATACGGCCCGAGGGATTTATATGACTGAATACCTCCGTTCTCGGTATTTATCTCTTACTTAACAGTTCCCTTATAGGTTACATATATCAGTGTTTATAAAATATAGTGTCCTCGATCTACGCGCGCTGTGATTGGCCAGACCCCGTGCATTTATCAGACCGTATGGACATCATGAATAACGTAAAATGGCGTAGGATGGCGTCACCTAGCGGGAAAAGCCAGCCAGCTTACAAAACTGTCCGAGTCTTAGCTTGTATTTTCTTCTTTTTGTTCTCGGCTATCGCCTCGTGCTTCTTTCACTCAACTTCTTTCGTATTCAAATGACGTCAAACGTAGCTTTATAAGAGTACATATGCAACGAACTTTATGTTTTATTTGTTAAATACAGATCATAATTAACGACATGACAAGCAAACTTCGGCCTCGTATAACAATGCTTGTCCAATTCATTAATAATTCATAACGAAAATTCAAAAGAAATGAATGTTTAAAGTGTTCTCTGATGAAAATATTGTAGGCAATGTTCTTGCATAATCCTAAAGATGTTATGAGTATGGTAGTTAGTAATCGTGCAAAGTTTCATTTCAAAATTCGTTGAAGAAAAGGTGATTAATTTTACTGGTAAACTTTGTATTTTGAAGCGCCGCCATTAAAGTGGCCGAGCTTGAGAAGAATGAGTCGAGGAAGCTTATGACGTCATATACTCAATAACAACAATGACCCTATTGTTGACAACAACATTTCATTGAGTCTATGACGTCATAAGTTCTCATCAACTCATTCTTCTCAAACACGGCCAATTTAATGGCGGCGCTCCAAAATACAAACTTCACACGTAAAATACAACTTTGTTTTTGAGAATTTCTGTATTGTATTTCTTTCAAAGTAAAACTTCGCACACTACCAACTACCATAATATCTTTAGGATTATGCAGAAACTTTAGCAGCAGTACTTCGAATTTACAACCCTGAAGACCCCAGATCATGGAAATCGATTTGCACAAAATGCAACTCAACACGAGGTCTCAACGAAACGATCCGCTGCTGCATCTGATGTCTGAAACTTATATTATTTATTATTATTATTATTATTATTATTATTATTATTATTATTATTATTATTATTATTATTATTATTATTATTATTTACTTATTTACTTTATTTACTTGGGACCGCAGTAATTGGCATTAAGCTGTTGTGGGCACCCTGCCACGTAATTGTAAATTTGTTATTGTGATTTAATTGTAAATTTACTTATTTATTATTTTATTATTAACTTTACTGAAATCTAATTACTTAAAGCACACTCACTCACACAATACACCTATGTACTTATTATCTATAGTACACAAATGTGGCAAAACGTAATAAACAAATAAATAAATAAATAAAAACATTACCAACAATATTTTTATCAGAGAAGTACTTTAAACAGGTGTTATAAATCGACTTCAAATTCGTTCTGATTTACATAAAATTTCTGATCGATTTCCATGCAACAACATGCGGGAGCGTAAAAGAGCATGATGTATACCTATAGTAGGTTAGGAGCAAGAGAAACATTAAGAGCAAAAAAACATAATAAGATAATGTCATTGATGCTAACAAACAGCTGCCCGTATCAGGGGTCCAATCCATTCCTTTGTAAAATAGTCAGGACAAGTGACAAATACTGATTCCAAGCCCTGATACTAGCATAAGCTACTTAAAAAAAGACGTACTATATATGTTGAAATCCTATAAGCCACTTGATATAGTTTCGAGTGCGCGTCAAGCTCATACAACTCTGTCACTCTTTTGTATATATTACTGATGTACCTACCAAGAATCCAGCTAAATACGTGACGTTTCAACGAGTCGTACACAATCTCATTATTACTGATAGTTGCTGATCTTTCTCCTTCCATTGGAACAACCAACATTCTTAATATAACTTCCATTCCCTTGTCGTGGCAGGCAATTGATTTCAACTTCTTAAAAATAAAACGTTCGCCCAAAGCAGGGTCTATTAATAAAAAAATGTGAGAAAAATTATTTACACATGCATGCACGCGCAGTTATCACGAATAACTATTAATAATACGAAGTTATCGATTTATAATAAAATTAGCAAGACAGTTGCTGCAGTATCATTAATCATTATATGACAAGTGAACGTAATTTTCTGCGCTATGCAGAACTAGCAACATCAAGCGCTGGTGGCATACTGGAGCAAGTGGAAATCACTTTGTTTTTTCGAAGCAATGTTCGGAGTTTTGGTGTGCTCATGTTGCGCAATCATGCAATTGTCCATATGGAATAGACTGTAGTTAAAAATATTAGTAATATTTGGCATTTCACTCGATTAAAGGTTTTTGGTGAAGGAAAATCTCGAGTATAAGAATCTATACCTTTTACGACCAAACTGGGACTATTTGCGAAAATGTAACATCAAGTCCTTCTGACCAGAAATCGAACCCGCGACTCTGCAATACTATAGTGCAGCGCTCTAACCACAGATCTACGGAGGCTGTTGCCGAGAACTATGTTAACGAATTCTGAAGGGAAGAGTTCTCTCTAGCCTAGTTTCTAGGCCTTTCGTTTCCGCCAAGAGCTTGGCGGCGTAGTCGGTTTGGGTTCTTGGGAAGACTGGGGAGAGGCTGGAAACGAGAAGAGAATTGTTTTGGCCCATTGAGTGCTCCTAGGAACTAGTACATCTACCGTAAACAACACTGAGTGACGGTATAAAAGCATAAGGATGTCTGCGAAGATTTTACCAAAGATCTTGGCGATCGAAAGAGGGAAATTATGGAATATATATTCCAATTGGAGCTCGAAGTAAAAATTTAACTGTTTAACTTTCAAATTTTGGCGGTTGCAGAAGGAAAGAGCTCTAGTGATAAGAAAGCTACGCTAGTAAAACTTCGTCGATCCAAGGTGAGCTAGCCTGCGGCTGCGTGCAGACTCATATTAGATTATAACGATATTATTTTATGCAGAAGGAACTAGTAAATGTGAAAAACTTAGGACATCATAATATCACAACTCTTCCTCAATAAACAACCAAGCTGTAAAGTGAAAGTGTTTACGAATTTTGCTGGGCCTTCCCCAGCGGGTTCGTTCCGTTCGGATCACTTCAGAAACGCGTTAACCGAGGAAGGCCTAGAAACTAGGCTAGCTAAGTGCTATCCTCCTTTTAACGGACTGTCACCCTGAAATCGGTTTAGCCGGAGAAAACGTTTCACGTCCGGTAAAGCTCCACAGATCTTGCGAGCTCCGGTGTGCTTTCGACGGCCCTTGAAAATCCGGAAGAATTTTTCATTTTCTTTTCTGGGAATATATTATAGGTAATATTTGGTAGAATTTCTTGACATAGCTCTCGGCAGTGGCGTAGCCAGGGGGGGAGCTGTGGGAGCCGCGCCCCCCCTTTTGATAGAAAACAACAGACATGTAACTGCAAAACTGATGCAATATGAATTGTGTTAGGAAATAAACTGTAAACAGTGTATTCAATCTACTGAGTGTGTGCATTTTGAGTATCTATGTGACGTTTGCGTGTTTTGAGTATTTTATATAACGTTTTTTAACCTTTAGAGTCTGTAAAATCTTCCTCCAAATGCCAGGAAATGGCATTTCAGCGACTCTCGATTTCAAAATTTCCCGGGGGAGCATGCCCCCGGACCCCCCTAAAAGTTTATTTTGATTTCGGCTCCCCCCTTTCAAAATCCTGGCTACGCCACTGGCTCTCGGCAACAGCTTTCGTAGCTGCCCAAAGTGCTGCACAGGTGGCCAAGGAAGTTAATGGCAAGGAAGTTGCAATAAAGTATTACGATCCATGATATATTGTTAATATATTTCTTCCAGACGCTTGTAGGTATTTTGCAATATTACGTATCTTCGGATTATAACTGAATATAACCGAAAAATTCATGCAGTTTGAAAGAAATCTAGAAATTTAATCAAACAAAAAATTTACTATTGAAATTAAATCACCTGATACACCTGAGTCTAAATGTAAGTTGCAACACGAGTTGAGCAAACAATTCCAAATATTACGCACTCATTAATATATTGCTGGGTTGCACGTTACGTCATGGCGGCCAATGTTGGTTCGTATAGGTACAAAAGAATATTATATTAGATGCTATTGTACCCACCAACCAACATGGCCGCTGTGTCTTTGTCCTCGAAATCTCAGGGGATTTATTGCAACCCACCAATATTAGTTTATGGGAAAATGCTCGCTAGAAATAACCGCATTTACAAATATATTTCTATTGCCCTTATTTACACTTTAAGATAGGTAACGTTCGAGCAGTGATTATCCTTGATTGTTTTTCAAACCGTATAGTATACTTTCATGAATTTGAAGTATTCAAAACCTAAAACGTAGTCTTGGTCTATGTGATATACTCCTCGTTATGAATTCATTCCAAATCTCATTTGAATTTTTGCAGTATGACTAGATGCATAATATACACAATACCTTTCTGTTTTAGCATCATATTTCGAAGATTTCTCCACAATAATTTTCCGCATACATCTAAGCAAACATCTGTTGTTTTCCGAAATGTGGATCTACCAGGGTCAATTAAACCATCGTCCAAATGGTCATCTGCAGACTGTTTATCACTATTATTGGGAAACTGTTGTAGTTGCTCAGACTTGTTTGATAGCTCATCCCTCATGCTTGACAAAGCCAAGAAGACGCCTTTATTGCAGTTTATATGAAATGTATCAGATATAATTCCTTCCAAGCTACTCTTTGACGGAGACAGTAAATCCACTCCATAAAGTTCAAGAACAAACGAAAACTGAGCTGAAGATAAGTGAGGATTATGCAGAAGAATACTTCTGAGCTTTTCTGTTGCACATTGCAGATCAGTGAAAAGAAAGCTTTGGGTGACAACCTTGTTAGACTCTTGTATTTGGTTCACATAATTGGAGAGTACTTGTACTAAAGATGGCTTGTTCTTTAGCTTCTTAAAAACCTAAAAAAGAAAAAAAAAACGTATACTATATCTACACAGAACTAAAGCTATATATATACAGAATTATTTATAGCTAAATTTTATATGTAAATAATATAATTTTATTGTTGATAGTTTTATCACACATTTTTATTCAATCTCTTCTATTCAAGAATTTGCATACCATTTTCAAACACGTACTTTACATATTTAACACTCCCTTAAGACTAACTACTATTTACATAGCTTAATTTATTCATATATGGTGTCTATTTTAAACGTATATAATTGAAATGTATTTTCCCCGAGCCCGGGCGGAGGGCCGAAGGCCTGGAGCCCGGTGAGGGTGCTAATCTCGACGTGCGTGGAGGCCACTTTACACGCGATATGAAAAGCTGAAAGTAATTCTGAAACCTGTTTATATATATATATATATATATATATATATATATATGTTATCAAATCCACAACTTGCGCAGTTCGAATAGCAGGGTACTGGTAAGTAACCTGTTAAATTATTCAAATTATTTAAATTTACGTCAGCAAATTATAATTTATAAGTTCGGTTGGATTACGAAATAGTTTTTCAACGATCATGACGTTAAAATGTACATTAATATTACTATGGAAAAAGACCAAAGAAAGAAGGCTAAGAAGAGATGTGGCAGCGAGAAAAAGACAACAATAAATACGACTTAAAACAGTCACTGAAAAAAGCCTAAAAATTAATACGATAAAGACCGAAAACGATGCCGACCGAAATCAACTGAAAGAAGGATGTGTCCTGAAACTGTTCAAAGCCGGTAAAGAATTTTGCTCGGGTGTATTATACATAACTCGAGAGGGAACGATTAAGAAATTTTGAAACAAACGGCTTTTCAGATCATGAAGAGAACTGAATGATGCCTTGTCATATTTATGTGACAACAACGAAAAAAGTAAGAAACCGCGAACGAGAAAAACAATCCGAAAAGAGTAGAATGAATTGGCAGTGTTTGTGGTGATATGAGCAGAAGAAGTTTAACGGTAGGAGATTTGTATATTTAGCAGTTTAGCTAAGTTAAAACTTGAAAATGAAAATTGATATAAACAACAAAATTGATATAGACTTGCTAACTAATTTTCTGGGATGTTTTCTGATCTGTGTGTCATTAATACAACAAAAAACAGAAATTAGGGGGGGGGGGGGGAGTGGCGTTAAAAATGCATATAAAGCGGGCGAGGGGTTGTTGCGTTCATGTATTTCTAGTTTACGCATATCGACGCATATGTGAATCTCATCAGGTTTCTTTGGTTTTGGTGCGACGACTAAAGGAGATACCCATGGCATTGGGCCGTCGACTGGTTCGATAATGCCTTGGCGTTCAAGATTGTCAAGTTCTACCTCGAGCTTTTTGCGAAGGTCATTTCACCTTCGCAATACGTCGATGTGGTTGTGTGACGGGGGGTATGGAAGGATTAATATGCAGGTGTACTTGAAAATCTTTCATCTTGCCAATACCTTGCAAACGATCAGAATACGCTGGCGGGCGGGGGGAACGACGAAGGTCAGATGCTTGGTGGGTATGTTTAGAACGACAACGTGCAAAATGGTTCATTTTACCACACGAACGATACTGACGACCTTGTGCGGGGCAGCTAGCTTGGCCTTGGGGATGTGGATAGGCATTGCTAGTGTCCACACGTGGAGGTTGAACGATAGTCTTGGCGTGAAGGCGAGGAAGTGACATGAGACGATGGAGACATGCGTGTATAGTTAAGTTCGGAGGTGTCGAAATGAGATACGCCATGCGATTCAATGCCAGTGGCTTGCTGTTCGGAAAGTTCCATGGCTCGACGCCTCGACCTAAATCTAAAAGTATTTTTAACGTTAGTGAGCTGGACTCTCTTAGAGCACGTCGACGACGGCGGGACGACGAACAGCTAAGGATTATCTGTGATTTGACTTCTTTGTCAACAGCGGTAAATTCACATGTCGAGGTGAGTTGTCCGCGGAGACGAGTAGCAAACTGATCGAGAGTTTCGTTCGGTTGTTGACGCGCTTGACGAAACAAGTACGTTTCGTAATCGACATTTTGTTGAGGGGTAAAATGTTCAGTGAGGCCTTCCATTGTTTTGTCATAGTCTTTATCTTCTCCCGTATCGGACAAAGTCTCGAAGATATCGAAGGCCGATGGTCCAATGTAGTGCAAAAGAAGGGCGCGTTTTCGTGTTGCATCGGTGATGTTCATGGCCAAAAGAAAGTTTTCGAAGCGTTTCTTCCACTTTCGCCAGCGTTGTCCTGTAGCAGTAGGGTACTCGTCGACGACGTTGAACGGTGGGAAGTGTGGAAGAGAAGAGGCCATAACTCAAAAAAAAAGTAATCCTCGTCGCCAATGTAATGTTCGTACATTGCGACTATAGGTTTAGCACTTGCTTCTTTAATGGCTATCTTATTACTGCCCTAATAAACACGTTATATGAAACTATATACAACTGTTGGTGACGTCATGTGGATATGACATCACAACATTACACCCTTCTCCCCTGTATTGTAAAGGAAAAATCCTTTCAATCAAAAGCCACCACTACACGAAATAATTCCACAAACTTATATAAAAAATATATAATAAATTTCTACACAAAAAATCTATTTTAAAAGGCAACATTTTCCTCCAATCCCCTAAAAATTGGCCCTCCCGCATATAAGCACGAAAAATAAGTCGTTTGAAAAAAATATATAGCCCATATATGACTTATTGTAAAAAGTTATTTATTGTTATGTAATAGAAACGACTTTCACTCCAATCAATCAGCTATATTTCAGTTCGTTACAGTAGCCTAGTATAGGTATGGAGGATTGTAAGTTCAAGTCCCGTCTGGAACTCAGAAGTTTTCTGAGTTTAATAACTTACGACAGCTTGTACAGCAAAAACAAACCAAACTTTACATTTTTAAAGTACTCAGCAGTGAAACGTTCTAGAAGAAGCTGACGATGTTCTCCCCCCTTGATCTGTTCATTCCCTTGTTCTTTCTCGAAATCTCCAACACGAATTATAATGTGTCGGTACGTTTAAGACCGATCTGTTGTTCACTGCTTTCTTAGTAGTTCTTCACATGACTAGAATTTCCTAGGTAACTTACTTACAGTGTGGAACTTTATTCATGCTTTTTTTGTCTATTACTCAATACAATGCAAATTCAAACGTTGGTAATACTGTAGCTGATAGCACCATATCTCCAGTTTCCATAAGGCTATTTCTTGCTCGTTTTTCTTCATCAGCATAAACCTTCGCTTTCTTGGAAGATAGAAATCAAGTGGTTCATATATATATATATACTTCACGGATGCTGTCCCACATGCGGTTGTCACCGACGATCGCATGTGTATAAGTAATTGATGAAATTCATTCAGATTGTTCCAAGCTACACTGATGAGCTGTTGTACAGCGAAACACCGTGTCTGTAGATTGAACTATGTACGCTCCTTCACTTCGGTGTTGTTGAGCACTCTGTGAAGTTGTCGTGGGTACCTATTAGCGATAATGCAACGCTCACTACCCTTGTGGAAGTTTGAGCACTCTGGGCCCATGCGCACTTCACGCTATCTGAATGTACTTCACGGATGCTGTCCCACATGCGGTGGGACAGCATCGGTGAAGTACATTCAGATAGCGTGAAGTGCCCATGGGCTTCATATATATATATATGAAGGAAGAAAACTCTTGTTGTTAATCAGATTACCTACTCATGTATTAAAAGTCATGTGTTCGCGTATTTTGGAAGGATGAGTATTGCATCACAAGAAATTGTTCTTCAAAAGTAGTTTTGGAAAAGAGACTGGAACTTATTCAACACTGCACTTACTTTACTCGTTTCAGTCTCCCCGTCGGAGTTGTCATTTTGAAGTATGCGATTTTAGAATTTGTTGATTCATTGAACTGGGGCCGGTTGTATAAAAAAGTGATTAACTTTAATCATGATTAAGAGTTAACCAGTGATTAACTTCTTAATCACGATTAGTTTATCACCCGGCAAAATTGCGTTGTATAAAGGGTGATTAGTCGGGTGATTAACTAACCACTTTTCAACTCCCCAACGAGTGATTAAAATGTGATTAACATAATTAACATAAATTAACGGGGGTGTCATGTGATGTTTTTGGAACACCGTGGCCTCGTTTTGGAACAGCAAACGACAAGGCAGAACACATGGTTGATCCTTGCGACTGGCGTTCTCTTGAGATTTAAGGATGGAAAATAGTTCGGATGAAATGGTAAAAGCAGATATTATTTTGAAATATGCGGTGATTCTTTTGATGTATGACTGTGTGAACAGTTAGATATTAAATTTTGGCTGGAAAATGGTCATGACAATGCCGCCATGATGATGATGACATGCAACTTGAAATCGTGAGTGATGACACCACTTGAATACAGGGGCGGATACAGGGGGGGGGGGTGGCTGGGGTTACTAGTCACCCCCTTCCCTGTCTCAACCAATACAGGATTATACAGCGATACACTACCTGTTTTATACAAATAGTCACTCGTGTGTGAAACGTGCATAAATTATATTGTATAACAATGCTTATCGATGATACAGGCCGTAGCTATGCATGGCCTCTCCTTTGCAATAAGATTGGACATCATGATACGCTAATATCTTGTAAATTTGAAACCCCAATTTTAAAACAGTAAGAATCAAGATTATATGGACGTATTGTATCAATATACTGGTATAGTGTGGTTAGTATTTAATATACAATCTCAATCTGAATATACATAGTAATTTTGGAACATAAAACTTATAAAACATATCCCCATGAGTCCACGACAATGACGACATGTCCTCCTACATGATGTATGCCTTGTATGGTATGGTGTATTCATATATTTGAGTATTTTGTTTGGTGTTTTATATCCTTCAAAACTCTTTCAAATCCCCCTCAAAATGCAGGAAATGCTATTTCAAACTCTAAAATTCAAAAATTTCCGGACCCGCCTGGAAGTTTAATTTCTCGCACCACCCTGCCCCCACGTAGTAAGTATTGCCTGTTTTGCCCCCCCTCCCTCCGCGCGCCCTTGTTAAATATTCTGAAAGAAACCCTGAGCACCTTATAGTCACCCCCTTGCAAAAACCCTGTATCCGCCCCTTGAATAATTATGAAATGAATCGCGATCGCAGTGATGAAACAGACGGGAAAAAGAAAAAGATTCAAGCAAGCAGTTTACAAACAAGGTAGGTTTAGAGAAATCATTTTAATTCCAACAATTTTAACAGCTGGTTCTGGTGCATTTGTGGTTTAATAAATGCTCGTTCTTGGTAAGCATTTATCACGATAGCTTGTAATTTGCTCAAATCTTTCATTTGGCTTTGGATTGCAATCACCTTCTTGTCATACCACTCTTGTTTTTGTCACTGTATGTACGGGATGACTCGGTAATTGTGGATTTGCTTGGGTCTTTTCAAGAAGGTGAAAATGGTGAAATCTCTTTGTGCTCCACTTTTTCTAACTGCTTAATTCTCGCTTGTATAAGGTTCAGTCAGAATGGACTAGCACCTAAATCTTCGAAAGATAGTGTTTTGATCAGTTTTTTAAGCATTGAACTGTTGGGTGACTGATTTGAATAAACAAGAACAGCATTTATAGCGAACTTGTTTAGAAGCTGTGTCATTGTAAAGAAACAGCAGGGTAGCTGTTTTGGAAGCAAGATGAACAAGTGATGGAATACTTGCATAATCTCTAATATTAGCATGCATCTACACACCATGGATAGTAAAAAGATTTTTTTTTACTTTTTTTCTTTTTACTATCCATGTACACACATACGTATATAAACCATTAATTTCTGTAACTTCATGCTTGAACTAGACTTCTTTCCTTTTCCTTGAATAACTAGTACCATTTATTTCTCTATCCTACCTTCTCCTCATCACCATTTTTGTTCAAAATGGTTTTCATTTATCTCATAGGAACTAAGGATGCAAAACAAGCCCTGTCAATGGTATAGCCAAGGAGCATCAAAAGATGAACTAAGGAATGGTTTGGTCAGCCATATACTATCAAGGACGTAAGCAGGAATGACTTACCAGAAAACTACATGCCAAGTGTCGGATTTAATTTTCCCAGTTGGAGCAGTCTGTTTTTCATTTAATTATATAAAATAAATATCTATTATATAAAATAAAATGGTTTTTTGATCTAACTGCCACTATTCATATCAATCTGACATGTGTGATTACTGTAAAAGCTCTATTAAGCTCCCCCTCTACAAGATCAAAAATTAAAAAACCTTGGGTGGGGCTTGATAGAGGTTTTACAATATTCATAATATTCTTGCATGTGTTGACATGCATGGAAGCTTATTTATTTTTCACACGCTTAAAATAAATTTCATATTTCCATACATCCATGTATTATTCTCGATGTATATTATAGGAATATAATATATGTTCAATAAATAACAATTCAAGGACAAATACTTTTTATACTGTAAACATTTGTATAATTCTGAATATGGGTTTTTATTATCAATTTTTATCATTACTAGTCATTGTGAATTATCATTGTATGTCACTGTACATTGCGCAGTCTATTTTATATAGTATAGTCATGAAAATATATATTACCCACAATGCTTTAACTTTTATTGGTATTTGTAATTTTGGATTTCATTGATGTAAAATGACCACTTTGGAGGAGGCAGAAGTAGTGAAAAAAAAAAGGAAACAAAATTCCACGGCGTTAGAATGTGCTATACTCGTGCAGGAGGTGGAGAAAAATTTAGATGTCATAAGGGGGAAACATTCAAACCAATGCACCAATGCTCTGAAAAAAAAGGTATGACAAGGAATAACATCAAAAGTAAATAGTCTCGGGTGTTCAAACGGGAGGACGGCGGACGAAATACGTGATAAGTGGAGAAACCTGGCGCAGAATGCCAAAAAAGAGAATGCAAGTTTATCTAAATCTCAGAAGAGGACAGGCGGTGGACAGGGTGAGGCACCATTAGGAGGAATAACAAAAAAAAATCATTGATATTTTTCAAGACGAGCCGTCTTTTTCAGGGATAACTGAAGGTATCGATACTTCAGCCCTCCAAGGTAAGAGTTGTATATATACTTTAAATAATGTTAGAAAGCAATGTTTTGTTTTATTTTTGTGTATATAAGACAAAACCGGAACGTTTCATGTTTCAATATCTGCAGTTATAAACACGTTAGTATTTTCGCGCCAAAACGTCTTACTATTTGGACTGACTGAACGTCGGTTTATGTGCTCAACTATGTCGAAAATTTTCAGTTTTTCGCAATATCGAACATTAGGGAATTTCAATAATTCATAACAAACACATAAATAATATGTCATCTTCACTTTAACGAAAGCGGAAGTTAAAGATAAGTTAAATTAATTTCCGCTTCCGTAATCTCGTATCTTCCCCTCCCCCCCCCCCCCCCCCCCCCCCAGCCTGCTTCCTCTCCAAAAGAAAAAAACAAGTATGTCGGATATACATTTGTTGGAACTGCGATGGTGGACATGCCAACAAGATAAGTTGATTGTTTATAATAACACGAAAGTTGCCGTAATTAAAGACATGCATGTTACCTGTTACCAATGCTTTAATAATTCAACTGATACTATTTAATTTTCTTTTTCATTAATATTAGATCAACCAAGTACATCTACCACAGAACTGTCAGAGAGGAAGATCAAGAAGAAATTTTGATCAGTCTTCTTGAAACACCAGCAACATTTACTCCTCCGGGCAGCTCGCCAACGTCTAGAGCGTTTAAAGCCACTGCAGAAACGACAAATGATTTAAGTGACGTCCAAATTGTAGGTAGGTTTATTACTATTTTTTTCAATTATAGACCAACATATTTTGAACTACTTTGTAATTACACACTGTATTAAATTCTACTTCACAGATATTATACCATCATTAGCCCCCATCCTGGCCACAGTTAGGAAGGAGAAAAAAAAAGCCTCCGAGAAAAACAAACGAAATTCAAGACCTTCACAAAATGGTATTGGAAGAACAAAAGAAATTGAAAATGGAGCAAGACAATCTTATTTTGAAAAAGGGAAAACTGGAACTTCAAATTCAAATTCAAATCCTGGAGCGTATCAACTCAGGTGATATTGCCAGTAGCCAACAAAACCCCTTCTTTCTAGGATAAATATATATTGTGTATTGAGGGACCGGTCATAAATTAAAGGAGGGGGGGATGGCAGGTGCCAATTATGAGATTTACCACGTTCAGTTTTTTCTAATCCTCCCCTTATATGAAACACACATTTTGCTGAGCCTTATATTAATAATAATTCCTAGCTTGCTACATTTGTAGCCATCCTTCCAGACTTTAATAGTGTAAACAAGTGATGCCCAAAGGCCTTTTGGAATGTCACTACTTCCACAATACCTGCCCTCCCACTCCTTTGATTCATGACTGGTCACAATGGTGTTTGTTTTAGTCAGACATTGCAGATAAACTATAGCGAGTATTCTATATTGAGTATTCTACATTCCAAGTTTTTATTTTTGAATCTTAAGTTGTCTTGCTTCATTTTTCTTTTCTTTTGTTCTTCTACCATACTAGGTAAAGTATCTAAGTTACAATTGAATTTAATAGGAACTAAAGGTGAAGGTTGACTAGTAACAAATTGCTGCAACTTGTATTGTTTAATTACAATGTTGTACTTATTACTGCCCTTTTGTGAAATGAATACAAATTGCAGTAAATTGTTGCTTGTATTAATTTACTTCAACATTAGGAACACTTGACAGTTTCTTTGCATGTAATCCATAAATAAACACCATTGAAATAAGGGTGCACTGGTTAGTGACAGTGTCTGGTCAGATATAGATCTGGCTGTATGCATTAATCAGTTTTATTATATGGCACAAGTTACTTCCGTTGAAATCGTGTGTTCTCATTGGCCGAGACGTGTCACTTGCCGGTCGATTATTTTCCGTAATCGACCAGTCGATTACGGATTTTGTCAGCCATGTTGTTTGCAACTAAATAACGAAAGAAAACCGCAAGAATTTTGCGAATTCAACAACCTGAGGACTAAATTATATAAGGAAGCGAGTTTAGGAGTCCGAAAGCGATGACAACAAGAGCAACAACATTGAAAACGATGAGTTTATGACACACGCTCGAGGTCACACTAAACTGACTAAAGTACGTATCATGACAAGGTATAAATGTAAGGTTTGTTGTTTCAAAATGCCATATAATAAACTTCTTATTAACCTCGTCCGCTTGGTCATTACGGGAAAATATCAGACCTCGGTCTTTATGTACAGACCTCGCCCTACGGGCTCGGTCCGTACTGTCAAGACCTCGGTCTAATATTTTTCCGTAATGACCGCGCTCTCGGTTAATAATAAGTTATAATTATATGCCGAAGACAGGGGGAAGTATTAAACTTCTTGCCACTTTGTTTTCCCAAAAATATGTTCAAAAAAATGTTTCAGTTATATACTGTCTCACTAAATTCCCATCTTCATTCTGATGTTCTAAGTTATCATCGTCGTCTGGCTGCACTTCTTCTTCATCAGGGGGTTCTGGCTCATTTCAATTTAGTGCAATGTTGTGCAATACCCCACAAGCAACTACCACTGCACATACTCGTTCTGGTATCATTCTAGAAGGGTTTCAATAGAAATTTGTTGTTAATTATTTTGATAACTGAAATATATATATATATATATATAATAAAAGGCTAAAAAGTTAAATTTACATAAAACTGCTTTTGACTATAAAGTCGTTATCTGTGTTTAAATTGTGACATTGTTTGGAAACGTGAGGCAATTTTAAAATTTTTTTTCCTTTTATTAAATAATTGTTAAATTTAATACATTCAAGGTTCAGAATGTATAGTTATTTTTGTGTAAATAAAAATAAAAATAAATATCAATTGTAAATTATAATGTATATGTTATTGAAATTGAAATTATTTTTAACCATTATTTTGACTGTATTTAGTCACTAATAAAAATAATTTTGTTATAAGTGTAATAATTATTAACTATTACTAAGAATTTTATTCAATATATTGTTAGAAATTTGAGGAATGGTTAAAATAGTTGCTGTTTAACGTCGTTGTTTCTTTATTGGCTTATGCACTAGTATTTATGGGTTTTATGGTATGCACTTTGTTATGTTGAAGTTTTATTGATATTACCTTACCTCAGAGTGCAAGACATGGAATCTTCTTTTCCATACTCCTATTGTGCGCTCCACCAAACACCTTGTTCGTTTGTGTGCCCGGTTGTAACTTCTTTCCTGCCTGGTTGCTGGATTGAGATAGGAGTCATCAAGTACGGACGACAGGCATATCCACTATCTCCCAGCAACAAGCCATCGTTCAGGTTGTGCTCTCCTGCATCAAGTGTCCTCCCCACCATTGATGTTCTGAACATAAAAGAATCGTGAACGGAACCAGGCCACTTTGCCACCACATTGGTTAGCCTACCTATATTTTTCCATTAAATATATAATTTCATAAATAAATTAAAATGCTTGGATAGTATATTTTTATTATTTTTTCTTTTACATGCTAGGCCGGTTCACATAAGCTGGGGGAACCTGGGGTTCATACCGGTATAGGTATGGATCATACAAAAACACTGGCAAAATTTCCTACACTATTTCTAATTATTCTTATTGTAACTTGTGTCCAAAAAGGTTATGACCAAGGGGTTATATGCTATAGTCAGAGTATTCGGTTTCTGTCAGGGGGTGGGGCATAGGAACGGGGTTGGGGAGACTGTTTCCCATTCCATCAATTCAGTGCAGTAAATAGGTATATATTAGCTTTCTAAAATATAATTATAATTATTGTTTAATTCAATTTTTTTAAATTTTAATTTACCTTTGTCATCACAAATTATTTGCACATTGATACTATGAAATTCCCTTCCGGTTAACATAATATGGATCATGAGCCGCGGGACCCTGGACTCGAACATGCGTGCCATCTACCAAACCAATAACACAGGGAAAAGCAGCGATCTCATACATCCCAGCTCGAACTGCAAGCTTTTCTCCGGGTGTTGTTGGGAACTTTATGAACTGTCCACTTTGGGCAACTAGAGCTAAGGATACTCGCCGCACAATTCAGGAAACTGTTCCTTTGTCGTACCCAAACGTATCTCCTATAACTTGAAGGAAACTCCCAGACGCATAAAATCGCAAAGCAACCAAGAGCTGTTCCTCTGCAGAAATTGAATGGTTACGGTGGGATATTGGCTGGATTTCCTCTGCTATTAGTGCTGCTATAAAACGTATGGAGTCTTTTCCAAATCGGTATCTTCTACTTGTCTGAAACTTGTCTGAAATTAACATAACGTTCGAGGTAAGCGATTTCTTCGTCGACATTCGGCGTCATAAAGGAAGTGCCTTAGTATGGCCGCCATATTAAACTTTTTTCTTAATCATAGTTAAGAAAGTTAATCATACATATGATTAACACGAATCACGTTTTTATACAACGGGTTTAATCACTTTTTAATCACAAAACGGGTGATTAAAAAGTGATTAAGAGTTTTATACAACCGGCCACTGTTGATTTTTTTTTTCAAAATGGGGTTTGTAGTTTTAATACTGAAAACATTTATCACTGAGATGTTGTACATATCAAATATCGTAAAAACAAAACTTTATCAAGGTAAGGAAGTATATTTTCTATAATTCCTTGTATTTTTTGTATGTTTTGGCTAGGTTTTGGTCGTAGCGATGTTTTCGAAAACTTCGTCATGAGTGAAGAACATATTGAATATGAATTAAGTGCAAAAAAGCCGTAACACAGGATCCAAAACACCAGAATAAAAGTCTTTTTAGCATATATTTGAATGTATGTACAAGTTCAGTTCCAAAGTAGGATGTTGTTTACTCTTTTTTTGAAATTATTTACTGACAAAGACTCTGGCTAACATCGTCTGTGAATAAAGAGAATCACCACTGCTAAAATGAAAGCAGTTGCTTAAAAGTTTCTTGTTTCAACGTTATTGGTTTTTTATCAACCTCTGAAATTATACTAACACAATTAGTCACCTCAGTCTCGGTGACTATCGGTGTATATACACCGTTAGTATAATTTCATAGTGGAAGAGGCTTTCCAGCTTTCTGATTGGTCGGCTCAGCGGTGAATCTGGGGTATTAGGTAATAGGGAGTACGTTAGAATGTGATAGTTCTTATAAATAAACTAAACTTTAAATAAATAAAACTAAAACATTAAATAAACTGTGATAGTTCTTATAAATAAACTAAACTAACAATTAGTCGGTGTATTTACCGATAGTCACCTCGACTTCGGTGACTAATTGTGTCGATTGCATCTAAGGATGGACACCCTTGATAAAAAACATTACCTCCGCCAGCGTCAAACTTCAACGTTTCCCACGAGCATTTGACAGGTTTCTTTTAGCTCAACCAATCACCTTGAGACTGGTTAAACGTGATTGGTTGAGCTAAAAGAAACCTGTCAAATGCTCGTGGGAAACGTTGAAGTTTGACGCTGGCGGAGGTAATGTTTTTTTATCAACAGTGTCCATCCTTAGATGCAATCGACGGTAAATAGTCACAGAGACTGAGGTGACTAATTGTTTTAGTATAATTTCACAGGTTGATAAAAAGCCAATAACGTTGAAACAAAAACTTTTAAACAACTACTTTCATTTTAACAGTGGTGATTCTGTTTATTCACAGACGATGTTAGCAAGCCACAGTCTTTGTCAGTAAATAATTTCAAAAAGAGTAAACAACATCCTACTTTGGAATTGAACTTGTACATACATTCAAATATATGCTAAAAAGACTTTTATTCTGGTGTTTTGGATCCTGTGTTACGGCTTTTTTGCACTTAATTCATATTCAATATGTTCTTCACTCATCACGAAGTTTTCGAAAACATCGCTACGGACCAAAACCTAGCCAAAACATACAAAAAATACGAAGAATTATAGAAAATATGCTTCCTTACCTTTATAAAGTTTTGTTTTTACGATATTTGATATGTACAACATCTCAGTGATAAATGTTTTCAGTATTATGCTCTTTTGTTTGTCTCAAAAACTACAGACCCCATTTTGAAAAAAAAATATAACAGTACGTTCAATGAATCGACAAATTCTAAAATCTCATACTTCAAAATGAGAACTCCGAGGGGGGGACTGAAACGAGTAAAGTCAGTGCAGTGTTGAATAAGTACCAGTCTCTTTTCCAAAACTACTTTTGAAGAACAATTTCTTGTGATACAATAGTCACCGCCTACACGCGTAAAAACGCACAACTTGTTCACGGTTGTCAACAGGCGTGAACAATGTTGTGCTGCCATCCGTGAACAATGTTGTGCTGCTCGCCGTGAACAAGTTGTCAACAAGTTGTTCACTTATGGTTCGAACAACTTGTTCACGGATAAATCAACAGTCATGAACAAGTTGTTCCAACAGCACATTTTTATAGCCAACAACGTTGTTCGCACATGATACAACATGTTGTTACAGCATGACGAAATAACAACTTACGATGAACAACAATGTTACAACAATGGTGAACATGGTTGATGTATCAACACGTTCTTCGGTTGTTACAACATGCGTGAACAACGGTTGTTGTTTCATCAAGCTGTAACAACTTGTTGAAAACAATGATGAACAATGTTGTTCATTTATCAATGTTGTTCACATATGTCAACAAGTTGTTACAGCATTGTTCAGGCAACAATGCTGTAACAACTTGCGAGATTTTTACGCGTGTAGGCGGTGACTATTACCTCAGATTCACTGCTGAGCGGACCAATCAGAAAGCTGGAAAGCCTCTTTTTCCACTATGGAATTATGCTAATTAACAATTACAAAACGAGGACGAGTTGTCTAATTGTTTTAGTATCAACCATAAACAACTTTTCTTTAACGTAAAGAAATCTTATCAAACATTGTTCTAAATGTTCAGATAGTTTTACCTTTTTCTTTGCAGAAGTCTCCCCATACATAATGCAGAGCAGTTCGATGGCATATGGTAAACAATCGCTCACAAAACACAAGATTGTAAACTACTTTGCTTCAAATTTGGTGTAGATATACTCCATAGGCATAAGCGAATTCATTGTCTTATTCGAAAATGTCAAACTGGATATATTTCCATTACTTTCGACCCAATGTTTTCTTCACTCGTACAAATATTTTAGCAGACGCCCTGTTTGATTTTTTAGCCTAGTTTCCAGGTTTTGCTTGCAGCGTGAATAAATATGCTGTGGCTTCTGATTGGTCAGAATAGGAGTATTCCAGCTATAAGAAGGTTTATCATTGGATAATGCTACTATGGTCTATCACCAATAGACAATGGTAGCTCAGCCAATCAGAAAACTGGATTTATAATAGACCACCAGTTGGTTGATACTAATCACCGATAGTCACCTCGACCTCGGTGACTAATTGTTAATTAGACTACAGGGTTAGTGTTTTCTGTTTGTGTTTAATAATACAAGAGTGACCAAGGTGTCTGATTGATTAGATCACCTATTGCAAACCCTAACCCTAGTCAGTGGTTTTATATAGGGAGTTTTCTGAGTACTATTAACATCTAACAGCTTGGGACAATGGAATTGAGGTATCAGCTTACTGTAACCCACACACATGTGTTTTTTGACCACACAAAATTTTTCATTATTTGAAACTTTCTACAATATCCATGGTATTTTCTCATCATATTTTCTCAAGACAATAACAATTTGATAAATGGTAAATAAATGGTATTATTATATGGCACGGACTACTTCCGATAAAATCACGCGCTGTGATTGGTTGCTGATGGGGTGAGATTTCTCCATAGTGCCCACGGGCATTATGAAAATTGTTAATGCCATACAATTGGAAACAAACAAAAAATCCTAATAAGAAACTTTTATTGCTGAAAAACGTTGAAAATAGATGAAATACTGTAGATGATGATGAACATTATAAAAGTAAATTCTAGTATCCAGATGAGAACACAATGTTCCCAGGGGTTGGGAATTTTCCTGCTAAGCAGTGCACAAGGGCCGGACATTATACTAGTGCTCTAAAACCCCTGGGGATTTGACCCAAGCTAAGACTGCAAAGAATTATGGGTGTGAATGTGTCCTCAATATACACTGAATTATTAAGGGAGGAAATGATGAATTTGTAAAAGATTGGTTGGTAGTCAAGAGAACAATCCGACAAAGCTTGTGGACATTTTTGAAGGTATTTTTACATATTTTTTATATATTTTAACAGAGATTGATCGGTATAAATAGGCTTATTATATGCATGACAAAATTACTAAATTCTGATTGGTTGAGAGGAGTACAATTATTTTAATTGTACTGCAGTACAATTAATAAAAATAGAGAAGGCCATGGGAATGATGTTGACAATAAAATTCAAAATGGTGGCCAATTCTGCAATGGAAAGTTTTTACATTTCCAATGACTTGTGGTACACTATGAACTAGAAATTCCATGTAAATATTTCAAAATGAGTATGGAGAACACCCAGAGTGAAAACGTTTCTTGTCAAGTAATAAAACAAGACATTTTTAAAGGCATGAGTGAGTATGAAGCGTATGTGTCATAATTTTGTTTGGATTTACACTACATGACTTGTGATATTTGAAAATTATGCCAAATATTATTCACTTATTTTATTCAAATATCACTTGTAGTGTAAATCCTTAATTGTACTTGCTATCATATGATTACCAATACTGATTCGATCAATGACATGTGCTCCCGGGGCTGGGCCATACTGGAAAGTTCGTTATTCGTCCGCCGGATATTTACGCCAGTAATTTCTTCTCAAATTTTTGTACGGCAGTTGGCGGGGGGGCGTTCACCTTCGGTGCGCCATGGAAATTCATGCCTACAACCACAGAACGTGGTGCGACATAACGCAATGCAAATGCTGCGCAATAAAAGTAATATCAAATGTAATGTCATTTTAATCTGATTTCACATCAACAATCCGTTTCCTCTATTTTGGCAGTTGAATACAACTCTTCTTACTTCTGTGGCGAGATTCTTTTACTGTGGTGTTCACATGAGTAAACCGTGGAACGATTTTCGTATTGGGGGGTCTGTTCACAAAAGGGATTCTTCTTGGGGGGTCCAGGGGCATGCCCCCCCGGAAATTTATGAAATCTAGAGTCTCGGAAATGCCATTTCCTGCATTTTGGGGGAAGAATTTACAGAACTCTGAAGGTCAGAAAATTATTTGTTTGTTTGTTGCCATTAATAGATTAAGATTTATATATAAAGCAAACCAGAACAAACGCCCAACACAACATATTGTCAACAGTAACAGTACTAATTTCTGGTATGCTCCCTTGCTTTGTATTGTTGATATAATGTTCAAGTACAGACCGCTGCGTGTGCTAGAGTGACTGATTGAACAATTTTTCTGTCTATCTCAATGTTGTATTTGCGAGTGTTATTAATACCTCTGTGGGTGGACCTAAATGTAAAATGCTGCAATAAAAACTACTAAAAACAAGCTTCATTTTGCTAGTAGAGAATGACTTTCTCAAAAAAGGTTTGGAGAGTTCAATTTCTGACGTGTCTAGGGTCATCAGGGTTTATTTATGATCAAACGGTAGTTCCTCATTGTCCCGCATAATCCTCGATGTCCTATGTTTTTGTCAAATAATGTAACATTTAGTTACAACAAATTAAGGTATGATCATTTTGTTTATTTCAAAGTTTTCATGCCATATTTAGCACACCGAACTGACAGAAAGTACACCACACTGATACGCTTCACGCCATTTACGCCACGCCAACAGTTTATACCGAAAATTAGATTACTCTTACGCCAAATTTGGCGTAATCCGCGAAACTCCACGCCGGATATATCCGTCGTAACATACGAACTTTCCAGTATGGGCGGCTGGGGAATTTGTTACCTTTTCACAGCCCAGGGGTGGGGAATTTAACCCATCAGTTTTTGGCCTGTGGCAGAAAATAATGAATAATGAAAAATTACACTCCAAGCTGAAAGAACAATAACTAACATGTGCAACACATTAAATTTGTGAAAGATAGCATGGTGGTGACATACCAGCAGTATATATTAAAGATTCCTTGTGATTGTGATGACATCTGTTCAGTATCGTCATTAATATATTTTACAATTTCTAGTTTCGTTACCTCCTCGGCATATCGCGCCCATTGTTGTGCTCGTTTGAAATTAGATTCATCCCAGTGTGTAACTGATTCAGTCCTTCCTATTTGTAGAATTTCTAAAAAGGTAGTTATATTTATCTTTACTTCCTCCATCTCCTCCGAGGTTCTTTCGGAGATCGGCTATGTCGGGGATCGTCGGAGATGCGTTGAAAGCGTCAGCTGGACATAAGGAGTGCGGGCGGATAGCGAAAGAGAAAGCGAAAAAAGAACATCTGCGGCACAGAATAAATACTAAGCAGAAGGCCCACTCAGGCAACACAGTCTCTTGTTCCGTATGATGATATACAACATACAACCAATAGATCGTTTTCACCTGACGTCACGGCGGCCATATTGGTGTACCAAAACAATGAAATGGCGGCCATATTGGTGTACGGTATGGGAATTAGCTCTTTCTTATTCAAATATTTCGTATTGTTTCACCACCCCCATGGGGTCACCGATCACGTGAGTGAAAACGATCCATACCAATTCTCAATCTCGTTCCCAGAGCCAAATATGCCAATTCTATGATGCAATGCATCATACGTGTGCATGTTTTATGTACTCGAGTTCCAGGCTTTCGGACCGAGTGCGATTAATGCGGCGCTTCCACAGTCTCTTGTTCCGTATGAAAATTGAGAAACGGAGACGTCGGAGAGAACCTACTAAATCGATCGGTAAAAATGGCGGAAAATAACGATGCATCAGCCGATTCATTGCCTGTGCCTTCATGCGATGAAGCGTCCTTATTAACGATAGAGAATTCTTCAAGAGAGAAAGGTTTGCAAATTTACTTTACCTTATTTTGTGCGCTTAAAATTGCGCTAAAAACTTATATTATGGTAATCACTTGATATGCTAATAAGCTACCATAAGATAGTATAAATTAACACACGCAGTTAAGCAAGGCTTAGCAAGCGTCTTATTTGAGGTAGGAATAGACTGAGTCTGATAAACTAGAGAAGAAACTAAGAAAGTGTAGTGGAACGTGAGATGACAAATTTGCATATATATATATATATATAAGTGAGTTATGGTTCACGAAATGTTAGAGAGTGCTCAATACCATATATATATATATATATATACACAAAGTATAAAGTATAGTTTTACCTTACGGGATCATCAGTCGCCTGATGATCCCGTTTTAGGGTGAAACCTCTGGTAGCGAAGACTTTAAGGTAAAACTATACTTTATACTTTGTATTTTGCTCTATCTATATATGGTATTGAGCACTCTCTAACATTTCGTGAACCAAATCTCACTTATATATATATATATATATACAGGTATATATATATACCTGTGGAACAAGCAAGGAACATATTTAGAGATGAAAATATCGAGATATATATATATATACAGTATACACAGTAGGTTGCACTGTAAATGGTCAGTTACCGTGTTTATATTTGAAGATTGATTAAACAATTGATGTATTCAATTTTACGTATAATATGTTGTTTATAAATGTTGTAGCTAGGGTGTTGTACTGTGTGTAGTATGAAGGTTATAGTTAATGAACTTAGTCAGAGGTTACTGAGTTACAGTGTAAACTGAAACCTTCACACAGACTACTATTTAACTATAATTAAACCAAGGATATTAGAGAAGTTAATAACTCTATTGAATGATGTATTCCAATGAAAATTGAAATTAAATTAAATGTAAACTTTGTATCTATAACTTGTAGTTAATAAGTCATGTTTGTATTATATTTTTATTGTTAATGTATGTTCCTTAATCTATTTCAGTTTCAGTTGGCCAAAAACGGCCTCTTTATTAATTTACTTTAGGCTACGTACTTAACACCAGACAATTTTACTCACCGAATAGAGAATACTCAGTAAGCCTAACGCAGCATTGGGTTAAATTACAATTTATTACACCAATTCCTGCTTGCACTGGTCAAAAATTGACGTTTTAAAATTATTATTTTTTACTCTATCAAATGCCCAAAGAGTTTACTAATGAATAAGAGACTCTTATTCATTAGTAAACTCTTCGGGCATTTGATAGAGTAAAATATAATAATTTTTAAAGGTCAATTTTTGACCAGTGCAAGCAGGAATTGGTATAATAAATTGTAAGGCAAGCCAAGGGCAGTGAGCTCTATACTGTATATAACTAGAGTGATATCTTTGGCCCATCCACTGTTTGATCTTTTGTTTTATTTTATGAATGTGTCACTTGAAAACACATGCAGATAAACAGGTTGTTAGACTTTTATATTTTCTTCGGTGCGTGCTTAAATTTATATCATTATGATTAACTAATAGTATGAAATGTTTGGAAATACATACTTCAGCCACCATGTTTGGCTTCAATTTTGCCCGACCAATGAGCATGAGAAATTACTCTAGTTATATAGAGCCTGTCAGCAGCAATTGTTAAAGAGGACATTCATGAAAAATGCCTTGCAGTAATAGAATATTCCATTAATTAATATTATTATCATTGTAAAAATCACTGTCTAGTGGTTCTGTAGAATCATTTAGAATATAGTTTTTTCGTATGTTTTTGCTGTACAACTGCTGTCGTAAGTTAAACTTGTCTGGAGTTAAACTCATCGTCCCATCTGGAGCTCAGAGTTTTTCTCTGAGTTTAACTTACGACAGCTTATATACTGTACATGCAGCAAAAACATACAAAAAGACTTTACCAACTCAATAGCTGAAGACATTAATAATGTACATTTAGAATATTTTAATTGATTTTGGGACTCAGGAATATTTTATGGGATTTTAAAATCTAATTGAATTTTCTATGGCATTTCTAGGTTGTAGAGTATTTTCTGTGGAATATTCGAAAAATCACTGCATTTTCTCATTCATATTCTATAAAATATTTTATAACATGTTTAATACTCACAAATAAAGTGAATTTGTTGATGTTATTTGTTGGCATGCAAAAGTAAATCTATTTTTTAAAGTATTTTTGCAAAATATTTACTTCTTTAATTTACCATTGATATAAATGTTTGTTTACTCTGTTGTGGTTTATTAAACTTTTTTTTGTTATAAATGCATAATTACCAAAGCACTGTTTCACCCGGCAAAAAAATGGTTACTGGTTTGACAATTGTGCATGTATCCAGCAGTGCAACAGGAGACTTGTCCGCAGAAATTTTTGAAATCTTATACTTTCTAAAAAACTATTAGTATTTTATTTTAATTTTTTATGCTAATTTTTGACAATGTTTAGCCACTACATCATAACGAATTGACAGGCAGCATTTACTAGGTAGTATAATTTATAACAATAGTCTCTTTCTATATTTTGGCAGCAGATAATTGTAGAAAACGCTGTGGGGATTGTGGGTGTTTCAATCATGTGCGAAGGAATTCTTGTACCAAATGCCACTATTCTTTTCCAAAAAGAAAACTCAAGAATGTTGTGGAAAATAAACAGCCTGCATCTAAAACAAGAGAAAGGATGCTGTCTTATGTATGTAAAATTTTAAATTGTTTTATACTACATGTACACATTGGATATATTATATAGATCATTTTATTTGCATATTAAATTTAATGTTAATCTAAGTATGTCTAAATATGACGAATAAATTCCTAACAGAGCCAGGTAATAACGCACTCATTCTAAATAAACTATGAGATTAATTGCGTGGGATAACAGCCTGATATATAACATTGATTGCAAAATCACTTTGATGAAATATTCAACCAAAATTAGGATTTAGCTGCTATTATTAAATTTGATCTGCGAAATTTTTTTATAATTTTATTCCCTCACTTGGGTACATGTAGTTCAGCATGGTGAAATATTTTGCTTATCAATTTGCTGTAATGTGATAGTAGTAATACTGACCCAGATTGTGACAGTGACACAGATCAGTAATTATTGCACAATATATTATGATTTACAAAACTTGCATTTCTTGTGGACAGTAACTCAGACCAAGACCTTTCGTTTTGAGGAAAACTGATCACACTGCTTTTACATAGCTCAGATGCATGTTAGTTGCAAGTCATACTGACAATTGTGAATGATGTTTAACAATGAGATACATAAAATAGTTGACAATAAAAAAATCAAGCTCTAAATTGATATTTAATTTTTTGAACAAATTGGCAGATTATTTGAATATTTGCATGGTCAGATATACTTACAGTAACTGTAATTTGGTCGGGAATTATTCGATGTTTGACTGTTATTTTAGGCTCTAGAGGCTTTGCATATCAATGTTGCCTACAATCTATTTAATGGCAATGAATAGTGGCTTAATATCTTGTTGATACAGTAGATAAAATGACCATTGTCATTGGTTTTGTGAGAATACTGTATAAACATGGGACATGTCTTCACAATGATTGCTCCCTAATGAAGACACTAGATCAGAGTGTCGAATCGTTGAGTCATGAACAGTAAATTTTCAAGTTATACATTCAAAAACATTTAAACCAGAGCAAATGTCTGTTGTCTAAATATCTAAAGAGCAAGAAAGAAAGATTACATGTATGTGTGACAGCTAAAATGCAATTTTTCATAATTTTAAAAAATCATTTAAATAGCACTAAAACGTAATTTTTGTTTAATAGTCATTTTGTAAGAAATTTAATTACATATACATATGAGAGATAAATGTATATGCAAGAATCGGAATGTGTATAAAAGGTCGTTATATACCCTAATCCTTTGCAAATGTAGATCAGAACTTGTATAACAGCAAGGATATGTTTTACATGCCAATATGAATTTGGGGAATAACATCTTCCTTCTTACCAATTTTAGTTTTCTTACAACTCTGTCAACTGATTTTATTGCAATGATTGTAGTAAAATGTGTATCCAACAACTTTTTTACAACGGCGGATTATCTGTACCTAGAGAATATCGCACTTTTTGGAAAATTAACAAACATGAATCTAACTAGTGAAAATTATTCAAACCAATAAATCACAAACTTTCCGTATTACGCAGCAGCCACATAACAATGTTACATAGAGTGTGAAAATAAATTCTAACCTTGATCCACAATCTCAGTCTGGGATTCATTAAGCCACTTAAAAACACCATTTGCAACCTCATCTATGTTTATTTCTTGTCCATCATCCAATTTATTATAAAGTGTGACTGATTTCAGCAACGACGTCTTCTCATTGGTAATCTTTGCCCGTACACGCATTCGCTGTTTAGACGAATCTTTAATGAAAAACACACAGGTCTACCCCTTATATACACTCTATACGATCAATTTCAGCAAACTGCAGTTATCTTTAGTAGTGAACATTCAGTCCTATTCCATTTATCATGTGTATCTTATTATGTAAAAATTAGATAAGTATTACTATTAGCATTTTTTTTGTAGAGACACGTACGACATTGGAATGTTCTACCAGTACGCTATTACTGTATTATAGTCATGATAACGCCCACTTTGGATTTGACTGATAAATTCACTAGTTAGTACAGGGCTGACTGTTTGTATCTAAGACTAAAAAATTAACACTTCGTTTGATAGGTATATATTACTTACCAGAGCACTTCCCCATATAATACGATAATTGCGCGATGGAATAATGCTTGAACATCATCAATCTTTGCAGGTTAGACAGACACTTCACTTTCAATGTTTCTTGTCCCTTGCTTCTGGCAGTTTCGTCGTCATCCGGAGAGCACTTAGCCAGCAGGTCATTCTGTCCTCGAACATCGATAACCTTTTTTCTTAAGATTGTTGAATGCTTTTGGATACAACAAACTTACAACGTCACACAGCACTTGAACAACAGATGGAGTGGCATTTCCCAGTGTCAGTGACTTAGCTAGAAAATACTTTTCCTGGAATGTCATTGCCACTGGCTTGTTGGATAATTCCTGCTCTATTTCAAACCAGAAAACTATACACATTAGCGAGACATAAAAGGCAGTATATACTAATGCATATCCAATAGTTACCTTTGGCTACCTGCACCACATCATCGATCCAACCTGACATTTTTTCTGTATATCTCATTGATGTCAATTCCACCTGAGCATTCGATCATTTCAGTTCTTGCTTTCTGCCATTGATGTTTTACCTAAATAGGTATACCGTTAATTAACTTTAACATGCACAGCCTGTTTCTTAAATCTTAAACTCTCCCTTAGCCAACATGCATACATGTAGATAATTTCGTATCTGGATCGAGTCCTAAAAATGAAGCGCAGTACAACCACAACGGAGAAAATAGCCATTTTAAAATGTAAAATTATACTTCTTCGAGACATCTAATGAACAACAAACTAGTTGACGAGATATATTTTAATATACGATTACCAAATTGCCAAAAAAATATAGGTTTCATAAACATTTTAAATCTATAAAATAAAATAGAATAAAAGGAGACACATTCTTTGCCATAACAATTAACCATGACTAATTAATAATATATAACAATGATTCAAATTTCTAACCTTTACGTAACGCTTCGACAAAGATGACGGCAATGCCACAATTTTCTTTTTATTCCAAGATAGGGCATGCTCCGTTAACAACTCTTCTCTTCCTATGAAAATTAATAAATCACAATTAAAACTTGACTTAATTAATGTATTCAGGTTACGAAAATGACAGACAAAAAAGATTGTTCCATCTTCACTTTTTTAAATTGTCGGCTGGTAATAAAATACATTTTTTACAAATTCACAGGTTCAAAAATTTAGTAACAAGACAAAATAACAATTGGCCTTACTTTCTGGAAGCATATGCTATGCTTTGTTGTTGTGCCAAGACAAGAAAAGTGGCTATTTATCAACTCTACTTCCTCTCCAGTAGTTGCACACGCCCCTTCTTGCCATCTCCCACCCCACAGCACCTACAGTAAGAGAAACAACAGCATTTTCTAGATATTTGTACGTGAAGCATAATAGTTGCCAGATGAGAGTTCCTAATATTTATTATCATAGTTACATGTACTTAATCAAGCAGATGCATGTCAATTATTCACAGTGGTCGAACAAGAGCTTACTAGAGTATTCATTTCAACAAAAATTACCATTCAGAACAAATTATACATTTCTAGAAACAGCGCAATACATACATTTATTATATGGCTGGGTTTGATTTCCGGTCCGTACGCAAAACGACGCACGCTGATTGGTTCCCGAGAGGTCGGGATTTTATCATATTGACCGACCGGTCAATACGCTTTTTTCGCGGCCCTGTAAGTTTTGGCGGGAAAATTTCGGAGTTGATTTGAATACAAATAAAAAAGAACTAGGTATTTTTATTCAAATATTCTGAACAATAAAATGTGTTGGAACATTACTGCTGGTTTTCTTTAAAGCTGTTTATCTAAAAAAAACGACAAATAACAGCCGAACTGGTGTAAACAAAAAAGGCCAAGAGGCGACACGAAAAACTTAACAGGTAAGGTAAACAGCATACTCCGAAGACAAAAACAACGCTTCGAAACTTAAAAATAAAATGAGCCAATAACCGTATAATAAATTCCTTTCTGTACTGGAAAGTATTTGCCCTCGATTTTATCGTACAAACCTGAGGGTCCCGAAGTTCCGGTCTGTACTGGAAAGTATTTGCCCTCAGTTTTATCGTACAAACCTGAGGGTCGTGAAGGGTAAAATGGGAACTGGGATTTGCTCATTTTTAGCGCTCGGAATTGGGATTTTCATGTTTTTTATCACTGGGAATGGGATTTTTTTTAATTGTCACTGGGAATGGGAAAGAAAATGTTGATGACGGGACTGGGATTTCAAGATATTTTGTTAATGGGAATGGGATTTCGTAACAAAATACGCTGGGAAAATGGGATCTGCACCCCCCCTTCAGGACCCTCAAACCTCGCTCCTTCGTCGCACGGTCTGTACCGAAAACTTCAGGCAAATACTTTCCCATAACCCTCGCACTCGGTTAGTAAGTCCTTAGTACTTTATACATATAAAATACCTGACATGACCATGAATGTGCTTTGGCATGCATCATAGACAACGCAGGTTTCATTGAGTGAACTGCTCCAGGATCATGCTTAGTAAGCCATGGCCAATAGTGGCAAATAATATCATACCAAAGATATGACACTTTCTTTGGTTTTAAAGATACTGTTTGCAAATAATGGGCATAACCATACATTTCTCCACTGTACATGTTTACAGCATGTTGTGCAACAGCATGACGACAACCAACAATTTCCAAGCCAGTCTCATCCAGGTTTTTTTTCTTTTTGACACTATTAGCTGCCGCACGCCATGTTGAAGCCCCGCAAGTATTGTTACAATAACTCTGCAAAATAAAAAAAAATAATTGAGAAAGAAAGTTTGCATTAATTGTGTATGTTGCATTGTACAGCAGATATGGTTTAGGTCACTTTTTTGTGAGTCCAAGTTAAGCTTTGTCAGAGTCCATGTCAGGTCACAATTAAGTCATTTTTCCTGTCACATGTCAATTTTCACAAGTCAAATCTAAATCAAGTCTAAGTTACATGACTCTAGTCTGCAACTTAGTTTGTCCACATATTCCTAAAACACAGTACCTCACTCGTTGTGTTTTTGTACACTTTCCGCAAATGCAAGTCAACTTTTGGCTTTGAAGCAATGAAAATCTCTTTGTAGTAAGATTCACTCTGCTGTCTGTAAACATAACAGAACATGTTCTGTTATTATTATTATTATTTACAAGAAATTAACCGGCCCTAACAAAAAATGTGTATAGGTGACCTATAGAGTAGTCTATAGGCCAACCTATAGCATTCTATAGGATTCTATAGGCAATTGGAACATTTCCTATAGGCGACCTATAGGAATACAAGCCTATATGTAACCAACCTATAGATCTCTATATAGGCTCCAAGTGCATTTATAGGCAATTGGAACATTTTCTATCGGTTGCCTATAGGTGCCTATAGACTTTTCTCATAAGGGGGAAAACACAAACCTTCCAGCAGATTTAAAGCGATATAACTTCATGTTGCCATCAATGTGAGCTGAGTGTTGATTTGGACTGCAGGAAGGGCATACCATAAAATTCTTGTTCATCAGCTGGTCCAATTCATACTTGCAAAATTTCCACTCTCGAAATGAACTGGCAAAGGTTGTAGGGTTAATAGTGCCTTCCTGTTAACAATGACAAAAAAACAACAAAAAAAGCCCAGACCTTACGAAAGAGTTCAATATTTAATTTTGTTAATATTGACATGGCACAGTGCCAGTGAGTGTACCACATAGAATTGCTACTGAACATATGTAAGTTGGAGCTTGACTATAATTTGTAATTTGGAAAAAATACATGTATATATAGATCTTCACACTTAGAACACAAACTGTACACATTACACTAATATACTGAATAACAAACACCAAAATCAGTCTAATGTGTACAAAAGTGAGTACCAAAGACACAAGAGGTGTCCCAGCCAAAAAATTTGGAATCTGCATCCCTGAAATGCCATTTTAAAACAGAACTGCATTTTGGGTAAAGACTTTACAAAAATAGATTATATAATTCAGTGTTTATATCAGAACAGGGGCTACCCAAACTTGTTTTCTTCCCAAAATTAGACAAATCAGAAAAAATTGTATGCTTTGAGGAGGGGCAAGGACATGGCACCATGTATTAAATATGCAAACTGTGAAAAAAAAAAACACATTTAATTACAAACTAACCCTCCCATTCTCACATGAGTAGTCTTCCAAAGATTTGATGAAAGCCCTTTCAGCAGTTCCTGGCATGCGTTTCTGCATGAAATCCCACTGCTGAAATAAACCAATATCAAATAAATGAATAATGGTACTGGGACTCCCAGGCCAATATCCAAACTTGATAAGCTTGTCCAAACACCAAGGAGACCACATGGAATGACAAGCAATACACTGGAAGTCTACTTTGTCTAAATCAAATCTACCTAAAAAGAAGGCAAATGAGAGTATTAAGACTATTTATATATACTCACTTAGTACACAAACACTTACACCAAAGCTTCTCTGCTAGGTTGCATTTTTCTCCTCTGGATTTGTATGCATTAGCTCACTTTACAATAGACCACTCAATGTTACACTTGACATTTAATTGCATCTTTACTGTACCTTTTATTGTAACAATTATACATTGCCCATCAGAGGGTATTGGAACCATTGTTCCAAAGGACTTGCATGTGGGACACTGCTTCAGACACTGTGGGAAGTAACGCTCTATAAATATATATTGTATATATAACAAATAATGGCATTATAGATTCATTTTTAGACCACAATGACACCAACAAAAGATCAGACAAAGTGGAACATTTCAGTAGCCTAAAGATTACAGAATACAGTGTTTTCATAATTATGTAAAATACAGTACATAATATACTCTTACGTATAGTAACCAGCTTGCCATCAGAACATATGGAAGATTTTGGAGCAAGTGCTTTGTAATACCCATGATAACTTTCCTTTCCTGTCATGTAAAGGATATTTTTCATGCACCTCATTGTCACAAGCTGAACACAAATATGGATCCACACATTCAAGGCATTTTATCACAGATTGGTTGACTGCACATCTGGAGCATGTATGCTTCACGAACAGCAGCACAAGACAAAGAAGTTTCAAAAATTTGTTCTCTGCATGATGCCCAGTTAGTGGACAAATTTTTCATTCTTTTTTCCCACTCTTTTTTATGTTCGTGTCCTGCAAACTGTCTTCATATCAGCAAGCATTTTATCACATTCTTTTATCAGGATTGTCAAATCATCTTCTGCAAAACATTAAATTAAAATAGGATCAACTAACTCCTAACAGCTTAAACACCAATAAACGTTTCTTGACTTATGTGTTAACATGAAATACCAACTCACCAACTTCCTAAAGTAAAATAAACAGAAGACAACTAGTGATGACTGTAGAGCGACTATACAGTATATGTATATAAATCACAAATTATATACAATTACCTGGTACATGTTCACTGTTAGATTCCTCGTTGTCTTGCATATCTTCTACGTGATGATCATCTTCTGGTTTGTTCACATAAACA
The DNA here is from genome assembly GCA_035771165.1 of Paragorgia papillata. Classification (NCBI taxonomy): domain Eukaryota; kingdom Metazoa; phylum Cnidaria; class Anthozoa; order Scleralcyonacea; family Coralliidae; genus Paragorgia; species Paragorgia papillata. Next base: position 9,678,417 of record JAWNZC010000322.1, on the reverse strand, counting down.
AAAAATAAATAAATAAACATGACTACATAATTTATGTACAAATATGGACGTACAATTATATAAAATTAATTTTAGTTTAATACCATTACGTATATTTAATTATTTACAGTATAACAAGACAAGAAATGGTTTACGAGACAAGTAGAAATATTCTAAAAAAAAAGCTGTAACACAAGTTACTATAAATACCATCAGAACATGTTCCTTTCCTATTGATAACTCGATCTCTTTCCATATTTGCGCTAGTATTTCTTGGTCGCCGTGGTCTACCATGAACCGGCCTTCCGGAATCATCAAGAAAAACCACATTGCATTGCTTCTTTTTCTTCTTTTTGGGTTGACGAAAATCCGGACTATTTTTAATCAATTCTTCCATTTTAGCAGAGAGACGCTCTTCCGACACACCACCTGTTTTAAACCGTACAGTTCGTCCACCTCTCTTGTCCGCCATATTGGACGGGAAGCGCCGCATTAATCGCACTCGGTCCGAAAGCCTGGAACTCGAGTACATAAAACATGCACACGTATGATGCATTGCATCATAGAATTGGTATTGGTTGTATCTGGTTGTATGTTGTATATCATCATACGGAACAAGAGACTGTGTTGCAACAGGGGTACGAAGTGTCCTCACTTTTTTAGTGCGCATGTCACACGCCGCCATGTTGAAAGCAAGTAAACTCCAGCGGATCAACAGGGAACAACATGGTGGAAAACGAAGTCGTGTCACCAAAACGGCTCTAGCAGGAAAAGTTTTTGGACGATTTCCTTTTAACTTTGATATTTTACAAATGAAAGGTAAGCGACCAATTTACTTGAGGTTAGAAGGCATACAAACACGTTTTCGCGTGGAATTTAGCTACTTTTGAGCGATGATCTGCCCGCTCCTCAATGACTGAAGTGCGTCAGTCGGGTACGGTATCTCGGTACATATTTCAAATTACAGAGAACTTTTATCAAGAGTTTTTAAACATCATTTCACATCAGTTACATATTTTTAATTGAGAATTGCACAGTGTGTAAAACGTGCTCTTGTTTTTACGAATATTTTAAGATATAATATGCGCACGAGGGCTCACTCTCACTCCAAATTTGTTACATGTAAGTTGAAGAAGAATTTTAGTCTGGTTCAGTTCAATGGGTAAAAATACCAATTCCGCAGAATTCCATCTTTATGTATTTGTTTACCTTCTTCTAGTAACGTTCTTACTCCAATTGTTTGTCTGTTGTATTAAGTGAATTGTGATTGAAGACATTGAACAAGATTTATTTTTGTCATTAACCTACCATGGCTAAAGAAAGTTGATACACTTGACAAGGTGTTGAAAATGTTGATTTGATTTTGTTTTTTTCTTGTAATTTTAGTAAATAATTTGTTTGGATTGTGCGTGTATTTGGACATGACAACTTACTGAATGAAAATCAGAAACTTCCATTAGAAAAGACACAGCTTGATGCCTGAATTGATGGAGACTTTTATAAAACTCACATGTTTCTGATTCACTTGTTTCACTTTTAAAGTGCCATTAATAGTCGAACTTTATTTGAGTATTGTTGTATTACTGGATTTAAAAAAAGAAAAATTGATAATAAACACCACCTAAAACTATTCAAGTGTATATGTGTTTGTCAGTTGTGATTGTGATGATGATATAATATTACTGCAGTACATATTAAAACTATCTGTTTCTGAAAGTCTAAAAACCCACACCTGTATTTGCTAGAGTATCAAAGGCTTGCATAGTGTACATTTAATTTAAAAGCATTATTTTAAATATGTCAAGTTGATGTGTAGATGATAAATTGCAAAAATGTTGACAGCTGTTAACAGAAAACAGCTGTTGGAAATGTGTTCCAATTTCTTAATGTAGATTAATTTAGGTATAAAACCATCCACCCTATAATAGAGGATATACTGTACATTTGAGTTGTTGGTACACATTTAAGCATGTTCATTATTTATATACATATTGCATACCCCATATACCTGACTGTGTTTACCACTGACTACAAAACGTTTTTGCAAACAAGTTACAATGTTAACCAAACCCAATAAGTTTTAAACATTTATTTCATATATACAGTACAAAATAGGTAAAGGTCAGTTCTTTTGACCACTAAATTTTACTGTTACAAGCTCTGTGTATACAAGGTGCAAAATTAAGAAAATTTATTATTACCAGTTGCCCAACAAAGGACAAATAGTAGTATTAAACTGGTCCTTCATTATTTTAACTGGCCAACACCCTATTAATTAAATTAAACCAGTAGACCAATTAAACTTAAACCTTTTCTCCTTATTTATCAAGACAATGAAATTAACACCTTTTTGTTCTTAAACATGAAGTAAGTAGAAAGTCTTTTGTTCAAAAATGTTTACACTCAGTATGACTGGAGCTGCTGAAGAACATTTGCCACTATTCCTGTGTCAGTGGCCAGTGCTGTGAAGAATCCCCTCTTGATTTTCTACAGTTCATTGTTTCTTAATATTTCATTTCAAATCTATTGTCTCAGCTAAAAAAAGGAGAGAAACTATCAGAAGGTTGCACATCTATAATCTAAACCTCCATCTAAGCAACAAATCATGAAATATTTAAAAAGCTTGGGGAACAAAACTCAAGACGAACTGTCCAACCTAGAGAATTAAGATACAGTAGGCCATTTCAAGCTAACGTGCAAATTCGTTCATTTTACAGTAGAATAAGTAAAATATCTAGACTTCAACACTAAGGACCTGATATTTCAGGTTAATCTTTTTATCAGCAGCAACGTTTACAAATATTAAATTAAATTGGAGAAATACTGGCACTTGTTTGTCATTGTCGTTCTTCTAAATTGCTTGTCCGATTATGATAGAACAACAAAGACGTGTAATTTTATCATTATACTTTAGATTTAAACCGTTTTTAAAGAGTTTCCTCACTTATTTATTCTTGAAAGTACAACTTCAAAAGTGGACGGGTAGCTCCGGCCGGACCAATTAACAAGATAATGAAATCGGAAATTTCCCGTTCAAATTTCGTTAAATATCTTCCTTACCACAATAAATTTGATTACTTACCTTCACTTTCAATGTACTATCCGTCCCAAGAAATATTACCACCAAAATTTTGAGTTATAGCCATTTAAACGATCAGAACGCACTTTTCGCCATATTATTTACTGTTGAGAGGAGCGGCTTTTACTTGCTTTCAACATGGCGGCCAACATGCGCGAGGAGACCTGCGCGAGGACATAAACTTCAAAGGTTCCGACGAGAGTGGGCCTTCTGCTCAATATTTATTCTGTGTCTGCGGTGTCAATAACTTTTGGAACTGCGGGTTGTAGAAAACATGTCGAATATAGCAGAAGGTTACACGACCACAGTTAATTGAATGTGTGGACAAACTAGGAAAGTTCGTTGTTTCAATGTGAGCTACACGTCGGCCGATATAGGTATGTTATCTGTTCGTCAGTCTTCGTCTCATCGTCTAATAACGCCAAAACTGAGTATATTTTGTCTTTTTTACAAGAAAGACATATTATAAACATGTCATAGTCACTTAGGCTCCATGAATCCATCTACTTCATGTAAGGTCGACATGATAGCCCAATCATACTCGAAAGTAACCGCCCCCCAAGAGTAACCGCCTTTTTATGTCTACTGCGCATGCGCAGTAGCACACTATGCTGTTGGAGCAACCCACTGACCTATATATATAACTGGACTGCGTGCTGTGGACCTTTTGAACACAAAACAGAGCATCGTGGGTAATCAAGATTGGATAGAAAAAAGCATAGATAATGGAGGGGAACTCGATAGGAAACTTAAAAAACCGTGCTGTTGTTGTTGTTGTTGTTGTTATTATTATAGTTATTGTTGGCTGTTGTTGTTGTTTTTGTTGGTTGTGGTGGAATTGTTATTGTTATGTATGATTGTTCACCATAAGATTTAATTAGTGTCCCTTCTTTTGCAGGATGATTGTGTTGAATGTAAATTGTTTAGATACAAAACAGAAGTTTATTGATGGCCTTAGAGCATCATATGGTGGTGGAACGTTTTTGCTTGGACCACGAGTTACAGCACCCATTATTCATCTCTACGCTGTCTACTTAAAAGCCGATTATGAAGAACAAGAAGAACCACGCCAATTTTGGTAACCTACGTATATGGGCTACCAAGGAGACGCCTATTGGATAGTGTCAAACAAAGTGAATATTTGCTTGGTCTCTTGCTTATAGATTTACAAACATTTAACTTACTTACTCAATTAGTTGGAAACGTTTTCCCTGCTTCCATTGTATTATAGAAACATGAGTAAATTTTGGGAGAGAAAAAAAATATCTCTATGGAAACACTATACCAAAGGGCAAGTGCTTTCACAACCATTTCAACTTCGACCAAACTTTCATGATTTCTATAACCCAGTGGGAACTATAGTTTTTACAGTAATTATATCGCGAAATAATTTAAACAACACAAACGAACAATATACTATATATAGTATTAGTATATATGATTTAAAGTAAATTCTCATAAGTAGCAATAATACAGCGTCCGTTGACGACACCTAAACCACATTTCAAGCAATTAAGTCGTAAAAACATGACTTTCAGTCACTAACCGTGTACTAATTTGAGATTACGTTAATGAATTAATGCAAATTACGGACCAACGTATATTGTGATTCTTTGTGTTTAAGTTACATATCAAGCATGGGAAAGTGCTGAGTTCCAACGACCACCAGTACATAGCCTTGGACGAGTCGTTGAATGGCTACCAACTAAATATTAACCAGAGGCTCTTGCAGATAGACACTCTATCAGAAGCCCTTACCAGGTAGTAGTGGTTGCTCAAACTAATAATTAACAATTTCAAAATGAATGAATGAATGGGTGGGTGGATGGATAGATGATTGATTGATTGATTGATTGATTGATTGATTGATTGATTGATTGATTGATTGATTGATTGATTGATTGAAGTAAGTTGCATGGATGGATGGATGGATGGATGGATGGATGGATGGGTATGTGGATGAATAAATGAATAAGTGTCCTTTTTTTTTACATGTAGGTTTTCTTTCTTAACTAATGCATTTGGGCAAAATGCTGTCGCTTTTCAGCTTGCCACAGCATTTACGGTTGGCCGAATAATTAGAAACGCTGCCCATCCTGGTGATGTCTGGGGTATTTTGTGTTTCATTTATTAATATTTGTGTACCAATTTTTTTATAAAATATAATATTTAACAATTATCCACTAAAGTTGAGACAAATATTCACATAACTCCTTCCGGTTGGCGAGTGCCTAGCCTAATGCCTTTCTTTTAATCTTAGCTGAGAGTTCTCTCGGGATGGTATTTTCAGTTACCAAGTGTATTGGTAAATCGTTAAGTCTGTTGCTGCTGGCACTCGGTGAAGGGATACCAAGTCGGGTTCATTCCAACGCGCGGTTTGGAAGTTCGTTGACAAGTATCAAATTACGTTTCTAAACACGAAGTTCGATTTGAAGTTCGAATGTTCGATTCGAAGTTCGCATTTACGGAAAACCTTGGGTCGACCAGACTTTTGATATGATTTATTTGGGAAAATATGTTGTTAATCATTCTGCAATTCCAAATTACCAACTGCATAGCTAAAGAATGGCGCAAAGCTACTCGAATCGAACATTCGAACTTCAAATCGATGAACTTAGAAACGTAATTAGATACTTGGCAACGAACTTCCTAACTGCGCGTTGAAAAGTGAGCTGAAATCGACAATAAGCTTGTGGCATGTTGTGCATTACCACACATGCAAAAAATAGAAAAAAACTGCAGTGCTTTATTGAGCTGCAAATATTAATTATATATACAGTACAATATAAGTAGGTCGTGCATGTATATTTATTTAATTAAAACATGACCAATCAGCACTTCCAGTTATCAGACTTATAATCGATTAAAAAATAGAACATGACAGGTTTTTAACGGATCCGATTCTACTCAGATTTCTGCATTAAAGGATCCCTGCATGTTTGTTTCAACAAATAGGCCTCGTATGAGCGCCGATTTGATGATGTAATATACACTTATTGTAAGTTGTAACATTGTCTTGCAAATATAAGTCGAAGTGCGAGGGCTATTTGTTTAAACAAACATGCGGGGGTCCCTTTCAACCAGACCACTGTCAATTCTGATGCTGAAAAATAATATTACATACAGAACATATAACATAAATAAATAAATGCACATATTATTACATATATAAATAAGGTTTAACCTCAACTCTTTCAACCATTGCATTTAGTTTGCTCTTAATGGCAATGGAAATTGGCACTCCTCTTCGAAAAAGCTGTCTCCATTCTAATAACATTTCAAGCGACACCAGCACCTTATCGCAGATATTGAATAAACCTAACACAAAATGAGAAATAGGTCAAAGAAAACTGATAAAACCACAGCCTGAAATGGACAAAATTTGCCACCAAGGGTGAATTTGATCTGCCATTTTACAAATTTGCTCTGTCGTTTATACTTCTCTCAAGACCCACCAAGGGCCTGTATCATTAAATGGTGAGAATCCGAGTTCTGTATAATTTAGTATACGAGAACCGAAACGTCAAACAAAGAAATGTTGTATAACAATCTGGAACAACAGGTAATACACTATAAATGGTATAAAATGTTGAACAACTTTTGTCATTAACTTTATGTTAACATAGATTTGCTTTACTCTTTTTGCTAATGCAAAACACACTGTAAAAATGATTAGATATCTGTCAACTTGAATAATCATATTTTAACTCTTTGGATTGGTATGAATTATTAATGACTTTGAATTCCTCTTTAAGGATCAAAACATGCCCATATATCCTACTTACCAAACTCATAAGGGAACACCTGATGCATTGCTAAACAACTGGGACATGTTTTCACATGGATTTTGACGGTTTTGAATGGATGCATGTTGGTGATCAACACGGATCTCCCTCGTTGTTTTGGATGAGGCTTGGATTGACCAAGGTGACTGCCGCAAAGTTCACAGTTCTCCTGCTGTGGTTCAAACATCTCTTGCCAACCAGATGGATTTGCATCCATTTTTCCAGCTTGCTGAATTACAACTTTAGGGATGTTGTACGGTAGGGTGCACTTCATTTTAAGTGCCATAGTTGCGTTGCGTGCTTTGCTGCAACTTCCATTATCCTCACAAACTTGATCAGAATCTGAAGATACTGACTCCTCTACTGGTAGTTGTTTGAAAATCCCAAGCGACAACAAGATATGACAATGAATGCAAATCCTTCGGGATTTTTGCTGTTTTGACCTGACCATCATGCTCTTACAGTCTTTTGAGCAGCATCGCATCTCTTTATCAGTAACACGAAACATGACAGTAGCCAGCAGTGCTGTTGGTGGTTGCTTTTCCAAACACACAATACATCGTTGGAGAAACATGGACAGCAATTGGGAAATTATGTCCTATACATGCAGTAGCAATCTTCCTCAGACCTTCTCTTGTGCTATCATCACATGGATAAGAGCTACAGGTGTTAGCATCTGGGAGCTCGCTAAAAATTTGAAGTGGACTGATACAACCTTCAATGCTTTTCAGATGCCCACAATTAAAGTTTGCCACTTTCCGACTGTTGACATGGATCGCTCTATCCTGTTTGCAGATATGATGTTGGCATACTGATGAATCCCCCTCTTTAATCAACATGCAACGGTCATCATGTGTGCTGGTATTCACAGAATAAATGGTTATTCCTTCTGATTGGACAACCAATGTGCACTTTGGTACCAATGGACGTGGCTTTTTGTTGGAAATATACGAAACCCCAAGCTCGTACCCACATCCAGAGCAACGTGGAGGTTTGTATCGACTATGGTAATGCATAGCGCACTGGGGACAGGATCCTTTACTACGTTGGGACCAGCTGATAGGAGATGCTTGCTAATTATAAAATTAAAAAATGTCAATGTTACTACACATTAATTTCCTAACATTCTGTCTATAGATTTAGACATAAAATAGAATAGACTTTCCATGCAGGAACAGGACATGAAACACATTTTCATTCATACAAATTAAAAAATCATTTTATTGTTAACACTTTGAGGCCTGAACCTCTCCCTGTGCTGAACAAAATCGTCTGGCGTTAATAGGCCTCAAAGTGTACAGTAGAAAATGTAATTGGTAACCTGAATGTCATTCCTTTATTTGTTCCCGCCTTCCAAAGGCGGGAACAAATAAAGGCCTGACATTCAGGTTATGTAATTGGTTTTGAGCCTACGTCAAAACATGATGAGTTGACATTTTGTAATAATCATAACACATTATTTTGTAAAACAGGAGATATGGACTTGTAAAACGCGGACCAACTGTTACACTGTTCATTGTATGTGTATATATACATATATATATATATATATATATATATATATTATATATATATATATATATATATATATATATATATATATATATATATATATATATATATATATATACTATATAAAGTGGGCTTACCTCAAATGTTGATGGTCGCTACTGTCAGTTTCACGCTGGGCGATCCCGGCTGAAGATCGCCCAGCGTGAAACTGACAGTTGCGACCATCAACATTTGAAGTAAGCCCACTTATTAGTATATTCGCTCTATCTTTACGGTATTGAGCACTTTTCGACATTTCGCGAAACAACACTTTGTTTACACTTTGTTTGTTTGTTTGAATATATATATATATATATATATAATATAATATATACATATACATGTACATGTACATGTACAGCTAAAGCCTAAAGCAATTAAGGTTTGCCCAAAAGACCGAAGCCAAGCGGGAAAAGTACGATGGGAATACTATATTTAAATAGCGAAGCACACAGTCGCCAAAAGTCCGACAAATCTCTAGGGATTATTAATAACAAACATGAATATTGATGTAGTCTGTGATTCGCTATACAGGTAGTGGTTTCACGTATTGCATGTTGGCGAGTAAATGCTGAAAAGAATTTGCATTAATTATTCAATTTGCTGAACGTCGGAACATTGAAGTTGTCCTCGTTATTTTGTTATAGTAATTCCCATCGTATTTTTCCACCCTTGGCTTTGGCCTTTTGGCCTTTTGGCTTTGTTGGTTATATACTTCAGTTAATAACAAAAGATTCGGATTTCTAAATTGATCTGAGAAGGTTTTTAAAACACTTCAGATTTGATGCTACTAATGGTTGCACCGACAAACAAGTGGAATTTTGACTAGTAACTGATAAGCGTCGACACAGCAAATTAAGCGACATTCCTCGCACGAAAATATTTCTACGCATACGGGTTTAAATTTGCTATAGTTTGGTTAATCCTGTCCAGGGCTTTTCCAAGAGGTGATAAAATCGTGTGGCATTAATCTGTTAAAGTTCATATATCCTGTCTTTACAGCAGTGACAATGCAATTAACGAATATTTTTACAACATTTCAGATTTTCCCAGTGAGCGGACTAGATATTTATCTAGTTGCACGGACACACAAGTGGAATTTTGACTAGTAACTGATAAGCGTCGACACAGCAAATTAAGCGACATTCCTCGCACGAAAATATTTCTACGCATACGGGTGTAAATTTGCTATAGTTTGGTTAATCCCTGTCCAGGGCTTTTCCCAGAGGTGATAAAATCCTGTGGCGTTAATCTGTAAGAGTCACACGTAACGAAGGTTTTTAAGAGTTATAAACTATCTCCGTAACTCTCTCCTGTCTGAATCGGTCTTTAGTGTTTTATCCTGGCTAACGCTAGACGATTTTACTCACCTCTCGGGAAGCCCTTGGACTGGAATATGAGTTAAGCAAAGGAAGTTCTAAAGAGATAAAGCCGGTTTTCCACTGGCGAATTTTGTCGCGCGAGGCGACCTTTTTCTTTTGCCTTATGAGCTCTCGAGTGGAACTAATTACAAATCTATTCCAATCTATTCAATTTTAGCAATAGAAATGTCGCTTCACGCGACAAAATTCGCCAGTAGAAAACGGACTTTATGCTGACAGAAAAGGTTATAACTCATCCGTGTCCTGGGCTTTCCCCAGAGGTAAATGAAATAGATTGGCGTTATAAAAATTATTTCAATAAAACACATATTAAAGCGCGAATGTATATTATTAGACTCACCTCGTCCATCGGTGCTTGGAAACCAAGAGAGCACTATTGTCACAAGATTACAGTGGCACCAAATTCACACCAATCAGGAGAGGTGCAAGAACAAAAATAAGAAATGTACGTGGGACAACAACGGAGTTCGTGTTCGTTCGGAAGAAAAACTGTACAACGAAGTTAGGAAGAAAAACTGTTTTAGGAATTAAATATTAGCCGACAAGGATATTATATATGCGACCACCTGTGGAACATGATTTTCATTGGCTAGCACTAACCAATCAAAATAGACGTTCCGAGCACTGCGACCTTACTGGTCACACTAGCTAGCGCACTGAAAACTTTGAAAGCGCAATATGTTAACAGACATAGTCCAAACAGACACGGTTCTAGCGCCGGTATGACCATGGCCTGTCATAAAAACCTGTATATCTTCCAAATATTTTAGCCTATAGTCATTGCAGTAGTCCAAGCCTATTAGTTTCTTTCTGTTCTACAGTTCTTATGATCTGTGATAGCAAAACCCTTCTACTGTTTCTTTGCGTGTTTTTCTTTTGTTTTGTTTTGTTTTGTTTTGCTCTGCTTTGCTTGTTCTTTTTGTTTCTATACCAATATTAGATGAAAGTGTTGGTAAACCACAGAACCAAAACCAATGAAAGCCTAGACGGAAAACATGGCGAACGACACTCAGATTGGTACAATTATCCAACTTCCTGTATGTCAGTTGGATACCTTCCGTTTAATTAGTTCATAACCGCAATTGACGCAAAACACACGGCGTTTTTTTCAGTCTCGCAATAGCGTATTCTATTTTCCTCCCCGCATCGTCGATTCCCTTCCGACCTCAATTGCCAGCTCCAGGCAGTACTCAAACTCCAATTATGTACAAATTAAAAGTCCAGTAATCAGTCCAACACTCGAATAAAAATTCCTCCCCCCGATGCCAGATACATCCTATATATATATAGGCTGGCGTTGTTTCGCAAGATATCGACACTCGGCACAAAATTTGTAACATAACTGCTTTGTGGAGAAGCTGCTGGTTTCGTCTTGGCTCCACCCAACTTTTTCCTGTCATTGGCTTTTCCCACAGGGTTTTTACCAGCGTCAGGTTTTTTCTGGCCTCCCTGACATCCCAGCATGTAAGCATCGAGTGTCGGTATTTGCCTAACAGCGCCACGTTTTCCAAAGCCTCGTAGGTTCCTTCGTAGGTCGAACTAGCGTCAACTGCGGAAATACAGCTCGTTTACTTATTTATTCATTACATGTAAATAATATACCTATAGATATCCTAGAATAATTTAAGCTTCACGTGGGGGATCTTCTCTTCGATTCGATCAGTGGCGGAAAGTGGTGTCCCCTCGGCCACACTTCGCCCACGGTGAAGCACACACCGGCGACGGAGAGCAAGGTCCATAACGGTGAGGGCCCTTACCTTCACCCTGATCTTCGCTTCTCTCGGTCACTTCACCACGGGGAAGCCCAGCTGGGACATGAGAGCAAGGTCCATAACAGTGAGGGCCCTTACTCTCACTCTGACTTTCGCTTCTCCAGCTTTTTCTGGGGGCCCTTACCTCCAGAAAACCGCACTTTCCGTCACCCAAAAATTATCCACACAAAGATTTGCGTGACTTATTAAGCGCCAATTTATATTAACTAGATAAATTGGGATTAATGAGAAGCTACATCTTAATACTCTCACGCAATAGCGCAGTTATGACATTTTCTGCGTTATGTCACTTTTATTGCTCTTAGCAATTTGGCAAAAACAAGGTATTAAAAAAGAAGCGCATGCACAAGTTATCTAATACGATTTAATCAAACCGGACATCCCAAGCTTATAAGCCTAAAGCATGTCAAAAAAAACACAAGATAGCTCACTCTGGTTCTGATCGCCTTCCTTAAAACATCTAGTCGAAGTTACCCCACCCACCGCACCCTTTGAGAATAAATACGGAACATTTAGAGTTGTTGTTAAAGAACTTCAATTTGTAATATAGTTTACGGTTGAAATATCATTTAGTTTTTGTGTAATACGAAAAGCGAGGTAAAGAACAAACCCAAAATTGTATATATATATTTTTAAAATTCTATTAATAAAGAAATCGGGGCGGAAAGTGGTGTCCCCTCGGCCACACTTCGCCCACGGTGAAGCACACACCGGCGACGGAGAGCAAGGTCCATAACGGTGAGGGCCCTTACCTTCACCCTGATCTTCGCTTCTCTCGGTCACTTCACCACGGGGAAGCCCGGCTGGGACATGAGAGCAAGGTCCATAACAGTGAGGGCCCTTATTCTCACTCTGACTTTCGCTTCTCCAGCTTTTTCTGGGGGCCCTTACCTCCAGAAAACCGCACTTTCCGTCACCCAAAAATTATCCACACAAAGATTTGCGTGACTTATTAACTTCTGTCTTTATGATTCTGATCTTTCTCGTCCGATTTTCTTCGTAAAACTTCGCACACTTGTTTATCTATGTTATAACATTACACAGAGCATAAATTGTTCCACGTTTGTAAACTGTAACAACCGATATGGGGTGATCATCAATCAATGACGTGATTGCTTTCCTGGCGAGTTGGCCGAGCGGGGGTTGAGTACGAGAAAATGACCAAAAGGATCGCAGGCTCTGTGTACGAGATTGTCTTGAATCCTTCTTGAATCCTTGACTCGGCTTGTTTTGGGAGCAACAAGAGGCAAGAGCAAGGACACTACTAAACTATACGGTAATTTATATATAATATGTATGTGTGTATGGATGTATATACTGTTTAAAACAAAAAATACATGTTAGAACTCCCAGTGGCGAGACTCAAATTCTGAAACGACTCAAGCATGGAAATGAGCTGATTCTCAGCCAATTCGACCAGAGCGCTTATGAAATAAGGACTGGTTTCCACTCACGAAAGTTTTCTTCAGAACAAGAACGGACAGAAAGGTTGCTGTTGTCTAGTTGAGAGCTCTCATGCAGATGCTCAGACGAAACTAATAATTCTAAGAGCTTTCTTCTTCGATGAAAATTTTCCTGTGTGGAATCAGGCCTTTGGCCAAAAATTGGAAACCTCTTCCGGGTCACTAAACAATGAGGTATAAACAAACGTGATTAACTAGTTGGCTCTTGCAGGTGACGTCAAAGTCGCCATGTTGGGTGGCAACCCCAAAGTACCGACGTTTTGTGGACCAAATAATATTTTTTGTTTATATGGATTTGCCAAATACTCAAGACTGCCCATTGTTATCTTTAAAAAACGACAAATTGAAAAAGAACGCTGATTTAACAATTAAAATATTAGAACAAACAAGTAAAATCCTATAATGAACAAAACTAAATTGGTAGAAAACAAAGCAGTTAGCTCCATGCATATCTTCAACGGTCCCGATCGCTCTATACAATTAAAATTACAAGGCCGTATCCAGGGGCTTTTGATACCCGTATGCAGGGTATCCGCAAGAAAATTTACATTTCTTCATCAGTGTGGATCTTTTTAGTCTCTTAATTAAACATACATTGCTATTCATTTAATCCCGAAAATACCATCTTAAATTCAACCTGGTTTCTGCGTACACTCAACACAACACTGAAGTTTTTTGTGATATACGTCTCGAAACCATGTCCGCAACAACGTGGTGAAAAATGCTAAAACAACGTATCTGGTATTTTCTCTTTACTAGATCATCTTCTAAGGGTGAATATGATTAGCACTAGACAATTGTAAATTTTATTCTTTTCACCGAGTAATTGTTACTTGCAGAAAATGTGTTTAAAAATGCTTTTACTGAGGATATTTCTTTTTTGTAACACTCAGATATATTTGAAAACAATAGATTTAATTGAGCAAAACACTAATACCTAAATGTGTTAAAGAAACAAAAAAGACTGCATTATATAGGTCGGTAGCTACACCGTTGCTAGAGAAATAACGCGCACTATAACGCCCATGTGCATGGGTACGTGTTTTTTTTCAGGATAATTTCTCAGTCAGTTTTTTCACTTATTGCGTGTTTCATAGGCTAAATTAGGCTAAATTAAAACATTCTGGATACGGTCCTGCATTGATTTAAAAATAACAATCATGATATAACGTAAATACAAAGACCAATTTACCTTCTAATATATAAATGTAGTATCTCGAGTTTACTAATGGCCTGTTTATTATGGAGACAAGCTACTTTGACACAAAGCGAGTTCCCGGTCAGTAGAACCAGCACTGCTTTCCCCACCGCAGTGTTTATGAGACAGCCGGTATAACTCGCCTGTAGCTGGCGGCCGGGATCTCGAGCGCTAACACCGGATAAACATTCTCCATTCTCCGGGATGAATTTTCTATATTCGTTGCTTTATATCACTTTCATTGATGATACTCACTGATCTCAACTACTATACAAGTTGCCAGGTAACTCGGCTGCCCGGGTAACTCGCCTCCACATGTACAGGCCTAACTCGTATAGCGATTTGTTAATTAACCTTTCAAGTCACAAATGTTTCTACTAAATATCAACAAATAATCCTAAACATTATTAGCCTATAGCTCTAAATAATTAACCAAGTTCGAATTACAAAGACTACTATAGTCAACAAGAAAGAAATAGTAAACAGTCCTATAATATGAAATCATTAAAAACGTTCAATTCATGTCCTCATAGTTTTATATCGATCTCTGTTCGCTACTGTGTTATTTTGTCATTTTACACAGTAATAAATGCTTTAACCATTTCCAGAAGTCTTCTTGTGGCTTGAACAGCTTTTTCTGACTGCTCTCTGTTGAATGCATCAGCAGGAATAATAGAACCTGGCAGACGATTGGGATAACGTGTAGGCAAATAGTAGGTACCCACAACTACAGCAAGATCAATGATGCCATCGGGTGCATTTCTCAGATGACAAACTTCATTAGCAAGTTTATAGACATCGTGCGTGTGCAACTGATCACCGTTTAGGCCGCATTTTGCATACAATGCCGCTTTTAAGCCTTTCTCCACCGTCTGGTGACTTACAAAACACACTAAAGCATCAAACGGTCTGCATGGAGCGGACAGAAGAAACTCTGCAGCTTCCAAATCACGCTGGGCCTGTTTCATCCAACGGTGAGATTCGGCACGGTTTGGAGATGTGTAGTCAGATGTAGTAAAACACGGGCCACGAGATCCAGGGTGACAGCTGTGAAAATTTTGGTAGGTTTCTCTGTCCCTTCTTGCCTGGTGACCCCATCCCCGGAACAACCCATCAAACCCGAAGTCAGTACTTCCAGCAATACCACGTTCTTCCGCTTCCATTCGCTTGACTTCGCTCAGCAAAAACTGCATTACTTCAGTGTAGAATTCAACATTGTCGGGATTTTTGTCAGGATGCCATCGAAGATACAGACGTCGAATGGCCTTGCGACGAAGTTCGTGTGGCAATCGCCACGCCTCGCGAAGAACTTTCTGAATTTCACGTTTGGCCTCGTCAAGACTAGTGGGCTTCGTGGAGGTATCACCAGTGTAGAGAACTAAGTCTGTCGTTAGATTTTCTAAGAAATCGTTTTGATAGAACTTGTACAAATCAAGAACGCTTACTATTTTCTGCTCGCTCCCAAGATCTATGCGATACTGTGCTGTAAAATCGTACAGAGCTCCATTTTCAGTTGGTGTGTCAGTTCGAGTAATCACTCTAGCTAGCACGTATTTCATGGCACTTGATTCTTGGCTGAACGTTTCCTCGTTTTCGTCTTCTTCCTCATCGCTTTGGCTAGCTGTCGTCTCTACGCCGTACGCAACTATTTCTCCTTCATGAAACACAAATAATGGATTCTGTTGCATGAGATAATGAAACACGACAGGAACTTCCCGACCAAGCTTTAGTTCTTCTTCGGCAAAATCTTGTGCAATATCAAGATTGTCTAACTCACTGGGGATCTGCGCGGGTGAATCACACAGCAACATACTGGCAATGGCTGAGGAGTCGACGAGACACCAACAAAGAATCCTTTGCACGCAATATGACAGACGAACCGCTTGGTTATTCCGTCCACCATTATCATGTTGAATGAAAAAGGTCCACGAGCCGTTTTTCTCAACCACGTAGCAGGAACGATTCCAAGAACTATTCTCCAGTGCTTCTTTCGTTTTGGCATCAACAAGGTGAACCCTGATATTCCGCATACACTTAATTTTCAGTTTACTTGAACCAAAGATAGACGATCTCTCTTTCTCTTTCTCGTCGAGTTCGTTGGACTTCTTTTGGTGTTTCAATAGTCGTACGATTCCTTGCCGGAATTCAGTCGATTGTAGAATTAAGATATACTTTTCTATGAACTCGCAAGGAGAACTTTCTTGGCACAGTGGACAGGTATCATCAAGACAGGAAGGGTCTAAGACTTCATTGAATAGATTGTTCAGCGATTTTGGACGTAACTGAAGCGGAAGAGCGTTCAAATAATCGTCTTCTTGTTCTCTCCTTATATCACATTTCTCCATGGGAAACAGAGCACGAAAATTAAGATTTGCCACTGTTGATCTCAGACGCGGTGGAATCTTGCAGACCAAGACATTAGATTTGATAAGAAACCCATCTTCACTTGGTAAAAACAACTCATTCAAGTCGGATATCATAGAAGCCTTTTTTCCACGATCACTTTCACGAAACACACATTGGAAAAGTTCTCCCATTGCAGTGCATACCTTATGGAAAAAATTGGGATTCATCTTACGATCTTGACATTGATCTTTGATAGCTTTCAGAACGTTGGCCAATTGAAGAGATGTCAACTGCTCGGTTGCTCCAAGTCGCTTCATAAGATGCTCATAAGAACCATACTCTCTAGGTACGGTATAAAGGAACGGATGGTAAGCGGGATGTCCATACTGTGTTGAAAAACACAGCTGATCTCCTTTAACCAGGACTTTCCCGTCTTCTACCAAAACACACGGAATGTTTTTTAAACGATTACCAATGGTTCTGCATTCTTGGCTACAACCGTCTGAAATTTCTTTGTTGCTACAGTTTTTCTCTTTGTCGAGGGATGTGTAGATGGACTTCATGATGTCTTTCAGTACTTCGGCTTGTGGCAATGCTTCATCCTTCTTAGATATTTCGGCAAGGGTACACGAAATATTATGTAAGTGGGTTATAATGCTATCAACTGAAGGAATTTCCTGAACCCCTAAATAATGAATGAGTTCTTCATTTGGCTGCCCCCAAGATGGGAGTAGTTCTGCACTAGTCCAAACTAGTACCCTGTACTTCCATGGGACGGCATCCAGAAATTGAATATACGGTGGTTGCTCTCCCTCTGTATTACACCGGTACTGCTTGTGCAACGACAAAAGGCCTGGCTGTACCTTCTTGGATGCAATGAATCTAATACTGGAGACGGAGCAAAGGAATTTTTCACCACGAAGATGCTCATTCTCGAAAAGATATTGAACAAGCACTTTTGACTTTTTTGCATTTCTTTCGTCTTCTCGTGAGTTGATGGCAAAACTAGCGACGTCTTGACAGTACTTCAAGAACTGGTTTTCATTGACGATTGTCTTGAGGCCAATTTCAGATAAAAATTCCAACCAATTCTGCTCGTGAAATGGATAAGGCGGAAACTGGTCGGAGTTTTCCTCCAACATCATTTGAAACACTTTGTTACGTGGATCGTAAAATTCTCTGGCGTGGTGAAGGTTGCCATGCTGATCAGGCACACAAGGACTTCCTACGAGGAATTGTAGGAAAGCTTCCCTTTCCGACTGGTAAGACTTTGAAAGCAAAAGAAGTGGCAACACCGAGTCCCTTACGTGGGTAAGATATGCAATTTGACTTTCTCTGGTGAAAATCTTGAAAGACGGGATAATATATTTGGTGTAAAACTCCGAAACACTGCGTTCGACGCCAAGACCGAGGGCTTTGTATAACACGTTGAGATCGGCAGTGGGTTCGGGATGCAGGAAAAGACATCTAGTATGACGCTGAAGCTTTCCTATTTCTTCCGTAGGAACACCATTGGGAATGACAGCGTAAAAGGAAAACAGCGATAAACGGAAATAGCAACCATCTATGGCCTTATAAAATGGCAACGCTTTGAGGATCTCTACAAATTTCTCCCATGGCTTTAGACTATTAAGATCATCTTGGAAGAACGCTAACATCTTATGGAAATCCTGATCAGTCATCCTTGATGTATCTAGAATATTTGACTTCCTCATATAATCAAGAATTTGCAGCACATCGGCAACGCTGTGTGGATGTGCCACGTATGGATCAGTAACGTGCACTTTTCCATCATCTAAATCTGCAGACTGTGATGTTGCTCCTGAGCTCCGACCAAAAACAGACAAAATCGACCCCAAAAAAAATCCTGGTGCACAATTGTTTATCGGTTTTCTTACTGTTATGTCCGTATTCAAGGATGGGCAATTCAGCTTATTTAGCACTTGTCGTACATATCTTCCTTGTGCTGTTTCAGTTTTACGTTGCGTCGCGTCCAGCACAGTCATACCGTTGTCTATCGTTACCAGTTTTCCATGAGTGGTTGGAAGGATTGGCCACACGCCCAGACATTCCAAGGACACTTGTTTCTCGTCAGGCTCGGGTTTAGTGTGGTTCTCAAGGAAGTCCCACAGACGCTGAAACCATTCTTTAGACAATAGACCTTTTTCACGGAACGTCCAAGGAATGTGATCGACGGCACCTTTCATGCTTGGAGGAAATACGTAGGGAAGATGTTCAGTCAATGAGTTGACAGTTAACATGCGCATCACCCGAGGCACGGCCACAGCCTCAATTTCAGGTAGCTTGTAGACGATGTTAGGATGGATAAACAAACGAGCTTGTGCAGGAAAGAGATCGCTAAATGTAGAACGGTAAACCGGATGGTTGCTGTCAAAAACTCTTAGTTGATTATCCGCGGTGAGTAACAGCGGAAGATCTTCCAGAAGATTAGGGAAATCTTCTTCCTCTTTGCAATAGTCGATCAGTGCCTTAAGATCCAAGAGGCGTCTGATATTTGTAGCTTCGATATGGCTAGGCAATTCACCAATCTTGCAGGTCGAGTTCTGAGACTTGAACGTCCGCAGAAAATCAATCACGCTCCTGGGATTCAACAACTTTGAGCTTACTCCAGCTTTTTCAAAAGAAGAGTGTATCTTTGACGGCGAAAGCAGTAAAAGAGGTAGACAGATTCGAAGCAAAACTTCAAAAAGTCGATCATTATTATTGTCTGATACGGCTTTGTTTGTCAAAAAGTAAACATCTTGCACAGGAAGCCAGTCG
This sequence comes from Paragorgia papillata, assembly GCA_035771165.1. Lineage (NCBI taxonomy): Eukaryota > Metazoa > Cnidaria > Anthozoa > Scleralcyonacea > Coralliidae > Paragorgia > Paragorgia papillata. Next base: position 9,659,081 of record JAWNZC010000322.1, on the reverse strand, counting down.
CGGATTACTTGAGCAACGTTATTAGACGATCCATGTAGTCTTGAGGCTGACGTCGCGTAAGCCTGCGTGACTGCCGCGGTTACCACTTGAGTTTCATCTGCCACCAGGATAGGTAAAACGGGTGCTTTTGTGCATCCTAAGTAGTGGTATACTGCACATGTCAAAATATTCCAGGCCGAGTCCTGAGATGAATGGGGGAAAAGCTTATGGTACCAGTCAAGTCCAAGTCGAGCATCCGTAAGGTTTGCAAAACACCATTTCATACGATCTTTTGGATTTTCTTTAGAGTGCGGTATGTACTTTCGAGCTTCACAAATCAACGTGGCATATCCAGGTGCTAAGACACGTGACTTCATAAAGTTATTCCATCTTGTCAATGGTGCGTCCGGGTCGGTATCTCTCCAAAGATTTCTTCTTGAAGAGTCAAGAGCAAAATGGCCGTTGACATGAACAGGTAAGGACGTGTAAACTGGAAGAGGTAAGAAACAATAGGCGAGATAACGTGGTTGGTCTTGATGAGTTTCTTGTAGTTGTCGGCAGTCAGATACGAGTGCTGCAACTCCACCACGTGGAAATAGACCAAAAGAACGCCCATCAGGTATACCTTCACTTTCACTCTGACAACTTGTTCCACAGCATTGATGAACGAGCCACTTTTGGACAATTCCGTTAGAATCTGAGAGAGTTATCGGATATGTAATTTCTTTTCGTGGAACTTCCCTGGTCGGTCGATCTTTGTAGCTTCTCATGAAATGAGAAATTTCGCGTCGTTGTTGCTCGTTGCCCTTCTCGAGAGCTGCAGCGACATTGTATATCGGCTTAAGTTGACCGTGTTCGTCGATTACAGACAGAGAAATTTTCTTGATGTGGTTCAGAAAAAGCAACATCTTCTTGGCTTCACCTTCGAAGGTGCTAAGGAGGTTCTTCACCGTAAAACTGCTTGTGTGTTTGTTGGAGATAAGTGATTCTTCAGACCGCTCTCGTGTTCGCAACGGAAGACGAAACATGGTGGCGTCTTTTAACACGAAATACTCGCCAAGATAACCAAGAAGAGAATCTTTATAATCCTCTTTAAATTCCTCATCAATTGGTTTAAATATCTCCCCGGGAGCTTCAACCGTCGCTTCAGGTGCATAGCGGCAATGGGGATCAAGGAGACAAAGTGTGTCCTCGTTGGATAAAAAACTTGGGCAGTCTGTCAGATGATACACAGCGTTAAAACCGATTCCATATTGCCCGGTCTTCTCAAGATCATCACCCTTGCTGCCGATACCAAGTTTCTGGATTCCTTCGAGGTCTTTATCATTAAATGGTCGGTCATTGTACACACAAAGGGCTGGTCCTTGAACTTCTTTAGCATTTTCTTGAACAACGCGTTCGCTGGGAAGATTTCTAGTGTCGTGGATAAAATGGATTTCTGTAGCTCCGGCGTCGTCCGCGTTCTGTACAAGCTCCTTTAATATTCCAGAATCACTAGGATATGATTTCAGTATGTTTTTAAGCCGATCTGTGAGCTTTTCGTGTTGTCCAAATGCACTTCCAATTGTAGTCGAGTATTTCTTCAGTCTCCTGTGGTGAAGTGACTTTGCTCCTAAATCCAAAGCAAGCCGAGGAGGGATATATTTGTGAACATAACGAGCATCTCCGCGATCTTTAAGCCAAAACGTCGTGTTTATGGTCAATTCGTTGCTCTGGCAGAGACGTTTACTCGAGTCAGGTAAAGGTACTTGGCCAATGTAGGTCGTCAAGTTTTCGGTATCTTTCAATTCGCTTAAAAAACATACAGCGAGCTTCAACTCTTCGTTTGTTAGAGGGTCGCCTTTCTTTGAAGCTTTTAACGCGTAGAGTGCATTAAGAATATCAATCTCACTAAATAATTGTTTTACTCCAGCCTTGCTCAGCAAAACATCGTATTTACCCTTGTACTCGTACGGTAGACCATAGAGATAAGGCGCACCGTTTCCACTCCAGCTGTAGGCAACCTTTTCACTGGACACAAACTGGCCCTGAATAAATATCCAAGATCTGTGACTGAGTTCCTTCAACAACCGTTCCACGGAAAGGGTTTCTCGTTGATTTACTTCGTTTCTTCGAAGACCATTTGTAACAAAATCATTGAAGTACTTGTATACTCTTTTGCAAATAGATTCTAGTGTGTCCTTTTTTACTCTTTGCCCGCTGCTTCCTTTGTCGCGTGACTTAATAGCGGCGTCTATTTGTTGTAGAACTTGTTCGACTCTTGGCAAACGACTGGAGAAACCCAGTAAATCTTTTACTCTGTGACCAAGCTTACCACAGCCGCTGTCCTCAGAATCGTCGACGATTGGAGAACTTGAACCGACCAGGTACTTGTCACTGGACATGAAAACTTTGTTGGGGGCAAAAAATTGTTCCGTCCTGAACTCAGCTCCTTTCCATGGTAAACCGTACCCATCTGGAGGGTCGAACATAAATGGCAAAAACTCGATACTGCGAAGAATGACCAAAACCTCGTTCTCTATTCTAGCAAGTTTGTCCATGTTTTCCTTCAAGTATTTGATAAGATTCCATGCTCTCTCTCGTCCTCTATCCTGGCACATTGCTGCAACGTTCTTAACGGATTCGGCTCGTCCACAAATCTCACGCCACGACATTTGATCTTTCACCATTCCAAGTTGTTCCAAGGCGTGTATCCGTTTCTTGGTCAAGAAGTGTTCTCCCACTGGAAAACGATGATCTTCTGGTAAAAACAGGTTGGCGACCGGACCCATGGGGTTAACCAGCATGGATGGTTTGGCCAGATGACTTCCATCTTCTGAGCAAGTTATACATGGGTATTCATTAAAAAGAGGCACGAATTTTTCATAATCACTCAAAATACGATCAAGAATGTGGCAAACAATTGGATCCCGAATTTTCTGTGGAATTGTTCTAACATTGGGAAAAAATAACAGTTCCAGAAATGTCTTCAAATCCAAAGTGTTTCGACGTACAGCTTCCCCCTGCCCAGATCTCATCAACGAAGAAATTACTTGAGGTGGGACATAAAACACATTCTTGGCCAAAAACTTCAAAGTATTGACGACTTCAGGAACTTGGCAAAGGTCTTCCTTCAAGATGTAACCGTCGTCGATGGCGAGCCATTTTCCGTCACTGCAGAAAAGAGGCAAAGATTCTGTCACCAATTTTGTGTACACACTCTTGACTAGGCTTCCCCAGATGTTAGAGTGCAGCGTATCGTAAATTGGCCAGAGCGCATGAAAAGTATATTGCTTTAACCGTCCACTTTCAGATAAACCTTTCATTTCTTTTAGCAACTGGACGTAGGCATTTGATAGGGCATCTTCCATAAGTGACTCATTCCATTGCACTTCAATTTGTTGACTCTGGCGTGAAGTGGTTCTTTCCCAAATCCCACGGCGGTTAGACGTGATCGCAAAGTAGCCGTTAACATGGACAGGAAATCCGGTGGGAATAGATAAGGGCAAAAAGCAAAAAGCTTCACCTTCAACAGCCTCAATATGTAAGGTAGCACTACGCTCTTTCTTTGGAATGCAGGACAATCGGACAGCGGCTCCAGCGCATGGCAACAAGCCATGCTGGCGACCTTCACCAGATGCTGCTAAGCACACTGATGAGTCAGTTCCTACACATGACGTCAACAGCCATATTTCGTGTTTCACGGATTGCTTCACATTTGGGATGAGATCAGAGGCCATTTCTTTTGTTGAGGTTTTCACGAGCTCGCATCGGGTTGGACCAGCTGTCTCGGAGTTACGAAAACCCAATTTCTTCTGCCACCAATTTGAGCATTCTTTAATAAACGGCAGCGTGGATGAAGAACTATTAGTTTGAGACAGATGAGATTTAGAGACGGATAACACCAGCTTCATCTTAGATGGATCACTACCATTCTCAATTTCATACAGTTCTACTTGCTTCACGTGTTGAGTGTAAAGCAAGAGAAGAGAAGTACTCTCTCTAAGATTATCCACAACTTGCATTACTTTCTCCTTGTTGTAAATACTTTGACATATTTTGCTTTCATTTGCTTCGCTTAAAGTGCGAAATGGAAAACGAAACAACGTTCCATTGCAATAAAACTCGGTCTCTGTGACCTGCGTATTGCAACTAAAGACGTTGTGGTAGGGTTGAAACTGGTCTTCGAACGCCGACAAGGGCCTGGGGTTAACAGCAAGGTTGATGCGAATACCAGGACGAGACTTGTCCTTGATATGACTTTGAAGGTGATTAACGTTAGGGTCAAACACGACAAAGTACTGTCGGCTGACGAAACTTGGAATATCTGTCAAATGATAAACAGCGTTGAAGCCCAGTCCAAAACGTCCAATTTTCCCCAAAGCGTCGACCTTTGTTGCACCTGCTAGCTTGTTGATGTTTTCGAAGTCCTCGTCTGAAAATTCAGCATCGTTGTACGCCCACAGCGCAGGTCCTTGACATTCCGCCATCTTCGTGGACAAAAGCTTCTTTTTTGGACCGTCTCTCCAGTCGACCACAAATCGAACTTCAGTAGCGCCTGCATCATCGGCGTTTTGGATCAACTCTTTAAAAATACCAACTCCTTCCTTGTACTCTTGCAAAATGGTTTTAATTCGGTTGGTTATTGACTCGTATGGCCCAGTCTGCTCAAAGCCCAGGGTTTCTGCAGACAATAAACACGTGCTCAAAGGCGGAACGCCCAACAGCCTTGCTACATTTTCTGAAACGGAATCGTGGATAATCTGGTAATCGCCAGGAATATCAAGCTCTGTTCCGCCATGACGTAACCAATCTCGGTCACAGTACGTGCATTTGTCGCACGCTTCTAAAACCAACACGTTGCGTGAACTCTGGACTGGAACAAACACCTTCTTCTGTAAACTCTCTGACAAGACATGACCATCTTTAACAACCCACTGCAAAATGGAACGACATAATTCTAAGTCCTGTTCCACTTCATTTGAAATGTTTCCCACAGGGTTTGCATGTTTCTTCCGGATTTCGTGTAACACCCCAAGAATGTCTTCATCTGAAAACTTATTTCGGACACCATGTTGCAGAAAAAACTTGGTTAGGCTACTGTTAGCTCGGAATTCATTTTGAAGGAGAAACAGTCGAGGGCGTAAGTCAAGAGCGAAATCTTTTGAAAGAGCCACGTTCCTTGCTAAACAGAAACCTTCTCCATGCCATATCCATTCTCTTATGGATGCCTCGTGGAGAGCGTTGGAGATGATTTGAGGAGAAAACTTCGAAAGGTAGAGGTAGATTTCAGTAAGCATCCCTTGGAACTTGGCCATTTTCATGGAAGATATTGTTTCATCCTCACGAAGCTTCCAGCTGGCGATGACGGCTTTCAGATGATTCAGGACGTAATGGATAGGTGGGTCACGCGTCAAGCCAAAACCTTGCTGAACCTGCACGTTCATGTTAATACCAAGTGTCGGCATTGACGAACCAATAAGGAGGGCTTTGGATGAAGTGCAAATCTCAGACGGTGAAAAGAAAGCTGCTTTATTGTACCATGGCATAATATCTGGGTAATGCTGTGGTGGGTGTGCTGAACAAGGAATCCATCTCAATTGGCAAAGCTGGGTTGACAAGGCAGAACGATTTACATGATGGTTCAGATAACTAGGATTACTGTTAAGGATCTCTATTAACGCCGTAACTCGGTTAACAGACACAGCCGAAACATGAGATAATGCAATTATTTGGGCGAATCTGTAAAGATCAGCGGCGGTGAGCATCATTCTTGTCTTGAGGTTAAGAAGTTTCAATTTTGAAATTGCATTATCGAGAGCAAAATTTCCGGTTGGAAATACATCTTTCTCCCCAGCCAAAAGCGCACAAAGAATAGGATCGTTAGGATCGTACAGTTCTGCTGGTATTTTTCTTTTCCCGCTTTGTGTTGGAACGAAAGGTAGCGCTTTCAGGCATTCAAGAAATCTTTGACTTTGCAATTTAAAAATGTCCAACCACTCAAGAATCCACTGCATGATTAGAGTTATCTCTTGACTGTTGTAACGGGAATTGGCTGAGATATCAGGGAAAAGATATTGAATTAGAACGTCAGCTGGTTTGAGGATCTCAACGTTCAGCAGATGTAAAAGCTTGACTGTGCTGGTATCGGTAGACGAGATAATCACACGATCTTTCGACAACTGAAATCCTGCTGGAAGGCCAAACTCCGAAGATGCAGCTTTGAGGAGGTTTGCCCCTTTTGGTTTAGCAGCAGTGAAAGCACCATGAATGGTGTCAAATAGGGAAAGTTGAAGCAAAACATTTTTCTCAGAGGCGGAAATCGTACCAGGCAGACGACACATGAAGTCGCGGAATGCGGCCCGATTAGCTTGACTGGCTAAAATGTGCATGGTCAGTACTTGTAGTGTGCTGACAGAAACCCGACTCAGCACAGTTAATACCCCAGCTGGAGTTGGTGGAGCGATGTAAGTCTTGATATCCCGGTGATGTAAGTAGATCGGAACCTCAGAAATGACGGTGCAGCCACAGCATGTTAGCAGAGTCGATATTGGTGAAGGAAGGCAATTGCCTGAACTGTCCGAGGCAAAAATGAACTTGGAATTCTGAGACAAAACACCAAGATATTTGTCGACTGGTACGAGCGGGATACCTTGAAAGTGCGCGAGTGAACTTGGGAACGAGACATTGATCCAGTTCCAAACTGCTTCAAGCCACTTTTGAGGAGGATGGTTGGATACTCCCGGGTTCCAGGATACCTTGTCATTGCTGCAACTGAACCATTCTGCGGGCAGGCTAGCCCGCATATTTTCAAAGACAATCTGGCTCGTCAGACGAACCAACTGTGTGGAATACGTGGTGTTGGTTTTAGTGGCAGCAATTGCATAAAACTTTTCTTTTATGACTCTAGGGAGACCTTCGTCCAGAAAACGACCAGGCATGTTCGGCAGCAAAGCCGCTGTGCAGCTTCCACTTGGCACAAAAACAGACGACACAGACGGATTTGACACGTGTCTGTGTTGACGAAATGTGGTAAAACGACCGTTGGCTAAAGGCAGTAATGGAACACCGGACATGTCCGAGATTTGTTCGTCGCTTAAAACATAGCCAAGCAATCTCAGTTTGTCTTCATGTGACGTCATGCTGATATCTGAATTCTTAAGAATACTTCTGACAAGGGCTGGAGAAATAATTCTTGGAGAAGAAAAGTACTTGTTGACGATTGTCTGGACATGAAGTGGCAAGTTGGTGATTATCATTTGAGACTTTTGTAGTAAAATCTTTAAGACAGCTTTCCGGGTTTCCGAGGTTGTACCAGACTCATGAAGAAGGTCAAGTACACCACTATCCAGTGTAATCCAAGATCTTGTTGAAATATGCTGAGCATAAAACAATCTTTGGTAGATCAATTTCTGGAACAGCGGCTCCAGAATGCAGCGCCAGTGACCTCGAACGTTTTCTAACACTGGCAAGGTAGAGTAGACCAATTGGCATTGTTGCTCTTGGCTGACACCAACGTCGGGTTCATTTGTAACCAGAGCTTCTAACATCTTGCAATACACGACGCTGCCAATCTTTGTCAGCAACAACGTGTTCCACTCAGCTGTCTCGTTATTTTGGCACTCCGCCCCAGGCCACGTAAGACCTCGTCTGTTGTCAGTCAAGCCAAAGTAACCATGGATATGTACGGGGAGGCCTGTTTGGCAATCAACATCGGGAGGAAGAGGCAAGAAGCAGAATATTCTTCCGTCAGTAACAACGCGAGTATTTATTGGTACAGCCAATCCAATCCAGGGAAGCAAGCATAACTTGGTACACAATTCTGTAATGCGTCTCTCAGTGGAGCCAACTTGGTTTACAATCAACCACTTAAAATTATCGCTTTCAGAAGCAGCCGTTACATGAATGGTAACAACATACTTGGATTCTGCAATGCGAGTAGGCTGTATTACCTGTAGTAATAGTCCTTGTCGTTTCTTTCTCACCTCTTCTCGACTATCCTGAGATACCTCCACCTTAAATACACAATCCACTGCACCACCATCCCTCCGTTTGTAAACACCAATGCTTTCTACACTTTTGAGAAACAGCAGTATGACCGGGGCTTCTTCACGCAGCGAACCAAACAGGTTATCTACCATAGATGCCGTGTAAAGCTTCTTTGATAGTTTTGATTGCATATTTCGTAATGGAAAACGAAACAGAGTTCCGCCATACGTTCGAGTATTTGAAAGATCACAACCAAATGTGTTATGAAACGGTGCAAACTGATCCCTAAACCGAGGCCGAAGCAAGCCGTCCTTGATATCATAGCGTTGACCAGATTGTCCTGGCCCAAAGTACTTTTCATGAGGGTCGAGAAAACCTACACGTTCTCCACTGACGATTCCCGGAAGGTCTATAAATAAACATAATAAACAAATGGATTCTATTTGCTTACACAATTCTGTTTTGAATACCAAGGGCGCTTTCCAATTGACAAGGTTAGACCGATCAGTCTGGCCAGAATGGACTTGCTTTCGATTAGGACCAAATTTTCCAGTCAGACCATTCCAGGTCTCAAACGAATCGTGTTCCATTTAACCGGACTGACCGGTGTAAATGGAAAGCCCCCCAAGTAAGGAAATCATCAAACTGTGAAGTCCCACAAAACAATTTGAAAAAATAGGCACTCCCAGGCGTGCATGTATCTACTGCGTTTAATGCCTATAGCTACTATGGTAAAAACAATGATACGACTGTGTACTTGTAACAACCTTGCAGGGGCGGCGCGCTAAGGTATTAAAGGTATTAGTCTAATACCTTTTTTTCTCCAGGTTGAAATGAATTGTAAAATAATATAATTATTCCATCACAAAGTACTTATTCTTATAATATAACAGAGACGGAATGGAAGAAAACAACATCTTTGTTATTGATTGTTTGATTTCAATTATCTAGTAGCTAACCACTAAAGAGTTTAGTATTCCGCAGTACCGTATCGTCCTCGCTGACGCGCGCAACATCCTTAGCGACGAGTGTTTGAAAGGCTTAGACCTCAAGGTATTAGAATCTCAAAACTAATACCTTGACTTGACAAGAAACGCAGATTTTCGGTGTTAAATTTCACCACAGGTGGTACAATATTTATATTTTAAAGTCAGACGCTTTACGATTTCGATTTAAAACTGCTTTTATTTCGCAGCCAGAAGTATGCAATTCTTTTCACTTCATTACATTAACAATATATAACATCTCAATATATAAATCATCCGTGTAGTATCCACTGTATCGCCTATTTCACAAGGAAACGCTCCCAACACTGGAGTTCAATACTTCAATAATATGGAAACAAAGAGCAATTATTTATAACAATTTTGAAGCTTTGATATGGTGACTAGAACTTATCTGACGAAAGGAAAACCTTCTTGAATCCATATTTAACAAAATAAAGGCATAAGTCCTCCTTCAAAGGTAAGAACGATGCGAATATTTGTATATCTAACAACGCAATCCTACAAGGTATTAGTTTTGCGATTCTAATACCTTGGCCGCCTGGCGTTCGCAAAAGCAGGCAGACGTTGCGCTGATCATATGTATTGTCGGCGCATCACGCAAGCTATTCACACGTGCAGAATGCTGGAAATTGCATTTCAGAGCCTTTCGATTTCAAAATTTTCTCCCCTACTCTGTATACGACAACTAATACCAAAAAATGTACGCTCCGCGCCGCCACTGCAACCTTGTATTCATAGCTGAACAAGATTCTTGACAAAATTGATGGAATTGTATACTTGTAACAACCTAATTGTATTCATAGCTGAGAACACGATTCTTGACAAAATTGATGGAATTGTATAGTTGTAACAACCTTGTACTCAGATCTAGAGCTGAACAAGATTTTTGACAAAATTGTCTACTGTATGCTCACAGGCCATGCTGTGTTTTAACTCAGAGTAAAGCCAGCAAAACGCAGAAGGCTAAGCACGAACAATTCTACTCATATCTGGCATGAGTTCCAAGCCCGGACAGGTGCATGGTCATCCATTTAAATACTAACTCAATCCAATTGGGCTTTACTCCGGTCCTCAGTGGTGAGAGGCAGTGCGCTAATAGGTTGATTATTAAAGCTACGGTACTAAAAGCTATAGTCATAAAGTAAAGCTTTAAGTAGGTCAATCAAATTAGCATAACTAACAACTCACAAAATTTGACTTAATTGACTAATACAGTATTTAAATATTTTCGTTACAACAATTTGTCAAGTTTGAGATAACACGCATCTGTAGTATTACTGCTGTAAAATTTAATAGTGAATGAAAAAGATGTCCAGCAAATTATGTCATCAAAATTATAAGAGCAACCATACATTAATTGTTCTTCAAGACATATGCATACATGCAGTAAAAGGTACAATAAATGTTTGCACATTCATAAAACAGATTTTGCATGACATTGACAACTGCAGCATACAATTTTACTCCATTAATACTGTATAGACTTGCCAGTTCACGCTCTCAACATAGCCTGTCACTGACATTTGACTATTTGTCATCACACGCGTAAAAACGCACAACTTGTTCACTGTTGTCAACAGGCGTGAACAATGTTGTGCTGCTCTTCGTGAACAATGTTGTGCTGCTCGCCGTGAACAAGTTGTCAAAAAGTTGTTCACTTATGGTGCGAACAACTTGAGTTCACGGATAAATCAACAGTCATGAACAAGTTGTTCCAACAGCACATTTTTATAGCCAACAACGTTGTTCGCACATGATACAACATGTTGTAACAGCATGATGAAGTAACAACGATCAATGCACCTGTCTGGGCTTGGAAATCATGCCAGATATGAGTAGAGTTGTTAGCGCTTAGCCTTCTGCGCCTTGCTGGCTTTACTCTGAGAGTATGAGTTGACTGAGTTCTTTATTAAAGTTAAAACACAGCATGGCCTGTGAGCAGAGACAATTTTGTCAAAAACCTTGTTCAGCTCTAGATCTGAATACAAGGTTGTTACAACTATACAATTCCATCAATTTTGTCAAGAATCTTGTTAAGCTATGAATACAAGGTTGTTACAAGTACACAGTTGCATCATTTCTTTTACCATAGTAGCTATAGGCATTAAACGCAGTAGATACATGCACGCCTAGGCGTGCCTATTTTTCAAATTCGCCTCGAATTCGTCCGGTTTCCCGTGTAAACGGAAGGCAGAATCGTACAAATTCGAGTACGCGGTTCCGAATTCGTCCGGTACCGTGTAAACGGGGCCTTAGATTGCCGTCGTCGTCCTAGCTTGCTTAAGCTCCCTACTATCAAATCTACTACGGAAAAGTTGCAAATCAATGAACAGTGAACAAAAGACACATATAAATCGCTGCCTATACAACTGTTGCGACAGCGAAAACATATAAAGTTTATGTACTCAAAATTCGTCGTCTCCGCTGGCTAACCGCTTTATTTTTTGAGCCTGACGAACAATCCAGTTATAGAGTTAGTTATAGCGATCAGTGGTTCTAATCGTCGGTCAAAAAGATATTTTTGTGTAAAATAACTCAAGGAACATTTAGAGATAATATTGAGTATTGAACCAAGTAACCAACACATCTAATTTCTTATTCGAGTATTAACTTGAGTTCATCTACATAAATGTTGTACAGTATATAATAATTTAATGCTGTACATTGCTATCAAATATGCCAATCAGTCCAAACTTTCATACATACATGTATGTTAGTAGTTAGTACCTGTAATATGATAGATTGAATTGAATCCAATGCCAAATCGCCCAACCTTCAATGGATCATCTTTTTTGTTACTGCGCATGAGGTTCTGAATTCCTTCCCAGTCCTCTTCTTCAAATAATGCATCGTTGTAGCAATAAAGAGCAGGTCCCTGAAATTTACTCAGCTCAGGTGAGAAGAGAGACTCAGTACCAAACGACTGATTATCATATAGGAATTTAACTTCTGTTGCTCCAGCATCGTCAGCATTTTGAATTAATTCCTAAATACAGAAGCAATAAATAGTTACTGATATACTGATTTACAGTCCAGCCGAGAAGAAAGCGTGCAACTGACCAGAATCAGTTCTACTCTAACCCTGTAAAAAATTATATTAGTTCACAGTCAAACATCTCAAATCATTAATAATTCTCATGAATAATCAGCCAATTATAACAGTTCATTCAATCATCTGATTGAAGTTGAATAGTCTAGTAAATGAGTAAATCACGCTGAAATCGTATACCATTTCAGATATTTGATGAAAATCGGTGTTCATCTAATTCCTAAGATGCAATTACTATGCAAGATAAACAAGTTCGTGTATGAATATATTTTACACACCCAAGCTCGTGAATAGAATCTCACGAGAGTTTATTTTAATCGCATTATACAATTAAAATCATTTGATGTTTCCAGTCGTGTTTGGATCTCCTGATGTAACACTAAAACTCAACTGATCTACTTTTTTCAACTGATTTACAAAAGTAGGGCGCATGACATTATGTTCCCATGCAACCTATCTTTTTTCTATTATAAATACATGGTATTAAAATACTCATTAATAATTCATGAAGAAAACACAAAAGAAATCAATACCGTAGCAGAGGTTGTAAATCGGATACAGCATCGTCCTGATTTACATAAACTTTAGCTTCGATTTTCTCGGCTAAAATAGAGTATATCGCTAAAATAGTTGGTAAATATGGTTCTTTAGATGCATTCGTATCTTAAGTAATATACAACATTCGCGGCCGTGTTGTATCAGATATACAATCTCTAGCCTACGGCTCGAGCTTGTATATCCGATACAACACGGCCGTTCATGTTGTATATTTAACAATTAGTCACCGAAGTCGAGGTGACTATCGGTGAATATTTACCGAGCCGCGAAGCGGCGAGGTAAATACACCGATAGTCACCGAGACTGAGGTGACTAATTGTTTTAGTATAATTTCACAGGTTGATAAAAAAACAATCACGTTGAAACAAAACTTTTAAACAACTGCTTTCATTTTAACAGTGGTGATTCTGTTTATTCACAGACGATGTTGGCAAGCCACAGTCTTTGTCAGTAAATAATTTCAAAAAAAGAGTAAACAACATCCTACTTTGGAATTGAACTTGTACATACATTCAAATATATGCTAAAAAGACTTTTATTCTGGTGTTTTGGTTCCTGTGTTATGGCTTTTTTGCACTTAATTCATGTTCAATCTTATGTTCTTCACTCATGACGAAGTTTTCGCCACATCGCTACGACCAAAACCTAGCCAAAACATACAAAAAATACGAAGAATTATAGAAAATATACTTCCTTACCTTTATAAAGTTTTGTTTTCACGATATTTGATATGTACAACATCTGTGATAAATGTTTTCAGTATTATGCTCTTTTGTTTGTCTCAAAAACTACAGACCCCATTTTGAAGAAAAATAATCAACAGTTCAATGAACAAACAAATTCTAAAATCTCATACTTCAAAATGACAACTCCGAGGGGGAGACTGAAACGAGTAAAGTCAGTGCAGTGTTGAATAAGTACCAGTCTCTTTTCCAAAACTACTTTTGAAGAACAATTTCTTGTGATGCAATAGTCACCGCGCTAGGCGGTGACTATCACCTCAGATTCACCGCTGAGCGGACCAATCAGAAAGCTGGAAAACCTCTTTTCCACCATGAAATTATACTAATACTTGATGGTCAATATCTTGTGATTTAAGAGACCAAGATGCGGCGGGAATTTTTCGAGGAAAACATAACCCAAATACAATAGCTGGTATTACCAAAACCGATGATGCGCGGCATGGCCCAAAAAAACATGTCATGATTTCCACCAAAACATTAACGAATCCGTCGGGTTCCATTTATGGCTTGATACTAGACAAATTTCCATCAGGATAAATATCCCTATGGCTATATTCTATTTATAGGAATTTACCAGAGTGTATTAAATAATATATAATGCTATACGCATGTAAACAATAAACCATTACCAATAGATTTGCAGGATATTCTTGGTTTGCACGTTACGTCATGGACGCATATAAGTTGGAGGAACTTTAACAAAACAATCTTATTATTACAAAACCGATGATGCGTGGCATGGCCGTCATGATTTCTGCCCAAAACATTGACGAATCCGTCTGCATTCCTAAAACGTTTTGACTGGATAATTCAAAAGTAGCAAATGGACCAATCATATTACAGTGATCTCACGGTGTCAATTTCAAAGGCTAAGGAATGCAATGGTAGTTAACGTAATATAGCTTAACAGGCTACAAAAGGCAGCATAAAGCATAAATGCATGGTACATTGTGGCACTGTAAAAGCCATAAAAGGACACCCATGTGGCAGTGCAAGACTTATTATATAGGGACCTAATGTAATGTAATAATTAATGCTTAAACTTCAGTTGTTGATTATTAATTTTCATATGTCGCATTTCACCGTTGATCATCGCCGATAATGCAGCTTTGCGTTGAATTGCGACGAAATAGGATTATGAAAACCGGCAATTGGGGACAATGCAAAACAAACGAAAACCGAAATTCAATGAAATAAGACAAGCACTTCAAACACGCACCAACTTGTGAAATTGCCTTGATTCTTCGGTTCTTCCCTTGTCTCGAATATTTTTCGCTTCCCGCCTTTATTGGCGACTAGACTGTCACAAATGTGAACATTGGTGATGATCGGCGATGAAATGCAACAAATGATATTATTATTATTATTATTATTATAATGATGACGCTGATGACGCTGCTGTTATAAGTAGTCAAGAATCAGAAAACCAACATCTTTTGAACCGCTTTTCTGTTTGGTGCCAATGGTCCAACATGATTATACGGATTGATAAGTGTAGTACTTTTGGCATTAAAAAAGCTGTAACAAAATCCATCCAATATCTACCGAAACTCCTCATTAATAATCAACTAATTCCAGCGACCAAAATTGGCGAGTATTTTCAATATTTAGGAAGATACTTTGATTTCAATATGTCCGATCAACAACACAAGTCTGAACTTACCTCCCTCATTGACGAACTAATGACTGATATTGATTCCAAGCCACTACATCCAAAAAATAAAATCCTCTTGTACAGTCGCTATGTTTTATCCAAAATATCCTGGCATTTTACTGTTACTACTTTATCAAAAACTTGGATTTCAGAGAACATTGATTCTATAGCGAACAGTTATATTCGTAAATGGCTTGAAATACCTGTGTCAGGAACATGCACTTAGTTACTGTCTACCTAACCAGAAACAAATTTGGTCTTAATATTTGTCCTCCATCTGTCAAATTCACCCAATGCCAAACAGTTCTCCGTACAGCTCTTAAAACATCTCCAAACCAAGCAATCAATGAACTCTGGAAGTCAACTAGTAACAGCACAAATATCCAGTATGATGTCTATAACTCCACCAAGCAAGTTCTTAAGGACTTTCGCTCTGGACAAGAAGATAGACTTCATAACAATTTAACCTGTCAGGGATCCTTTTTCTCCAATATTACTAAGTTCTCCTTTCCCCAGCTTACGAAAATATGGTGTGCGTCTCAGTCCAACCTCCCGAAAAATATTTTTAATTTTACAATACGATATATGAATAACTCTCTTCCCACGCGCAAAAACCTTGCAAGATGGGGTGTATCACCAACTTCAGATTGTTCTCTTTGTCTGGCTCCAGAAACTCTTCTTCACGTAGTGGCAGGTTGCCAGTCGTACCTGGAACGATTTACATGGAGACACGACTCTATCTTGAACTTTCTCGCAACGACCCTACAGACCGTAAGTGGTTCAAGTCTTTATGTTGATCTTCCAGGTTATAAAAGTCCATCCATAATAACTGGTGACACATACCGTCCAGACTTGCTGCTATCAACTCCAAGTGGATGCCTCTACATTGTTGAACTGACTGCTGGTTTCGAGTCAAATCTTCAAAACAACGTCGATCGTAAAAAATCCAAATATTCAGAATTGATAAGGGAACAAAGTCAAAGTGAACAATTCGGAACAGTTAAATTTGTAAACGTATCGATTAGCTGCCTTGGTGTCTTTGCAGCAGAATGTTCTACATTCATAGAAATGCTGAATGATCTTAGTATTGACAAGACTCACCAAAAATATTGTATTAATAGAATGACGACGATCGCAATCAGAACCACCTATTACATATTCTGTTGCCGAAACAAGGAATGGACAAATCCTGAACTGCTAACTTTTTAAAATTATTGTACTGTATATTTGTTTTATGTTGTTATATATAGTTATTAGTTATATATTGTTAGTGTTGATTCAATTAACCGATTGTAAATTACCTTAAATAAGCGAGATTTACAATTGTATATTATCTAAAAAGACATTTAATAAAGTTTCCATTATTATTATTATTATTATTATTATTATTATTATTATTATTATTATTATTATTATTATTATTATTATTATTATTATTATTATTATTATTATTATTATTATTATTATTATTATTATTATAAGCCCAAGCAAGTCCTGCATGTACGTCAACTTAATGTAGCCCACACAGCCAAAATTGTAACTTAAAATATTTCTTTAATTATTTTATTTAAAGCTACAGCTTACTAACTTTCAATATCTGTCCACCATCTGGATATCGTACCAAAATACTTTCAATCAATTCAGTTAGTGGAGGTCTTCGTTGACCAAACGAATGCCCTATAAAAATTAATTTTAAAAATTAAATGCTATTAAAAACAATTTTTACAAGCTTATGGTATCTGCATGTACGTGTACTCTAGCCTAGTTTCTAGGCCTTTCGTTTCCGTCATGTGCTTGGCCGCGTAGTCGGTTTGTGTTCTTGGGAAGACTGGGGAGAGGCTGGAAAGAAGAAGGCCCAATCTCGTTCCCATTGCCCACGTTCCCATTGCCCACGTTCCCCTTACCCAGCGGGCGGTAAACGAGAGGCTCTGGGATAATCCGTTCACGCCATCACAGGATTCTTGTTATCCGGAAGAAGAGTTATATAGAGTTCACTGTGTTCATCAGCAAATGAAATATCGATGTGAAACGCATTATATCCCAGAGTCTCTCGACGGCCCACTTTTCCCCCGAAACTTGCGAAAACTCTGACTTGCAGAGTATAACGAGCTGTTATTTAATGTTGAAACAGTCCTCACCGTGCACAAGGCTTTGGTTTTTCCTTATGCATGCATAATGACCTGACCGTGCACAATTGTTCAATTGTAGATGCACACGCAGATGACGTCGCAACGTGGCAAGTAACAATTAAACTATTTTGTTAAACTCAAATTTGTATATAATTTCGTTAAAGGATTAAAGAAATAAAATCGAAGTGATTCTAGTCTGTGTGAGTATTGTTTATAGTGTTTAGACGTGTTTGAAGGTAATCACAGTCGATTCGATCTCAGAGCGTTCTTGTGGCGATATTTCTAGATATTTTTTTCAGTTCTATAACTTTGTTGGATATATCAGACAAACTGTCTTACAAATGGGTATTTCTTTGTGAATATTTCTCAGCAAATCCCTCAGCAAATTTTTGGATTAGCGGGTTTGTTACCTTGGTTACAACCAAAGAATAAATACTATATCTAAGCAGAAGGCCCACTCTCGTCGGAGCCTTTGAAGTTTTTGTCCTCGCGCAGGTCGCCTAGCGGATGTTGGCCGCCATGTTGAAAGCAAGTAAAAGCCGCTCCTCTCAACAGTATGGCGAAAAGTGCGTTCTGATCGTTGGAATGGCTATAACTCAAAATTTTGGTGGTAATTTTTCTTGGGACGGATAGTACACTGAAAAGGAAGGTAATTAATCAATTTTATTGTGGTAAGGAAGAGATTTTAACGAAATTTGAACTAAATTTATTGTGTTGTTAATTGCTCCGGCCCGGAGCTATACCCGTCCACTTTTGAAGTTGTACTTTCAAGAATATAAGTGAGGAAATTCTTTAAAAATGTATTTTCGATTGATATGTAAGTAAATTCAGTTTATTTGAAGTCTTTATGCTAATGCTATGGTCCACATCACGACACGCTTCAAGGCGTGTCCCCCGGACATTCGTCTGATTGGTTCTTTCAGGTATATATGGGGGGGGGGGGGGGGGCAATAGAGTACGTATTCTTTCTCGCACTCTCGCATTCCAATACTAAGTTGGTTTAGCAGTTAAACTGAAATATGTCTCATTCCCGAAACCTAGACTCGGTCTACCACAGGTAGCCCGAGTAATCAGTGTCCCATAGTAATTTTTTCAATTCATAAACATCACTATTATCTTGAATATTGAAGGACATCTCCGTGCAGCTTCCGACATGAACAATAATTATGTAGTACAATCCTTTACAAGATACAGATGTAATCGATGATATGGTCACGTGTCGACCACCCCTGGATGATGGATACCTGATCCATTGTGTGGCATTTTTGTTCTCAGAAAGACTTTGTTACGTTATATTAACGTACCGTTCCGTCTCGTTGTTGTAGTTTGATATACTTAATTATTACTTATATTTACTTATTTTTAACATATAATATTCATTATAGGTATCAATTCATTTCATTAACATTAGTAACTATTATTACTATATAATTTGAACTTTTTATATATAAATATTTTTGCAATTTAATATACTTCTATCTTTGTATTTCTTGAATATATTAGCAGTAATCTATCAGCCTTGTAAATGACGCAGCCCGACAGCGTCTATTCATCTTTCTTCGTACAGTGACAAGTTTTGTTGAGTCCTTACACAGGATCAAGTGTTGTATTAATATAGATATAATATCGGGCATTTCACTCGATTACATAGCATGCTATGTAATCGAGTGAAATGCCCAATATCACTTATAATATACCCAATTCTCTCCTGGCATTACCACCTTAATGTATACAAAACTCGCGATCAAACTCTTGGCAACGCTCCGTGGCTCAGTGGTCAGAGCATTGCACTAGAATCGCAAGGTCGTGGGTTCAATTCCTGCCGGAAAGCCTGTGTAGTTGCATTTTTCGCAACTGGTCCCGGTTTGGTCTTAAAATGTATATATTCTACACCTTAATATAGATATGTTTGTTATTCGCGGAGTGTTGTTCTTCGCGCTTTATTCAATGGTGTTTTCTGTGAGGTGAATCTCAGTAAGACATAGAGACTATTATCCTTATCCTTATTATTACTCAAAGAGTATATTGGACTATTGGTATTTTTTTCAGAACTCCCCCCAACCCCCGGAAAAGAGAAATGGTTTGTATCTTCTATAACACGTAATTTGAATAATTAGCATAAATTGGCATAAATTAACATGCGGTTCCTGTATCGCTGTATCGTTGTATGAGAATATAACTAACATATGAGGCATGAAAGTTGAAAAGACCTAATGGCAGATTTTGTTTTAATGTGATCGGGAAATAGTTGTACATATATCAGCGATATTTTTTAACAAGTTCAGATATTTTTAAACACAAAATGCGGCAAGTCAGTGAATTTCACCTGTCAAGGAAGCGTCAACAGGAAGGGGTAAACTAAATTTACTATTGGCGCATCTAGCCAATGTTTTCAGTTTTTGACGATCACTATTAAAATCTTTCGTGTTGTGCACGAACTTTTTGCGAAAATAAGATTGAAACTGGGTAATATCGTAGTTGACGGCCTTAAGATATGCCACAGCTTTGTCAACAAACAAGCAGAGCATGTACTCTCTGCACTACATCAAAAGTCAAACCAGAAATTGTAGCAATGAAAATACAGGGTAAAAGAACGTAATCCACACAACCGAGACCGAAATTTTCCCGTTCCTGTTTTTAGAGATTCCTGCTTTTTCCGTTCGTGTTTTTAAAGATTCCGGCTTTTCCCGTTCCTGTTCAGTAAAGATTCCGGCTTTTTCCGTTCCTGTTCAGTTATAAAGATTCCGGCTTTTTCCGTTCCGGTTTTTAAAGATTCCAGCCTTTTCCGTTCCTTTTTTTTAAAGATTCCGGCTTTTCCCGTTCCTGTTCAGTTAAGATTCCGGCTTTTTCCGTTCCTGTTCAGTTAAGATTCCGGCTTTTTCCGTTCCTGTTTTTAAAGATTCCGGCTTTTTCCGTTCCTGTTTTTAAAGATTCCGGCTTTTCCCGTTCCTGTTTTTAAAGATTCCGGCTTTTCCCGTTCTTGTTCAGTAAAGATTCCGGCTTTTTCCGTTCCTGTTCAGTAAAGATTCCGGCTTTTTCCGTTCCTGTTCAGTAAAGATTCCGGCTTTTTCCGTTCCTGTTTTTAAAATTTCCGGCTTTTTCCGTTCCTGTTTTTAAAGATTCCGGCTTTTTCCATTCCTGTTTTTAAAAATTCCGGCTTTTTCCATTCCTGTTTTTAAAGATTCCGGCTTTTTCCGTTCCTGTTTTTAAAAATTCCGGCTTTTTCCGTTCCTGTTTTTAAAAATTCCGGCTTTTTCCGTTCCTGTTTTTAAAGATTCCGGCTTTTCCCGATCCTGTTCATTAAAGATTCCAGCTTTTTCCGTTCCTGTTCAGTAAAGATTCCGGCTTTTTCCGTTCCTGTTTTTAAAGAATTCGGTTGATGAACTGATGAAAGGGCTGAATTACATTTTTTTATTAACCTGAAGGTGCATTGTTGAGATTTCAAATAATCATTGTGGTCAAATTTATATTGTTTTTATTAATCGACTTGTACCATTACTGTTAGTGTCTTGACTGGCAATTATTATATAACATTGCCTTCTTCTTTCAAAACCTAAAAAAGAGCTAAGTAATATGTGAACAACGAGAGCGAGTGTTTCACCGGGGTATCCAAACACGAGAAAACAATGTATGAAAACACGAGCGCGTAGCGCGAGTGTTTTTGTTAATTGTTTTCTCGTGTTTGGATACCCTGGTGGGACACGAGCTCGAGTTGTTCATATGACTTCTCAAATCATAGGTAGCCCAAGCACTATCACGTACTGTCTGTCGTATTATATAATATACTTAAAGGTTGGCAAGTAAATTCACTAGTTCAACTCATCACTTGAATAAATGTCAATACTATTCGCAAATACGAACGTAAATCAATAAAAAAAAACCACTTCTATAAACACAAATAATCGTACTAACTTGTCACGAACGTTTGTTGCTTAAAACTGTTGTGAAACACCAGAAATTAGTGAAAACAAACGGGGTTTTGTCAAAAAAATTGCCGTACCTATGCGTGGTGCAAACATCCTGTTTGACGCCATCATTCGTGAGCAAATATAAGGCATGTCATTGGTCAATCGGCAAAACAAAAAAATTATCTCTACGTGATAAATTTGACCAACCGGGGGGGGTATTGCAACAGTGCAGTAAAAAAGATTCCTGTAATAAATACAAACTTTTTGTACGTAAAAGTTTATATAACCGTGTATAGAAATGGAGCGGCAAGAACGGAAAGGATTCTGTCCCAATGTTCGTTGTTTTATATGGTAAGTGGCTAAAAATTCTCAATCTTTTTTGCTTAAAATAGAAGGAAGCCAGTTAGTGCCTTTAATACTGGCTTTGACAGACATTTGGCGGAGTTCATTGTTATTTATGCAAGACGACTCATTGTTGTATGTTCGCCGGTATTAAATAAACATTCAAACCCAAAGTTCAATAAATATGACATGCATATATAATTAGACGATAGAAAAAATAAGGCACGTCGAAACAGATCTTACATTAAGCTGTATTTACCTTTGCATGCAGGCTTGCAGCAATTTTTTGCAGCTCATCATATATTCAACTGAATGCGAAATTAATTTTTAGTTCGTACAGAAAAACCTCTGATTTGTTGTCGTCGAGCAATTGCTTCCCAAAAGATACTGACAAAAAGTATAAAACATAGCGATTTTTCGTTTCAAATTTTCC
Source organism: Paragorgia papillata (assembly GCA_035771165.1). NCBI lineage: Eukaryota > Metazoa > Cnidaria > Anthozoa > Scleralcyonacea > Coralliidae > Paragorgia > Paragorgia papillata. The sequence goes on along the minus strand of JAWNZC010000322.1, from coordinate 9,637,311 downwards.
ACATTTAAGCTTAGAAATCAGCAAATGTTCTGAATAAATCAAATGTTTATCTACACCACGGACATACTTTTCTATTAAAAACAATACACTTTCACTTTTAATACAAGGACACAAAACGTGTCAAAGACACTTCATATATTAAATATAAATGCCTGAGTTTTCGCCCAGTTTTATCCACTTCCATTAGTTCCATATCATTTATATGCACGAGTCCCAAAAAACGTATGAAATATGCCGCAAACCAAAAAAACCCAGTAAAACAGAAAACATAAGATTGCACAGAGGAAAGAGGTGAAAAAGCAATTCCGTTTATACCTGCTCATGTCCTCGATGAAATGACAAAAACCCAAGATATCTTGGTTGGAACGACGTATTAAAGCTTAACTGTAATTGCACATCCACTAATCCACGGACCACGGCACTAGTTTGATATATAGAAAGCACAAAAACCAACATTGACTCTAGCTTGCATGTCCTATACACATGCAGTTGATCGTTTGATTGCTTTTTTTTCGAAATCACTCTAGCTGAAGTCTTTTATAATAGATGAAATAGAACAGTATATATTCGGCAACCAATATATCCTACGGAGTAGTCAGAGATCTTCAATGTCCACTAATAGTTTAATACCGGCGAACAACAATGAGTCGTCTTGCATAAATAACAATGAACTCCGCCAAATGTCTGTCAAAGCCAGTATTAAAGGCACTAACTGGCTTCCTTCTATTTTAAGCAAAAAAAGATTGAGAATTTTTAGCCACTTACCATATAAAACAACGAACATTGGGACAGAATCCTTTCCGTTCTTGCCGCTCCATTTCTATACACGGTTATATAAACTTTTACGTACAAAAAGTTTGTATTTATTACAGGAATCTTTTTTACTGCACTGTTGCAATACCCCCCCGGTTGGTCAAATTTATCACGTAGAGATAATTTTTTTGTTTTGCCGATTGACCAATGACATGCCTTATATTTGCTCACGAATGATGGCGTCAAACAGGATGTTTGCACCACGCATAGGTACGGCAATTTTTTGGACAAAACCCCGTTTGTTTTCACTAATTTCTGGTGTTTCACAACAGTTTTAAGCAACAAACGTTCGTGACAAGTTAGTACGATTATTTGTGTTTATAGAAGTGGGTTTTTTTTATTGATTTACGTTCGTATTTGCGAATAGTATTGACATTTATTCAAGTGATGAGTTGAACTAGTGAATTTACTTGCCAACCTTTAAGTATATTATATAATACGACAGACAGTACGTGATAGTGCTTGGGCTACCTATGCTCAAATGAGTCCGAACTGGAGATAGTTCTCGCGAGAAAAGTGTATGTAGTGGTCATTGTATTAATCTTGAGAAGTGTGTATTTAGTGGATGTAATATTACATTTGTTGTAGACGACAAGAAGTGAATCAATAAATAACAGCAATTTTGAGTGTGAATTTTTGTTGGGATGACTATGACTGTGCATGCGTAATAAGATATTTGAGGAAGATCACTAGTGACTTTCATCAAATATCTTAATTACGCATGCAGGAAAAATCTATTGAATACTTTGTAGTTGAAGGTGTTTCACTGGGATATCCAAATGCCATCTCGTGATCAAATGGGCCTTTATTATTGGTTAATGTCATTACCTCGTCCTTTCAAAACCTCCGAACCAAATAAAATTCTCAAATGGGAATTATCATATATCATTGCGTCGTTCTTTCAAAACCTCAAACCGCTAAGTATATATCTCAAATGGAATCGTACGGATGACAACATTTTCGTGCCCTACCTCGGCCACACTGAATATATAATGAGCCATTTTACGGATCGTAACGACACGTAATAGTATTAACATACGGCCTGTAATGACTTGTATGGATCGTCAACATTTTAGTGGCCTACGTTCTTCTCCCAAAGCCCCCCCCCCCCCCTTCCAAAGACAGTCTGTTTAAAGGCTAACACTGAATATATAATGATCGAGGCTTTTTACCGGTTGTAACGACCCGCGTAAAAGTAACATACCCGTAACGACTTGTACGGCTATAACAACATTTCACAAAACTAACTCTCCTGGCATTACCACCTTATTATATACAGAACTCGCGATCAAGCTCTCGGCAACGCCCTCCGTGGCTCAGTGGTCAGAGCATTGCACTAGAATTGCAAGGTCGTGGGTTCAATTCCTGCCGGAAGGCCTGTGTAGTTGCATTTTTCGCAACTGGTCCCGGTTTGGTCTTAAAATGTATATATTCTACACTCGAATTTTCCTTCACCCAAAATCCTTAGAACATGCTTTCAACAGTATTGGTCAACCATCTAACAGATGAAGTAAAAATTCACTTCAAGGAAGAGAATCCCCTCAAACTCACTGTTCATTGGAAGTTCAGAAAGATATAGGAAAAAGGTTCACAATCCCTGACAAATAACAATTAACTTTTCCGTGAAGTGTTTCGAAGCGCCTTAAATTAAATTGCCGTTTCTTGGCCCTACGAACGGCAAATTAAGTGTATGAGGGTCTTTAAATAAATGTTTCGTTGTATATTATATTATCGTCTCATATTGGTGTATTTTAAGATTCTCAGATTACGACTTGCGTTTATGCTTCGTCTCCACCATCGTGGAATGATGACAATTCTAAGTTCTCGATTGAAAAATATCCCAGAATATACATGGGATCATAGTTCCTAGAAATAAATTGTCTGGAAACGCGGCCAAAGTCTTTATTCTAGGTTTTTGTTCACGTTTGTGCACGTTATTCCACCTTAACGCTTGCTGAACACATTGTATTTTTGATATAATGAAGCAATCAACCAGCGTTGCAATTTATAAATATAATGATTGTAAAACAAAAGATTGTGCATCTTATTTGCCACCCTCAACCTAAATTGTAGCTCATTGTTAACCGCTTTGATGTTCACCGCGTCTCCTGACAATATAATTCTAGGGACTATGATGGGATACACGTGACCAGCCCCGACCAGGGTCTTTTCGTAGCGGTGGGTGGTGGTGAGCGGAGATAAGACCCTGGGTATGAGGTACCTTCCTCTTGATTATTTCTTTTCATTGATATGGACAAGCGGGCTAGCCCGGTAGGTAAGTGCAGGGCGCTATAAAACACGGGCGGGGAAACGGCAATGGGAGCCCTGATCTATGTGTGATGCGCGTACCCCCCGCATATATCACTTCGAGCTTCGATTTAATTTCATTTTCGAAAGTAGAAGAAACCATGAGCGAAGAAAACTGAGACGGCTGAAAGAAGATGCTAAGAAACCTCCACATTAAAAATTACTGTAATGATGAAAAAAAAAGATTCACTATAATTGCATGTTTATATGGCTGATTCAGATACCTCAAGACGAAGCCGAAGACTGTACCTGTGGTCTGTGAAAGTCAAACCTCCATGCTACCAAGTATATGTGTCGTTTCCAGCTTTTTTTAAGTCGTAATCTTGCTTTATTTGCTCTATAAATGTTATTTTGATGAACTATATATACCTATACATACTAGTTATAGTCTTGAATGAATCTCAAACTTTAGGAGCTACAAAGAAAATAGTCAAACTTCAAGCGGCCGTGATTACCAACTGTATCTTATTACTGTAATCTGTAAATAATGGACTTGACTGATCAGATGTGTTTAAAACGGAGACGGAAGTAGATGGTAAGAGACACTTCAGTACTCTTTTTGTATGTAAAACATCTATAACTATATTATCGTACGTTGTTGGTCGCTTGTACTGTACGGATTTGACTAGAGTACTGTATTCGGCATTCGACAACTGTAAATATATAATTTTCAGATATAAGCTTAGTATGATCGAATTTTGTCTGCAAAATGCAATAATTGTAGTTACCAGTTTCTCGTACACATATATAATGTTAATCGGCATGCATGGACGTAAGAGTGTTTTTTAGTTTCATGTTTCTTTCTTTACTAGTGTTATGATATTATCTAAACAAAATGTGCTGAACTGCATAAGATTGTTTACTCTGGATATAAACACAAAGCCGAAAACGTTCTCGATTTTTATTATTTCTTTTAAATGCTTTCCGCTAAAATTTGAGCAAGTCTGTTGTTAACGTCTATAGTATTTCTGTGGACATAAAATTTGGCAAACAAAGAATACTATAATCTTGTTTTTACCGTCGTAAACTAGCTTGAGTCGCATGCAGACATAGTGATGAAGACTTGTAGTAAACTTTGGCATTTTTATTTACATCATTTGGTTCAAATTTGTTTTAAAAGTTCTCCTCGTATGTTTAACACTATTGGCAACAGGGTTTTAGTACTGCGTATATATTCATGTGATTGCTCTTTAAAAGAAGCGAGGGGTTTTAAACTTGAAAGTGTTAGCAGTTTTTCAGTTTATAAAGCTATAGTCAGTGGCGAGAATGGAAAAGAAAATTTTCAAAAATGGGTTAGCGAAATGTCAATTTTACGAAAAAAGCACAAAAAAGCACGTTCGGTGACTATGTCAGTTCGAAAGCCTATTTAATTCTCTTTACGTTGGTGTATTCAAGTTCACTTTTGTCAACCGATTCGCAGAGAAAACATGATTTTAACGGCGTGCGCCCTTCAAAAATTGTAAATTTTTAGGAATTTTTTCAACTCTCCCGGTAAACAATTGTGCTTTTTAGTAATCTAAAATAAATCCTTGACAATATATAATTAAAAGGAGTTAATCTGAAGGAGTTACTTGTTCTTTATTTGTGTTTCTAATGGCAGTAATAAGTTTTCTTCCTTTTCAAAAAGAGGAATTTATCTCGGGTACTCTTTATCTTTTTGGTCGCCATTCAAATTGTGTTTTTGTTGATTTTCAGAGCCCAAGCGCGCTCGTGCCAGTCCTTTGATGCATCACACATAGCTCGCCAAATTATATGCGCGTTTCCCCGCCCGTGTTTTATAGCGCCCTGGTAAGTGGGATGAAAATTTTCCCATGTAAACACTCATTAACTGGTTGACTTTGTTCTACATCTGCTTTTTCGTACCAATTTTAAAGATCTACGTTTAGTAGCTTCAGTGCCGGATTAACCATATGACAAAAGCGGCATATGCCGCGGGCCCGCGCTTTTTCGGGGGGCCCCGCGCTTTCTGATTGCGCAATTTTTTGTTTTGCACTTCCTTTCTAGAAAGCGGTTGGGCCCCAGAAAGCTCGGGGCCCCAAAAGCTCGGGACCCCAATAAACGTGGGCCCCTAAAAAGCGCAGGCCCCTAAAAAGCGCAGGCCCCAATAAGCGCGGGGGCTCAAAAAAACGCGGGGCCCCCAAAAAGCGCGGACCTCAATAAGCGTGGGGCCCCAACAAAACGCGGGGCCCAAAAAAACGCGGGGTCTCCAAAAAAGCGTGGGGCACCTAAAAAGCACGAAGATTCAGCAAATTACAGTCAAACTAATAAACTGTGAAAGTACAGAAGCTCAGTGAATGTGACCATTACACGGAAGAAGTTAGACGCGTGCGTCAGCGAAATCGCTGTTACGATGAGCCAGGATCAGCGCCTGAATTGCCGCAGACTCCAGCCGACAAGTTTCGTACGGGCACGTTCCTGGTGATTGAAGATAGTATCGATGGCGAATTGCAAAACGACTGGGCGCGTACGCAGGTATTGCTGCGAAGTTTGGGTTCTTGCAAAAGCTTAAGGATTTGCCAGAGTCCTTGCGAAAGCTCAAGGACTTGCCAAGTGGTCAAGAGTGCGGAGAGCCTTCAAAAAGCATACCCCATAGATCTTGAAGCCAGTCTGCTTGACGAATTATTACAGTTTTCTAGTTTTCTCAAAAAATCATTAGATGCGACTGCTTCTCTCCTTGTAGCCAACAATCTGGAAAGTGTATTTCCGAATACTGTCATCGCATTTCGCATTTATCTGAGTCTTATGATCTCGAACTGTTCTAGCGAAAGATCATTCCTTAAACTGCAACGCATAAAAAGTCAAGTTCGATCGGGCATGACACAGAAGCGGCTAAACAGCCTTACTCTGCTTAGCGTGGAACATGAGCTTCTGCGGAACATTGACTTGTCATTAATTAATGATTTTGCTATTATGAAATCGCGTAAACATAACGTTTACAAGGCGTCTGCAGACTGAGACGCCAATGCTTTGCATGTTCATGCATATACATTTTGTTCATGACTTCATGTTGGCTATTTATGCTACGCCGTGGGCCCCGCGCAACCCTAATCTGGCCCTGAGATATAGAACTTGCAACAAGGATCTGCACATTCTCTGCACTTATCAGATATCTATGATCAGCCCGATTTTTAAGGTAAAATAATATAATTACAATGCATTTACCATCAATTGCAATATGAACAGCCCCTTTATACTGGGGATAAAAAAATTTTGAATTGCACGTCAGCATGTGTGTAGAAAGAATTATGCAGTTAATTTTACATAAACATATCAATCAATGTCGAATTTTATCCCGGTTAGCAGGATGGGTGAAAACTACCATATATTACCAAAACCGATGATCCACGGCATCTCGTACCCAGTTGTCAATTTAATAGGGTGGCATTTGCAGGTGCAATGGAAAATATGAGGTTAAGAAATTTTGACAGTGCATTGTGGGAATGATGAACATTCCCCCATCAAGCATCACAAACCTCAAGTATTTCCAGAGATGACTGGGTACGAGTCAGCCATGGCATGGCCCAAAAAACATGTCTGATTTCTGCCAAAACATTAAACATATCTATCTGCATTCCTTAGCCGTTGAAATTGAGACCGTGAGCAGGGCCACCGAGGGGGGGGGGGAGGCTAGGGGGACAATGTGCCCTGGGCCCCCAACTTGAGAAGGGCCCCCTAAAATTTTTGAGATTTGAGTTTTTGATGTAAGAAAAATGAGGCCCAGAAAGTGTTAAGATCAGTAACACTAACTTCATTTTTAGCCAACCCAGGGGACCAATTGAGAACACGTAGACACAACCTTATGTGTGACATCATCAGGGCCCCCCAAATCAACCCATGTGACATCATCAGGGGCCCCAAATCGATAACTTGTCCCAGGCCCCACAATTTCTCTCAGCAGCCCTGACTATGAGATCACTGTAATATGATTGGCCCATTTGCTACTTTTGAATTCTCCAGTCAAAAAGGTTTAGGAATGCAGATGGTTCATCAATGTTTTGGGCAGAAATCATGACATGTTTTTTTGGGGCTATCCGTGCATCACCGGTTTTGGTAATAAATGCAAAAAATAATTCTTCGTGACAACTGAGTTAGCTTGCTTACTGGGCTAGCACTATAGCTAGAGCTAGATCCCATAAGCTTTCATTTGAGGGTACATGTCCTGTGTCATCATGTGTTAATTTTTATAAAAATGTTGGCACAATTTTTTTAATAAATTTGCATTTTCCCCTCTTTTAATTCGTTTAGTAATTCTCCCTGAAGTAAAAACTTAAAATTTCTACCCGAAATAGCATTTTTCAATTGCCTTTGATACGTAATTAATATTCGACAAAAAAATATCTGAAATTCAAAATAAAACGACTTCACTTGCATGTGACTTGATGTAAGACTTTAATTTTGATTAAGTAAGACTTTAATATTGATACGAAAAATTGTTGAACATTTTGGACATTTTAAAAAGTTTCAACATAGCGTAAACCATACACTGATACGTATCAGGAAGATATCTTGACTTGAAATATGCGGCGTCAGGCGTCACGTAATATTTATCGTAGATTCGTAGCTTATTTATTGGTGGTCCATCGTCAAACTATAATCAAATTAGTTTTATTAAATTCGAGCAATTTATTAGTGGTCCACGTCCAAATGTATAGATAAAGACTGTCTCCTGACAGATATATATCATTGTTTTATACTTGCACAAGTTAATTGCACTTTGTGTTTACGAAAACATTATTATTTGGAGCGACTCTGGAGCGACGTTTGATTGATTCTATGTCGCTCCAGTACAGGTTCTACAGTCGCTTTAAATAATATTTATTCAGGTTCGGCGAATGCATGAGAAGAGCGACGTTTCTTTCACCTAAGCCTATTAAGCCACATGACATGCATGTTGTTTGCATTGTTATTTGCATACCTACAAAAAATTCCTGGCAACCCGACAATATTCCAGGAAAAAGTTAGTCACTAGTTTCACTTTCGATATTATATTATCAACTCGGTTAATGTCGTCTCAATAAAAGACTCTACGAAAGGCTTAATGCTTAACTTGATCAACATTGAGAACTAACCTCGTATTTCTCCTTCTGCCATCATGGTCGTCTTCCTCTCATCCCTCCTGCTAAAGAAATGTTCTGTAGTTTACGCAGTGAGTTTACGACACTCGTTTATTTCCGGCACAAAGTATACCCTTCGACGACAACCTTTGTTGCTTTAAATTTGCCAACTAACAAAACAGCAAATCCAACAACAAAATTAATACCACTGCAAAACGAAACCCTTCATTAGTCTGTATGTCTGTATAATATACTATACTGCGGTAAACTGGGTTACGTTTAATAATTGAGGTTGAGGAATTGCTTTAGCGTTTAGCTTCGCATTAAATAAATTGCAACAGCCTGCCTACACTACAGACTATGATTAGAAATACAAATCAGTAAAAACAAATTGATATAAAAACAATTGTGTGCTAACGCACCTTTTTAAAAAATGATTTTCCTGAATCTAGATGAGTGGAACAGTTTCGTAGGACAGCCTCATGCCTTGACAATTATTACCATCAGCTTTTAACTTTAATCTCCACGCAAGTTCAATTTGAAGACTCGTCGTTTTTTTACTTTTCACTGAGCAGTCTAATCAAAAGATGATAAATAAAAGTTTTCAAAATAAATGAAAACTGAACAGTTTACCTTTTTTCGTATACGGTTTCATCCAGCATATCGGCAATGCATAACCTGCATGGGCATGGGCACATATTTGTTTCACGCAGACATGACACAATTTAGTTATTATTGGTCAATATATATATAAATAACCTGGAAAATACGAATTTACAAACCTTGTGGCTTGAACAGGGCACAAAATAAACTGTTTTCTATAGTTTAGAACGTTCTTCGAGCTTACTTCCTATCAGCAAACCTATTTTGCGTCCCAAACACTTGAAGACTGGAGAGCGTGCATACATGTGGCGCGAGCTCTCGGCACTGTGGCACTGTCACGAGGTATGGACTGTATGACGTCAAGGTCTCCTCAGTCCTCACCCTAGCCTGGTACCCTGGCCCAATCAAAGAATATGGGCCAGGTAACCACTAAAGACTTCTGCTTTCCTATTGGTTGAAATTTCGCGCATTTTTAGTGGCTATGAGTAAAACTGCAATCGTCATAAGTGGATTTAGCCCTGATGACGCGAGAATGAGATTAGTGGTTACCTGGCCCATATTTCTTTTGAAATTGTAATTTTGGATATTCTCACTTTTGTTACTGCCTGGCGGTGTTTAACATTACAAATTTCGTGAAGGTATTCTTCAAAGCCAAAATTATTCTTAACTTGTACGAGAGTTCTCAGTTTACCATTAGAACGACTTTGTTGAATCTGACCTTTCCAGAAATCAGTAAAGTAAATGAATAATTTATTTTTTATATATTTACCTAAATTGTTTAAACTTTCAAGTGGAAGAGAAATAACGTCTAGTGATCTCAAATCACATAATTTTAAAACATAGTTTGTGAAAATAACGGCCTGGGAATTAGTTCAAATATTAAAACTTGTTGCCTTTCCCACAAGAATGTCTATATAATCTGGGGTTTTAATTCGTATCCAATACTTTGTCACTAGAGTAGAGATCTGTACTATCAAAGGGACTCTACCTAGTTCGCCATAGACAGCTAAATTTGTGCTTTTAGAGTGGACTCCAAGAATACGTTTAAAAAATTTCAACTGTAATGATTCCAGTTTATTTACTATACTGAAAAATTTCTTTTGACAAATGAGATAAGTTACCTAGATTTGATTTGCCAGCTATAATTTTCTTAATAAGGTGCGTCAGCTGTTCATCCCTTCGTGTTTGTAAATCTTTCCACCCGAGTTTTATTCGGGTATTTGTAGCTGACATATAATAACTATCACCTGTTATTATACGACCGGCTTTGTTTTGAAGTTTTTGTATCCGATCTTTTAAATTGTTTGAGCAAGTGTCCCATACCAAAGAGCAATAGTCAAAATAAGGCATTACTAGTGCCTGGTATAATCGTTTCAGACTTTCGATGCTGATAACGTTTTTAACTCTTCTAAGTACTCCGATTGCTTTGGAAATTTTTTTACATGTAGCGTCAATATGATTCTTCCAAGAGATATTTTCATCAACCAACACTCCTAGCGGTTTTGTGTGCTTTACACGATTAATATTCTGTGGACCAATTGAAATTTCTGGATCTGAGGTTATTTGCGATAACATCTGTCGAGACCCAATAAGCATATATTCTGTTTTCCCTACATTCAGAGATAATTTATTGGCCAACAACCAATGATGTAAGTTTTCTAATTCATTATTTTATTTAATTTGAATATCTTCGAAGGAAGAACCAGTTGTCGTTACATTTGTATCGTCAGCAAACAAGGCAGGGATGGAATCGTTCAAACAGTTCGGCAAATCATTTATATATATAAAGTAAGAAAAGCAGGGGACCAAGATTAGATCCCTGAGGTACACCAGTTTTCACATACCTTTTGGATGAACATGTCTTACCAACTTAATAATATACATGAAAAAATATCTCGACTGTGATTGACTGCTGATTCCAGTGCAGTTAATCCCAAACAACAGTGCAGAATTGTGTTATCACAGTGCAAAAATCTGTTATCACAGTGCAAAAATCTGTTATCACAGTGCAAAAATCTGTTATCACTAAGAACCAATCAAATTGATTGTACAGCGGATTTTTCCCGATACAAAACAAACAAAGATGGCGGCCAAGATTCGGCGGTTTTGGGGATAATTTGTTCAAATTTGAAGCTAGTTATGCTTTAATATTGCCAAGCGAAGTACCTACAAGAAGACCAGAAGCTTCTTTATGCCTCGAGTAAACTTTTTCAAGTAGTAAAGGAAGCGAAGCGTTTTTTAACAAATAAATATGTGAGGAGTGGACGGCTAAACACGTACGTTAAAATATTAGTACAGTTGTTTGGAAAATTTTTTCATGTATATTATTAATAAGTAATAGCATGGTTTCTCGTGCAATTTGGAAAAACATGCACTCGTGAGTTTTTCAAATACTTCAAATAGCACTCGTCCTTCGGACTCGTGCTATTTTGACAGTATTTGAAAAACTCACTCGTGCATGTTTTTTTTCCAAATTGCACTCGAAACCATGCTATTTACCTATACTTACAGACCTGAGTATACGGTTGCTCAAGAAGGAAACGAACCATCGTAAACAATTATTACTAAAACCATATAATTCTAATTTGCTTAATAATATTTTATGGTCAACTGTATCAAAGGCTTTCTTTAAGTCGAGAAAAATAACGCCATTATTAGTTGTATTTAATAAAGATGTGCAGGTCGAATGACCTTTTCTAAAACCCGATTGAAAACGTGTAAGAACATTATTTTCATCTAGGTAGGAAAAGATTTGTTTGTATACCAATTTCTCAAATAATTTTGATACAACAGATAGTACTGAAATGGGACGATAATTACCGCATTCTTCCTTGTCTCCCGATTTATAAATCGGAGAGACTCGCGCGTTTTTCCAGTGGTCAGGAAAAACACCTTCGCTCAAAGATAAATGAGATATTTTTGTTAGAAATGGCAAAGTAACACTGGCTGAATCCTTCAGTAATTTAGCTGAAATGTTATCGGGCCCAGCTGCTTTTCGTGATTTCATATCTTTCAAAGTTTGATACACAATTTCAGACGAAATTTCAGTAAAATAAAACTTACTCTCAACTGGCTTTATGTAATCTGAAAACTGCAGAATGTTGGTATTATTCATATTGTTTGAAAGGCTGGGACCAATCTCAGTAAAGTACTGATTTAAAGTCTCAGCGATGTCCATTTCGTTTGTTACTTTGGTATTTTCATCACTAGTTTTAAGCGAAGAGATTTTTGTAGTCTTAGAATGTCGTCCGCCTCTTCCAATAATTAAGTTAATGTTCTTCCACATTTCCTTGGGGTTATGTTTATTTAAGTCAATACTTTCAAGGCAAAATTTTCTTTTTGCGTTTCTAACAAGGTTATTAACTCGTTTTCTTTGTAATGTGTACGTATTGTGTGCAGAGTCTAATTTCGAAATGACTGCCCTTTTCTTTAAGTAATCCCGATGGTTCATTTCCTGAATTATAGTTGGGCTTAACCACGGAGCATATTCGCTACGTATACTCTACGGGATCTTAATGGAGCATGAATATCTGACACAAAGTTAAATACTTCATTAAAACTTTCCCAGAGTTTATTAGGATCTTTAGAACTCCAGTCTAGTTTATTTAGCATATAGTAAAGGTCTTGACTAAAATATTCTTGATTGAAATATTTAAAAGATCTACTTTGAATAAATTTAGGATCTTGTTTTGGAACTGCTATCTTAAAGCAACCGTAAAAAAGACTGTGATCACTGATCCCAAAATGTAAAACGCCTGAGTCTAATAATTTGTCAGGTTTATTTGTAGCTATAATATCGAGAAGACTCTCGCAGGTACTAGTTATACGGGTAGGATCAGTGATCACCTGTTCAAGTTGAAAAAGTTTTAATATTTCTGTTTGAGTGGGGTTGTAATGTGCTTAAATTTCGAAAGATCGCAATTGAGATCTCCAGTAAATATTAGTTCTTTATCTTCGCTATCGATCTAGAGTGTGTAGATAGGTTCCTAAACTTTCCATGAAATCAGATCCGGCACTATAGGTGGTCGGTAGACAGTAGTGACTAGAAAAGGTTTTGCTTTAGGTTTAGTGATTTCGACACATATAGCCTCAAGATTCAAGGGAATATTTTTTGCTCTATCAACAGCATTAAAAATGTTCCTTATATAAAGGGCTACGCCACCACCAGACCTTGATCTGCATGGCTTTTCTAAATAATACATGACCTGGGATGGTTATTTCATCATTATGAATAGCTAGTGTTATCTAGTCTAGTTTCATTTATACTTAATATATCGACTGGCTTATTTATCATCAATACTTTTAGTTGATCGAGATGTTTTGGAATTGAGGCTATATTTAAGTGTGCTAATTTAAAACCTTTCAATTTATTTAAAGTCTTGCCAATTTGTATATTTTGTTCCAGTAAATCGATCGATTCTGGTGTACCGCAGGAAATCAAATCTGGAGGGGAGATTCCGTGATAGAGCTCAAAACGAAAGAGCTGAAAGCTCGAAAGAGCTGAATGGCAAGTGTTAATAATCCTGTATTGCAAACCATCATAAAAATAGGTACGCGCTTGCGTACATGCGGATACTGGTATTTGGCTTACAGTTATAGATGACTGAACAATATAAATTGCACACGCAAGCAGACTAGTGTATTGAAGATGGCAAGGACTGCAAGAAGCTGAATAATTTGAGCTGAGTGATTGAGCAAATAGGATAGACTGAAATTTCAGCATGGAACAGACATGCACTTTAAATTCGCATGCATGCAAGTGCTGCAATTTAAGTGGAGAAAACCGCACCATGTTTAAAACCACCAAGGCTCCATGGCTAAAATTTCCCACTCAACTAAGATGAAATTTCCAATTTCGATGTAATGTGGCACAGTGATTAAAGTCTGTCGGTACGATAACATTATTACATGCTTAAAATAGAATGACCTTTGTTTATGAAAAACAATTAAGAGCCACTCTGGAGCGACGGTCTTCTTTCTACATTACACCAAGCTCGCACAAGGGACCACGTTAGAATGTGATAAATAAACTTAAAAAACTCATTAATAATTCATGAGGAAAACACAAAGAAAAATCATAACCGTATCGTGGTTTTATATCTGATAAAATTTTCTCCTGATTTACATAAACTTTAGCTTTGATTTTCTCGCCTTAGACAACGTTATTTTTCAAAATTACTACGCCAACGAACTTACCAAATGGTGATCGTTTTTAAGCCATTCAAAACACTCGCAGAACGTGTTTTATCAGATATAAATCCTTTTATATCTGATAAATATATATTATATCAGATTATTATCCTGCTCGTGTTTTAAATAGTACTAAACTTTACTTACCTAAGTTGTTGACGTTTGTGCGAGTCGCCGAGTTCGACAAAACCGCTGATAATATAAGCCCCCGACGAACGAGCCGAATACTCTCGGAAGATACGCGAGGGCGGAGCGGGAAGGGAAAAGAGAAGGAGTGCAACTACCGAGCACGTGATGGCTTTCAGCCAATAAAATAGTCCGATCAGAAATAGCTTTTCTCCTCTGCTCGTAGCAGACTAGCAGCAGTGGCTCGTAGCAGTTGATCGTATATAGATCGTATAAAGATCGAGCCAAATACATTAAAATTATCATATTCTACGACTCGTTCAGTAACTATACTATATAACTACCCTATTAAAGTTCTTGTAAGAATTTCATTAAAAATAATGAATAGTTTTAAACACAAAAGGATCAGTACTCGTACTGGTCGATCGTTCCACAGACTCGTTTCCTCTTCTTCTCGCACGAACTCACGAAGGAATAAATGAAACTTCCCAAAACGTTGCACGATTCAGTTGGTTGACCTTGCCGAATCTAACTCCTTTTGTATATGTTGGGGCTTCTTCGGTACCGTGTTCGGTATTGAGATCATATCCTGGAGCGTCGACAAACAAACCCGCGATGGCGCGATTCTGACAATAAAAATTCAAAATGACATAACTTTATATTCATGAAAGCCAACGGTTTTCTCATCAGAGTCCAAATTGATAAATCATTCAACGAAAACAACTTATATTCGGTATTCGCGCGTATAATTATTATGAATAGCAACACTCTATGTGCATAGCAACGTGCTACGAGCATTGTCGAAAGATATCTCGGTAGTTGCACTACCCTTCTCTTTTCCCTTCCCGCTCCGCCCTCGCGTATCTTTGGAGAGTATTCGGCTCGTTCGTCGGGGGCTCATATTATCAGCGGTTTTGTCGAACTCGGCGACTCGCACAAAACGTCAACAACTTAGGTAAGTAACGTTTAGTTTATTTATAAGAACTATCACATTCTAACGTGCTCCCTTGGTTGGCAATCGTACCACATGCACTACATGTATACGTATAAGTGCAACTTATCATAGGTAAGATCTCTGTTTATACAACAGTTCAGTGTCTTTTGCCGGGGAGTATAAACGTTCTCGGGTTGCATTTGTTTACATGTTTTATTATATGTATGACAAAATTACTACATTCTGATTGGTTGAGAGAAGTACAATTCTTTTATTTATTGTACTGCAGTACAATTAATAAAAATAGAGAAGGCCCTGGGAACGATGTTGACAATAAAATTCAAAATGGCAGCCAATTCTGCAATCTAAAGTTTTCACATTTCCAACGACTTGTTGTACACTATGAACTAGAAATTCCATGTAAATATTTTGAAATGAGTACAGAAAACACCCAGAGTGAAAACGTTTCTTGTCAAGTAATGAAACAAGATGTTTTTAAAGGCGTGAGTCGGTGAGTGAGTACGAAGCGTACGTGTCGTAATTTTGTCATGCAATTTTGCTCGTACAATTAAGGATTTACACTGCTCGTGATATTTGAAAATTATGCTAAATTGTATCACTTGTAGTGTAAATCTTTAATTGTACTTGCTATCATATGATTACCTATACTAATTGCATAATTCAAAACCAGAAAATCCTGTCCTTGTGTAACAATATTAACATTCTCGAGTTGAGAATTGTCCGCCAGCAATTTAAATGTGTCTTTCGTTCACAATTTATTGATTTCCAACTTTTCCGTAAATTAAATTTGATTATATATTGAAATTTCAAGTATGGCGCCTGGTCTATAGAGATCAGTGAGTCCAACACGGAATTTGGGCGCCATATTGACATCATTATCTGACAGAGGATACTTTTCTTTCCATCATTCCTCGCGCGTCTTCTCACGTTTGACTTCAGAAGAAGAGAAAAATTGATATCTGTCATAGAATGACAATTTAGCGTACTGCGTTTAGTTGTTTCAACTGAACAACTAAACCGCGGAGCTTTTTGTGGCTTGTTTGGCCATCGTTTGACAAAGTTGCTTCGGAAGACCGGGCTGGAAACGAAATGGCTGAAAACTGGCTGGAAGTGATTCCCTTGACGTTTTGGGGGCATCAAGTTGTCGACTTCTTTGCTCAATTTTAGATCTTTCAGCAGTTTTCTTGAATGTTTTACCAAAAAGGTCCGGGCAACCCTTGGTATAAAACAGCGCCTTCACGCCTTGTCGTCGAGTAAGTCTAGACATTCTGGCGCTATTTTCACAAGAAGCCCTTTTCGACGATTGGCTGAGGGCACAAAAAGAAGCATTTCCCACAAGAGAAATTGCACGTTGGATCGCTTCTATCACGTCTGCGGAAGGTAAACCGGAATTTGCCTCCTCTGCCCGGCTTGCTAAGGCCCAAAGGTGACAAAGAGGACCCAAAGGGTCAAGAACTCGACCAGCTTTAGTTGACGCCGGTCCATTATCGGGTTAAAGTTAGAGCCCTTCTTCTTTATGAATATTTTTTATGAAGGCATCAACTCTTTTAGGTTGTAACTCTGGATGAACTGGCACCGGTGTCTCTTTAAGAACACTCTTTCTGGTTGGTTTTGATAAACCATGCAGAGAAAACCGCTTTGGTAGCGAATTCGATAATGTTGTCTGGCAACACGATTTCTGTTTCTTCACCAACGGTCCGCGTTGTTTTCTCGTTACCTTCGGAAGAAGAGTCGCTGTCGTTCTCCGAGGAAGAGCTACTCGAGCAACTAGAGCTAGCATCACGATAACTTTTAGAGCGTTTGCCTTTTCTTTCAGCATGTTTTGTGCTACGTTTAAGTTGCTTTTCAGCAGCTCGTTTACGGCCTTCTGCATGGCTTTTCGATTTTTTTCCTGACACGTTATCGTCAGAGTATTTTTCTCCTTCATCTGAAGGGATGTGTGAGACCTCCCGGCTTTGGAATCATTGTCGTCATTGCCTGATCACATGGCAAACGCAGCTTTCCTTTTTTTTTTTGAGCAGAGCTGTTAAAAAAAACACACAACCATGAAAGGCAAGCTGATGAAGAACTGACGGCTTTAGTCGGGGAGACTGGGTCATAGTTTTTCCTTTTATGGGTATTGTTATTGTTATTTTAAATCAGTTGTGATTGGTGAGTTTTATGCATGAGGAATAAAGCATTGTTATATCGAACTTCCGTGTTCGAAAGATAATCAAAGTATCTTCAAGGAAAAGAAGGCCGACAACAATAAAACGACCCGTTCAACGACTTTACCCGTTGGAAATCCACTCCGCGACAACAGAGAGCAAACTCGCAGTCCAGGAAAGGGGAGATGACAACGAAGGAAGGTGACGAACCAAAAGTTCCGAGGACACGACCTAGAAGAGCGCATCATATCCTCTCAACTGGAATTCAGGATTATCCTGAATTGTGAAATGGTCTAAAGCTAGAATTTCAGGATAATCCTGTATATTAAAGAAATGAAATCCCAACCCCCCCCCCCCCACCACCACCACCACCACCACCACCACCACCACAACCCCGTCTCCCACCTCTAAACATGCCGGTGTTGCGGTCGCCGGTCGGATCTGTAGGTTTAGGGCCCACCGGGGGTTGTGGTTAGATTTAGGGTTGCCGGGGGGTTGAGTTTAACATCCCGCATGTGGGAGACAGAAGTCTCCTAGGCTTCAGAATATTAATCCTGAATTCTAGACACTTTGACAATTCAGGATAATCCTGAATTCTAAGTGAGAGGACATGTTGAAGAGCGGCGGCAGTATAAGCTGAGAAACGAAGACGACAAGAGGAGCCGGGGTTAATTTCTGTTTTCGTTGAAAATAGAGTAATTCGATCAACTTGTGTTCGCAAGAAAAGCTTTGAAATGAATATGTAAAGCACATTTTAGGAACATAACCGTATGAACTAAATATTTGAACTTATCTTGAGGTAAAAGAAAACGTTTAATCGATCCTGTGAGCTCGAACAGAAAGGACTCGAGGAGTTGAAATCAATTTTCTTTCGTAAAATGCCGTACTTCCGCTGCTCCGATTACGAACCTTTTCAGCTTCAACGAAAAACACCAAGTCGAACAGTAAATCGCTGTAGCAACAAGCTTGGAAGGCATATTAAAAACGAAGAAAAGCTTAGAGAACTCGCAATTAAAATCGTATTTCGACTTTCGCATAAAGAAAATGTCAATAAAGAACAAATACGCCTGCGATTTTTTGGTCAGCGCAGACAAATTGCCCACCAACCTCGTACCCAGGCTCTTTTCAACCTGCAGCGCGAAGAAATAAAAGACCACTGATGCAACTGATCTCAAATAAATTGGATAGGATCATGGGGCCTAAGCTTCATTTTTCTCGGCTATAAAGTAAAAGGAACTGGGGGTGACGTGCATGGCGACCCCCCATGTCCGCCATTTTTGGCTTCAAAACGTGCAAGCGAGTTATCGTTCCAGTCTCCTTAGAGTTCAATGGGGGCATGTTACAAACTTTTCCCAAAACAAGCGCGATAAACCTAAACTCACATCATCTACCGAGTTCCCGAGCTCTGTCTCAAATAACACACGCTCTCATGTCTATTTACAGTCAACCAATCAGGGTAAAGATACCCAAACAGAATGTCAAAAGTGTCTTAATAATGTACTTATTTAAGGAATGTCAACAGTGTCATATAACGCACATTGTCACATATCTCCCCTTTTCCCCGAGAACAAAACAGGTTGTTTTTTGTTCTTTGTCTTAAATTATGATCACATTGTCCTTGCCACTCCGATGCTGGATTTCATAGTTGAATGGCTGTAAACTCAAGCTCCATCTCGTTAGGCGACCGTTTTGATTCTTCATACGACCTAGCCACTGCAAGGGGTGATGATCCGTCTGGATGATGAACTGTTTTCCATACAGGTAAACTTGTAAACTCTGAATGGCCCAGATGATGGCTAAACATTCCTTCTCGATAGTGGCGTATCGTTACTCACGAGGACGCAACTTTCTGCTGATGTAGGCAACGGGATGCATGTTCCTGGCCATCTAACTCCTGGCTCAGCACCGCTCCAATCCCTCTTTCCGAAGCGTCTGTTTGCACGATAAAGGGTAGGTCAAAGTTTGGACTGCACAGCACTGGTGGTGAAAAAAGTAGACTCTTCAGTGTATGGAACGCACAATCGCACTCCGGACTCCATACGACGTTATTTTCGGTGCTCGCTTTCGAGTTAAGTCTGTTAACGGAGCTGCAACATTGGCATAATCGGGTATGAACTTCCGATAGTAGCCCGTGAGTCCTATAAAGGAGCGAACTTCGGTCTTGGTTGTTGGTCTAGGGAAGTCTTTCACTGCCTGTATCTTCTCCGATTCAGGCTTCACATGGCCTTCTCCTACCACGTGTCCGAGGTACACCACTTCGTTCATTGCAAACTGGCATTTCTTCGGCTTTGCAGTAAGTCCTGCTGCTCGTAATCTCCCTATAGTATCTCTCGGAGGTGCTGAAGGTGCTCATCCCAAGTTTCACTAAAACTGGGTCATCTAATAAGGCAGCTGCGAAATCTTCGGCACCACGGAGAAGATTATCATCATCCAGTCTGGAAGGTGGCTGGCGCACCATGCAGTCCAAATGGCATTGTTTTAAATTCGTACAGCCCAAATGGAGTGGTAAATGCAGTCTTCTTTCGCGATGCCTCGCTGAGCGGTACAGTGCCAATACCCCCGAGTAAGATCTATTGTGGAAATGAACTTGGCTTTTCCCAATCGATCTATTATAATTATGTCCTCTATTCTTGCCATAGGATAGGCATCAAAAGTGCATCTGAAATCTACACAAAAACGCGGTGTGCCGTCCTTCTTGGGTACCAATACGACAGGGGGTGCACGATTTAGGACAGGGCGGACTGGGCGGTCGCCCATGGGCCCCCACAAAATAATGTTTAAGGGGGGGGCCTCCACAAAAATGTCTTGAAAGTTGAAAAAATAGGTGTTGAGTCAAAAACAAGACAAAAGATATATGGATGATATATAGGGTCACTTCTAAAAGTGTATACTATGACGATTATGACAGATTGATGGATGGAGTTGACAAGTTGTTATTGTAAACCTGATTCAGTGTGGGAATTGTGACTTCGAAGTTGTATTAGTTCGTAAAGCAAAATTATCTCGTGTCTTTACCGACGAAAGCGTAATTCGGGGGAAATAATATACTGATAGGTCTCGAACTCGGATATTTTCAAAGGATTTCTGTCAGTGACCGCCCAGGGGCCTCCACAGTCCTAAATCCGGCGCTGGATGGTGATAGATAAAGGAGAATAACATAAAAGTTTGCTTGAACTTGGTTGAATTATCCGTGTAAAAGAAATAAATATGCTCATTGCGCTCATTATTTTTAATTATCACAAAAAATCATAAACGTACGTGACAGTTCATTGTAATGTTCATGACATTAGAATAGATTGGCCATGGATCAAAAGACATGCGACCATTTTTTGGACTGGCATAATCAACTTTTAGCTAGCCTGGTCAGTGATTCCCATATTAACAATCCCTATAACCCGCTGGCAAGTATACGCAGTCTGTGAGTACCAGTCTACACAAAGAAGATTACAGACACAAAGTTTTATGACAATTTTAATTTCAAGCATTCAAATTAAAATTAGCTTGCGTAGCCGGCGCTGGGAGAAAAGGAGAAGGGGAGCTCCCCAACCTCGTCCCCAGGGCCATTTGTGGGGGCTGCCCAAGATTGCGGCCAAGAACAAATGGCCCTGGCACAGGCTGAGCTATCACCACATCTGATTGGTCGAGATAACATTGGATGTTTTAGGTATTCTGATTGGTGGAAACAAGGCGGGCGGCGGGCTAGCTCGCGGGCATTTGTTTATAGGGCTCAAATTATATTAAATAAGTGTCACCAGAATTACCGGCTGTTAAAAAACAACTTCAAAATTAATGAAAATGTGAGGAAAGCTGGCGAAACACCCGTAAAAACGTCGGAAGAATATGTAATGATGGGTCGTGTCGTCTCTGTGCCCTGGCTGCCATACAACGAAGTCCATGGGACGGCAATTCAGTGTGTACAGGGCAGAATTTACGTGTTTGGCCATTGAGAAGCAGGCTTTTTTCAAACAAGAATTCTCGACTAAACGAAGCCTAAATGTTTTACAAATCCATCGAAAACTCACGAAAACAAGGCGGCCCGGCCAGACAACGGCAATCCAGTTTCTTGCGAATTTGGTACAACGGTGAAGCAAATGATAAATAATAAGCATTTACAGATATTTATTAAAAGTGTATTTATTTTAATAATTCGACAATGTGTTTGGAAATGAATGTTTTGATTGTTTTCAGTTTGGGGTCAGTCAAGCTGAACTAAATATTCAGAAAAAAATGAGCCTGACTAGGCGCGATAAACATAGTGAAGCCTGGGTCCGAGTCAAAAATGCGTCAAAATATGCCGCATTTTTTTGCAGCCTGTGCCAGGGCCATTTGTTCCCGCCATTTTGTTTTTGGCCGCCATTTTGGCCCAGCCCCCACAAATGGCCCTGGGGACGAGGTTGGGAGCTCCCTTCACTGTCCGTCCCAATCCCCCAGCGCAGGCTACGCAGGCTAAATTAAAATTTAATAGGATGTTCAGTTCATAACCAACCCTTTAAATTCCCTCATGTGCATTCTCTGGGAAATCGTTCGGAAGTTTTTCTTACTCGACATTTTGGTTTCGGCTAGAGCTGATGGGTCCTTACGAGATTGGGATAGACCAAGTTCAAGAGACAAACATACAGACAGACAGATGTGCTGCCGGCAAGGCAATCCTAAAAGCTACCAATCGTAATACTGTATATAATTTTTGTTGCTCCTTGAAAAGTTATACTAGCTGACTAGGATATTAACTAGAATAAATAATTTAATTTGTATTGCGCATATTACATCAAAATATGTTCATATGCGCATTACAATATCAAAATGTGTTATATATAAAAAATTATTACAATCGATAAAATTCGTCAATAAACAAACTAGTATGAAATATAAATATAAATGCTAATGTAAAAAGATATGTCTAAAGTGCTACTTTAAATGCTGATAGAGAATCAATGTCTTTGATTTTGCTTGGCAGCTTGTTCCATAGTTTAGAAATGTTCTGTCTCTTATGTATCAGGCAAATAGAAGCGTGCCCATCCCCCTCACCCGGGCCAACCCCCTCGGCAAATTCCCTGGAAAGTTCTACTCTACTACTTTTCTGTTGCTGAACGATACAAACACCTCTACTAAGCTCTCCTTGCGTTTTCTTTTCAACCAAGACGCAACAAAAACTCTGTATCTTTTGTTTAAACTCTTCCATGATCGAATCCAACAGACAGTCCAAAGTAGGCATTGATGAAAATACGGGAAGGAGAGAGAAGCAATCATTTGCACCTCCCACTTCCGTTGCCTTTTGGTGCTGAACAGGAACGAGGCTCGGAATATTGATTCAAATGCCCCACCCCTGCATGGGGAGGCCCCAATGTGTTAAATACTCAGCAGTGTCCCGGGGGGATGGGCACACTTGGTTTGACTGATCATTATAAATAGTGTCACTTTACATTTGGCATTCGCTGATACCAAAGGGATAAACTATTATAAGAGCGGAGACTATTATAAGAACGAAGACCATTTTATATTTATAATAGGTCTAAAAGCCAAGACAAGTTTTCAAGTAAACAGCTATGACAAACTATAATATATATCATGTGTCACATATAGGTATGCACATAATGACTTTATATGTATACCTTTAAAAAGCTTTTAACCGAGTTTCCATTGACAATTAAATCCCTCATGCCTTGTTGGAATTCATCGTTATCTCCGACCCCTATATATAATATAAATAGCACGATTATTTTGCGTAAAAAAGCAAACAATGATGGAAATAATATATATACATTATATATGCGCATGGATGTGCATGTAAACCTTTTATGTAAAATTTGATGTAATTAATATTTCCATTCATATAGCTTTTAATTTCTTTAGGAAATATATTTTACTGGTTACTACATTAATAAGTATACGTATGTTTACGACTTGTATTATTTTGGTCATTAAACAAAACATTTCCAACTTGGTAATTTAATTAATGTGGTAAGGTTTTGTCAAGCCCTCAACTGCCTTTTTCAGTAGTTTTTTTCTGTTAAATTGGTAATTTTTCTATTGTGAGTTGTGTGTTATTTGTTGACGGTTATAGTTTTTACTCAGGTCAGTATTTTCGCTGCCGCAGTTTAGAATTAACAGTCAGTTTTATCTGTAAGTACATTGACTGAACTGAAACTCATGCCGCCATACTGTTTTTTATTCAATTATATGAGTTGATAGCTTTCTAGTAGCAGAACCAATGAGATTGCAAAACAGCTCATATACAGTGAGTAGCTATATATAGCTATATATATATAATATATATATATATATATATACACAGTGTACAGATGTTTAAAAGAAACCATGCATGCGTCAAGAGATGTTCCCGTGTACTTTCTGTAATGTAATAATTCTAACAAGAAATCATCCTGAAGGGATGAATAAGCAAAAAAGTTATAAGAGAAAGCTCACCAGCAAGAGAACAAATGAAACATCTTTTGCAGGTCAGGTAATTTAAGAAAATAGAGCCCAAAATATTATGCGTTAGTAGGGTATAAATGCCGGTTCTGGGACAGTTTTGAAATCCAAGATGGCGGCCAGTTAAAAGGGGGGGGGGGTAGCCCAGGAAAAAACAACATGGCGGCCATGTTGTTTTCCAAGATGGCCCCAGCTTTGCTTTGCTCGCTGGCTCGCCTCCCTTCGGTCGGCTCGAGGCTCCACCTTCGGCTCGGCTCCGGATTTGCCGAAGAATTTTCCGAAGACTTCCCGAAGAATTTGCCGAAGACTTCCCGAACATTTTTTTCCGGAAGGGGTTTTGGGGGAAGCTTTTGGCGAGGGGGTTTTTAAGAATTTTACCAAGATTTTGAAAAAATGGTTTTTCAAGATTTTAGGGAAGAATTGTAAATAAATTTTTGAGGAGATTTTGGCCAAGAATTTTCAAAAGGTTTTACAAAAATGGTTTTTTAAAATTTGGGTTTTTTGGGTTTTTTAATAAGGGGTTCATACATTGGTTTGTTCTCTTCAGTTCCGTATTTTTCTGTTCCTTTGTATGTTATAAGTTTTTTAATAGCAAATGCAGTTTTTCTTATTTGGTCCATTTATTAAAAAATTGTAATTTTTCAAAGAAAATAAAAATAAAATAAAAGAGGATGGTTAGTAAAACGGTGGTAGAAGCTGTACACAAAATTCAAAATATTGCAGTAAACAAAATTCCATCATTTAAAACCTTTAGGCCTTTTTTTTATGATGTTCTTATTTTTTACAACAAAACACTACAGTTTGACAGCGAAAAATTTGAAGCTCATACTGAAAGGTTTTACACATTTTTAAAAGCAATAGAAAAACATCCGCAAAAAGTAGCCCTTTTGTATGCATTAAGATCTATGTTTGAAATGTTGATAACAGTTGAGTTGTTTGGAACCTGCAAACTTGTTTACCATGAAAAACTTGACAAATACTATTATATTGACTATGGAATGATTTTTCCAAAATTTAGGAAAAGGAGACTGCTTTTAAGAAATAACATTGTTGTTATTCCATACAAAAAAAGATGGGCTTTTGGGAATCGTGCAGTACCAGAGGAATTAGTAAAAACTGCATTTAAAGAGGTGTTTAACATATATGGTGAAGATACCAAACCCGAGGATTTAGTTCGCTACATACATAGAAATCTTTTGTAAAAACGACATTTTGTTTTTTAAAAAAAATAAAAATAAAAGAGGATGCCTGAAGAAATAAGAAGAGCCAATGACGACTCTGATGACGACTCTGACTTTGATGATGAAAATCCAAATGGATACACTATTTATAACGAACGCGGAGAAATTGAGGATTGGTATCAAACACGTGAAGAAATGTTTGGTGAATGGGATGAAGACCAATTAGAATGGGATGAAGAAAATGGGTTCATACGTATTGTTTACAATGACGACTCTGACTTTGATGATGAAAATCCAAATGGATACACTATTTATAACGAACGCGGAGAAATTGAGGATTGGTATCAAACACGTGAAGAAATGTTTGGTGAATGGGATGAAGACCAATTAGAATGGGATGAAGAAAATGGGTTCATACGTATTGTTTACAATGAAGATGAAATAGAGAACCACCTTCCTGAAGATTGGGTAAACGGAACAGAACCAGGAACACTTTCTGAAAACGGTACAATTTCCGAACTATAACTTACATAATTTCCTATTCTTTTTGGATAGGAATTTAAACCCTTTAAATAAACAATGAGTTACTTCTATGGTTATGGTAGTCGCCGACATAATGCACAACATAGCGATACCGAAAAGAGAATTAAAGACATTGAAAAGAAAATAAAAAATCTGGGTGTGGAAGGAAATTACGAAACTGTTTTTGATGTTAACTTGACAACTGCTGACAAAACCTTTGAAACTGTTAACGGTGAAAAAAGAATAACCCGAGCCCGAAATGGAAAATCTGTTTTATGGCAAAATGATAAAACCCATGCCCCAACATTTGGTTCAGATGCTGCTGGTCCAGGCAAAGATTACATTGAGAACAAGGGAGGCAACTACATGTGTTTTTGTAACACTGAAATGCAGTTTAATGATGTTTCTGTTTTTGTTGTTTGCGCGGTAGTAGATACATCGGTTTCTAACGACTGGTGTTATCTTATTGGGAATGATAATGGTAATTATGATAAATATATTAGCTTTAAATCCTACTCTTACTCCAAATTAATAATTGGTGGTATAGATGGTAATAAAAAAACTATAAATATGAACGCCTCACACAGCATTCTTAGCAAACACATTATATCATGCCATTGGTTGGGAACTGGAGGAATTATATATTTAAATGGTAAAAAGTTGGCAGGATCAGAATTTGAATCGGATTTAGCAGATATAGGTAGTCCATTTGGATCTGTATTTTTAAATAAAAGAATGAGTGGATCCCCCTCAAATGATTACCAGCTTAAAGGAAAAATATATGGGATTAAAATTATTCATGGACCATTACTTCCAGCTGAGATTGTAAAAATTAATAAGGATATGATGAAAGAATATGGAAACTTTATATAAATAAACATGAGTTATTACTATGGATATGATGATCCAGATTTTCCAAGTTATGGAAAGGATGGAGACACTGGAGAAACAGGCCCACAGGGGCCCCAAGGAGACACTGGGGTAACAGGTCCCCAAGGACCCAAAGGAGACAAAGGAGACACTGGGGCAACAGGAGCAGCTGGTTTAGCAGGACCACAGGGGTTCAAAGGAGACACTGGCAACACAGGAGCAGCTGGTTCCAAAGGAGACAAAGGAGATAATGGTATTAGAGGACCCCAAGGACTTAAAGGAGACAGGGGAGACAGGGGTTTAGCAGGTTCCACAGGATCTGGTGGCCCCAAAGGAGATAAAGGAGACCATGGAACCATGGGAACAAAAGGAACCAAAGGAGACAAAGGAGACAAGGGTATGGCAGGCGCAACAGCCCAAAAAGGAGACAAAGGAGACCATGGTGATGATGGAGCAAAAGGAAACAAAGGAGACACTGGGGCAACAGGTCCACAAGGATCCAAAGGAGACAAAGGAGACACTGGTAACACAGGTTCCCAAGGACCCCAAGATTCCCAAGGACCCCAAGGATCCCAAGGAACCAAAGGAGACAAAGGAGACCCTGGTAACAAAGGAGACAAAGGTTTAACAGGTCCCCAAGGACTACCAGGACCAAAAGGAACAACTGGACAAAGAGGTATCAGAGGCTTAAGAGGAGTTACTGGAGCCACAGGACAAGCTGGAAATTTTACACAGGTGGTAAAGTATAGAAAAGGTAGTGGAAAAACAAGCTATAAAGCAGGTAGTTGGGATAACACAAATAACAAAAGCACTTTGCTAACATTTACTGCAACAGAATCTGGAAAATTTTTAATAAAATATTGGTTTACACTAGAACCAGATGGGCATAAAATAGACCAACAATCTAAACAAACTGGTTGGTGGGCTTCTTCATATAGAGCATATTTTGACCTTAAAACAGATCTTTACCATGGAGATGTTAATATAAGATCAAACAAACTTGCGGATTTGGAAACCCTAACCATGGGTAAAACATATTACGAAACAAAACCCCACCATATATTTTGCGAAGCCATTGCAACCATAATAAAGGGAACCAAAGTATCTTTACATTGTTATTCTGGTTCGGTTGGAGATGACTATACCTTTTTGTTTTTTGATGTGCGGGATGTTGAAATTAACCTGCTTAAGATTAATTAAAATAAATGAACTCCAAAGAATTTTCAAAAGTTTTAAAATGTAAATTTGGATACCAATGTGTTTTGGTTGAGGCTGTTATTAAAACAGCAACAGACAACTCCATAGAAAAAATATACTACAACATAAGCCATAAAAATATTTGTAATTATTTACACCCCAATGAAGACCCAATAAAAATGCTAACACGGATAGGTGTATATGATACTGTTTTTTAAACTAGTTGGCTTTGCTGGTTAAACAAATTTAAACTAGTTGCTGAACAAATTTAAACTAGTTGTTAAACTAGTTGCTGAACAAATTTAAACTAGTTGTTAAATAAATGGAAGCAGAACAAAGTAAACAAAGTGAAAAAAGTGAAGAAAAACAAACTATTACAAAAACCCCTCCACCTGTCCGCACCAAAAATCCAAAAAGAGTTGCCCAAGGAAAAAAACTGGCTGCAATAAGTAGGGCCGCAAAACTAAAGAAAAAACAACAGTTGGAAACAATCCCAGAAGAAGCCGAAAAAATGTCTCCAACATCTTTAATAACATTTACTGGAACAATACTTGGAACTTGTTGTACACTCCTACTAACCTATATTGCATACAGTAATTGGGGAAAAAAGGATCCAGACTGCAAGGACCCTGGACCCGACAAAATTCCTAAGGTAAAAACAGTTTACAAAGACCTTTCCCAATATGATCTTTAAAATAAACAAAAATGAAATCCTATCCATAACAGGATAGGAATTCAAATAAAAAATATGATCGTTAACAGTTATGCAGCCGAATGTGTTTTTGGAAGTAAAAACTGGTTTAATATAGGAAAGCTTATTTACCTTATTTCGAAAGGAAGTTATGAAGGATACAAACTTTGGTTACTGTATAGTAAATATGATCTAAACTATGATGAAAACCAATGTTACCATCTTTGGTCAGATTTTGACTGTCTAATGCCAGAAGACTATGAAGACGAAGAAAGAAACTAAACAAAATTTTTACTATAATAAATGAATACCGAAAGAGAAGTTGAACTAATTCCTGGTTATAACCGTTTACACAAAAGTACAATAACCGGAGAACGAGCCCGAAATGTAATTACTTTCAACCCTAATTCGGCTAATGAAGGAGAAGTAATTTACATACATATTCCAAAACTTAAACCTGGAGCAACCTTAGTTCCTGACAAGATGTTTCTTCTGTTTGACTTTAAGAACAAAAATACCAAATCTTGGTTTAATAACAACCTTGCAAAACAACTACAAGAACGCTTGGAAGTCAGGTTTGCAGGCGAAAAAGTTTACGACAACACAGGAGAAAGTCTTCTGGAAACATACAAGGATTTGTGGATAGAC
Organism: Paragorgia papillata; assembly: GCA_035771165.1. Classification (NCBI taxonomy): domain Eukaryota; kingdom Metazoa; phylum Cnidaria; class Anthozoa; order Scleralcyonacea; family Coralliidae; genus Paragorgia; species Paragorgia papillata. The sequence goes on along the minus strand of JAWNZC010000322.1, from coordinate 9,608,578 downwards.
AAACACGAAAGAGCCAATATGATCGAAGATGGTGTTGCCACAGAAAACCAAAGAAAACTTATTTCAAAATCTGATGATGCCTCTTCCGACTCATATGCAGCTGTTTATGGAACAAAACAACGAATCCAGTTGGGTAAAATTTTAAAGGACCACGGATTGTATGCCCCCCACAGCATGGCAAATGACTTACAATATATTATTACATTGCCAAAAGCCACCAATATTATGAAAGCCCAAAGTAGTCAATCTGTGGCTGGTTACTCACTTGAAAATATTGAACTTGAGTACGAAACCATTACAAACTTTTCCCTAGTTCAGGAAATAGAATCTTCCTACCAAGTGGGTCGAGCCCTTTCCTTCGAACATGTAACCCTGATGAAAACCTCACCATGGGCAAGAGCAACAACTCTAATTAACGAAACCATTAATTTACCAAGAAAGAGCATGAAGGCTGTTGTAATGTTGTTTACAAAAGCCTCCAGAGATGGATCAGAAGAGTTTGTTTACCCAAACATTGAGAATGTAAAAATTACTATTGAAGGAGTTCCAAACAGTATTTACTCCCAAGGAATTCCAAAACGGAGGTTGTTTGAAGAGGCTGAACGACTTTTCAGACAAACAAATTATCCCACCATCCAAGCTGAGGAGTTTTTCACAGAAGAGAAATTCGCGCTTGTTGTAGATCTTCGTTCGATCAATGACAACGATGTGTATGGAGATGGTACCAGGCTTTTAACAACCCAGTCCGGAATCATGTTGGAAATTACAAAGAAGGCAACATCAGCTGACCTTAAATGCCATGTTTTCATTCTTTCGGATGGACTCCTAAAAGTCCAAGGAGGAGCATTCCAGAGTGTAAATTACTAAAATAAAAATGGAACCCTCAAACACCATTAAACCATTTAATATGATCATTGTTGGAATGACAAGCTGTGGAAAAACCCACTATTTGCTAAAAATGTTAGAAGAAATCCCAAAAAAATTTGAAAATATATTTTTAATTTGTCCTACTTTTGAATGGAACAAAACATATCTTGAATGGGAACACCTCAATGACCCAAGATTTTTTGTTATTCCTTGCGACCAAGATGAGTCCGAAGATTTTTTAAAATATGTTGTGGACTACTGTAAAGGAAGACCTTCGTTAATTATTTTGGATGACTGTGCTTCAGGACAAACTGTTAAAAACAGGACTAGTGAGTTAGTTAAACTTGGTTTTGGTGCCCGACATATGAATATTAGTACAATAGTTGTTACCCAACAACTGACCAGCATTGCGAAACCATATCGGGAAAATATTTCCAAACTGGTTACATTTTACAACCCAAACAGAAAAGACATGCAGGTTATCTTAGATGATTACCTGGACATACCAAAAGAAGAAGAGAAAAAAATTAAAGAGATGTTGAGATCCCGGGAATATTCAAGACTAGAAATTAACCTGGTTTACCCATACCATTACCAAATTATTTCTATGGATACAATAAATGAGGAACCTAAGAATCTTGCTTAAAAATGGGGAAACAACTGTTAAATTTGAAGATCCTTTAATCATTGAAGACACTAAAATGTTAGTAAAAAATGCAACAGTGTTTTGGAACTTTAACAACATAACAAGTCCAACATATATTATGCATGGAACAAAAAAAGTTAGTTTCAACAATGGTTATTGGACTGTTGGCATGATTATGGAAAGATTAAAGGAAAATGAAATAAAATCTGAGTTGTTACCTTACAGCTGTAAAATTAAAATAATACCAGCAGAAAATCTTTCATTGTTAAAACTTGGCCCTTTGCTAGGATTTCCAGAAACAGCAATAATTAAAAAAGGAGCAAGCCAAGACAGTCCAGAAACAGTCAACATAAATCTTGGAATGAGATTTGTATGCATAACTTGCAACATGATTGATGGAACAAAAACCTCATTTTATGGAAAACGGGATAGAACTGCTGCTGTTCTCCCAATTACAACAAAACAAATATTGAAGGGATCTGTTGAAAAGTTTGATAACATTAATTCTGTAGCCATGTTGGACAATGGAATTTACAACGAACTTAAATTCAAAACAGATGAAAATGTTGGAAATATCCTTCTTGAAATCTTTTTATGTCCAATTAATTTTGAAATATGAGAAAATTTAAACTATAATAAAAGACATGATTGACCAAAATTTAGAAACCATTAAAGGGGTGTTAAATGACATGGTAAACTTAAAAGTAACTTTAAAAAAAGAAAAAAACCAAAATTTAACAAACTTAAAAGTGGTGTTAAATGACTTAATAGCAGCTTTAAAGAACTATGTGAAAGTAGTAGAAATTTTGAAAATCTTCTAAAATTATTGTACCCTCTAATAACATTTTGTAGTTTTAAAAACTACAAAATATTAAAAATTTTACCCTTAATAAATGAATAAGAACGAAGTTTTAAATGACTTGTATCAGGCAGCATTAATTACACTTGCAGCTGTTGGAACAAGCATGGTTTTCAAAAAGGTATTAGGCCAATCTCTAGCAGCACCAGCCAGTCTTAAAGAAACAGCCAAACTTGGAGTAGCTGTCTCTGTTGGATTATTTTCAGTAAAAATGGCGCAAGAAAAAGGATACTTACCCAAAAATTTGGATCCAAAGTAAGTTCAGCTTTTTTTAAAAAAAAGTTTTTTTAACTTAAATTGAATTTTAATTTTTAAAATGGTGATAATAAAATAGAGAGAAGTATGAACGGATTATTTGAAAAATTGGAACAACCAATTACCTTAAAATTTAAACAAACCAAGTGCTTTGGATTAAAACCCAACACATTTAAAGGAAAACTAAAAAGTGGTTTCAGACTGACCATCCAACTGAGCGACGAAAACTGTGAAAATGTTTTGGCAGCCTGGAGCCAACTCAAGCCAACCAAAGACACTCCATTTTTTGGAGATTTTGAAAATTTAATATCTTTTAAGATTAACGAAGAGGATCTAAGCAGAAAAAACAAGAAAGATCTCAGCGAAGGACTGTGCCATGTTGATCTGAAAGTAGAGATCAACCAGGTGTTCGCTAACAAGAAAAAAGAGAGGTTCCCCCAGTTTCAAATAAAATTTTTGAAAAGGGTAGAGGATCCTCCACGGGAGAGACTCCCAATTGAAGATACAGGCGAAATGAGTGATTAGGCAAAAAATGTACCCATATCCAAAAAGGATATGGAAACAAAATTAATAAATGGCATCAATGGTAGCAGGAGGGTTGTTTAATGCTATTGCCTTTGCAGGTGCTGGATACCTGTTTCAATCATTTAACAAAGATGGTTTTGCTAAAGAGGCAAAAAGACATAATTTGGCAACAGAAGAACTCCAAAAAGCTCATGAAAAGTTTTTTGAAAAAGAAATTAAAAGGAAGGACAGACAAAGAGAATTACAGGATGAAATAAGGACTGCGGGGTACAATATGCAAGATACATCAAAAGCATTCCAAGAACTTCATAAAATTTTACAGGACACCCCAACCGAACCAAAACTTGAGGATTTTTACCAACCAAGTGAAGAAATGGAAAAATACCAAATTATTGCTGTAACACTTTCTGGAACAGGTGCTGGATGGTTGTTGTCAAGATTTGTTTAGGGTAAAAATTTTGTAACTTTTTGGGTTACAAAATATTAAACTGTTTATTCTTTTTGGATCTTTGATAACATATACTTAAAAATTTGAAAAGATGTTTTAGGGAGTTCTTTAACACCTTCAAAATTTAAAATATATTCTATTACTCCAAAAGATTTTTCAGGATTTTTAAATGGTGGTATTGTTAAAGTTTTTAAAAGATCTCTTTGGCATATTGCAAGAATGGCATACAATACATGTTTTTTCATGGGATGCCTTGTAACCAAACCTTGTTCTTTAAGGGTTTCAAAATTTTTTTCAAAATATTCTATAAGTTTTAGTACAACAAATTTTGGTTCTTTTTGGGGTGGTATTGGGTTTTGGGTTGGACAAATACAGATACACACGGGTTTGTCGCATTTACACAAACATCTGTGGTATACAAAATACTGTCCATCCTCATAATCGCACAGCCATCTACAAGCACAAGTCAAATATTTACTTTTCTTTGAGTAAGGGTTAAGGGAAGGTTCTGCTTCATGTTCTGGTAACATTTCTAGATACATTTTCTTTAAACTTCTAACGTTAAGGCTGTCCACCACCACCCCTTTAGGCACCCCTTTAGGAAGTCCCCATCCCCGGTTCGGATCCACATAACCCTGTTTTAGCAATGCTGATCCTACCACTCCACATTTTGGGCAAAATTCGTGCCCATCCATTTCTTCCAGTCTTTCCCCACAACAACGGCTGACATTAGGACCATTTTTATGGTTTTCCAAGAAAAGGTTTAAAGTTGGTAAAATTTTGATGTTAATATTTAACATTTGAGTCATTCCTTTTATTATAATGATAAAACTTTAAAAATTAAAAAAACAAGTGTTATGGAAGCTCCAAAAACTTCTGGTAATCTGTTATCATTCCTTGTTATTTCTGAGGGTGCAAAATTTCCTTCTTTGTATGTTTTTTTCCAGGATTTTTCAGGGGTCTCACTCCACTCGGCTCGCTCCGGCTTTGCCAAATATTTTTGAAAGGCTGTAGAAGGGGTTCTCACTTTGGCTTTGCCTCGGACCAAAGATTCTTTTTCTAAAGAAGGTTTGAAATTTAAATTTAAATTTTGGTTAAATCCAAGCACCATTTTGTCAGTAGCCATGGTAAGAACATTGTTAAACCCAACCACAGGATTAATTAAAATTTTAAGATCGCTAGGTATTAAAATTAAACCTGGAGACACCGCAAAATTTAAGACAACATTGGTAGACTTTATTGCCTGCCTCATATTACTAATGCTTACAGTGATATCATCTTGTGCTATGGTATCTTCCATTAACTTTTTAAACACCTCTTGTGTTTGTAAACTTTTAGCACCTTGCCCAACAATGACCCACCTTGTTTTTGCCTGGGCCCCCAACACACAGTAAACAAAAGATTCTAAGGATTGTTGGAATAGCTTTTGACCCAATGGTGTAAGACCATTGCTACTTTTTGGAACAAAGTGTTTAAAATCATTGGGATGTCTTTTGGAAGTGGATACCAACTCCTCGTATGTGTTTACCCTTCCAAAACTTTTTTGCTCCAACTTTACATACCTAACTTCATATCCAAGGTCCTTCATATCTTGTGTAAAATCTTTGGCACTCTGTGTAGAATTACTTATTTTCTGGATCCAAACATCATTAGGGTTATGTTGTAAAATTTTTATGACATCACTTGTAAGATATCTTCTAAGTTTGTTGGGATGCTTTAAAAATCTTCTCACCTGGAAAACATAATGGTAATGGGCAATACTTGTTAAAAAAGGAGACCTAAACCTTTCAAAACCATTTTTAAAATGTTTGTTAGACACCCCACACAAATAACTTGCAACATAAGAAGCTGCAATGGCTGTAAAATATGGAATTGTAAGAAAGTCATTTAGGTCAGGATTTCTTACCTTTGCGGGTTCTGAAAAAGTTGAGTCTATTGGGTCCAAGTCTAAAACAAAACTTTCCTTTTTGTTAACAAATAGTATAACTCTGTTTAGGTTTACTGAACATTCTGGTTGTTTTGAAAAACTCTGGACAGTTCCATGAATTCCCCAACCTTTTGGCCAATATAAATATTGTGTGTAATTTTTGTTCCTTTTAAACTCATCACTTTCGGTGTCCATTAAAAATTCATTCTTTAAAAAAAATATCTTCTTACCAAATTTAAATCTTGTCAAATCAGCATTTGGGTAAGTTTTTAAAAACTCTGTCTTAAGGTCCATTTATTATTTAAATAAAAAATGGATGATAAACTTTTACTCATTGACCTTGAACTTCGGGATATATATTATAATCCTGTAACAGGTTACCAATCCATGGAAAAACTTTACCAAACAGCATTAGACCAAAATGTTGAAGGTGTTTCAAGAAAGTTAGTCCGGGAGTGGTTACATTACCAAAGGGTATTTACATTGCACAAACCTATTAGAAAACCAAGAAGATATCAAAAAACATTTGTTAAAAATCTTGCTGACCAACTCCAAATGGATCTTGTTGATGTTGCTAAATTTGGTTCTGAAAATAATGATCAAAAGTGGATATTAACAGGAATAGAAATTTTAAGCAGATTTGGATTTTCAGTTCCAGTCCACAGAAAAAACACAATAAGTATGGTTGCTGGTGTTTCCAAAATGTTGTCTGAATTTAAGGAAAGATTTGGCAAATATCCAGAAACGGTCCAATTTGATGAAGGGAAGGAGTTTTACAATGTGGGGGTAAAAACCCTTTTAAAATCTTTTGGCATCCACTATTTTTCCGCAAGATCAGAACGTAAGGCAGCTGTTGTAGAAAGATTTAACCGGACATTAAAAACCAGGATGTGGAAATATTTTACATTTACAGGGAATAAAAAGTGGTTAAACACCCTTGACAAATTTACCGCAAGTTACAACAACACAACACATAGCACAATTAAAATGAAGCCAAAAGATGTTAATGATGAAAACCAATCCAAAGTTTTTTTTACACTGTATGGAATTCCACCCCTTGAAGGTAGTGTAAAACCTAAATTTAAAACTGGAGATCATGTAAGAATACAAAAATATAGAAAAAAATTTTCAAAAGGATATGATCCAAATTTTACGGATGAAATTTTTACGGTGTCAGCTGTTTTTAGGGGAAATCCTGTTATGTATAAAATTCGGGACTCTGATGAGGATATTTTAGGAAAATTTTACAGTGAAGAACTTGTTAAAGTTATTGGTTCCCAAATAAATGACTGAAACTATTGAACTACAAAATTTAAAACCTAATAATGTCGCAGAACAACAAGAAGAGGAGGCTGAGACATCTTTTGGCCCTTCCTATTTTGAAGAGCTTGACAAACTTTTTGATAAATATAATGAGGTTTTTGATGATGGTCCTACACTAGTTGGTGAAAATGAAAGAAATGAAATGAGGGAAAGACTTAGTAAAAAACCTGTACAATATAAAGATGAGTCGGATAAATTATTTCAAAAAAGACTGAAAACCTTTGTAGCAGGCGAGTCCAGAAGACAAAGTTTAGACGCTACAAGAACAAAAAAAAACTTTTTTTATGATGAGTTAAGTCAAACAGTAAATAAGAAAGGTAGTGGAAAAAAGTTGTATGAAAAAAGTATATTTACCTACGATCCAAAAACATTTGAGATTGATGGACTTAAGTTTGAAGGTGTACTAGTTTTGGTTAGAGATGCCAATACCGGCAATTTTGAGTACTCCAAAGGAAAAGGAACAAAAGTTGAGAACAAAATTAAAATATTTAAAAATTTGTTAAAAAAAGCAAGTGGTGAATATTTAAAAACTGGAGCTGGAATTATAGAAAATGAACAAAAAATAAGCCCCCAAGCCGCCGAAGCAGTTCAAAAAACAGTTGCCGAAGACCTAGAAAATGAAGTCATAATATTACAGGATGAACTAGAAAGTAGTGGTGAAAGTAGTAAAGAAAACACCGAAAGATTACGTAATTTGGCTGGAATTTTGAACCCCAAAGGATCTGTTGAGGAGGCAACTGGGGCTCTAGATACTAATGTAGATTACTATACAGACCTAGCCAATAAGGAGACAGATGCAAAGAAAAAACAACATAATACAAATTTCGCAAATGTGTGTAAACTTAAATCTGACTCTCTTAGGCTAGAGGCTAATATGGAACCAAAATATGAAGAAACAAAAGAAAGGATTAAAAACCATACCTTAACACGGTTTGAAAAATTTAAAGAATGGGCAAAAGAAAATATGGGTGTAACAGCTGCAATAGCCATTTCCATCGCTGGAATTATAACAACAGTGGCACTGGCTGGGAAAGCAGGGGTTGTAACAGCTGCAAAGGCAACAGGAGCATTAGGAAAGGCTTTAGCAAAACTTGCAAAAACTGCTTTGCCTATATTGGTTCCAATTTTAAACATACTTGCAACTGCATTATCTTGGGGAGCAAAAGGAATAGCATGGTTGGCAAAGAATTTGTGGGTTCTTGCAATAGGACTCACCTATATTGTTTACAAAGAATACAAAGATAAATATGGAACCAAAACAAAATAAAGACTTTCAAGAAGATCCATTTAAAGATCCGCTAAATTTAAACCTTAGGGAAGAGCTTATCCGGCTTTCTTCCGAAAAAAAAATTAAACATTCGGAACCATATCTTAAAAAAGCCTCATTGGCGGCACTTGAAAAAATTAAGTTAAATTATGATCAGGTACAACAAGACAAAGTTAACAGTGTGTTAACAGAAACCCTTATAAACAAATTTTCAGTGTTAATGGAACAGTTAGATTTGATAAAAGATGATGAAAAACTGGATAAAGAATTATCAACAAACAAACTATTTTGCGATGATGTTAAATCCCTGGTATCAAAAATATCGCCCTATATTCCAATGATTGGATTGTTATGTGGTGGAATAATAGTAGCCAAACATGTTTGGGATCGGGGTGAAGCTGAAGTGAAAAAACCATCAAATAAAAATGAGTTTGTACAAAGTAATCAGGATCCTAGCAAAAATGTCGATAGTGGCAATGTTGCTGATTCCAATAACAGTTGAGTTGTTATTACTTAAATTTTTACTGTTTTCCTAATCTTTTGTTGGATTAGGAAACTCTTTATAATAAATGTGGTGGAATATTTTTAGTTGGGTTAGAAAAAAAAGGAAAGATAGAATAAACAAAAACCTAAGAAAAAGTTGGACCCTAAGGGAAAAAAGATTTGATACTGATAAAAAATGGTTTGTAAACAGCTACGGAATCCCACACAGGAACTGAAAAGTTGTTAGTTTCCTAATCTTGTTGGTTAGGAAATAATAAAAAATGGGAAACTCTAAAAGCAGCATTGCAAAACCAAAAGAAAAATTTAACAAAAACCATACCCTAAGAAAGGGGTTCCAATTTGGAATAAGTTTTGGAAAGGAAGATTTAACAATGGAGGGAAATATTCAAATAGGGTGGACAAACAAAATAGTAAAAAATTATTCTTGTGTTTCTTCAAAAAAATGTTTGGAAAAAAATTTTCCAAAACCTTTAGACCCTTCTTTAAACCCTCCTTTAACAAATTCGTTGGCAAAGCCTTCTGAAACCCCACCAAAAACTTCACCAAAAACTTTGCCAAAAACTTCGCCAAAACCAATATAATAAAACAATGGAAATGTTTAAAATAAGAATGGATGAAAGAAGAAAATTTGGTGAAAAATTAAAAAAAATTCGTGAGGAAAACCCTATTTGCAACCACCCCAAATCAGAGTTAAGAACCCTAGCTAAAAAAATTGGGGTAAAGGGGGCTTACAAAATGGACCTAAAAACACTCTGTGAAAGTCTTAATATTCCATTGGTTAGGAATGAAATCTTTGACAGATGCAACAGAGAGCAAATTAAAAATCCTGTTGGAATAACATTTACAGGTTTGGATGGAAAAAAAACAAAATTCCATAGTATTTACAGAGCAGCATCCTGTTTAAATAAAAATCCTAGTTGTATTCCATACTATATAAAAAAAGGAACATTCATTCTTTACAGGGGTGAGATACAAACTGTTAGTCGGAGTTCTTCCGAGGCAGAGTGAAATCCTCGAACGGAGTGAGAACCTTCATTCTTCAAATTTCCTATTCTTTTGAATAGGAAATGTAACGGAAACTGAAAGGCTTAACTTCAACAGGATATTTGCGAAGATTACAAAAAACAAGTTAAAAAAAGGAAGTATAATGTTGTTTGGTTCCTTTATTAGTAAGGATTTTAAATCGATTTTTGTTAAAGTATTTTTAATAATTTTTTTAACACTATAATAAATGGAAACTGACACTAAACTTTTGGAAAAACGGGAAAATGCCCGTCTTCGAAAACAACGGCAACGTGAGAGAGATCGAAAAATGGAGCCGTTTAAACCTGAAAGGCTTGCTAAACTTCAACAGGAAAAGGAGTTTAGGGAAGCCAAAAAGCAGGAAAAGATTGTAAGGAAAGAAGCAAGGAAACAGGAACAGATTGCCAGAAAAGAAGCAAGGAAAGCAGAACAGGTTGCTAGGAAAGCAACAAGGAAAGCAGAAAAGTTGGCTGAGAAATTAAGATGGCAGCTAAAGTGGAAAGGGACTGCTAAGACTGCTAAAACCAGACAGGTACTTGGGAACAAGCTTGGAAGGATTTTCAACAAAAGAACAAGAGAATTCAAAAAACTAAGGGAAACAGAGCCAAAACTCATTAGAGATTTCGCTAATGGGAAAGCAGCTTTGTATGAAATTTCAGGACAGGGATTTAGGGATCCTTCGGTATTTTTAGAGAGAACAACACAAACTGTTGAGAACCTAATTAACAGTATTAAAGGTCCTAAGAAGGTAAAACCAACACTGGTGTGCAAGCTTGTAAAGTATGATTATACTGCTGGATGGGAAGATGTTGATGAGTTTTATTTCACCACCCATATGAAGCCAATGATAACAGAGGAAGATGTTAGGGAACATTATGAAATAATGAAAAAAGAGATGCTTGAAAACCTGGCAGCCCACCAAAAGAAGGGATCTGGATGGTCAATAAGGTTAGTTGAAAGCCTTCATATTTTAATAACAAAATATAGACCTTTAAATGGAAAGGGTTTCAAACCCCTTCCAAAAGTCATCCAGGACAAAAAGGCCATCATCAATCCGAAAAACAAGGACAACAAGTGTTTCCTATATGCTGTTGCAATAGCTGAGATGTTGAGGGGAGGTCTAGGAGATTCCCATTTAGAAAGATGTGGACCTGCTGTTAAAGAACAGGCAGCCAAATACAACATCAAAGGACTGGAATTCCCTCTTAAAATTAAGGACATTTCCAAATTTGAGAAGATGAACAAGACGAATGTTAATGTCTTTAGTTTTGATTTTGAGATACAAAAGGTTTTCCCAATGCAAACAAGTAGGGCTGATTACCAAAATGTTGTAGACCTGTTCTGGCTTAATAACCATTACGCTACCATTAAGAACAAAAGTAGGTTGTTTACAAGCCAAGTTGACAACAACGAACATAAAAAGTTTTACTGTAACTTCTGTTTAAACCCATTTCGAAATGAAAAGAACAAAGATGAGCATGTGTTGCTGTGCCAAAAATATGATGCCCAGGTTCAAATATTTCCTACAAAAGGAAAGAATGATATCATGGGGTGGAGTGAGAAAGATTACAAGAAAATCCAGGATGTTCCCTTCATCATTGTGTATGATTTTGAGTGTTTGCTAAAGCCATTGGATACAAAGGAGCAAAGTGAAGACAAGAGTTTCACCAAGAAATACCAGAAACATGTTCCTAGTGGTTACTGTTTCCAAATTATATGCTCAGATCCAACTATCTACCCAGGAAAAGTTGTAAGCTATACCAAGAAATACGAACATGAGGATATCGGTAAAATGTTTGTTGAAGCTTTGGAACTTGAGTCTAAGGAAATCTGGGAAACCTACATGAAAACTCCAAAGCCAATTATCATAAGTGAGACCCAAGAGAAAGATTTCCAGTCAGCTGTAAACTGTTATGTCTGTGGGAAAGAGTTAGGAAAAGATAGGGTAAGAGACCATAACCATCTTAGTGGAGAATATAGGGGACCTGCTCATAACATCTGTAACTACTCAATGAGTAATGCCAAACATATTCCTGTGCTGGCCCATAATAGTATGAATTATGATATGCATCATATCATTGAAAGTTTGGGTGAAACAGAAGGTACAATTACCTGTATACCAAAAACAGACGAAGAGTATATCAGCGTTAGTAAAAAGATATGGATGGATGGTGGCTGGCACAAAAAGAGATTACCTGATGGAAATTTAAAGAAAAAGTGGGTTCCTTTAGAACTAAGATTTCTGGATTCTCTAAAATTCATGGCAAGTTCATTAAGTTCTCTTGTTAATAACCTGGATTCAACAGCTTTTGTGTACACAGAAAAATTCTTCGCTAACCATCCAGAAGAGAGTGTAAACCTGTTAAAGAAAAAGGGGGTATTTCCCTATGATTTCATGACAGATCTGAAAAAGCTGAACTATCCACAACTTCCAGCCAAAAAGGAGTTCTACTCAAAACTGAATGGAACTGGTATTTCAGATGAGGATTATGCCCATGCTCAGAATGTTTGGAAGACCTTTAGATGTAAGACAATGGGAGAATATCAGGAATTGTACAACAAACTGGATACTGTTCTTCTCGGAGATGTAATCCAAAATTTTAGGAAAACAAGCAAAGAAACTTATGGGATAGACCCAATGTGGACTTACACAAGTCCTGGTTTGGCTTGGAATTCCCTACAGAAGATGGGTCAGAACCTGGAACTACTAACAGACCCTGACATGTACTTGTTCTTCGAAAAAAGTATCCGTGGAGGGATCTCGACAATTACCCACCGAGAAGGTAATGCAAACAACAAGTATATGGAGGAATACAAACCAGAGCAGGAAAGTTCCTTCATTGAATATTTAGATGCAAACAACCTATATGGAAATGCGATGAGAAAACCCCTTCCAATAGGTGGATTTAAGTGGATGTCAGAAGAAGAGCTGGTGGATTGGGAAAAGTACCTTGTGGAAACTAAAGATGGAGAAGAGGGAGAAGGATGCTTTCTAGAAGTAGACTTGGAGTATCCTAAAGATTTACACGATCTCCACAATGATCTCCCCTTCGCAGCTGAGAGACTTGAGATTAATGGAGTACAAAAACTAGTACCAAATCTTAACAACAAAAAGAAGTATACTCTCCACTACCGCGCATTAAAGCAGTGTTTGAAATACAAGCTAAAAATTTTAAAGCTCCACAGAGGAATTAAGTTTGTGGAAAAGGCTTGGATGAAACCCTTTATCGACCTTAACACAAGGTTGAGAACAGAGGCCTCCAATGACTTTGAGAAGGATTTCTATAAGTTAATGAACAACTCAGTCTTCGGTAAGACAATGGAAAATGTTCGTAACAGAGTAGATATCCGACTCGTCTCCTGGGCAGATCAGCTTGAAAAGCTTGCGAGAAGGTCAAATTACAAGTCCATTAACATATTTAATGAAAATTTGGGAGCTGTCCATATGAAGAAAACTTATGTTAATCTTAACAAGCCAATCTTTACAGGAGCTGCCATTCTGGATTTGAGTAAAATTACCATGTATGATTTCCACTATGGCTACATCAAACCAAAGTATGGTCCTAAGGCTCAGCTGTTGTTTACAGATACGGACAGCCTTTGTTACGAGATTAAAACAGAAGATTTCTTCAAGGACATTTCTGGAGATGTTAAAACCCACTTTGACACCAGTAACTTTGGTAAGTCTCATCCAAGTGGTATAGAATGCGGGGTAAACAAGAAAGTTCCTGGGATGATGAAGTCAGAGACTGGAGCAAAACAAATTAAAGGGTTTGTTGGACTTCGAGCCAAGCTGTATGCTATCAAGATGGCTGAGGAGAAAAACCTAGAAACTGGGTTGATGGAGTGCAAAGAGGAGAAAAGATGCAAGGGAATTAAGAAGAGAGTTGTCCAGGATGAAATCAAGTTTGGGGATTATGAGAAATGCTTGCACTCAGGAAAAAACCTTATGAAAGGGATGAACACCTTTAGGAGCTATCAACACAAAGTCTACACCATTCATATGAACAAGATTGCCCTTAACGCAGAAGATGATAAGAGAGTTATCGGAGAGGATGGGATTTCAACCTTGGCGATAGGGCATTATAGAACCAAAAATGTTTAAAGATTAGTTTAAGATTTGTATTCAAAAAGAATACAAATTTTTTTTAGGGTTCTAAAAAAATTTATTACTTTTTTCTCTTTTTTCATGGCTTTTCAAATGAGTATTCAGTTCCTTTTCTGTATTAAAGGTTTTTAAACAATCAGCACATTGTAAAGCAAGTTTGTCTTCTAATTTTTTTCCATGAACTACCTTATCATGTAATCTTAGTCCTGTTTTTGAGTTTGTTTCAAATTGGCAGATCCCACAGCAAAAGCTATCCTTTTTGCTGTGTATGAATATGGAACGATTTCTTCTTCTAGGCATCCTCTTTTATTTTATTTTTATTTTCTTTGAAAAATTACAATTTTTTAATAAATGGACCAAATAAGAAAAACTGCATTTGCTATTAAAAAACTTATAACATACAAAGGAACAGAAAAATACGGAACTGAAGAGAACAAACCAATGTATGAACCCCTTATTAAAAAACCCCAAAAACCCAAATTTTAAAAAACCATTTTTGTAAAACCTTTTGAAAATTCTTGGCCAAAATCTCCTCAAAAATTTATTTACAATTCTTCCCTAAAATCTTGAAAAACCATTTTTTCAAAATCTTGGTAAAATTCTTAAAAACCCCCTCGCCAAAAGCTTCCCCCAAAACCCCTTCCGGAAAAAAATGTTCGGGAAGTCTTCGGCAAATTCTTCGGGAAGTCTTCGGAAAATTCTTCGGCAAATCCGGAGCCGAGCCGAAGGTGGAGCCTCGAGCCGACCGAAGGGAGGCGAGCCAGCGAGCAAAGCAAAGCTGGGGCCATCTTGGAAAACAACATGGCCGCCATGTTGTTTTTTCCTGGGCTACCCCCCCCCCCCCTTTTAACTGGCCGCCATCTTGGATTTCAAAACTGTCCCAGAACCGGCATTTATACCCTACTTGCGTTGGCTATATATGGCAATGTGAATGTGCATCTATGCAGGAACAAGACTGCCGTTCTAGATATAAAATTTATTGTTTCTGCATGCTTTTACAGTCGTTCGTATACATCAGTGCATTTTTACAAATCGGCTTTTAACCCTTTACTGGCCCCACGCATGCAGTTGCTTTGCCTACTTATTAATTTTACGTCAAGGGGAGAGCTCCCGGAAACCTGGCCAATAAAGGCCGCAGTTACATAACGAGCTTCGACAAACATGAAACCTTTTACTATGTGCATGTACGTATACTTGTCTATCATTTTTTTTAAATGACCGTAACTGACCGTTTACGCCGCGGAGCTCTCGTACGCAAACCTAACGTTATATAGCTGGTACGTATAAAACACGAAAAACATACATATGCTCACAATGCACGCGCAAAACTGGCATGCAGAAACAAGCACTTTTACAAAACGTTCCAATTTTTGTGTCTGCCATCGTGCATCTTGTAGGTAACATCCACCGTATGTGCAAGTCACATGAACTGTCGTTAGGCCGACGGAGTATAATAGCATCTCCTGCTCTATATGCATTCGTTGTATTGTGATTGTGACAGTCGGATAAAAATTAATCGTAGGAAAAGGTTTTGAAATTTTATTTATTAGCTCGTTGAGTTCAAAACGATTTCGGACTATTTTGCGTTTGGTTATTATGCCAAGGATATCAGTTTTCCCTCAGAATGCGTTCGGAGCTGCTGCTTTTTATTTGACAATTTGCATATACTGCGAGTTTGGTTTGTCAATTGCTTATAAAAGGAATGATAAACTGAAGTAAAACTAACGTAACTTTGCCCTTATTTACTGATAATTGCGAATTTCGGCCTCGAATTATCATCCACGTCAATTCAAAACTCATCCCGGCTTAACTGGGCTAGCCCGCTTCATGTATCATTTCGTAAACCTCAGCCCGGTCCATGTAATCACATCTTAACTGTTCAAACATCCTATAACTATAGACCTTATTCAAAAATAGCCGCCGAATTAAAATTCTTTTATATATATACATATAAATTAGCCCTCATGAACTCGGTTTTCATGTGTGAAATTCAAAATAATTTTTACTTTAAAACGAGGTCATAAATGCACATAAAAGAATTCTAATTCGGCGGCCATTTTTGAATAAGGTCTATAGGTTGCATGCAGTTGCATAGCAAACTGATTCGTCTTGAGATTAATACTTAATACACGTGATGTAGAATAATCATCTTGTACAGCATCTAGAGCACCGATTTCTTCGAATACGTTGTCTGTGCTATCACGAATACTAGCAACAAAGTCGATAATGTAGAGAATGCCATTCTTTGCACAGGGGCGCAACTAGGGGGGGGGGGGGGGGGGGGGATGCAACCCCTGCCCTTTTTAACCCCTGCCCTTTTTGTGAGACCTCTAATACTAGGTTAGACATTAGATAAACAGATAATTAATCGCCTGTTGTAGTACGCAATACAATAGTGGTTGTTGAGTGTTCTCGAAGAAGCATAACGAAGATATCTAGTATCCCAAATCAGTGCCCCAAATGTTTCGCAGATAAAGTTCTTTGCCTGTTTTGATAACCTGAATTTAAAGGATGAGTGTCCAGCTAATGCATTGCGCGCTCACAACCTTGCTCGCGGCCATTTTTCGGGCCACGAAATTCAACAGGTGAAGCAATCCCTCGATATCTGAGCAATCCTTGCAGTAAATTACTCAATTTATGTTTTTACGTAGACACTAAATTAGATGCCATTTAATAAGAGCTACCTAGACTCAAAGTTTTGTCATTTCAATAAGACGCATTCATACTGCTGTTAGTTGTTTACAAGTGGTTTACCTGTTGGATTGCATCTTTGATTAGGATTTGTTTCAATACTGCAATTAATCGCATGTTTTGTTTGTAGTTGTAGGCTCCTTTTCCTTCGAATAGGCAACAGTAACACAAGAGTGAAGACCATCCAAATATTTTTGAGTTCTCAGACAAAGACAAATGTCAATTTCACGCGGAGCATCAAAAGTAATGTATTTCTCTTCGACCGACGTGCAGTTTCCTAGCAAAGCCTATAACATCATTTTATTCCCTATATTCTATGAGCAAACAAAGAGAAATACGTCAGAAACATGGAGCGTGTATCAGGGGCAGATCTAGCTGAAAATCTGACCGTGTCTGATAGGTGTGGTCCACTAATCTAGAGGGGTCCGGGGGCATGCCCCCCCGGAAAATTTTGAAAATTGAAGTCTCTGAAAACGCATTTCCTGCATTCTGGGGGTGATCTCGAGTCATATTGCAGGGTCGTTTTGTACATGTTTTGTGGGAATTTTACACAAATTTTTGTACAAATTTTACCCAAATCTTTCAACAGAATCTTACCTGCAAATTGCATCTTCACTGAACTACAGTATCTTACTAAAAAAATTATTCTATTTAAAATGAAATTGGGGCTCAACTATTCTGTACCTTTCTGTAATTAAATAGACTATAGTAGTTAACCAATACTCATTATCACACTCATATTAGACTCATTAGCAATACCCTGCATTGTTGCCTGCATTGCTGCATTGAGCATGTATGTTCAATCACATATTTTAAACTAAACTAAATATGCTGCTTATTTCTTTCCCACCAGTCTGATAAAATTCATTTAGGATGGTTGCTTAATATTTTAGCCTTGAGGTAGTCAGATAGACAGAATAGGTTCTAAAATAATTGCCTAACATTTGATTTGTATCAACTAAGGGAATGTTTAAATATTTGGAGGCATGGTAGTTTATCTAGTCTGCTTTACCAAGCTGATAACCAGGAATGCTAACAGAACAAAAATTGCATAGCCCCACATTGTAAAATGTTTTCCTAATGGTAGTGGTAATACATTATTGCCTGTAATTTATTTTCTGTTGCCCAACTGCCAGAGTGATCCCACTGTTTGCCAAAAAGGTGTTAATCTTATATATATTAACCCATTAACTGGCAGTACCCTGCCACTGACGAGTAAATTCGTCTGGCGTTAGACAGAGTAAAATACTGACTCTGGCATTGGACAGAGTAAGATACTAAAGTATGGTGCATTGCCAGCTAATTGGCTTAACCATAAAATTGTTTACCATAACATGTAATAATCATAAAAATTATTAATCGTCTGGCGGTAGACAGAGTAAAATACTAAAGTAGGGCACATCTTGGCACATTGTAAGCCAATGGGTTAATATTATACTACTCACATCAGTCTGGCTGGAGGCTGCCTTTTAGTGTGCCAGCCTGCCTTTTAGTGTGCCAGCCTGCCTTTTAGTGTGCCAGCCTGCCTTTTAGTGTGCCAGCCTGCCTCAGCCTGATTGTAAACAAATTAACTAAACCAAGCTTGCTCACTTCCATATAAACACCTCCCAATAATTCCGAGCATACTCTAGAATTGTATTTATCCAATACTAAAGTCACTAAAATATTCTCAAATAAAGTATTCCTTGAATTTACAGTACCATACATATATATATAGTACAAATGCCATTTGTACTGCCATATATATATATGTATAAATACAACTATTCTAAGGGATTTTCAAACGACTAAGTATGTCAATTTACAAAAATGGATTAAATACAATTCTCATACCAAAGCATTAAATAGCGTTACTGCTACATTGTTATTGGATTCACAATACCAGAACTACTCCACAGATTTACTATATACCAATAAATTGTATATTAAACGGGGACATATAGATTCTGTAGTCGTTCACTTAAGCTTATGTAAGTCAAATGTAATATATTCTGCTCAATAATATTTACAACATTACCCAATTTGCAAACAGGTAATTAAACTTCATGAATATTGAAAATAAAATTAATTATAAAGTCAGATTCTCACCTTACAGGTACATGCGAAGCGCACATCTTTCTTTCTGGCTCTTGGGAAATTGGAGCTTCGAAAACTCGCACGATCGCACTGCTCGCTGTCTTTCTTCAACCAAGACGCGTTCACAATGTTGTCTCAACAACAAAATCTCATCCGAAACATCTTCTTGTAAATGTAAACCATCGAAAATTTGAATAAGTTGCCGCAGCACATTATCAAAGCTCGCACAAGAAGCCATGTCGAACAAAGCAAGAAATGTCAAATGTGCAAGGCCTGTAATATGACGAGAAGCTTCCGAGATGTTCCCGAATTAAGCCATTTCTCTGTAATTGCGCAATGAAAACATGGCCACCGTGTCTCACCGTGTCTTACGTCACAAAAACTCGCACTGTGATTGGCTTGCTACCCTCCACAGTGTCTGGACATGGCAAGAAGTTACTATATTTAGTAACATCAGGACAGCGGACCGTGTCGCAAAATCGCAGTATCATTTTACGATTATTTCCCGAACTTAAAGGGTTAAACTTCGGGGAGCTGTCGGCCAGTCATCGTAGGAAATAATTTGATATGCAAAATATCGATCAATGCGGAATTTCCCGCGCTTTCTGTAACCTATTACGTCTCAGGAAATCGAATTAACCAATTTTTGAAATATTTAGAAATTTACTCAGTTTATTAGGGGATTTTGTTGAAATAATGTTAAAATTTTAAAATTGTAAATTTATTTATTTATTTAAGTATATTTTATATAAATTTCGAATGTAGAAAAATCTGACCGTGTCTCGAGCCACCTTTGACACCCCCTGGATCCGCCCCTGTGTATACAGCATACAGAAGTGCTATGCACAGTCTGTTAAGTGCGAAATATGTACTTGAAAGGCCGTTGTAATCAAAGCCGTTGCGAATAGAACACGCTGACAGATTCGTAGAGTGTCGTTTATAATTATTTTCGACAAATTCTGAGTCAGACATCGCTACAAATCGATTCAAAGTATCAAACGACTTTTGGAAGCTTATAATATCATCGGCAGAGAACCAAACAATGAGAAACTAAATATATTGCGGCAGTTAGATGCCAGTTTCCCGTATGAAAACAAAAACACAAACGCGCGATGCATCAGCTGGACACTCATCCTTTAACTTTGTGCAAAATAAGGCTAAGACCAAATGTCGAACTTTTCATATGTCCGAGGGCAGAGGCATCTTAGAAGAATTAGAAGCTATTCAGTAATGTATAGGTGTTTAATTATTGAAAGATAATTAAACGACTCAAAATCTCAAACGGAACAACGCAACCCCCAAAATATGTTCACTTTTGTGAAGTGTCGTCTGTCAAGGCTTCAATTCCCTGAATCAATCAGAGATAGAGCTGGATTTTGGCGTGATTTTGGCAAACCTGTAGGGTATGTTGGTGTGATAATTTCTTCGTTCTTACAGTAAAACTTGAACTAATACTCGCTGTAGAATTAGATGAAAAGGTTCGCTCCAATTGGTGCAAATGGTATTTCAGAGGTTCTAGATTTCAAAATTTTCCGGACCCCCCTACAAATGCGGTCAATAATTGCCACTACTGCCCCCCACCCCCCACTTTTTGACACCTTGCTACGGCACTGAAAATTGTTTAGAATACTGAACGACTTTGCCTTTTTTTGCGTTCAACCCCTGCCCTCTAAATTTTCTAGTTGCGCTCCTGTTGCAGGACGATATGTCTGTTCTACTAATTGCCCTAGCTTGTTTTATAGCAGTAATATGCAAGTAGGACTTTCCCCAGGGTAAGTAGATATTTTTGTTGTTTTTTTTTGTTTTGAATATTTGTTGCGAAATATCTGACTGACTTATAATCCAGATATATTTCACAAATATCTCAAAACAAAGACATTTACTTCCCCTGCAGGGGGAACTACAACTAGCATAATTACTGCTACTTGAAAACAAGGGCAAATATACAGGGGAAGTATATAGATCTTTTTGTTTGTTTTTTTGTTTCGAGATATTTGTGAAATATTTACGACTGACTCATAATCCAGATATACTTCACAAATATCGCAAAACAAAGACATTTACTTCCCCTGCAGGGGGAACTATGAAAACAAGGGCAAATATACAGGGGAAGTATAGATCATTTTGTTTGTTTTTTTGTTTTGAGATATTTGTGAAATATTTAAACTGACTCATAATCCAGATATATTTCACAAATATCGCAAAACAAAGACATTTACTTCCCCTGCAGGGGGAACTACAACTCACATACAAGGGCAAATATACAGGGGAAGTATACTTATATAGTGATACCTCAAGCTAGACCAGCATGTTCCTGGGAGAACATTAAGATCGTCTACAGAAACTAAATTAACTGTGCCTTTTGAAAATGGCACTTTTCAAGACAGCGCAGCGAATGTATTCAATAGTTTAATTGCCTATACTATAGAGATCAGAAACTGCCGTAATTTTAGTGATTTTAAACGTACAGTAAAAGAGTACTATGCTCGCATTGCAAACGAGAGATTGAGCTACATAATCTATTTTGCATGGATTCATAATTAGATATAGTTCATATTAATAATACATCTTTTATTATAGTTGTTTATACATATACACTTGCATGGTGTTTACACCATGCAAATATAATTTTACATATAGTATTTAGTATATATTGTTATTAATATGTAATCATATAGTCTATTATTCTATATTCTTATTAGTTATTGTTACAGATGAAGAGCCACTTTTGTTGTGGAAATACTGTAATAAAACTGTTATTATTATTATTATCATTATTATTATTATCTTTTTGTTTCTTTTTTTGTTTTGAGATACCGTATTTACTCGATTAAGCGCCGCCCCCGATTAAGCGCCCCATATGAGAGCAAACTGATATTAAAGCAACGCTGCTATTGGTTGATTGCTTCATTATACCAAAAATAAAATGTGTTCAGCAAGCGTTAAGGTGAAATAAGGTGCACAACCAACGTGAACAAAAACCTAGAACAAAGAAGACTTTGGCCGCGTTTCCAGACAATTTATTTCTAGGGAATTTAACCATACATACCATGATACCAATGTCTATTTGAGGCTCCCAGTCTCCATGCAATTCAAGATCTTGATCGCTGTGTCCAATTGCTAATTTGTGTTGTTGCAAATCATTTATAGAGGCAAAGGTATTTAAAGTATACTGGTTGCAGATATAATATACATTTTGGTTATCAGAGATTCATGTTTCAATTTTAGTGCTTATGTGCAACAGAATGGCAAGTAATTTGTTTAATCATATTTATTTACAGCACAATACACACCTTTGGTTGTTTTGGAACGTGGTCTGTACGGTGAGTGCGTTTCCCGGCTTTCTGTCCCAACTTTAACAAAATGAAAATGCGATGGTTTACGCTGTTGTTTTGGCTGGCTATTAGAGCCAATCCTGCATATTTCACAGCTGTCTTATTAAAGTGTATCGGATTTTCTTCTTTTACAAGCTGAAATAAAGTTATTTTAAGTAATTTTAACATAACAGCTCGTGGAAACATAAGATGTGTTTGTCAAAAAGCAGTTACATAAACATAAAACCAAATATAGACATTGATATATTGAGTGTAAATATGCTCACGTTTGGTTTCTCCGCCATTTTGACTTTTCAAGAATGCGCAGATCATGACAACTTTATGTTGTTCTGAGTTTCCCCTGGTAGATCAATCATCTGTTTGCCGTCTTTTTGTCAAATGATTATTTTCTTCTATGATCCGCATGCATGCTCCATGGCCAATAGAAATGTTTATACTTGGCACGTGACAACGAGCGATGATCTAAGTTTTAGTCGGCATATAAATCAGAAACCGGTTATTGGGCACGTCCGAGTCAGACCAGCTATACGTCGCGAAGGAAGATACGGTGCAAAAAATATACCGTGGACCAGAAACAGAATCCTTCTTTTGAGTATTATTTATTCAATATCTAGAATTGAATGAAAATCATCGGGAAGAATTCAAAGGTTTCTTTTACGAATCTATACCGACATCAGTTTGCGACAAAGGAGTTTCAGAATGGTCTCAACGCACCATGAGTATTGACAATTTAGAACGTATTGCTATGTTCTTTGAAGCCTCTGAAGGCGAGTTGTCTCAAAATACCCTCTTAAAGATACGACATTTTCAGTGGTGGATGAGAATTATACAGTTGTTGGTGGCCAATAGACCTCTAGGTAAGTATAACGATCTCGTCTTCGTGTATATCGTTCTTCCGTTTCTCTGGTGATTAAAACATTGGCGTGCACGTATTCAAATACGTTGTACGAGATTTTATAACATGCAACCTAGATGAATCGTTTCTTTGCACTGTACATCTATTGCGGTCATTGCCTGAAATCTAATCACTCACTTGAACCAAATTTGAAAGAAACAACATTTCTGTACGTTGAGAATTTCGATTGCGCCATAGAAGAAACCAGTTTATACTGCTCAGAACTGCTTTAAACCAGTTGCTCCCCCACTGAGGGAGTACGCGGAATGAATAGAAGATTTCGAAAGTGCACTTTAATACTTGTCTATAAAATAAGGCGAACAAACATTACCAAACAATCGTGCATCTCACATATATATCTTATTTTGCAGATGAGTGGCGTTCCCCTCCTATCCAACGAAACAGTATAAAAATCTCAAGGGAACTACAAGACTGGTTTTATTGGTGGCGCAATAAAATACGGGGGACCTCCAATTTGGAATGGAATCAAATCCACAATATTTACAGCTCGGCTGCCCAAAGAATTGCGAACACAATCGAAGCAATTACCATTGCTGATTTTTTAATGGCAGAATTGTCAGCAATGAGATTGGTTTCTGATGAAGACGGATTATGAATTAAACAATTTCTTCGAGAAACGTTTAATAAGATTACACGTAACTCTAGGAGTGTAATGGAAATTAATGCACGCTAGATATAACAAATACAGCTAGGCTACCCAAAGAACCCGTAACATAACTTAACCATTTCAAAGATAGTAAAACTTGATATGGTACAATGTTGCTTGTCTGATCATCCCATGTTAGCTAGAAAAATTGTTTAAAAAAACACGTCTAGTATAATTGTCAGATTGGTCTCTGATGAAGACGGATCATGAATTAAACAATTTCTTCGAGAAAAGTTTAATAAGATTAAACGTAACTCTAGGAGTGTAATGGAAATTAATGCACGCTAGATATAACAAACACAGCTAGGCTACCCAAAGAACCCGTAACATAACTTAACCATTTCAAAGATAGTAAAACTTGATATGGTACAATGTTGCTTGTCTGATCATCCCATGTTAGCTAGAAAAATTGTTTAAAAAAACACGTCTAGTATAATTCTCAGATTGCTTTCTGATGAAGACGGATCATGAATTAAACAATTTCTTCGAGAAAAGTTTAATAAGATTAAACGTAACTCCAGGAGTGTAATGGAAATTAATGCACACTAGATATAACAAATACAGCTAGGCTACCCAAAGAACCTGTAACATATAAACTTAGCCATTCCAAAGATAGTAAAACTTGATATGGTACAATGTTGCTTGTCTGATCATCCCATGTTAGCTTGAAAAATTGTTTAAAAAAATACGTCTAGTATAATTGTCAGATTGCTTTCTGATGAAGACGGATCATGAATTAAACAACTTCTTCGAGAAAAGTTTAATAAGATTAAAAAAAGTTTAATAAGATTAAACGTAACTCTAGGAGTGTAATGGAAATTAATGCACGCTAGATGCAGTATAACAAATACAGCTAGGCTACCCAAAGAATCCGTAACATAACTTAACCATTCCAAACATATATAGTAAAACTTGATATGGTACAATGTTGCTTGTCTGATCATCCCATGTTAGCTAGAAAAATTGTTTAAAAAAGCATGTCTAGTTAAGCTAAAATGAGTTTTAAGTTGCAACACCATTAAGCAGGCTAGCCTATAGTAAGCAAGGATACAGTAAATTTTGACTTGATGTCCTATTTGAGCTCAGTGCAAAATTGGCAATTATCAAGTACATGTACAGTAAATGCCACCTCTTTAAAAAGCAAACTAAGATACATATTACTTTTACTGCAGTTTTACACTGTTATTTATTATGTTGATAAGTACTGCATTGTTCACAAAAATATTGTAATTTCTTATTGGAACAAATAAATTATTTTTTATATAAGTTACAAAAAAACTGTACATTCGAAATTTTATTCTGTGATTGGGCAGCAAAATGGTCACTGCATTCAGAAATCATGTTCTCCAGTTCAGCATCCACATACAGTAAAGATATAATGTGTGACTTCTGGTAATTAACTTATATTAAATAAATTAGATGTTGTGCAGTTACTGTAGTTGTACCTTATAATATTGTTAGAAAATCAACAAGCGCATATATTATTATGTAATTTAACCATACCATAGTCCCTAGAATTATATTGTCTGGAGACACGGTGAACACCAAAGCGGTTAACAATGAGCTACAATTTTAGGTTGAGGGTGGCAAATAAGGTGCACAATCTTTTGTTTTACGTTCATTAATATTTATAAAGCAACGCTGCTATTGGTTGATTGCTTCATTATACCAAAAATACAATTGTTCAGCAAGCATTAAGGTGAAATAATTAGGTGCACAACCAACGTGAACAAAAACCTAGAACAAAGACTTTGGCGGTCGCGTTTCCAGACAATTTATTTCTAGGGAATTTAACCATACATACCAATGTCTATTTGAGGCTCCCAGTCTCCATGCAATTCAAGATCTTGATCGCTGTCACAGAATAAAGAACTGAGCTGCAGGAGGGCCACTCGGGGGTAGAAGCAATCTCAGATCCGCGCGTTCCCATACTCACACGAGGCTCTGGTAACAGCCATTTCAGGGCCCGTTCTGATTGGCTAATCCAATGCGCATGCTTGACTAGAAATCGTTGCCTGATCTTGCCCAAGGTTTATAAATATTCCAATATATCACTTCAGCCGAAGTTAGAATATGCCACAACGAACAAAATACTCTCAACTTGGTAGTTATTAGCGATATTTTAGCTTCCAATGCCGATAGGCTTTCATGTTGACGACTTTTGAACGGTTCCGAGGGGAAAATCGGCGAGTATCAAGTGGCATGGCACATTGCGCGCGGCATCTTGTCAGTTGTGGAACAAAAACGGCTAGTAAGTTCAGAACTACTCATCATTAAAATATATTGTGTACGTATGTTATCACATGTTGAATAAGCTTTCATTTGATGTATAGTTCAAGTTTCTCCGTTTTGTAAAACTTGTTAAAATGTCCAAAATGTGCGAACCGTTCGAAATAATATTATGCAAATAAACAGGAAATTGACTTCTCACAAGTGTTAATACAGAATTTTAGATTTTTTTTTAAATATTTAACGCGCAATATTGAGATATATACCAAAGAGAAGCTATTGAAAAATGCTATTTGGAGTAGAAATTTCAAGTTTTTAGGTAAACGGAAAATATTTTTAAAATGGGAAAACGTTTGTCATTTGATTATTAAATCAGCAATATTATTATTGTTGACTTCGAATGCATCTAATGAAGCTTTTGAAACGTTTGCGGCTTTCTAGCCAAAGATTCCAAAGCAAGAGAATTTGGACTTCACATTGGAATTTATAGCTTTTATTTTAACCCTAGCGATCTCCCAGGCAGTGACAAGTAGAATCGCCTAGCGTTGGCCTGAGTAATAAAATACTATTAAAGCCTTTATAGCGTTCACAATAGTTTTAAATCCTTTAACCCGAGCGATCTCTATAGCCTGCGTAGCCAGGCGTTACTGGATTGGGGGACTGGGGAGAGGGCTGAGATGTAACGCCTGCAGTGGAGCTCTTTGGTTTTGTCAAACCCGTTCGCTGACGAACGGGATTTTAATTATTGATTACGCCGAATGTGATTCGCTTAGCGCCCATAATCTGTCAATCAAGAAGGTTTAGTAAGTAAAAATAATAATTTCAATTCTAATTTTCAAACAAAGCTGAAACGATTTATATCAAAGGAAATATCTAAACAGCACTTGCAGGCTTTTGCGATTTGATCAAATGAAAATGCTGAGTGTCAGCCTCCTCGACTCCCATACCATTCAACCGTAAGTTTTATATTTAAAACCTCCATGCTTATATATCTTAATAATATATAGGAAGTTCCTGAATTTGATTTTGAAAGCGAACACCGTGAGACGCTTTGCTTTCATATGTCTTTTTGTTTCATATGTCAGTCATAAAATTTCTGAAAATATTTGCGAGCGAACACCGTGGGACGCCGCAGACATTTCCGTTCAATAATGGTATACCTTTCACTCAACTGTTTTATTTTGGTAAACACTCACTGTCATTACTGTTCTCTTCATGAATATTCGTTTGCCATTGATAGAAACGGGGTTACTCTACCATTCACACCTAATTTTATAAATTTTCAGGCCACAGTTTGATAAATATTTGTGAGCAGATACCGTGGGACGCCGCAGACATCTCCGTTAAATAATCACTACTATTTATATACCTTTCACAACTGTTTTATTTCGGTAAACACTCGCTGTCATTACTGTTTTTTTTCATGAATATTCGTTGCCATTGATAGAAACAGGATTACTCTACCATTCACACCTAATTTCATACATTTCCAGTCCACAGTTTTAGAAATATTTGTCAGCAGACACCCGGTCGAACACTGCAGACATATTCCGTTAATATTAATTTATCCCTTCCACAGATTTGCGACCAACTCTCAGTCTTTTAACTCCCTTGTACTATAATTGTTTTTTATACAAAGAGAATTATTGAAATAATAATTTACGCGAAATGTTACTGAATTAAATGCCATGGATTTTGAAATATTACAATTAATACAAAACAGTTAATTTAGGCTTCAGACATTGGCTGCACGAGATCATATTTCATTTGGGGGTGTTTGACAAAACCAAAGAGCTCCACTGCAGGCGTTACATCTCAGCCCTCTCCCCAGTCCCCCAATCCAGTAACGTCTGGCTACGCAGGCTAGGCGTTATATAGCCAGAGTAATTATAAAATACTAAAATACAGAGATGGTTTATAAAGATGCCTTAATAGTCAACAATATTACTGATTTATATAATATTTATTAACACATTCACGCAATGAATTAAATGACGGATGTTTTCCCATTTTTAAAATATTTTTCCGTTTAGCTAATAACTTGAAATTTCTACCCCAAATAGCATTTTTCAATAGCTTCTCTTTGGTATATATCTCAATGTTGCGCGTTAAATATTTTTAAAAAAATCTAAAATTCTGTATTAACACTTGTGAGAAGTCAAAGAACGCCTGCGAAGGAGGCTACTCAAAAACACCGTTGATGGCATTTTTTGTTACAAGCAGGCAACCATGCCAGATCGTATCGAATAGTATATACTTTGAACGTGAGGGCGGTTGCCAACCGTAATTTTGAATTTATATACTAAAATTTATGTTTTTTTAAAAACACATTGGAATATAGATGGGATTTCTGTGGAGTCCTGCAAACTACATTGGTGTTCTATTTTGAATGGCTCACTTCAGAATGCATCCAATCAGCGTGCGTGAAGTTACGATTAACCTAATTCGCATAACTCAACGATCATAAACAAACAAGAAATATGGCGTAAATACACCTAAATATAACACTTCGAAGAAAAGCTACAACAACATAAGCTTGCAAAGAATCAGAAATTTATTAGATCTGGCAGCTACAGGAAAGTCTCATATTCGTAAATTACTTTACCGCCATGTATCTACTGTTATAAAGCTGCATGAGCTTTTGTACTACGGTGTAGTCGATAGTTATTGGTCAGTAATGTCGCTATACTAATTGAACTTTACACTAAACATGCATGATGCTGCGTTGATATTTAACACCCGAACAGACTCGACATAAAGCAACGATGTGTGGAAATACGTTAAATACAGGCAATCGTGTATTGCGAATTGTGTTTTCTATCGGAGAATTAGATTGTGTTTTGTCTGTGACTTGATGACGTTTATCTTGAGTTAGCACTGCATGCGATGTGACTGCAGCTGCGATTTTGCAGTAGCCCGAGTGAACGCCTGACCAGGCGTCTTGTTTAATAAAATTCGTTGGAAACTGTTTTGAATTGGTTTCTATTTTTTTGAACAACCAGTAAAGGAAGTAGGATTATTAGTTAAAAACTAATCAAAATTAAAGGAGAAATTTGTTCAACAAACTTCGTCAAATTAATTGGCGAGACAGAGAAACCGAATTGCAACAATATTTTTATTACTACTTTTATTACCGCCACAGTGAAGGTGAATTTATTTACAATTATTTTAGCACGGTAACATCTCAACCAGAGTTCTATATCAAAGTTAGGAAAAAATTAAAAAGGTTGATTTTCAGATGGCCGTGCATTTAAGATAACAAAAAATAATATGTACAGTACAAGCAAACATTAAATTTAAAATATATATTTATATATATACATACATATACACACATACATACATACATTTCATATTTCATATATATATATATATATATATATAGTTCAATCTACAGACACGGTGTTTCGCTGTACTACAGCTCATCAGTGTAGCTTGGAACAATCGGAATGTATTTCATCAATTACTTATACACATGCGATCGTCGGTGACAACCGCATGTGGGACAGCATCGGTGAAGTATATTCAGATGGCGTGAAGTGCGCATGGGCCCAGAGTGCTCAAACTTCCACAAGGGTAGTGAGCGTTGCATTATCGCTAATAGGTAGCCTACCCAAGGCAACTTCACGGAGTGCTCAACAACACCGAAGTATATATATACATATATATATATATACATATATATATACATACACATATACATACATATATACACACACAGTAAAAGTTATTAAAAAATATGGAATAATTTATATAAAATTATTAAAAATTACAATCCTTATTTAGATTAATTTCTTTTTATTATTTAAGTCATTCCAAACTGTAGCACCTCGGTAGCTAAAACGTCTTTTTAGAGCATTAGTATTTCGTTTAGGCAGGGAGAGAACACAATTGTTACTCCTTAAATTGTAGGTTTTGTTGCATGAAATTGCAAATAATTCTTCTAGATAATTGTTTGAGTCACCCTGCATTACTTTTTCCATTAGAGAATTAATTCGCTTTTCTCTTCTTGATAGTAATGTCTCCCACTTTAACTTAGCTCTGACAGCATCAGATGGTGTTTCGTAGCTATTGCACCTGTAAGAATTCGAGCTGCTTTGTTTTGAAGTTTCTGTAATTTGGTTTGTAAGGTTTTTAAACAATTATCCCACACTAGTGCGCAGTAATCAAAGTGCGGCAATACGAGGTCATCATAAACAGCTTTTAAATAATTTGTATTGAGTAGATCTTTTGATCGTCTCATCAAGCCTATTCCTTTGGAAGCTTTCTTAGCAACTTGATCAATATGATCTTTCCAGGTGATGCATTCATCCACTACAACTCCCAGTGTTTAGTGGACGAGACACGATTAATACTGTCAGACCCAATAAACAAGGCGGGATCAATTGTAACTTGAGAGAGCTTTTGTCTCGAGCCAATTAACATGTACTCAGTTTTGCTAACATTTAAAGTCAACTTAGCCAATAACCAATGATGAACATTATTCAGGTCCTCTTCTAATTTCTCTTCTATCTCATAAGTAGTGCCACTCACGGAAAGATTTGTGTCGTCAGCAAAAAGAGCAGGGGACAGATAAGCCCAGACATTTTGGCAAATCATTTATATAAAGGAGAAACAAGAAAGGACCAAGATTTGACCCTTGAGGTACACCCGTTCTAACGTGTTTCACTTTTTGAATTCGAAAGCCCTACTTTACATACTTGTTTTCTTTGACTTAAATAAGAGGTGAACCAACGGAGAGCAGTGTTCTTAATGCCATATAGTTCTTATTTGTATATCGGTGAGACTCTCGCATTCCTCCAATCGTTTGGAAAAATACCATTTGATAAGGATAAATTGAAAATAAGTTTCTAAAAGGGTGCCACAACAGTTGCAGAATCCTTTAACAATTTACCAGGGATTTTGTCGGGTCCTGAGGCTTTGTTTGGTTTGATTTTCATCAATTCTTTAAAAACGTTTTCCTCAGTTATGGTAGTAAAGTGAAATTCACAGTCAACTGCTGTCAAATAGTGAGAAAAATCCAGAGCAATGCCCGGGAGTTCACTGGATAATTTTGGCCCAATTTCAGTAAAATATTTGTTAAATTGATTTGCTATTAATATTTCGTCATGAATAATCTGGCCATGGTCATCTTTTACTGTATTTATGGTCGTTGTCTTGGAACAGCGACCTTTACCACTTATAACCCAATTAATATTTTCCCACATGAATGTATCGAGAAGCGCAGCACACATTACCGCGGAAATTGGAAAGTGACATCCGCATGCATGCTCCATAACCAATAGAAATGTATATACTAGGCACGTGACAACGAGCGATATCATTGGTAAGTTTTAGTCGGAATATAAATCAGAAACCGGTTATTGTGCACGTCAGAGTCAGACCAGCTACGTCGCGAAGGAAGATACAAGAAATATGGAAGAGGAAAATACGATTATAAAAATTAAACCACCGTGGACCAGATACAGAAGTCTTCTTTTGAGTATTACTCAATATCTAGAAT
This sequence comes from Paragorgia papillata, assembly GCA_035771165.1. Taxonomy (NCBI): domain Eukaryota; kingdom Metazoa; phylum Cnidaria; class Anthozoa; order Scleralcyonacea; family Coralliidae; genus Paragorgia; species Paragorgia papillata. The sequence goes on along the minus strand of JAWNZC010000322.1, from coordinate 9,577,430 downwards.
TGAATAAAAATCATCGGGAAGAATTCAAAGTTTTCTTTTACGAATCTATACCGACATCAGTGTGGGACAAAGGAGTTTCAGAATGGTTGATAAAAATGGAACAATCTCAACGTATCATGACTATTGACAATTTAGATTGTATTGCCATGTTCTTCGAAGCCTCTGAAGGCGGGTTGTCTGAAAAGATGCTCTTAAAGATACGACATTTTCAGCAGTGGATGAGAATTCTACAGTTGTTGGTGGCCAATAGACCTCCAGGTAAGTAAATATGTCTTTATGTATCGCTCTTCCGTTTCGCTGGTGATATAAACATTGGCGTGCCATGCTCGCCAAGCTGCACGTATTCATATACGTTGTTGTTTAGAAATTTCACCGCAAATAATTTTATCAGAAACAACATAAATACCTAATACAACAGACTATATCCACAGTCCAGTGTTTGTGACATGATTACGTAAACTCTCCGGCCTCTTCCAAATCGTAAAGACCTTCTAAAACACAACCCCGAAGTAGATTCTTAGAACGAGATTAACATGCAACCTAGATGAATCGTTTCTTTGTACTGTACATCTATTGCGGTCATTGCCTAAAATCTAATGATTCATTTGAACCGAATTTAAAGAAACTGTTCGTTGAGAATTTAGATTGCGCCATAGAGAAACCAGTTTATACTGCTCGGAACTGCTTTAAACCGGTTGCACCCCCACTGAGTGAGTACGCGGAATGAATATAAGATTTCGTGGAAAGTGCTGAATAATTACTGACTTCATTACTTGTCAATAAAATAAGGCGAACAAACATCACCAAACAATCGTGCATCTCACATATCTTATTTTGCAGATGAGTGGCTTTCCCCTCCTATCCAACGATACAGTATAAAAATCTCAAGGGAACTACAAGACTGGTTTCATCAGTGGCGCAATAAAATACGAGGGACCTCCAATTTGGAATGGAATCAAATCCACGAGATTTACAGCTCGGCTGCCCAAAGAATTGCGAACACAATCGAAGCAATTACCATTGCTGATTTTTTAATGGAAGAATTGTCAGGTTGGTTTCTGACGAAGACGGATAATGAATTAAACAATTTCTTCGAGAAAAGTTTAATAAGATTGAACGTAACTTCAGGAGTGTAATGGAAATTAATGCACGCTAATAAAACATTATCGTTAGTCTGGCGACGCCAGATAACAGTTAACTGAAAGTTACAGTAGGTTATAGAGTTAGGTGATAGAGTTGGTGTTCTTTCCTTTTTGTAACGTCAAGCAAGAACATTTTTTTCTGTAGAATACTTGAATAAATACAGTTAGTACATGATAATATATACTAGTACAAAACATTATTCTAATTTACATGTATGAATTGTGTGCACAATAATAATAAAAGTTCAAATATAAAAAGATATACGTACGAAACGTACGTCTGCAGATTGAACATATATATGCTCCCACATTTCGATGTGGTTGAGCACTCTATGGATATATATGGGTGGCAATAGCGTTGGGCGATGCCCACCACTAGTGGTTTGAGTACTCTGTTCCCATATCAATCTATGGTGGTTCCGAGCTGCACTGATGAGCTGTTGTACAGCGAAACGTATGTCTAGGGGGCTGCCCCTATGCCCCAAGGGGCGTTGCCCCTGTAAAAATAGACTATATATATATTTATATATATATATATATATATATATATATATATATATATATATATATATATATATATATATATATATATATATATATATATATATAGTATAGTATAGTATAGTATAGTATAGTATAGTAGAATAAAGACTATTTCAAGAGGATTCAATATCTTATATATAGCGATATGGATAAATAGCTAAAGATTGATTGTTGTTACTACTAGTTTCACGTCCGTGGACGATCTTCAGACAACTCGTCCATGGACGTGAAACTAGTAGTAACAACAATCAATCTTTAGCTATTTATCCATATCTACACACCTAAAAACGCCACAGGTTGCCACAGGTCTGTTACAGCCTGTTGCAGCTACAGGCCTGATACAGGTATGATATCATAGCTGTTACAGGCTGTAGACGTCCACAGACTGTTCAGAACTGACAGCATCAGACTGCAACAGACTGTTGGTCTGTCAGTGCTGTATCAGTCTGATATAAAAGAATGATACAGGCATGTTGACAACAGATCTGTAGCCATCTGTAAGAACAGGCTGTAACAGCTATGATGGGGTAACAGTACTGATGGAAGCTGTTGGTATCAGATAAATCAGGACTGACGATACCAGCACTGTAACAGCCATGTTGAACAGGTTGTGTCAGAGCTGTTAGGAACTGCGTGGATTTTCCCGCGGTAACAGCGTGTCGCGACACGAATTTTTCGTGACTTCGTCAGCAAAAAAAGACAAGAGACTCTGAGCGCTTTGTACAACAGTCTGGCGTGGAAAAACAAACAAAACTTCAAAGTTATTTCTGAATGAATTAACATGAAAAACTTTGGATGTTTATTTCAAACTTTGACGTCTTTCTGCGAATGTTTTTGTGGCGGAAATTACGTGCAACAAGTGTGAGTTTTGTATTATAAAAGACAGACTCAGCCCACAATGTCTTGGTGAAAATGAAAAGCGAAAAATCATCACTCACTATTCTCGTTGGACATGACTCTGGAGATATAACAGAAAGTTTGTTTCAGCAGTATGTACAGTACTAATTTGAAAGCTTGTGAAGCTCGTTTCTTCCAAAATGCGACGAAACACTGGTATTGAAACAAGGCAAAATTGGACAACTCTACAAAAGTTATGGCGTCAGCAACAACAAAGTATTTTCCCTTTCCTTTTTCATAACTGGCTTTACGTTGCAATTCTAGCTCCACAAAGCTAAAGGTAAGTTTTAAAATCTAGTAAACTAGTCAAATGAATGATAGTACAAAAAGATTAAGTTAGAAATGAAATTTCTGGACGTAAATAATTCTGTTGTTTTCCAATATTGTTGGACATATTTTAAATATATTGCACAAAACTATAGAAAATAAGATTTATTTGTTTTATGCTGCACAGTCAGATCTTATTTATAATTATATAACCACAAATCAATACACTTTAGGGGTGCATGGGGTGAGGGTGGGGTATTATTAAATGTCAAAGAAACATGCCAATATTTTATTATATTTTCATATTTTTTAAATGCACACAGCAAAGCCCTAATCCAGAAAATATAATAACACTATAAAAATATTTATTCACAGGTATCAAGACCAACATTTCATTATTTTTTTACAATTATGCATGGTAGTAAAAGTTGTTTTTCTTATTAAAACTGTTTTCCAGTAACATAGCCAGGGTCTTGGGTGAGGGGGGGGGGGGGGGGGGTGGTGGGGCAAGAACCTAGGGGGTCTGCCCTTCAAAAAATGGATTGGATTTCTGGGGTCTCTGAAACACTATTTCCTGCATTTTGAGACAAGTATTTAAGAGTATTGCAATCTGAAAGCCATAAATTACATAATTTTGTTACTATTATTAAACCAGAACATAGAATGATACACGTCAGAAATACTCAGAATATCTTTAGATTTATTAATAAACCTATGTAAAAACAAGTTGGAGGCATTTTATATAGACCCTTAGTAATTTATAGCATATACATGCCTGCTATATATATATATATAACACATTTACTGATCCACTCACTTGACCTTAAAACAACTGTAACCCCCCCCCCCCAACTTTCTCCAAGGATTTAAACCTTTCACGAGAATGGTCTCTCCCCCCTCAGCCCCCCTTGGCAATGTCAGTGCTGTTTTCCATACCAATAAATTACCCTTATACAAACAAAGACTGGTATAGGTGAGCCAAATTTAAAATATATTCAAAATAGCACGAGATATTTTATTTAACATTTCTTGTTTCATATTTATCATTTAATAACAGGACAATGTATGCCACATGTTTAAAATGACTGTGTCTTCTAAATGTTTTGTAAAAATATTCAAGATCAAACTTAATTAGACATAATCTGAAAACTTAGTACAGTGGTATTATTAGAGTGGTATTATTCACAGTTAATCAGAAGAGGAAAAGTTTACAAGATGTTTTACTTGTTTTTGCTTTTTTTTATAGCATGCAAATTTCTATGCAATAACTTCATCAACTGATATGGCAACAAATAATATATTACATGTACTGCAAGTGAGTCGTGGGCAAAAAAAACAAGGCCTGGATTAAATATGAAACAGTTTATAATAATTTTAAAATTAATGCATCAGTCAATTCCAGCAATGCCCATGCCCCAGGGACAATGCCGGGCATTTGGTCTTTCAGTATTTACCCGGGGCCAACCCCTGGGCATTGGGCTGGGCATAAATTGTCGCGACCAAAGACATACAATTGTGGTTGCTGCTACACATGCTTTGGGAATCAGTAGACATGCAAATCAGTAGTGTATGCAAATCAGATGCATTCAAATTATTTTAATGATTGCACTACAATATGGAGAAAATTGAAGACAAGATGGGAGCTCTATAAAACATGTACCTTGCATCTGAATGATATGGATTTTCCTTATGTAATATCCTCACGAAATACATCACCTACTCAAAGCTTGAGTCAAACTGAACATGTTTTGCAAAGAAATATCACCTTGGAAAGTGTGTTGATCTACCCTGGCATCCATTTTTTTGCCCCGGGTGAGGCATTGTAGGGTCTTTTTTGCACATACCCAGGGCATTGGCATTAAAAAAAAGGGGGGGGGGGGGTAGGTGGTCATTGCTGGAATTGACTTATGCATAACTGTTATTTTAAACATTGTTTGTTTTTTGTTTTGTTTTAGCATCAGACCTGGCAAGGGGAATATGATTATAATGAGATCTAACAGGTGTGTATTAGGTCAACATTTTTAAGGTTTAGAAAGTAATATGTCGTTCTTTTCTTCTCTTTGTATAGCTTGCCCTAGCAACTGGCAAGGAGAGAATACAACCACAATAAAACCTAGCAGGTGTGTATTAGGTTAGCATTTTTAAAGTTTAGAAAGTAATGTCTTTCTTTTCTTCTCTTTGTATAGCTTGCCCTGGTAAGGAGAGAATACAACCACAATAAAATCTAACAGGTGTGTATTAGGTTAGCATTTTTAAAGTTTAGAAAGTAATGTCTTTTTTTCCTTCTCTTTATATACAGTATGGCCAGGCAAGGAGAAAATATATTGAGATCTAAAAGGTGTACATTTGCTTATGTATCCAGCTGGACAAAAAAATTATACATTAATAGGTTGTAAGGTACTTTAATAACTTTATATACTGTATTGATAGGTTACATTGTATCTAGTTTCTCAAAATATATATTTGTCTTCTCTAATTTATATAGTGTGACAAGAAGGAATTTAATAAATATGGGCTGCAGAATGTAGATTGCAAGATTAACTCAGCAATGTTTATACATGAGGTATTACCTTAGTTTATAGTTTTAATATTGACAAAAAGTATTTGAAAACTAATGTAATGTTTTTCTTCTTTCCTAGTTTTGGCTACGTAACGTATACTTTGCATCTTCTCAAGCCTGGATTTGTAAGTAAAGATTATATGCCTGATCATTTGTCTTTTCTTTTTGCAGTACTATAAATTAGAAAAACGAAGTGTACAAATAACAAATTCGTCGAAATGAAGATTTATAGTGGTGAAATGCTCTTTATTTTTGTAAATCTTAGTTGATAAGCATAAAAAATAAAAATAGTTACCTGATGTTTCTGTCGCGTAGTTTGCTTTTGTCGTAGTTCTGTGCACGTTTTTTCCCCCAGTTTTTTCTCAGTTTTTTCGGCAGTAAACCAGTTTCGGAGTATACCCGGGGAATTTTTGTACCGGCATTTTGTTTATCCACGCGTGGAATAATTAATCCACGCGAGTTTCGAGTAAACGCGCGAGTAATTTATCGAGAACGGGTCGTGGATCATGCGCGGGTCACGTCGCGTTTCCACGCGATCTATCATGGCTGTTACAGTCTGATGGCATCAGCGCTGTATCACGCCTGACATCAGTGCTGATACAGACTGTGGTCACTATAGCTGTAACAGGTGTCGCTACATTTTCCTGTTCAGACCTGATGGAATCATAATGTAACAGACCTGATATCAGTGCTGTTGGATGCTGTAACAGAGCGTGCGTTTTTAGGTGTGTATATCTATCTATCTATATATATATATATATATATATATATATAGTCTGATGCAAACACGAGAGTGAGTTGAGAGTCAATTCCTTCTCTTGTGTGTTTGTGTTTATATCTTCCAATCCCCCATAGCCCACTTCAAAAAAAGTGCATATAAAAAGTGTTCCCCTGGTATTTACCTTTACCATACTTACCTCCCCCAGGAGGTTATGTTTTTACCCCTTTCTGCCCTTTCTTTCTTTCTTTCTTTCTTTCTTTCTTTCTTTCTGTCTGTCTGTCTGTCTGTCTGTCTGTCTGTCTGTCTGTCTGTCTGTCTGTCTGTCTGTCTGTCTGTCTGTCTGTCTGTCTGTCTGTCTGTCTGTCTGTCGCCAGGATATCTCAAAAACTATTGCACCGAAAGTTTGCAGAAGGGTTGGCCATGGACCAACGACAAATCCATAGTTCGCACATGAAACGGGGTAAATCTATTCATTCCTTCCGAATCAAAAATCATATTCGAATACAGGTATAGACTGATCAATAATAGTTAATTGTAATAAAATTTGTAAATCATTCTGTACTGTAGTTGCGTTAAGTGCGATGTGATCTGAATCTGAGAAGGCACAGTAATTGTGCCCACAATACTGAGGGCCTGGATTCTTACAAATATGTAAGCAAATTATAATAACATGTAAATGTACTTATGTAGATGCTTCTTCGGACCTTAATTTACTCAGTGTAAATTTTACAACAAAAAAATAAATAGGTGATACAGTAGATACTCCGCTAAAAGCACGCCTTACAGGCATGATGACATTCTGTACATTAATGGTATTTTATTATCCTATTTTAAAATACAAATAAATGTCTGCATGGGAGTCATTCTCTTCAGGTAATACAGCTATGAACAGTGACTTTGGGTAGACTAGCCGTAGATATAACAAATACAGCTAGGCTACCCAAAGAGCCCATAACATAACTTAACCATTCCAAAGATAGTAAAACTTGATATGGTACAATGTTGTTGCTTGTCTGATTATCCCATGTTAGCTAGAAAAATTGTTTAAAAAAGCACGTCTAGTATTGTATGTACTTAACTATATATAATGAAATAGAATAACAAAGAATTCATTAAAAACTAAACTCTTGAAAAGTAATCAAAATTGCTGTTTATAAGTTCAACTACTGTACTGTACTGTACTGTCAGTACTGCATGCACTGTACTGATTACATGTGCCCCGCAAATTTTTAACTCCACCCGCAGTATTTCTGAAAATTTATAAATTGGTTTCAACCTGACAATGTTCTGACAGTGTTGGCATAAAATTTGGGCGAAATTTGGTCGGAAAAAACAAAATCAATAAATAAACCTCTTTTAAACCAAATTCACAACAATGCTGTAATCTCAAACAAATGACCAAATTTTAATTTATATTCATATGTCCTGTTCTTACACCTAACGTAATATTGAATAACGCATAGTTTTTTTATTTTAACACAGTATGCTTTGACCAATTTTATAGGGCCGAACTGCCAAACAAACATATATTGCAGTGTACCCCGGCCAATCTGAATTTTTTATCACTGACATAAAAGTATTTTTCTCTCCATATTTTTCAACTTTCAAAACAGACTTAAAGGGCAATTACATGGGACGAGCTGCCCTGTCCACCAAGCTGGCCAAATAAGCTAAAATGAGTTTTAAGTTGCAATTCCATCAAACAGGCTTGCCTAGTAAGCAAGGATACAGTATATTTTGACTTGACACTGTAGATGAGCTCAATGCAAAATTGGCAATTATCAAGTGTAGTAAATGCCACCTTTTTAAAAAGCAAACTAGCTAAGATACATTACTTTTACTGCAGTTTTACACTGTTATTTATTATGTTGATAAGTACTGCATTGTTCACAAAAAAGCTGATGTTCATGTTTGTCTTATCTGACCCATTAAAACGTCTTCACAAAGACTACAGTCTTTGCAATAATTATGATCACATGAATTGATGAGCATCAACAGTATTTTAAAAGTCTTAAAAATAGTTTCAAAAACTCATTAATAATTCATGAGGAAAATTCAAAAGAAATTAAAGTTTAATCAGTGTCTTTATATGTGATAAAGATACGTCCTGATTTACATAAACTTTAGCTTTGATTTTCTCGGCTTAGGCAAGGTTATTTTTCAAACTTACTACGCCAATGAACTTACCAAGTGGTTCGTTTTTGAAGCCGTTCAGTAAACTCGCAGTTCGCGTTTTATCAGATATAAAAACACTCGGCTTCGCCTCGTGTCTTTATATCTGATAAAACACACCTGCTCGTTTATTAAACAGTACTTAAAAAATGTTTCCAGCCTTATTTGTTCACATGCATACAGTACAGCAGTAATCAAGTACAAGTACTAGACAAATGCATATCCGACTTGAGTAGCTCATGCTGTTCTTCAGCCTACTTTATTGAGATGAGATGATTTCATGAAGAATTTCATGCAAGGGATCCCAGCAAATCAGGTTAGCCCTCTTGCCATGTAATCGTTAACCAAAATGTGATTTATATACAGTAGGGTGCAGGGCCTTGTTAATGACCTACCAACAGTATATCACTAATCTAGTGCTTTTAAGTAAGGTCCCAGCAGCTTTAATTTACTGTATGCCACTGGCTTTAGTTTATGCAATTATGATTATTTCCTTTTGAGTGACAATTAGCAGCATGAGACTTCATCATTGACATGAAACTATTCTTTGCTGATTAGGATGACTGTGCATGAATACAGTATATCATCTATTTTTGGTCAACAATTGCACATTTTCCAAACTTTTCCCAGAATATGCTGATTCCTTTATTAAAACTTCTTTGGCAGTTTTGGTTGAAATGAATATTTTCTTCACTACTGCAAGTGCAAATTATGGGGGCAAAAGCTACAGTAGATCTAACTACACAATCATTTTATTCATACATGTATAGTAATTAACAGCATTTATAAGGGACAGCTAGATGACAATCATGACATGTAATTTATGATAAACTACCATTATGATTTATTAATGTATACAATATACAGGTATATGATGTGATATGTGTATAATTATATGTTCATTACTGTAACAAAAAACACATTTCAAGTAGGGCTGTAACAATTCAATATAATTCCTGATTTATTTTTTTTCAGTACAATTTTTGATTTTTCCATTTCAAGTTTTGATTCAATTTGAAATTGGATTTGAATACAACAAATTTAGAGCAGGAGGAAGTGTTGGTACATGTTACTGACTGATGGAAGTCATAAATACAGTGTATACTTATGAGCAGGGCTCTGGGGATGAGAATAGTCAAAATGTATGGTTTTGCATAAAATGGCAGAGTTAAAAAAGAGTTAACAATTTCCTGGATCAACACAATCTTTTACTGGGTGGATTTCTGAGAGACCCCCTAACAGTTACAATACCTTTACCTAGTAATTAAATGGTTAAATTATTGTTTCAAGATGAAAAAATTCCATAATCAAATCAAAATAATCAAATTTAAAAGGCTGTGCACAGTATTTAAAATCATAATTAAATTGTTGAACAGTGGGTGAATGAGAATTGTTACAGCCCTAATTTCAATTAAGTCACAAAGCGGATGTTGTTGGGGTGATGAAAAGCAGAAATATTTTTTTAATTGGCATAAAAGAGTTAGTATAAACTAAAAAATTACATTTTTGGGTATTTTGTGGAAAACAAAGTTCAAACTGAAAGGAAATTGAGTTTCTCACTTTAAGAAGTTTGAGCTTTTACTACTAAAAGTGCTTAGTGCTTGACAATATCCCTGCATAAGAAATGACTTAGAGTTATCTAGCTGGCATTGTGGAAATACATGTATTGGAACCTTTGTCACCCAACAAGTTAATTAGTAACCACCAGACGCTGAAAATTTGGCTGCCAGGAATTTCTTTTTTTTTTAACATTGGTAATGTGTCAGACAGAAAGTTGGACACCAATGTTTGGTGGCCATGAGGAAAGACTGGTAAATCGTGTTCTTATAGCCAGCCAACCACACCCTTTGTTTTTATGTAACCCAGATTTTTATATAAATTTGATATGATGGTAAAGCAAACTAGACAAGAGCGTAGAGCATAATAGGCTTTGAAAAAAAATTGACGTTTAACTTCCAACATGCAATAGCTGTTGACAGTGTCTGTTGTTTGTGCAATCGAAGTGTACTAAATGGAAAACAGCCTTTAACCCATTTTCTAAAGCGAAAAAGACTACTAACAAAAAATAAATCCACCACCCACCCCTTTTTTTTCTAAAAAAATAATGTTATATGAAAAACAGATTCTGAAATATTTCTTTAACTGGCCTTACTCAAAGAACCCAAACCAGCTCCTTTTGTTATTTTTACTGTCTAACCACTCTAATACCAGACAATTTTACTCATCAAGTAAAAACTTCTAGCAGGGCTCAAAATAATGGCCAGTCTGGTCACCAGTCAATGACTGAGCCAAAATCTTGTTAAATGGGAACAAAAATTGTGATGGCTGGTCATTTGGCCAGTGTAGTTCTGAACAAAAGGTTAACAAAAATACCAACCCACCATTTGACATCTTACTGTGGCCTCACTCGGCCTGTATACAGTAGTCTGCCTTAGAGTCTAATTTCAAATATGGTTTTATTACAGTCTGTCTACAGTTATATGCTAGTAAGCTTTAATAAGCCAAACATAAAATCATTACTTAAAAATAGTTCATTTCATATATAGCAAATTGAGGAGTTTGTATTCTACAGACACTAGGGACCTTAAGATCTACGACGGCAACTTCGAGGACGACGTCCTTCAAACAAAAGCATTCTTCTTTCGAAACAAAGATAATGAATAATTTCTAGTCCCAAGAGTAATCTGAACACCGTCCTCGCTCTGTATGCAACGCCACTCGGAGCATTTTCACGTCTTCAGGACGACGTTGACTCGTGGAGTGATGAGAACTGTTGTCTGAGATTGCCTTAACACAGACACTGCAACCGTTTTAACACTTTGAAAATTATAAAACAAGCTTCAAGTATTGAATACAGTAGTCAGTTAACCGTGACTTATTTTTAATGCTAAAATTTGAGTTGCTTTTTAACCGCCGTCGTCGTCCTAGCATCTTAAGGTCCCTAATGAGGAAGAAGGCGAAGAACTATTAGGCTATTGTTTATATGACAATGCCCTTTAAATAAATATACGTGTACCACATCCAGTTTAATAATATAAAATCAGTGCTTCCACTGTTTCCAGCTTAACAGCTTTCCCCTCTTTCCAGACTCACTCAAGTAGATACTGTATAGTAATGGCTATATAAACACGGGCGGCCATTTTCTATTTCTTAAATATATATACATATATATATATTTATAAAATAGGTTGCGTCCTACGCACGCTGTGATTGGTCAATTACCGTGTTTATATCAGGCTATGTAAACACGGTTGTGATGTCACGGCACATTTTTTAGCCTTATTTCATAAAAGAAATAGAAAATGGATGCCCTGTGTTTATATAACCTGATGCAAACACTCGAGTGATTTGGAGGAATTCGAAAGTACTCCGGTTTCTCTCGCACAAACCTCGCTCCTTCGTCGCTCGGTCTGTACGAAAACCTCAGGCAAATACTTTCCCGTACAGACCTCGCACTCGGTTAATAAGCCTTTAGTAATCATCAATATTTCCCATACTCTTGTCTTTAAAGTGCCACTAACCTCAAAAAATTTTTTTCGCAAATCTAAGAGTCCTTATTGAGTGGATTAGGCCAATTAATAAATTATTGGTATTGGACGTTTCGTTGGTCTTCTGTAGACCACCAAAGTTGCATCTGCATGTCCCATGGCGGAGCAGGAAAGGGAATGGGTATATTCCTGGTGTTACGTCAGACAAGTCAAACAAGGAACTCCTTTGAGCTCTGTCTGGTGAATACATAGAATTTTTTGGGTTGAAAATTCATTTTCCCAACTAACGCAATGTAAAAATTCTATGTATTCCGCAGACAGAGCTCAAAGGAGTTCCTTGTTTGATTTGTCTGACGTCACACCAGGAATATACCCATTCCCTTTCCTGCTCCGCCATGGGACATGCAGATGCCAATTTTTGCAACTTTGGTGGACTACAGAAGACCAAAGAAATGTCCAATACCAATAATTTATTCACTGGCCTAATTCACTCAATAAGGGCTTTTAGATTTGCGAAAAAAATTTTTTGAGGTTAGTGGCACTTTAACAAGAAGCAATGTGGCAGTTAAACAGGTTACATTTCTTGATTATTTTTGGGCTACGAAACGTTCAGTGTCATTTCATCTCGTAGTTATTTTTGACATAAGATTTGGGTCGGGTATACTTCTAAAAACAAGGAGATATTCGAAGAAACGGAACTGATTGTTTACACTGGAGTGAGATGAACTGTTATGAAATTGACAACCAAAGATCAATATATTTATCAGGGGGGAGCGGTACACTGTTAATGTTCAGTTAAACTGTTAATTGTATCAAAACACTCAGTCGTTTATTTAACTTAGCAGCAATATTACATCAAGGCTAAAAAGGAAGAAAATCAAGGGACTAAAAGAACAATTACGCTACTTGAGTTTATTCTAGTCTACAGATATAGACACCAATAACATAGAGCCCATGGCCATCACCGCCCTGCAAACTACTCTCGAATTGCATTCTGGATATACTTTTTGAACTTTTTGAACCCCGTTTCTAAAGAATTGAGAACTTAACCCCTTAAAGTTTAATTCGGGGTCAAAACCAAAAAGCCAAACATATCCTATAGGCGAGAGACTTACTAACATATCTCAATAATATGCCAATCTAAATTTTTTTTTAAATGTTTTGGTTTAGCTAGACAGCCTAGACTAAAATTCGGGTCTCCGTCGGTTCCTTGATGCAACCTCCACCATTAAACAACGACAAAATATCGCGTTGTTCGACTTCTCGGTTCTTTGAAAAGTCATAAGCAGATCGACTATTACTCAGACTTTACATGATGTCCCTTAAAGTCAGCCGCACATTAATTAAACGGAGTGACACCTTGAGATAGAACTTCTCTCGCTTCATAAGGCGCTTCCAGTTCCGCAAGGCCGTAGCCACCAATTTTGAAGTGGTCCGGTTGGGCGTGGTGGATGTACGAGAAATTTGGGGTGGGGGGTGGGGGGCGGAGGTAATGCTCCCCGGAAAATGCTCCCTTGATTTTCTAAGGCTCTGAAACGCTATTTCCTGCATATCATATATCAATATGATATGCAGTGCAAGATAACCGTAATATTACTCTAATACTAACCCTAACAAACTAACCGTAATACTAACCCTAATTTACTATCCTCTAAACTAACTCTAGCTATAATAATCACGCACAACCTCGAAAAAAAACATTTTTGGTGCTCCGGAAAGTGGTCCGGTCGAAACCGGAATAACCGTACTGGTGGCTACGGCCCTGCCCGGCGGGATAACACTCGCGTGGGAATGCAATTTACTCTGAGTTCTTTCTTGTTCTAAATCGCATTTCAACCCTTTTAGGGTTTTACTGCTGCTGTAAGGCTTGTGGGACGAACCAAGAACAATGACATAACATTCTTATCTAAACTTTAAAGCTGTTTTTCTCAGTTTTCAAAAATGGCCCGATCCCTGATATTTCATGCAGCATATCTCAATGAATATTTAAGCTATCTTTATCAATTTTTTAGGAATAACATGCAGTATATACATTTCTCTCGGAGATGAATTGAACTAAAACTAAAGAACTGAATTATGTTCACTTGTTATAGAATAATGGTAGTTTTAGTGACACAATTGAAGGCATTTCCTGTATTCGGAAAGCAAAATCTTAATTGTGGCCGCTATTTAAATACTAGAGAAAACATTCTAGTTCACCTCCTAGATAATGTTGTATGTGACTAAACAAAAGTTATTTCATATTTTTATTTAGTTATCATGTTTATAAATGTACGCTCTATTCACCATAGAGGATGTCATATCTTGGTAACCATGGAAACAATGTACAAAAACATTTTTTTAAAGTTAGACAAACTATCCCAACAACTTGGTGTAGGTAGATTTTATTTATATGAAAAAGAATAAAAAAAAGACCACCTTAACTCTATGAATGAATATTTGCATTGTGACAAATTGTTTTCGACTCGAATTGATGATTCGTGCAGGCTTTCATCAGGACAAATGCCAACATTGTTCGGCCTAACTTCCAGCGGAAATAACATATGCTCACGCAGCAAAATGTTTTAAACAAACCTCTTCAATTTGTCAAAAAATCAGGATTTGATGGTTTGACGCATCTGACAATATAATATGGCGCTAGATGTACATGCAATTAATAGAGGAAACCTGTATACTAATTAAAGAACCTTTATAACTCTGAGCCTGCTCGCATGCAGGCTATGGATCATTTTCACTCACGTGATCGGTGGCCCTGTTGGGGTGGTAAAACAATAGGAAATATTTGAATAAGAATAGAGTTAAATTCCCATAGGATAAGGATTGTGCACCAATATGGCCGCCATTTCATTGTTTCTGTGCACTTATATATATGGCCGCCGTGACGTCAGATGAAAACCAAGAATTATAACTCTCAAGCTGCATGTTTAGATCTATATTGCATTATATATATATATATATATATATGTTCGTTAAGAGTTCTCCGGATTCAATGTACTTTTTCTTGAGCTTTCGACTCGGTGCACGTGCAATTGGTTGATTGTTTGTTTCCGTCGTGTAGCGATTGATTGTTTTGTCCGTTGGTTGGATTTTTAAAACAACCAATCGCTACACGACGGAAACAAACAATCAACCAATTAGACGCTCACATGGTGTAACCACAAACTTTTTTATCTAAAATAATTCTCATATACTATGGTAATGGGGTAAGTTAATAGGACTTTGAGATTTTGACAACGTGCTACAGCTGTTTTATAAACAATATGGCTTAGTTTAGACGTCGCTCTTGTATCGAATCAAATCTAATAATTTAGCTTAAATTCAGCACAAGTTAATCACAAGTTCAACGTATAAACACAGTCAAACTGGTTCAAATCTATATGAGAGCATCATGGTCATGGATTATCTAACACAGGAGTGGCGTGGATACATACAATGGTGTTAGTCGAGTAAAATTAAATAAATCTATTGATTGGCACTACATTTTGATTTTATTGGCTTGATGTTTCATCATGCATATAAGCTAATCAATCACATAAACCAAATGCATCAGATCTGACAAATAAAGACTTGCACATAGCCAGAAATTTCATCCATTTATATACCATGATTCCTTGCGCGTACGTTTGCGTGGAAAACATGATATCTCTAATGACTTTCGGTCTAATCTCATTTAATTATTTGGCAAGTCGACATAAAGCTCTTGGGATAGTTTTTTTGTCCGAAAATGCGTTAACGTACCTAAATTAATGAAAAAATCATATTTCATTCCTAGATGCGGTATTCGCTCATGCACTCACAGCAACCAAATCACTGTTAAACAATTTTGACCAATCAAAAGCACGTTTTTAAACCAATTTTATTTTTTAACTAACCAATCAAAGAAAGCAATTTATTGGTAAAACAGGTTCTATTTCTTGTTCAAACCAAACCAATATGGCCGAAGTGAAACCAAGTAAACCATTCATTTCATGTTAAAAAGAACAAGGATACTGGTGTTTTATGCCTATTTTGCTGCGGCCTACGGGAATCAGTGTATTTAAACTGAAACTGACGAGATCGAATACTACTAAAGGTATATAAACATTCTTAGGGCTCGTAGAGTAAATGTAATATGTTGTGTTCTAGCGTTCTTTTTATACGATTAACGGTTCTTTTTAGAACTTTGTCAGATAAAACAAGTTCTTGCCCAATGTTTTCGGCTTGCAACTATTAGACTACGGCACTAGCTTTTTCTAGTAAAATGCTAATTTTCACGAGAATTTTGCCGCATTTATTTTATGTTTGTACTTACTGAAAAACATTGTAAAATGTTTATAAAGTTTTGGTCTTTCAGATTCAGACGACACATTTTAGTTTTAAAACACACAAAACTTATACTACACCGTTTCGAATTCTGATATTTTGACCAAACCGGGCCTATTGTGAGTAACTATGTTATTTTTGGCTGCTGGGACTTGTATTGTTGAAAGTTCACGTGCAGCAGAATTGACGCACCTTACTGAAACAAGTCGTTTATGGCAATAAGTAACGTAACCTGCGAATAATGCAGCCGCCTCACATCGGGCGCCCCGGTGAAACACGCAACCCCGAGAGAGACTACGGGGTCCGCGTTTCACCGGGACGCCCGATGTGAGGCGGCTGTATTCACAGGCTATAAGTAACGTTATTCAATGTATTTTCTTTCGTACTTTCAAATTCCGAAGACACATTTTAGAAAGAACTAACGATTTCTTTTTATAGCAGTGATTTAAATCCCTTACAGGCAACTTTCCTATGTAAACTATTTGAGAAAATCGCTTCAATTTTTCAAAGTATCAAAGCACCAAGGCGCATGCGCGACGCTAATTTCTGGCCATGAACTCTTGGGACGTTTTTAATAGTCGAATCTTTTATAGTTGGATTTGACTCGACACAAGAGCGACGTCGAAATACTGCCCATATAATTTTAAATCACATACAAAGAGCTTTGCAAATATAATAGCGGTCCCGTGAGGAATCTTCACGCCGCCGTGACTGTTGACAACGTAGAAAAAGCACATATTTTCGTTGGCTTTAATCGTCGTTTGAATAAGTTTCCCTTCACTGTAAATTTCAAGGGGCAAAATTTACCCCATTTTGGGGGTAAAAGTGCTATTTTTGGGGGGGTGAATGATAAAGGGGTAGTAATTACCCCTTAAATAAGGGCAATTCTTCTTTTTGTCGCGCAGAATTACCCCTTTTACGGGGGTAATTTGTTGGAGCAAATTTTTTACCCATCTCGGGGTAAAAATGTAAAATTTACCCCTGAATAAGGGGTAAAAATATAGGGGGGTAAAATTATCTAGGGGTAAAATCTACCCCCATTTTGGCCCTTGTAAGGGGTAACTAATAGTGGGGGTAAAAACTCCCCCCTACGTTGGGGGTAACCAGAACTGCAAGACAATGTTTTCGAAAATGGCGATTTTTTTTCGAAAGAGTGACATGAAGACATAACTACAATTATCGTTAATATAAAAGCGTATGTAGGCATTTTTTTTTAATTTTCTTGAATAGTTTTTGTACACAAATGTGTATAATAGTTAAAAATTAAGGTGAAGATTGTTTAGCAGATTGAAATCGACCTAAAGTTTACTTCCGTAAGCTTGTAAACATCGTCTGTGTGTAAAGGCTCAAAGGTGACTTAAACACAACCTAAGACTGCTCACAAAAATGAAATTACTCTGGATTTGGTTTTGAATGTTGTTGTTTTATATTGGATTAAATTGGGGTACGTAAACAAGTGTTATTTCCTATATTTTTTGCTCTACGACAATGTCTTTAAGTTGCTATTGAAATGAATTACTTTGAATGATTTTACACTTTTCTTGTGTCAAAAACAATGCGAAAAAGTTTGAACAAAAGAACTTAGCTCATTTATTTTTTGACTCGACAAAAGTTCATTGCTAATATATATCATGAACTTAGTTGAAACTATAGTATTTTCGGCATTGTCTGCGTATCAAAGCTGAGGAGACAAGATTAAAATGGGCTGAACTGACTTTGAATCTAGTTCTTAACGTTGCAACGATTTAGTTTCTTTTCCCATTTTGCTGGAAATTCGTATAGGTAAACAAATGTTTGTACATATTTTTGGCCTACAACAGTGTTTTATAAACTGTTATCGAAATAAATATTTTGTTTCTTCATCGTATGATACGGAAACTGACCGGCTATTAACTCATAACATTAGTTCTATGTGGCAAAATTAATGTAAATGTTTTTGATCTGTCACAACTAGTCAACACAAATGGGTTTTTTTAATGAAACCCTTCCAAACCCATCACAAATGTCGTGAAACGTTATAAAATAAACGTGTTAAGAAAAGTAAAGAAAATATGAACTTAACAATGTAATATTAAAGAAAAAACTCGGTTATATATCGTAAATTTTAATAATAAATATGAAGAGGCGGTTGGCGCAGTGGTAAGGTAAGAAAACTAATGCAAGGTAAGTTAAGCCCGGGAGGTTAGGGTTAGTACTTGGATGGGTGACCCATTGGGAAGGTTAAGGCTCATAAAAAAGCATAAGAAATTGAGGACTGAGACTGAGGCTACTCAATTTTTACCCCTTTATTTTTACCCTTAATTTTCACCCCACATTCCGGAGGTAAAAATTACCCCTTTTCAAATTGATTGAAATTTTACCCCCCAAAAACGGGGCGTTCTGTGGAAAACATGTTACCCCCACATTTTGGGGTATTTTTTACCCCCTGAAATTTACAGTGTTGAGCTGGAATATTTGTTCTTTGACTCCAAACCATTGTCGCTTATCTCAACTGAGCGGTAGCTGCGCTGTTATACGGCAGATACTATAGCCTGCGAGCCGGCTCTCCTTTGGGGGATTGGGGAGAGGAGGAGCGTTCCAAATTGGGACGCAGCTTACTGATTGGACGAGATGCTGATTGTTGACGTACAACCATATATTAATAGACTGCTGGTAATTTGTAAAATATAAAGTGCATTTGTGTCTGAAAGATATTTCCATCAGGTAAATATTTTTAATATCTTTGATCATTTATCAAGGGTTGTACGAACCGTATTAAAATCATATTATTAGGATAGACCCAGATCGATAGACTCGAATCGTTTTGAAACGAAATACTGACGTTTCGAGGGGAGTCCTTGCTCGAAATGTCAGCATTTCAGATTCGTTCCAAAAATTTCACCACCCGCTTTTCCATTTGCCACGGTTGTTAAACACTTTAGTGTGAAAGCAAATCGTCCTCTCATGGATAAGTCAATTAATTGAAAATTTGGTATCAAAAGACAACTTCCCACGATTGAGAAAATATTATCTATAAACAAACGATAAGGTTCGAAACACCATTCGCCTGCAATACACGCAGCTTTTTGTACCGGCCTGTAGCTCTCGGGATACGATTATTTATATGACTGAAGTTCCTATGGCCAGGCAAAGTTAAAGTCTGAAAGACTCCGGCTCCTTCTTTTCAGTTCTTCCGATCCACTCGATATGTGAAAATATATAGAGATAGGAAAAAGTCCGACCGGACGTACCGAAGTGGCACGGCGGCTATACGGCATATCATTATCTTGTCACTTGTGGAACAAGATGACTAGTAATTTCAGAACTACGCATCGTTGAAATATATTGTGTACGTAAGTTGTTATATGCATGTTGAATGAGCTTTCATTTGATGTAGAGTTCAACATTCTGCGTTTTATAAAACTTGTTATACTGTCCAAAATGTGCGAACCACTGTTCCAAATAATATTTCATTAGCGTATTAGTCTGGCGAGGAAGTAAAACCGTTTTCTTTGTTTACATTGCGTGTCTGGTTTGTGATTGGTCGCTTTGGACAACCCGTTAGAAGGGGCGGCACTCAAATTTGATAGCTATGCGTGCAGGCTCTATATTTCACCTCCCGCCCTACCCAAGAGCCGGCTCGCAGGCTACAGATACTATTACCACTGCATGAGTGACATGCAATCAGGTACGCGGGCAAATTTCGAAACCGTCGGTCGAGCACCTAGAGAGCTTAAGCAAATACAACGCAAACATCAAGGACAACGTCTTAATACAATGGAATTTTCCTCGCACAACAAAGAAGATAATAATTTTTAGTCCCAAGAGTAATCTTAACGCCGTCCCCGTTCTACATCACTGATCTCGAAATAAAACTGGATAGTGCAACCTATTGTCCACTGGTTCATAAAATGAAGCCAGCTAAACAAAAGAAATCCGTAATTACTAAGGGACCAAACATGCTGAAAAATGTCTATGTCTTCTTAAAACGTCTTCTGTACCCAAAAAGACTATTGAACTATATTTTCTTTCAAAGATTCAGCATCTCATTCAACAAAATGTTTATATCGGTGCCAGAATACGCTAGAAAGACCATCACTTGGTCCCTTAGTAATGGGTGACTTCCGGCTTCATTTTGTAAACAATAGATGCTTAATCCAGTTTTGTTTCGAGATCAGTGGTTCTACATACAACGTTATTCAGATCATTTTCACGTTTTCAGGACAATGTTAACTTATGAAACGGCGAAACCTGTTGGTTGAGTTTGACTTCAAACTATGCAACAAAATCCTTTTAGAACTCTATAAGCTTTTGGATGTCGAAAAACATACGTTACGTATTCAATACTACGTAAAAGGATTGTTGGTTTCTGCTAGATACTGAACTTTAGATTGTCGTCGCCGTCCTAGCTTGCTTAAGCTCCCTATTGATGGTCGAGCACATCATTAGTCTCGTTCCCAGATCGTGCAAGCGGAAACCAGCGCGCATGGGGGCACACGGAACGCTGGCTCAGGAAATCCTCGTGTCAGTGTCACTTTATAGTGTTTCTATTTTGAAAAGATGACGGATAGTATCAACGAAATGAAGTCAATAGACGAGTTCAAGGTTACGGACGCCATATTGAAAAGGGGCAAAGAGGCTGGGGCGAGCGCGGGCAAACGCCTTATATTTTCATATGTAAACTTCACGATTTTTGATCAGTGGGTGAATGGTTTACGCTTGTTTTGAACGATTTCGGGTCCGTATCGTTTTGTAATTTCTGTAATACTTCAAGGAAACGTAGGGAAAGCTTTGTATGTTATTTTGTAAGGCTTGCAGGATTCTAAAAGAAATCGCGATGGTTTGTTGAGGAATTGTATGCGAACGCTTCACTGATTTGGTCATGAAAATATTATTCTAGACTCTCTAGGTTCAGTTCACGTCCTTAAAAGTGCAATCTATCACTAACATTTAGAATACCTGCTCGTAAATTGGCTTGTTCATCGCTCCTCGCTCTGTATCAATAGGCGCGTGTACATACAATTCCTCAACAAAACCATCGCGATTTCTTTTAGAATCCTCCAAGCCTTCCAAAATAACATACAAAGCTTTTTCTATGTTTCCTTGAAGTATTACAAAAATTACAAAACGATACGGACCCGAAATCGTTCAAAACAAGCGTAAACCATTCACCCACTTATCAAAAATCGTGAAGTTTACATATGAAAATATATGGCGTTTGCCCCCTTTGACCGAGCTCGCCCCAGACTCTTTGCCCCCTTTTCAATATGGCGTCCGTAACCTTGCACTCGTCTATTAAGTTGACTGCTTACCATGCCTTTTATAAAACTGTCGCAGTAAGTATCTTTTATAATTTAAAGGTGATGTACAGTCCGTTCTGCGCATGACCGCCATGGGTCCCCAAAACATGACATTAAATCATTGTCACTGGTTTGTTTCACAAACACGGTGAGGACTGGCAATTGTCGTACGCGTATTAGTTTACGTACACGTATAATTAAAGAATAACTAAAGTATTAAGAAACATCTGACAACCAAAGTGCAAAAACTCCGATTTAATAATGGCACGGAGACAAATGCTTTTCGACTGCGTTGTTCCTTGGTTTTCTTTTATTAATAATTTGTAGACATGCGGCGATTTATGATAATTTCAATTTATTCACACTATTTTTAATACTTAATTTACAATGAAAAATACAAAGTTTATATAGTGATACATAAATAAATCAGAGTTACATATAAAACAAAATATTTTATGAAAGAATATACATATGTGAGAGTGTAATTAAAGTATAAAGCTTTCGAGTTTAATCACTGCCTATATTTACATATTAATAAGTTTGGGGATCAGCAGAGGATGAAATATTAAGATCGTTTCGAAGTAACAAAATAGCCGACATTGTATAATACGAGAATGAAATTCAGATCAATCTTGTTGACTTAATATTTTTTACATTGAAACAGAAAGGGTTTTTGGGAATATTTTCCCAGATTTTTGTAGTTGAGAATCTAAATGTTTGTTTACAATAATTAGTCCGGCGGGGAGAAAATAGTTCGCGCTACGGCTAATTTGCTCACAATGCCAGAGTGTGAATTATTTGAGTGAGCCATGCACGAGTTAGCGCTTGATACGATTGTGTTAATGTCACGATCAAGTCCATCATGAAACCGAACGCCGATCATCTACACAACGATGCACCACCATACATATTTGTTTACGTCTTATTTGAGAAATGCGCGACTTAAAAACTCTCACGGTCCTGTTAAAACCAATCCGATCTTTTTGAGGTGATTTTTTTGTGCACAGAATCATATTATTGAATAAACTAATATCTAAAATTAACGCAGAATCAATGTAAAATATAAAATTTGTCATAAAAATGACTGACTACAGTATTAAAAGCACTGTCGCTGTCTGAAGTTCGTAGGTCGTCAAAAACCGAATTCCTACCGAATTTTGTTAACGAAATACAAGGGTACTCCTTTGGACTTGTAAATATCATGTTTCTTGTGGATTTTTAGAAGTCACCATAACCGACATCATGCCGTTTAAAGAAGAACAAGGTATAAATCTAATGTAAGCCATACGAAAGAACACACAGGCCATGCCGGTTCAAGATCACGTGACGCTCAGGCGAGCAAGTTGCCAATTTTCAACATCAAACCGGAAGTTCTATTGTTTCATAGCGGAGTTTCACAGCCCTCTCCAATTGAGCCCTCTCCCTTTCCAGTGGCTATGGTGTGAACCAGTGGTGTGAACGGAGTTCGAAATCGTTCCGGAAGTAAATTAATAGAATAGAGCGTGGTGATTGGTTGTATCGTCAGGTTTCGTGCCGACACAAAAGCTATCCGGTATAGTGTGAGCGGGGCACAATATCGTGCACAATATCGACACTATACTGGATATTTTTTTGTGCCGGCACGAAAACCTATCCGTCCGGTATAGTGTGAACGGCGCCAATGAGGTACTCGACCGTCCAACGGTTTCGAAATTCGCAGCGGCGGGCGCAACCAGGATTTTTGTTTCGTTCCCCGCAGGAACGAAACTGTTTACTGTGTTAGCTTTCCATTGACGTCACAAAAGAAACTGTCATCACAGATGAAAATAGTCCAATCGTACTATCGCAGTGCAGTATTGTTGGCAGCATAAGCCAAAACTTCAATCTTATCCAATGAAATCAAAATTCCGCATAAAAAATTTAGTTGGAGGCGTGGTTAAACGCCAAAAGGAAGTGAAATAAATAATATTGCTGACCTAGCATAATTTGCTGAACGACGTAAACAATCCCGTGTGAGGCGATATTTAATATCATACTATGAACAAGCGAATGCCGAGTACTGTAGGAACTTTCCCCTCTTTGAACTCTTTTTTTTTTTTAAATTGCTAAAAAGTAACGGGGCCGTTACTTTCAGAATTCTATGGTACGAAGATTTCCTCAGCTAAGCGGTGGCAGACACGGTACGCGGCTGTTTGGTCGATTTTACAGTAATTGTTGCCAATGGGTTACTTTTGTACCCTCTGCAATATGACGTCCAAAACATTGAACTCCCTAATGCACATGCCCCAGTTATGAGCAAAACTCAGGCTGAGGAGGGGGCGCGCAGAGAGCGATAAAGGAAATTGAAGGGCTTTTTAACTGCACGCACGCGGGGGAAGGCCTCTGCGGAGGAGAGTAATCTTTAGGAAGCGGCCAAGACCGACATGCGAATTCCAGGTCTAGTTTCAGAACTCTTATTAAACGCCGGAAATGGGGTTTTGAGAAACTAGGGCTATAAATTTAGAGAACTGAAGTCTACCGTACACTACATGACTACAAATCATGATCAGGCGGTATCATAGTCTGCCGTGGGATTTATTCCACAGAATTAAAAATGTTAATATCACTAGTTTCGCCAAGGCAAATGTATTTATTTATTTATTTATTAGCCTTTCCATTAAGATACAGGGGGTGGACAAAAAAAGTGGCCATCATTGAAAGTATGATTAATGTGCATTGTAGAACTTTTATTAGAGTACAGAAAAATATGTAAAGTTATATATTTTTAGAATGCATGCGTCAAGATCTGCTCAAATATATGATATCAAATTCTAGTTTTATCCATTGATTTAAAAAATATATTAATTTTTCATGATTTTCAATCTTGTAACAAATGAAGTGAATCTTGGTTCGACTTATTCCAATTGGTCTTCAAAATGATTACCATTAATCATTAATCATTAATCGTTTGTATACTATGAAAGTTTATAACAGCAAAATAGTTAGATATTTTGTTGCCAAATAGTTAGATATTTTGTTGCCATTTCACTTGATTTCGCTACAGCTTCACAGCGGCATGCTTTCAAAGTTAATGTATTTTTTAAACCAATAACAAAATCATATTTGAGCAGATATTGACGCATGCATTCTAAAATATATCACTTTACCTATTTTTCTTTTCTCGAATAATAGTTATTCCACAAGTAACCATATTTTTAACGATGGCCACTTTTTCTTGTCTACCCCCCGTATATACATAAAAATTGGCCAGGTTGTCGTCCTCAAGTTTAGACTGCACTACAGTCCCTATAAGGGACTGTAGTACAGTCTACCTCAAGTTAGAACAAGTGGTTCACAGTACACGGTGTGCATGCGACCCGCTCTTCTAAGTTTAGGAGGATATGCAATAACTGGGCGGCACACTGTGAATTTCAACTCTCAAGTAAGGCTCATGTCCTGGCAGTATCCACTAACACCCATGTTATATACACACTGCCGTGCGAGTTTGTGATTTTCGTTGCTCAAACTATTTCGCAGTATGATCTGAGAACGCCTATGCACTAATCATATATTCATTTTGACCTTCGTTTCCAAACATATCTTGTTTCACTTTCACTTTACAAAGAAAAACAGACTGTATTTCAATTTGCGTCGTCATGACAGCGCTGCGACACATCTCGCGAAGACCCGAGAAAGTTCAATACGGGCACGCTATCACCTTTCATCTTCGCAAACAATACTATATTCTGCGAATCAGGCTACCATCTTCATTGATTCTGATCTGCAATCAAGACCTTACCATTAATAATTTTACCTGCGTCATCGTCAAAATGTCCGCACGTGGAAAATACTAGCGCTATCAATTTGTAGGCGGTCCAGGCGGATCCATGGACGTGGGTGAAGTTGGCCCGTTTCGTCGTCTCTTGCGGCTTTACGGGAATAAAAAAACAAGAGCCGAACATAAATAAATACCTCAACATGTTTTTAATAAGCAGGCTCTTTTCGGTACTTTTCGGTATTAATTTGAGTCATTAATAAACGCTTCACTTAATACGAACTGTAGTATGCCACTCGGAAGTAGAACCACAAGTTGTCTCGGTTTTGTGTTTTTCTCGGGGGAATTTTGTTAAATTACAATTCTTTGATAATAACGTTGAAGTGTAGTAATAGCAAAGCCCACGTGGTCGATATACGAAATATCGATTTCGTTTCGTCATGATTTGGGGTGTGGCGTATTATGTTTCGAAAGCGGAAACAGGTAATTCAAAATAGCGGAAGTTGATATGCTTTTCTTGTGCTTCATATATAAAGATCTATCATATGTAAACAGGGATTATTATCGGCAGCAAGCTCCAAGCTGAAACAGAAAAATTCTGATCATAATAAAACAGATTGTGAACGTTGGGTTTCATTATAACAGTGATGGAAGAAGATAAAAAGTATAAATACTTATTTAAAGTTGTTCTCATTGGAGACGCATCGGTTGGCAAAACGTGTCTCGTTCGACGTTACGCCAAAGGATTCTTCGTCGGTAGTCCAGGAGCGACGATTGGAGTAGATTTTATGATGAAAAACGTGAATACTGATGGCGAAACAGTGAAAGTAAGTCGTGAATTAACTGTGTTATCACCGTTGTGTTTAATAATAAATATTGATACACGTCTGTCATGTCAGGTATTCCATTTGAAATATTAGCGCTTGTCTCATTAAAAATACTTCAAAAACCAAATGAAACCCTCAATGACTTGAATCACTGTAGGCTTTAAACACACCAAGCGAAGAACCGCATCTAGTCAAAATAAAACTGAAAGACGCGCCACATTATGACACTGGCGTGACGTCAACTGGGCAGTTTAATATATTTAAAACTTCCTGATTGTTAAATAATGGTTTAGTTCAGTCCAGTTTGCCCGTGTAACAAATTCAATAAATACGTTTACACCTAATGTTGTTGGGTATAGAGTTATAACGAGCCTCATCGTAGTCGAGTGAACGGACTTATAGGGATGAATATTCATCGTGCTTTTCGAATGTTGACAAGCTGGTTTTGACAATGTTGACAAGCTGAAGCCTTTTAAAAACACTAAGGGGGCGATTACATGGACCGGGCTGGCCCGGTTAACCGGGCTAGCCCGCTTTATATATAAAACACATGTTGTTTTAACATTTCGATTACATGGCAAGTGGGCTAGCCCGGTTTGCCGGGATCCCGCTTGTCGCAACCGGGCTAGCCCGGTTAACCGGGATGAAAATGTCCATGTAATCGTTTTCAGCCCGGCAAACCGGGCTGAAAAACTGTTGAACTCGCTTCGATACGCGTTCGTTTGCTTGACTGTGTGAATAAATAGTGCTGAAAGGAACTGAAATAGAACATCAACGTTGTTTGTGTGTTTTGTGATCAAAGCGAAGATTTAATAAATTAATTAGTCTTCGTGAAGACGCTTTCCTGGGTTAGCTAAGACTTTAACAATCTTTTTAGTAACGATGGGCTTACAAAATAAATAATAGACTAATTAGTGTAAAACTGAAGTAAAACTAACGTAGCTTTGCCCTTATTTACTTGATAATTGCGAATTTCGGCCTGAAATCATCCCGGCTTACCGGGCTAGCCCGCTCCATGTAATCGTTTTGTAAACTCATCCCGGTTAACCGGGCTAGCCCGGTTAACCGGGCCAGCCCGGTCCATGTAATCGCCCCCTAAGTCTTAAAGTATGCACTTGTATGTTATTTTGAAAGAGGGATGCAGTAGCAAATTAAATGTCTTATCTCTAATATATATATATATAACCTAAGTCTTTCACCTAAGTGTGACCTACTCAAGCATAAAAGGAAAGCATATAAAAGACTTAGTTTTATAATAGCATGTTTACCTGCATGCTGTAAATAATCACTTTCGACATTCGACCTGCAGGGGGCCTGCAGGGTAAACCCCTACATTTGTGAAGAATAACACGTCGTTTTGAATTTTACATTATTCATGGCAAGAAATGCCGTGACATCTGGTCAGGCAAATATCAGGTATCAGCCCCCTGTGGTGTCGGCGACGCAAAGTGCCTAAAATATCAGTGATTTTAGCAAAAAAAGCAGCCTTTTACTGCATAAAATTGTACTTTTCTGAAATGTTCGCACGACTTCGGGTAGCTTAGATCTTGCGCTTTTAGGTTCTTTCATTCACTAACCATAAATGCGTAAAATGCTATCGGACTTTGGGGGTTGAGTTGCGCGAGCTGTGTTAACTATTACTATTAATTGTTATGTCCTGAGCCAGTGACTGGTCTTTTCAGTGGATTTTAATTATTTAGCCATGCGCAATATGCAAATGTTCGCACAGATTCTGAAAGCTTGGGTCCTGGTGAAGACTATGGTGCCAAAATTTATAATTTTGGCTTAATATTCGTATCGGACTCGTCGGTTTTACAAAGCGATGTCTTCATCGAAAGCCTTCATCTCGACGTGGGTTTGGCTCACGTTTCTTCTCGTTTATATGCAACCATTTACTGACGCTACAAACGACGAAGAGTTTAATAATGAAAGAAGTGAACGCGAGAATAGTTCGAATGGCAATGACTGGAAGACATACCCTCATTTTATTAAATATCAGCATAAACAAGTAAGTACTTTAGTTTAAACTTCTCTAATCAGTCAAATCGGTCGCTCACACAGAAGTGTGTATATATATACATATACATATACGGTACATATACATACATATATATGTTATAGGACTTTGATAATGCTCTCGAAGTCCATGAAAACAGAGCTCAATGCTTACCTTAATAAGTTTAATTTTTTAGTTTTTTTAATTTTTTAATTTATTTTTTTTAATTTTTAGTTTCATCTTTATTATATATATATATATATATATATATAGCTATAAAGCTAAACGTTGTAGCTTGGTTAGAAGTTAGTCTTCTCTGGCATTTGGAAGGGCGTGGGTTTTTTCACCGTCAGGGGTTCAGAAATTCATGTTTTTCTTTTATTTGAATTTGCTGTTTTCTCACATTTTATAATTTCTTATTACTATTAGCCAACTGTTTTGTGACCTGTTCAAATCCATTTTTAAAAAAGATGAAGATGCACCTGAAGATTATATCAATAAGGATTTACTGAAAATTATGGCAAACCAGGTTTTCGACAACTGTGGAGTTAAAGATGTAATAATTACCCCAAGGCTTTTGCATGAGTTGAGATGCAAGGTATGGAGAATGGAAAAGGCTTTGAAGAAAGCTAAAAAGGCTGGTGGTAAAAGTGTTAAAGCCTTGATAGCCAAGTGGACCAATGGAAGGTATTCCACCTGGAACATTAAAGTATATTATAGTGAAAGGTGAAAAACAGAAACTTGAAGAACAATTAGAGCAAGTAAAGTGTAAATCAAGTAAACTAGAAAACACAGTAGACCAACTGACTAATAAACTTGATAAATCTACTTTGCATACTATGCAAATTTATATTCATCTACATTATATAACCCATTAGTGTTTGTCCAATTACCTACATCTTATTCAAAAAATCACAAGTAATAATTATGACACTGCAGTTCAATTATGGATTACCAGTTTAATTGCAAGCTAGTCTGAACCATTTTACAATTAATCTATTCAAATATTATGTGCTACTAAGGCTCTGTTCATATGAGGTGCCTCAGCACTAATCTGAATGCATTGTCCAAAGTGAGCACAATAAAATGGTACCCATGTACAGGCACTACCTAAAGATGTACTGGTAGTACCCATGCTTGGGCACTGTTCCATTGTGCTCGCTTTGGGCACTGCATTCAGACCAGTGCCCAAAGTAGTGGCCATGCATCATTGGGCATCTAGCCTAGGGAATCCATAATTACATTGAGAATGTCACACAATTTACAAGTCTGTTGTTTTGGGGGTTTCTCATTTGATTGAAGCTATAATTGGCACAGTTAAATCTTGTTACGACTATTAGAGAAATGCAAAATCAAATAACGAAGCAAAATTGGGTTTGTATTTCTTTAAGTATAGCACTCGAGTTATTATAATTCCTGTCTGTAGTCAAAGAAAGATTTTCATGACATAAAATCAGCCAGGTAAGTGGGCTAGCCCACCTCATATGAACAGCCTAAGTTCACCTTAAAAATGTGTCAACATAAGTATGTATAGTTTTATTTCCACGAGTTAGTAGAATATTCGCCCTTCACACCATCCCCCCTCACAAATGTAAATATCACTAGCAAGTCATTCTTGATGTGATTTTCGAAAAGATGGTTCCCAATGACCTTGATTGCAGCCTTTTCGTGAAACCAAAACTGTACGTATCGTTCATAAATCAGGGTCCAACACTGTCAGTGTTGATCCAACACTGTCAGTGTTGATCCAACACTGTCAGTGTTGATGCAGTGTACATTTCGTCCCTTGCTTTTCTTTACCACACCAACGTTTCCTAAATAGGCTTCGTATATATCTTTGTCGATTGTTTCCTCTATTCTAACTTCAGGCGATTCTCTTTTCGAGGAAAACAGTGCATGTTTTATTTTCCTTGACAGCCGATCAAAAACTGAAGATCCCCTATCCCCTCTATAGAAACTTCGCTTGGTGAAAATCGTGGTCGAACACGACCTAAATTTTGTATTTTCACTCGTCGTCAACGTCCGGGTATCCAACGTAGTGAACCTTGACTTTATTGTTGACTTTATCACGGTCTACTACCTGTGATTAAAGAAAGACTGATTAACTGACAGAGCGTAAACAAGACGAACAAATGAGTGCGAGAAATATAAACATTCGACAAAATATAAATTACGAGTTCACAACGCATGTATCTGACAAAACACCCTTACCTCAATTTCATACATCTCCTTGTCTACCTTTGAACATTTGCGAGGAAACTTTTCATATTTGAAGTTAACTCCGTCTTCTATCGTTCGATAAAACCCTTCGCAGGGACGAGCGCGTTTTCCTCTAGACGCCATTTTGTCATAGTTTACTCGTTTCCAACCTCGCGCGGATAACTATTCGACAATTGCGCATGCGCTGATTCATAAGACCAAATGTCCGGCTCAACAGGATAATATTTTGGCATGCAAAGTGTAAAGAAAAATTATATTAATAGTAGTGATGTCGATTGAAAGTTTGCCTATTACGATTCAACGCAAACAAGCTTTCTCAAACTAAAAGGGGTGTAGTAAGTGAAACAATTAGTTCCGCTTGAAATTTTCTTTCCGGTTTGGTGAAACTTGTCACTATTGTTTTCGGCTATTTAGGGCGGGGGAGGGGGCCAGGGGGGAAGGAGGCCAGGGGGAAGGGGGCGGGGGGCAATTGCCTTCCCAAAATATCTGAAAAAGGAAAATTCGGGCACTTTCTTCTGGGAATTTTGGGCAATTTCGATATGTACTGTATTGCTGTGAAATGTTCAAGCAAAATTCATACGTTAATAAAAATCAATGTTTAACCCTAAATTTTTCAGGCAAAAATCCAGCCAGAATTGGGCTGCTACGCCTATGGTCTATAAGAGACCAAAATCAAATACACAGACACTGAAAGGGTTATCATATGATAGAGTGATGACGGGTGAAACAACCTTTAATTTCCCATTTTGCTTTCAATGTTTCAGCTTCAGTTGTGGGATACGGCAGGACAAGAACGCTTCCGATCGCTCACTCATAGTTACTACCACAGCGCCCATGCAGTGGTAATTGTATACGATATTACCAATAAAAAGTCGTTTGAGAATTTGCAATCATGGCTTGATGATGTGGAGAGATACTGCAAAAAGGATGCAATAAAGATTTTGGTAGGAAATAAGAAGGACTTGAATGATAATCGCCAGGTAGATTTTGACCTGGCAAAGACAATTGGTTCTGCATCTGATATTGTAGCAATGGAGACGTCCGCAAAGGAAGATGACAATGTTGATGTTCTGTTTAATAGCATTGCCGCTGAACTCAGTCAAAGGTTGAGTAGTACGGAGTATGAGGAAAAAGCAATAACACTAGATAATATACCCACTATTACTATTGGAAACAACCATAGTATTGGAAAGGTACCATATAGTATGAGTTGTTGCAGATTATAATATGAAATCATCCTATTATTTCCAGTGACTTGCTGTATATAAATACCATTTAATTATGTATATACATTGTATTGAATAAAACTACATTTCCTGAATACAAAATAGCGTTGTTTGATTTAACTCTTTCTCGTCCAGTCCGAAAACCAGTCACAGCAGGTGGTCTTGGCAATTTGTGAATTAACATGGCATAATAACACAAAAATAATACCACAATATATCATTTGAATCGTTTTTACCTCTACTATTCAAATTTTGGGTTTTCGGATCTTGTCAGACAACCCATTTTGCAAATTATGCTAATTTATGCTAATTACTACTATTAATAATATTATTATAATCCAAAAAATGTTAAATATTTAACGAGAAATGACTTTACACCAAATTTTGGATCATGTAAAATGAAAAGCAGCATTTCACAAATTCAAATTGAAAAAATTGAAGCAATACAATAAAAAGCAAATATTATATTGATTTTTTATGATTTTCCATTGAGACCCCCCATTGTGACCCCCCATGGTGCGGCCGCGAGCGATCATATAACTTATTTTGAAATTTACAAATTTAAACAGAATTATACAAGAACATACGACCAAAATACATCAGTAAGATCGTTTTTAAGTCAGCTATCCAGATTTTAAGTTATTTTTGAGTGATATTTACTTCTGTTTGCCATTACAACGCCAACAACTCGCCGACAACTCTCGGCGAATTTTGTTCAAATTCGCCAGACTCGGCCGAGATGGTTTTCGTCAAATTTTACCAAATTATTGCTAATCTACGAAATAATTACAACAAACAAATGTTTATACTTACTTTCGGAGTTGTTAGAGCCTAAATTTTCGTTGGTTTCGCTTATATATTGACAAATAAAAGCCATTTTGTTCTTATCCATACTCCATGATCCTCGCGGGATTTCAACAGAAGGGAAGTCAGGTCAGAACTCGGGTAATACTTCATGGCATATCGTTATAAAGGTCTTATTTTAAAAAGGGATCATTCAGGATCATTTTAAGCCCTAGGGGGGTAATTTTGGTCAAAACCTCGCAGGTTCACAACAAATCAAAGTGATCCGTCACCAGTAGCGGATGACTATCGGGCCGGACAACTAGGAGTTAGCATCAACCATTAAATATATGAAATCAGTCTACTACATACAGTACTATTTTCTATCTGGAATTTCCTCAATATTCAATTATCTAATATCTAAGACTGTGAAAACAGTAATGGTGAGTCAAATGTACCATTTTGAACATTGTTGCCTTTTGTCGATTCTGTATGACTAATATTGTACTCACAGTTTTGATCTACGCTGAGATTTAGAAAATTCTTATTATCATTATTATATTCAGTAAATGTACATAAAGAATTGTTAAATATTGATTCATCAACAGTCTTAGATCTGGTCAGTTTTTCTTTATTGTCATCTGGCTCCATTTCACTTTCAAATGGGAGGGAGTCATCAGTTACTGTTTCACTCTGTTGAATCAATGAGACACTAGAAGATGTGCTAACAGGTGAATCCTCAAGCAATAAGACTGAAGACACTTCTAAGCTCTCTCTCTTTTCATCAAAAGAAACATCAGAATGACTTGTTAAAGATGTTACGGTACATGAAATTACGTTCTTATCAACATTCCTCAAACATTTCCACAAAGTTCCGGATTTCATTTTGCTCTGCTTAACGTCACATCTAAAGGATGAATTCAGGTGTTTTGTTTTCCTTATAGGCTAGGCTTCCTTAAGAAAAATCTAGATTTACAAAAACTATTTTGACTGACTTGTGAAATTGGTGTTGATGATAAACATGGTTGAGATCTTTGTATACTTCTTGATGAGAACAGTTCAGGAGTACCAATATGCTCAATAGCAGAGCCATGCACTATCCT
Organism: Paragorgia papillata; assembly: GCA_035771165.1. Taxonomy (NCBI): domain Eukaryota; kingdom Metazoa; phylum Cnidaria; class Anthozoa; order Scleralcyonacea; family Coralliidae; genus Paragorgia; species Paragorgia papillata. Next base: position 9,544,171 of record JAWNZC010000322.1, on the reverse strand, counting down.
TACTACAAAAACCCTTATATGAACCTTGAACGTTAACAGTTTTGGAACATGGAGGCAGGATAGAGGGATCAAAGCTCCCAACCTTCGAAGAACTGTGACATGTTCTTACATTTAGTTCAATGCTTTTAAAATCCCTGGACCTATTCTTGCAAGGTAAACGACTGTTTTCATCGACAACATTTACACCAGTAAAAGACATCTCATCTGCCTTGTAGCACCTTGAACAGATGTAATTCTCTTCATCACACAACTGTGTTACATGTACCTCTCGATAATTTTCACCAGTCTTTTTTGAAAAATACGACAAATTAAATTGAGCTAAAAAGGCATCCAAATCTTCTGATGTCATCTTCAAAATTAGAACTTGAGTTAGGAACAAAAATTTTGGAATCCTCTGCCTTACAGTTTGCTTGTACCTGCGAGAAATGTACCTTTAGAACTAGCTGCTTTCTCATCAACTGGAACAGTGCTGGTTGAATAGCTTTTGGGCACACTAAAATGAAGACTGGCATTGGTTGTTAAACAGGAACATTTCTATGGTTTAGAATAGCTTGGCTGGTTAGCTATTGTATTGACTACAACGGTAGAACTATGATCGTTTTTATCAGCAGATTCCAACTTGTCATGATCAGTCACCCCAATACTTGTCCAGATTTTGGAAATATCTGAGTCTGGCGAACAAAGGATGGACTGCTGTATATCACTCAAATTTATATTTCCCATGAAGTCACTGTTTGAAGTCCCTAAAAATACACTGTTGTCCTCTTTGTAACAATCATCAAGTTCACACTCTGAATCAGACACTTCACTGCGATCTTTTTTTGCTCCTGTTTCTCCTGGTAATTGATCTGAAATGAAGATACTATTTTCCCTAGTCATCGTCACTAGATAACATTGATAATACTAAGTCAATCTTGTGTTTTCTGCCTGTGTGGTATTCAATAGCTGTATTAATTCAACTTTGTTTTCACTAGAAGAAGTTTCCTGCAAAACAACTTTGTTGCTAGTATGCTTGACAGAATGTTCACTAAGTGTATCATCAGCATTAAAACTAAACTTTATATTCCTATCACTAGATATCCATGTACTTTCTGCAAAACAATTTATACATTCCATAAAATTATCAATAACCCTTCTCACTCTTTTTCCATTGCTGATCTCAATGATACCACTGGTCAAAAGTTCTGGTATTTTACTATTGCTATCAAAGTCAGATATTCTTGAAATTTTGGTTGGAATATGAGATACATTCTGCAACAGAACCGGGGAATCTCTTCGAGTTTGTGCGCTTTTACAGGATGGAGTATCAATCTGAAAAGCCAAATGAACCATTGTATACCTAATTTTAGTGTGCAGTGATAACCAATTTGTGCAGTGATAAAAGTAGAATGTGCAGTGATAAAATGTAAAATGTGCAGTGATAAAATATTAAAATATGTTTTGATAAATAGTTAATTAACAAAAAAATGAGGCAATGAGCAAAAAAACGAAAGTACTAAACGATATACACACAAACAGTGAATACAAATATGCAATGATAATCACAGTAAATCAGTAATTCATGTAAACAAAGTAATGACCCTCGCATCCTGATATTGCGTAATATTGGCGTGACTCACTCTCCCCATTCCCTGCATCATCTTGGCGTTGTGGTCCGAAGTCCGAACTGTTTGGCGTAATCGGTAATGGTGGTCAGAAATTTTCACGGCCGCGCTCCTGCCCGGCTAAACTTTTGAACGAAAATGTGCAGTGATAAAAAATTCTTATAATTAGGTATGAACCATTGTCCCAAGTAAACACTTTTCCATTGATAAGTGAATAATATGATCAATGCTATATAACACCCTGAAGAGATTTCTTGCTCTCACATTCGATCACATATCTAATAATTATTAAAATAAATTAGTAATAAATAATAGATAACTTTCATAAAGGTCTTCACTTTAAATATTCTTTTATGTGCATCTAAATGAGCTTTTCTCATTATGAAGCAGAGATTCGTTAAGAAGCAAAGAGGCTGAGCTCGGTATCGGTGGTGGAGGGTGTCGCATTCTGTAATTGTTGAAGAAGTCTATATCCGCTTTTTTTTGTATACGTTGTAATGTTATTGCGTTGTACTTTGTATGTATTATTTGACATTGTATCGGTTACTTTATTGTACATAATATTTAAAGGACCCCACTGAAAAATACTTTGGTGATATGGGTATCCCAGACACACAAACGAGGCCACAAAGCCTTATTAAGATGCACATAAAAGAATATTCAAATAGCGAAGCGCACAGATGATGTCGAATTTATATTGTTTGAGTTTATAATTTATTCTTGCATTTCCAACAAAAGAAAATGGCTCATTAGAAATCCCTCGAGATTAAATTTTGGTATGTTTGTCTGAGTTTTGGTCTATAAATAGTAACTGTGCGCTTCGCTATTAATCGCTATTATTAAAGTGGCGTATACCATTAGTGACTAACAGCCATTTCATGATTTCAATCTCGGTTAAGTTTTCACCAGATAATAATTACAAGCTTACAAATTGCAGTTAGTACCTCTTAGGAAATGCAGAAGCTTATGCATAAATTTCTAAGGAAACTAGTAACCACGCATTCTTAGGGACATTTGTAAATCTCCATTTGAATTTTCCACCTGTTTTGAACTAACATTAAACGTGAAAGATGCTTTGAGCTATTATCATAATATCACCATACAGAAAGAACAATGTCATTATACCAGTCATGTACACTTAGTACATCATCCTTATTCATTTGGCAATGCCGTATATGTTATAGCATGACAAAAGCACAAGAAACTCCATTTTCGTTGGATGAATATTTCCAAAATTTTAATACAAAGGTGCAGCCCATGCACTAGCATTATTACTCGTTGGATTGGCTGAGACGCTTTGACAGGTGGACATTATTTTCCCATAATAGACCGGTCCACCAAAATGCAACAGCAAACTTTATCAAGACTGTAAATTTTCCCTGGGATGGCAAATAACAACAAAAACAAACTTTAAAAATCCCACAATAAACTACCAGAAAGTAAACAAATTTCTTCCAGTATTATTATTTAAGGCCAAGTGAATGAAGAACACTCAAAAGCAAGTTTTACAGTGAACTATTCTGACAAAGTTTAAAGTGTCTATGTCATGTTTGAGGATTTTACATATTCGCGTGTAATCTTTGGATCGTCCCAAGCAAAGATGTTAAAAAGCAATATCTTGACTACCCTGCGAGCAAAGCCTTCTTTTCCTTATTTCTTCGCTGAGAGAGGGGAAGAGAAGTAGGCTCTGCTGTATTCGTGTTTGGCTTAATTCGTCAAAGATTTAGGACGAAGTAACCCATTTAAGACCCGTTTAACCGGTTCTCGTTTCGTTTTCTGCTCTGATTGGGATTGGGTTTGATATTGTAACCAAGCAACTGACATGCGTGCGCAATGGCAACCAGTCACGAATACAGCAGAGCCTACTTTTCTTCCTCTCTCTCAGCGTAGAAATAAGGAAAAGAAGGCTCTGCTCGCAGGGTATATCTTGACGTTCGAAAATGTCATCTTCATGGAGTATTTTGCTTGCCAGGAGAAAAATTGCTGGTAATTAGTTACTAAAGGTGTCTAACCCCTGCATATACATAAAAATTGGCCAGGTTGTCGTCCTCAAGCCAGAACAAGTGTTTCACAGTACGGGGTGTGCATGCGACCCGCTCTTCTTGTTTAGGAGGTTATGCAATAAGTGGGCGGCACAAACTGTGAATTTCAACTCCCAAGTAAGGCTCATGTCCAGGCAGTATCCATTAATACCCATGTTATATACACACTGCCGTGGGAGTTTGTGATTTTCGGTGTTCAAACTATTTGTTTTCGCAGTATGATCTGAGAACGCCTATGCACTAATGCATATATTCATTTTGACCTTCGTTTCCAAACATATCTTGTTTCACTTTCACTTTACAAAGAAAAACAGACCGTATTTCAATTTGCGTCATGACAGCGCTGCGACACATCTCGCGTATCACCTTTCAATTTCGCAAACAATACTATATTCTGCGAATCAGGCTGCCATCTTCACTGATTCTGATCTGCAATCAAGACCTTACCATTAATAATTTTACCTGCGTCATCATCAAAATCTTTGACATCTTCCAAAATTTACATAAGAAAAAAAAGTAATCAAATCAGTCCACACGTGGAAAATACTAGCGCTATCGATTTGTAGTCGGTCCAGGCGGATCCATGGACGTGGGTGAAGTTGGCCCGTTTCGTTGTCTCTTGCGGCTTTACGGGAATAAAAAAACAAGAGCCGAACATAAATAAATACCTCAACATGTATTTTAATAAGCAGGCTCTTTTCGGTATTTTTCGGTACTTTTCGGTAATCATTTGAGTCATTAATAAACGCTTCACTTAATAAGAACTGTAGTGTAATTACCAACTCTCAACTGCTCATCTGCATGCAGTGAAACATACATAGTATGGCACTCGGAAGTAGAACCACAAGTTGTCTCGGTTTTGTGTTTTTCTCTGGGGAATTTTGTTAAATGAACGTTTTTACAATTCTTTGATAATAACGTTGAACTGTAGTAATAGCAAAGCCCATGTGGTCGGCATACGAAATATCGATTTCGTCACGATCGATGCCGTTTCGTCATGATTTGGGGTGTGGCGTATTATGTTTCGAAAGCGGAAACAGGTAATTCAAAATAGCGGAAGTTGCTATGCTTTTCTTGTGCTTCATATATAAAGATCTATCATATGTAAACAGGGATTATTATCGGTAGCAAGCTCCAAGCTGAAACAGTAAAATTCTGATCAAAATAAAACAGATTGTGAACGTTGGGTTTCATTATAACAGTGATGGAAGAAGATAAAAAGTATAAATACTTATTTAAAGTTGTTCTCATTGGAGACGCATCGGTTGGCAAAACGTGTCTCGTTCGACGTTACGCCAAAGGATTATTCGTCGGTAGTCCAGGAGCGACGATTGGAGTAGATTTTATGATGAAAAACGTGAATACTGATGGCGAAACGGTGAAAGTAAGTCGTGAATTAACTGTGTTATCACCGTCGTGTTTAATAATAAATATTGATACATGTCTGTCATGTTATGTATTCCATTTGAAATATCAGCGCTTGTGTCATTAAAAATACTTCAAAAACAAAATGAAACCCTAAATGACTTGAATCACTGTAGGCTTTAAACACACCAAGCGAAGAACCGCATCTAGTCAAAATTAAAACTGAAAGACGTGTCAGTTTAAAATATTTAAAACTTCCTGATTGTTAAATAATGGTTTAATGGTTTAGTTCTCCAGTTTGTCCTGTGTTTATGACAAGCTGGTTTTGACAATGTTGACAAGCTGAAGCCTTTTAAAAACACTAAATCTTACACTTGTATGCTATTTTGAAAGAGGGATGCAGTAGCAAATTAAATGTCTTATCTGTAATATATGTGTTCTTTTCACCTAAGTGTGACCTACTTTAGCATAAAAAGAAAGCATATAAAAGACTTTTATTATAGCATGTTTACTTGCATGCTGTAAATAATCACGAGTTTCGACAAGCGACCTGCAGGGGGCCTGCAGGGTAAACCCCTACATTTATGGAGAATAACACGTTTTGAATTTTACATTATTTTCAAAGTGTAAAGAAAAGTTATATAAATAGTAGTCATGTCGATTGAAAATTTGCCTATTACGATTCAACACAAACAAGCTTTCTCAAACTAAAAGGGGTGTAGTAAGTGAAACAATTAGCTCCGCTTGAAATTTTCTTTCCGGTTTGGTGAAACTTGTCACTATATTGTTTTTAGAACAAACGATTATAACATGGGCGTATTTGGGGGGCAATTGCCCTCCCAAAATATCTGTAAAAGGAAAATTTGGGCACTTTCTGCTGGGAATTTCGGGATATTTCAATATGTATTGCTGTGAAATGTTCAAGCAAAATTCATACGTTAAACTAAGAGTGAACAATACGACTTAAAAATCAATATTTAACCCTAAATTTTCCAGGCAAAAATCCGGCCCCAAAACAAAATTGGGCTGCTACGCCTATGGTATGTAAGACACCAAAATCAAATACACAGACACTGAAAGGGTTATCATATGATAGAGTGAAGACAGGTTTAAATTGACGGGTGAAACATAACCTTTAATTTCCCATTTTGCTTTCAATGTTTCAGCTTCAGTTGTGGGATACGGCAGGACAAGAACGCTTCCGATCGCTCACTCATAGTTACTACCACAGCGCCCATGCAGTGGTAATTGTATACGATATTACCAATAAAAAGTCGTTTGAGAATTTGCAATCATGGCTTGATGATGTAGAGAGATACTGCAAAAAGGATGCAATAAAGATTTTGGTAGGAAATAAGAAGGACTTGAATGATAATCGCCAGGTAGATTTTGAACTGGCAAAGACAATTGGTTCTGCATCTGATATTGTAGCAATGGAGACGTCAGCAAAGGAAGATGACAATGTTGATGTTCTGTTTAATAGCATTGCCGCTGAACTCAGTCAAAGGTTGAGTAGTACGGAGTATGAGGAAAAAGCAATAACACTAGATAATATACCCACTATTACTATTGGAAACAACCATAGTATTGGAAAGGTACCATATAGTATGAGTTGTTGCAGATTATAATATGAAATCATCCTATTATTTCCAGTGACTTGCTGTATATAAATACCATTTAATTATGTATATACACTGTATTGAATAAAACTACATTTCCTGAATACAAAATAGCGTTGTTTGATTTAAGAAGCATCAACCATTAAATATATGAAATCAGTCTACTACATACAGTACTATTTTCTATCTGGAATTTCCTCAATATTCAATTATCTAATATCTAAGACTGTGAAAACAGTAATGGTGAGTCAAATGTACCATTTTGAACATTGTTGCCTTTTGTCGATTCTGTATCACTAATATTGTACTCACAGTTTTGATCTACGCTGAGATTTAGAAAATTCTTATTATCATTATTATATTCAGTAAATGTACATAAAGAATTGTTAAATATTGATTCATCAACAGTCTTAGATCTGGCCAGTTTTTCTTTATTGTCATCTGGCTCCATTTCACTTTCAAATGGGAGGGAGTCATCAGTTACTGTTTCACTCTGTTGAATTAATGAGACACTAGAAGATGTGCTAGCAGGTGAATCCTCAAGCAATAAGACTGAAGACACTTCTAAGCTCTCTCTCTTTTCATCAAAAGAAACATCAGAATGACTTGTTAAAGATGTTACGGTACATGGAATTAAGTTCTTATCCACATTCCTCAAACATTTCCACAAAGTTCCGGATTTCTTTTTGCTCTGCTTGACGTCACATCTAAAGGATGAATTCAGGTGTTTTGTTTTCCTTAATAGGCTGGGCTTCCTTAAGAATAATCTAGATTTACTATAATTATTTTGAAGTTGCGAAATTGGTGTTGATGATGAACATGGTTGAGATCTTTGTATACTTCTTGACGAGAACAGTTCAGGAGTACCAATATGCTCAATAGCATAGCCACTATCGTTACTACAAAAACCCTTATATGAACCTTGAACGTTAACAGTTTTGGAACATGGAGACCGGATAGCGGGATCAAAGCTCCCAACTTTCGAAGAACTGTGACATGTTCTTACATTTAGTTCACTGCTTTTTAAAATCCCTGGACCTATTCTTGCAAGGTAAACGACTGTTTTCATCGACAACATTTACACCAGTAAAAGACATCTCATCTGCCTTGTAGCACCTTGAACAGATGCGATTCTCTTCATCACACAACTGTGTTACATGTACCTCTCCATCATTTTCACCAGTCTTTTTTGAAAAAAACGACAAATTAAATTGAGCTAAAAAGGCATCCAAATCTTCTGATGACGGTGATTCAAACAAAGCATCATCTTCAAAATTAGAACTTGAGTTAGGAACAAAAAATTTGGAATCCTCTGCCTTACAGTTTGCTGTACCTGCGAGAAATGTAGCTTTAGAACTAGCTGCTTTCTCATCAACTGGAACAGTGCTAGTTGAATAGCTTTTGGGCACACTAAAATGAAGACTGGCATTGGTTGTTAAACAGGAACATTTCTCTGGTTTAGAATAGCTTGGCTGGTTAGCTATTGTATTGACTACAACGGTAGAACTATGATCGTTTTTACCAGCAGATTCCAACTTGTCATGGTCAGTCACCCCAATACTTGTCCAGATTTTGGAAATATCTGAGTCTGGCGAACAAAGGATGGACTGCTGTATATCACTCAAATTTATATTTCCCATGAAGTCACTGCTTGAAGTCCCTAAAAATACACTGTTGTCCTCTTTGTAACAATCATCAAGTTCACACTCTGAATCAGACACTTCACTTCGATCATCTTTAGCTTCTCTTTCTCCTGGTAATTGATCTGAAATGAAGATACTATTTTCCCTAGATTCATCGTCACTAGATAACATTGATAATACTAAGTCAATCCCTGTGTTTTCTGGCTGCGTGGTATTCAATAGCTGTATTAATTCAACTTTGTTTTCACTAGAAGACGTTTCCTGCAAAACAACTTTGTTGCTAGTATGCTTGACAGAATGTTCACTAAGTGTATCATCAGCATTAAAACTAAACTTTATATTCCTATCACTAGATATCCATGTACTTTCTGCAAAACAATTTATGCATTCCATAAAAATATCAATGACCCTTCTCACTCTTTTTCCATTGCTGATCTCAATGATACCACTGGCCAAAAGTTCTGGTATTTTACAATTTCTATCAAAGTCAGATATTCTTGAAATTTTGGTTGGAATATGAGATACATTCTGCAACAGAACTGGGGAATCTCTTGGAGTTTGTGCGCTTTTACGAGATGGAGTATCAATCTGAAAAGCCAAATGAACCATTGTCCCAAGTAAACACTTTTCCATTGATAAGTGAATAATATGATCAATGCTAACACCCTGAAGAGATTTCTTACTCTCGCATTCGATCACATATCTAATAATTATTAAAAAAATAGTAATAAATAATAGATAACTTTCATAAACGTCTTCACTTTAAATATTCTTTTATGTGCATCTTATGAAGCAAAGATTCTTTTGTATTGCAGACACGCAAACGAGGCCAGAAAGGCTTATTAAGATGCACATAAAAGAATATTCAAATTAGTCGCTATTATGAAAGTAGTGTACTATACCATTAGTGACTAACAGACATTTCATGACTTCAATCTCGGTTGAGTTTTCACCAGATAATAATTACAAGCTTACAAATTACAGTTAGTATATACCTCTTAGCTTAGAGGCTTATGCATAAATTTCTAAGGAAACTAGTTGCCACGCATTCTTATAGGGACATTTGTAAATCTCCATTTGAATTTTCCCCCTGTTTTGAACTAAGGTTAAAAGTGAAAGATACTTTGAGCTATCATCATAATACAGTATTATGACATCATGCAGAAAGAATAATGTCGTTATACCAGTCGTGTGCACTTAGTACATCATCCTTATTCATTCGGCAAAGTCATACATATATGTTATAGCATGACAAAAGCACAAGAGACTCCATTTTTGTTGGATGAATATTTCCAAAATTTTAATACAAAGGTGCAGCCCACTAGCATTATTACTCATTTGGAGACGCTTTGACTGGTGGACATTATTTTCCCATAATTAAGACCGGGCCATTACGAAATGTAACAGCAAACTTTATTCAAGACTGTAAATTTTCCCTGGGACAGCAAATACAAACAACAAAAAACTAACTTTAAAAATCCCACAATAAAGTACGAGTAAGTAAACTAATAATATACATGGCAAAATTTTTCATGATTTCTTACACTGCTAAATTCAACCGAAATATTTCGGCTGACTCGAGCGGGATTTGAACTCGCACCTTCGGGATTCCGGTCCGCCGCTCTACCTGTTGAACTATCGAGCCGCACAGGGATTGGAAGCGAGTTTTATCCAACTTAAGTGCACAAGATATTCTCCCGAAATTTGAAATTTGGATCTCTGAAATGGCATTTCCTGCATTCTGACAGTACTTTGAAGAAAGATTTAAACGTTTTAAATCGTGTTTTCAATAGCGCATTTCATCAAACCTGGAAGGTGTCAAATAAATTTAGGGATAAAGTGGACGTTTTATTATGGATTTTATTAGGGATATCACAAGGAAGCTAGACATTAGAAATGTGATTGACATTTTCAATGAAAAGCCACGTCGCATCCCACTGCAGCAAGGCACTAATTGAGTAATTGGCACCCCCCTGCACCCCCTTGGCCAATGGCCAGGGGGGTGCGCACACCCCCACCCCACCCCCGCACCCCCCTGTAAATCCATCACTGACATGAGAAATTTTTCATGATTTCTTACACTGCTAAATTCAACCAAAAAATTACGGCTGACTTTAGTCAGAGTTAATACAGGGCAAAATTACTTGCACTTGATTGGTTCCTTGATCAGCAGTACTTGCATTGATTAGTCGCTTTGTTACTTAGCAACAGTGAACGCACGAGTTCTCGTAAAATTAAGGTTCTCGTCGCTTCGCGACTTGGGCAATTTTGTAAAATTTTGAAAACACTCGTGAAATTAAACCTTCATTTTCCTCGACCCCATGCGATTACCAATACAAATTTCTTCCAGTATTAGGCCAAGTGAATGAAGAACACTCAAATAGCACGTTTTACAGTGAACTATCCTGACAAAGTTTAAAGTGTCTACTGTATGTCATGTTTGGGGATTTTACATACTGTATTCGTGTGTAATCTTTGAATTAATCCCGAGCAAAAATGTTAAAATGCAATATCTTGACGATCGAAAATGTCATCTTCATGGAGTATTTTGCTTGGCCAGGAGAAAAATTGCTGGTAATTAGTTACCGAAAGTGACGTCGAAAAAGGACTACCAAAGTACATACAGTATGTAGTACTCCGGGTGTATTGGTTTGGGAAGACCTGGGGGGTCCACCAGCCGTCCACTTTTCATTCTAGGGCATCCCAGGATGTCTGAACGCCCTTCTGGCTAAAGGCCTGGTACAGAAATTAACAAATTCGAATTTAACCTCTGGGATGTAGCCAGCAGAGAATGAGTGCCGGGTAAAAGAATCAAATGACACGATTAGGGGGGGGGGTATAAATTCGAACACTTTCCGGAAATCTAATAAATAGACTTTTCTTTGTTATGACAGGAAAGTATTTAAGTAAAGACATGTTAAACCACGCCGGGTTAAACCATGTTGACAAGCTGTTTCGGTACTTCCGCGCTTGATTAGATCAAAACTTTAACCTTGCTTTCAAACCGGTTATGGAAAACCGAAATCGTACTCCGCCGCTACCGTGTTTGGCCATAGTTAATATATTAACTATATTTCAGCTTAATATATCTCTGGTTTTCCACTAAAATGTGTATTAAGCTTGATTTTTTCCGAACATGACAACTCAGTGATGGATAATCAGATCTTGTATTTATTATTTCTGAATCCACACTCAAATTTTATTTATAAACTTATCAGCGGCGCCGGTCTAGACTGCGACGTATACTCCGTAACAGCTGCCTTTTTGTGACCAATGCCAAATAAAAATCGTGCAAACGTTTATCTGTTTAGGCAAAGTTCCGTACTAATCACGGAGCTTGATGAATTACATGCATTATTACATAACAAAGATGCTGCTCCACAGAAACTGCATAATGTGCCGGGCGCTTTCGGAAAAACTACTTCGAGTGCCGGGCGCTTATAGTTTGTGCCGGGCGGTGCCGCCCGGCGCCGCCCAGCGTAGCTACATCCCTGAACCTAATCCAGTCTGGGGCTCACGAATCTTTTCCTGTCAGAGTACTTACAGTAAGCAGAGCAATTTAATTTGTTTAATCAATAAATTTAAGGGAAGTATACATGGTTAGTAAAGTAAATAAATTGTGCGTGTAATATAATTAATTTAAAAGTACTTGGGAGGTTCAGGTTAGTTTTGCCCCTTGTGACTAAGATAAACTAAGAAACATTTTAGTGCAAAATCAGTGTAAGGTTCCATTGTTTGACAGATGATTTAATGTCAATTTAAAACCAAATTTTAATGTTTTTTAACAAAGCAAATTTTACCCCATACAGTAAAATGTTTTGAAAAAAGAGAACTAAAACGGCAATGTGAGCTTCTTCTTACAATGTGAAAACTTTTAATAAAGATGTGCAAGATATTTGCATTCATTTGACAAGTGTTTTAATTTACAACTCATAAGCTTTCAGGATTATCAATAAATTTTCTGCTAAATTACTAGGGAGCCCCAAATTAGTAAAAGGCCATAATATAGCACTGCACAGTACCTGCAAAACTCTGTGGCAGTCAAACCAAAGAATGCTTGTAGTGATTCACCAAACACTGTAACTCTAGCAATTCCACTACTATCTGCCACAGTTAAATTAACATAGTAACGGTATTGAACACTCTCCTTTTTATAATTTCTTTTACAGTGAAAGCACCACAGTCTGAAATACAAGCACAGTAAAAATTAAAAACAATTATATAAATATGGCACAATTATTTGAAATGTACATATTATATACTAGGGATGAACCGATATGTAGGGACATGCTGCAAATAAAAATATTGCATGCGCCCCCTGGAAAGTTTTCGAAATTATCGGATATTTATCGGTAGAAGCCGATAATCAGCAACTTTCAGGCTTATCGGTTATCGGCCAATAATATCAAATAATATATATCGGCATATATCGGCATATATCGGCGTTTCCGATAAATAACATGCTGCCCTGATGCTGGCTTTCGTCTAGTGATATTTCCTTCATTTATAAAAAAAAACACCAACTTTTCTGTTCCACAATGAAACTGTCAAATTTAATTAATTTGATTAGCACATCAGGTTCAACATGACGTTTTTCTCGCTAGGTGAGACACTTCCCGCAATAAAAATGAATGTTTACGAATTACAAATTTACGTCATTTACGGTATACTTTCCCAAATTAAATTTATTACTAGAGTACATTAAATATTGTAATCACGTTTCTTTTACTGGTCTATCAGTTCTTGTTTAATATGTTTTGCCAACGTTTCACCCTAAATTCAAGTGCTAAAAATTCTTGACGATATTTCAAATAATTGTGCCATATTTATTATAGTGTATATAGTATTTTTTTATTACACAGAAAATTCGAATACTGTACAATCATGTAGTATTAACTGTGTTACAATATTGTACTTGTTTAACTTTTTCTGACTACTGAGGGCTCTCCATTGGTTGACAAGTAAAATCGTCTGACGTTCGACAGAGTAAAATACTAAAGTCTGCTTTGTTTGAAAATGAATGATACGGTAAGCAAAGAGTTATAACCTGTACCTCCTAACTGACCCACCCAAAAATGGCCCTTTTATAATAATTTTTAATTGTCTAACACCAGTAACCAGACGATTAATTGCTTGTCAAAGGGAGAGTCCCCAGCCAGCCTGGCCCTACAGGATAGATGGGAATGGGCTAATCATAACCACTGATGATTAATCTTAGGTGCAACTGTGCAATTTAGTAACATAGGTCAACTAAAATGCATTTTGCTAGCAGCCTGAATGTCCAATTTAATATGATGTTTTTAGAGTTCAATCTGTGGTGTGGTTCCTGGATATTTTTTCTGTTCTTAGTGACTTTGTCTCATTTGGGGCATAACATGGTAGTCAAAAACTAGAATCTCCAGAGGGGTACCTAGGAGGTATAAATTTGGGGCATCCAGAACTACACATGACATTATGCTTGTGAATTTGTTCACTTGTTAATTGATTCATCCAGTATATTAATAATATACTAGATATAATAACAGGGGGCTACAGAACCCCTTCCCCATATCAGATTCACTTATCTCCCTGGGATAAGGATTGGGGATTGGTTTGCAACAAAAATCGAAGTTTTAAGAATTGAAATTAATATTAAAAAATATTTACCAGTTAATTAAAGCACTATTTAATTATAGCAGTTCTAAACAGGCAAGTTAATGTTCACTGTTTTTTTCCTCCATTTCGACCTTAGATTAACCCTTTCACTCACTTTATTATTTAATTTACTCTGTCTAACATCAGATGATTTTACTCATCAATGAGAGAGCTCCCAGAAAGTTGGGAGTGAAAGTGTTAAGTGTTTTGGTTTGTAAGTTGCTAATGTAATTATTTTCCACTGATTGCAATGGAAATACCATTTCTGACCATTAAATTGCAAATATTTCCTGTGGGAACATTCTCTCAAACAGCTTTTTTAGCCCCTGACCTGTGTCTGGCACTGCAATCATCACAATAGCATTAGCAACATTTTTGAATAACATTTCCAATTCAAATTGTTTTGACAACACACAACACAGCACTGCACTTTAGCAACTTACAGATATCTTATCAAAAAATGCAGACCTGTCAGGAATAATTAAATTGTTATTTGTCCAGTCACGGATCCCTACTGGGTTTGGTTATTCATCTGGCAACTATAATATTAGCACAATAACCACAATACCACTTTTGTGAATACCAATTTTATCCAAGCATTTCCAAAGATTCTTGCATAGTCTAGTGGTTACGGCATAGTCAACGCTTCAACAGTGTGCTGGTTCAAATCTAGGTCATGCCGTGCGTATTTTACTTCATTTTGTTTTTTAACATAATTTTTTTGTTGTTTTTTGTTTCTTTTCTACTCTCAGAAGAGTTAGGAACTTAGGATTAGGGTGGGTTAGGTTTAGTTTTATAACAAAACAACATAGTGCTGGACAAATAGCCAAACCCACTCCAAGTTCCATGACTGGACATATAACAACTTCGTAATTAAATTAATACAGTATTTCCTCAAATATGCACCCTAAGCACACCACACAAATAATTATAAGCCCACCCTTCAAACAAATTTCTCCTCTCAAATTTCACACTTAAAAAAAACCCCTCAAATAAGTGTCCAAAATTTTACCCTATTTGAGGAAATACAGTAATATTGGATAATTTAGATAATTTTCAATGACATTTTACACTTTATTTGAATCTGCATAATCATAGGTGTCATGTAGCAGCGCGATTCTGTTTGGGGGGGCAGAGATTTTTGCGCAAAAAATTTAGAGTGAAATATTGATTTTTACCAAGTCATATTTTTCAGTCTTAGTTTAACGTATGAATTTTTCTTGAACATTCCACAGCATTAAACATCAAAATTACCCAAAATTCCCAGCAGAAAGTGCCCAAATTTTCCTTTTTCAATGGCTAGTTGTTGTTTTCAGTACGAATGCGGAATGTTTTTAAACAAAACGACACATGAAACTGGTATACTAATGACATATTCTATACTAAGTTTGTGTTGATTGTTTGTATCCTCTTTGGAGTAACAAAACTCTAATATATGGTTTAATTATATTATAACGAAAAGTTTGATTTTAAATAATTTCTTGACTGACAAACATTTTAATTGTAAAGACAATGACCTTTACTCGCGGTGGCCATGTAAAAAAACATTTTGTGGGAAACTGAAACCTACATACCTGCAAACCACGCAAGGGCCTGGAACTTTTTGCCTCACTTTTTGCCCCACCAATGACTGGACTACAGAATAGAAATACAACCAGAAGTCCAACTCGTGTGACAACTTGTCCGCATTTCTTTAATGCGCATGCACGATATTTTACACCATCCCACGCCATCCTACACAATCCTATGCAAGGTCCAAACTGCCAGGGGAACTTGCCAGGATTGCGTAGGATGGTGAGGAATCAAGATGCACGAGGCGACATGCGCGAGGATAGAAACTTCAAAGGTTCCGACGCGAGTTGGACTTCTGGTTGTATTTCTATTCTGTGACTGGACGTTTATATAGCGTTCCAGGTACATGTATCAGATTTTAACTTACATCGAGTTCACTGTATATATATATATATATAAATATATATAAAGCAATACTAACAAAATTTGCAATAGTAATATAAAAACGAGGTGATTTCACTGATTTGATATATTAAAATTTACCTGTTTTCTTCTTCATCTACTTTCCTCACCTTCCGACGGCAGGTTGAGCAGCACGGATAAGCGTATAAACAGCGTACAGCCAGAACTTTAGCTAAGACAAAAACGCTCTTCATTGTTTTGTAAGATACCTTGGTATCATTATACCATACAACTGAGTCAGTCTGGAAGACAAACTATTTGTTTTTTTATAAAATCACAGTTTCGGCCATGCAAATGAACAAATATGGCGAAGTGATACACACGCGTGTTTGAAAATATTCTCGCGAGATCGTTTTAGTTGAAGAATAACCATTGGACAACAGCCTTCTTTCCCGCGATTGTTTAGTGGATCGTGCGTGGATCGTGGAAGTGTGGAACACGTGTTATAATGATCGAAAGACGAAATGACTCTGGAAATGATTGAAATGAATGAAATCAAAGTTTATAAACGGTTTATATAAGTTGATCATGATATAATTCGAGGCGAAGCCAAGAAACTTGTCGTCAGTCACTTCAACTTAAACTAGTCTGTGAGTAATTAATATTGCCTTGTACCGTAGTTGTATGTATAAAGTGTTTTAATTTTAGATACTGTATATACAGTACTTTACAGTATCTCTTGAGTGAGTCTGGAAACTGGAAAGAGGGGAAAGCTGGAAACAGTGGAAGCACTGATTTTATATTATTAAACTGGAAGTGGTACACGTATATTCACTTAAAGGCCATTGCCATATAAATAATAGCCTAATAGTTCTTCCTCAGTGTCTGTAAAATACAAACTCCTCAATTTGCTATATATGAAATGAACTATTTTAATGGTTT
The DNA here is from genome assembly GCA_035771165.1 of Paragorgia papillata. Taxonomy (NCBI): domain Eukaryota; kingdom Metazoa; phylum Cnidaria; class Anthozoa; order Scleralcyonacea; family Coralliidae; genus Paragorgia; species Paragorgia papillata. The sequence continues at coordinate 9,527,408 of JAWNZC010000322.1, read as the reverse complement.
TATGTTTGGCTTAACAGACTGCAATAAAACCATATTTGAAATTACAGACTCTAAGGCAGACTACTGTATACAGTAACTTGCATGCAGACTCCACCTTGTACATGTATAGACTATAGACCAAGGCAGAGTAAGGCCCAGAGAATTAAAGGCCTAGGGTAACTTTTGTTTGGATTAGGTGACCTACAGTAAGATGTCAAATTGGTGGGTTGGTATTTTTGTTAACATTTTGTTCAGAACTACACTGGCCAAATGACCAGCCATCACAATTTTTGTTCCCAATTTAACAAGATTTTGGTTCAGTCATTTTGGTTCATTGACTGGTGACCAGACTGGCCATTATTTTGAGCCCTGCTAGAAGTTTTTACTTGATGAGTAAAATTGTCTGGTATAAAGCCATGTTCACACTACCGATCTGGGCCTGGCCTGAACCTAGCCTTGGCCACAGAATAAGGATTAACCATAAGTCCGACTTGTGGAAAAAAGTGTCCCATTATTTTTATGTGCATGCGCCAGTCGGCCATTTTGAAAGTAAGTGCCCCCGGAAAATTAGCCTTCTCGTCCTTGTGACCCTCGGGCTCCTGTAATCAATTACTCTTGGCCGTCTTGTGACCTTTTAATTAACTTCATATTATTGTCTATATATATAAATAATATTTAGTTAAGTAAATAAGTAATTTACTTTAGAAAACGATTCTCTGGATACTACCGGTAAAAGTCCGTGGCAAAAAAGTCCTGCACTCACGAAGCTGTCGGCATAATCCAGAATTGTATAAACTCCACATTTGTTTATAGAAGAAGATGGCTAAAATTTTTGGAAATACGCATTGTTGAAATACATTGGGTACATATGTTGTTAGAAATTTTATAAGCTTTCATTCGGTATATACAGTGTAGTTCAAATCATAGTGTTACCTGTAACTTTTTAAAATGTTCAAAATGTTCTCACCGTTGACCATAAAAGTTTTAATATTTTTTCATATATTGAAAAGGTATGATCACTAATTTGCACCAAAAACGTTTTCTACTTCAACTAGAAAGCTGCAAACTTTTCCACTCCTTTCATATTTGAATTAGCTTTTGTTTAAGAAATATCTGAGGTTCATACCAGAAGTCTTTCTGAGGTTATAGCAAACACCAAAACAGCAAAAGGCAAAACAAACTTGAGAAATTCATCCATTTCAGACGGTCCAGACCAAAATAAAGTTTTTTTATTCTTTAAAATACTTCCCGGCGAGAAAATTAAAAGTTCTGACATGAATGGCACTTCACAGTATCCTATGTTTAATATGTTGTTCAGGGCTCCGGCTGTGCGTTTAGTATTTAAAAACAATATCCAAAATTCTATAACACTTGTGAGGAGTCCATTTCCCATCATATAATTCTTATTTTACGAACAATGGTGTGCACATTTTGAACATTTTAAAAAGTTACAGGTAACACTAAAGTTTGAACTATACACCGAATGAAAGCTTATAAAATTTCTAACAACATACGTACTCGATGTACTTCAACAATGCGTAGTTCCGAAATTTTTAGCCATCTTTTTATATAAACAAATGTGTTGGCATAATCGAGAAATGTAAAACCCGCTTCATGAGTGCAGGACTTTTTTGCCACGGACTCTTACCCGTAGTATCTGCATACTGAAGTTTTAATAACCTTGTGGTCAAAGAATTTTATTTCCAAAGAACCATTTTCTAAAGTAAATTACTTATTTACTTAACTAAATATTATTTATATATATAGATAACAATATAAATTTAATTAAAAGGTCACAATTGAATACAGGAGCCCGAGGGTCGCAAGGACGAGAGGGCTAATTTCCCAGAGGCACTTACTTTCAAAATGGCGCCGGGATCGCAGGCAGACATTTCGCGAGGACGCTTACATCAAAGGTGCCGACACTGAGACGGACTTCTGGTTAATCCTTATTCTGTGCCTTGGCCCAGATTTTTGATGGTGTGAACAGGTTTTACCTGGCCTGGACCTGGCCTGGACCTGGAAACTAGGCCAATGAAAGTAGCTGGCCTGAGCCTGGCCTAGGCCTGGCCTGGACCTCATTTATGCTGATGTGAATGGGTTTTACCTGGGTCCAGCCTAGGTCAGGCTGCATTGCCATGGTAATAAGTGCCCACGATAAAAACTGGTCAGATGCATGATTCAACAATTGAAGGGAAAATGATTATAATAACTTGCGGCTCTGCATTTCAGGACATTTTAATCATCTTCATTCATATTCATGGCAAACACTTGGTTGGATATCGAAACCAAGCTTCTTGTTATGCTTTGGAGTGATGCAAACATGCAAGCAGAACTAGAAAACCACAGCATACGGAACAATGCGGTATTCGAGAAGCTTGCCAAAGGCATGGTGGATAGTGGATTTAAGCAAAATGCTAAACAATGCCAGTAAAAAATCAAACATGTCAGAAAAAAATATCGCAATTATAAAGATAAGGATGCTAGATCTGGTGCTGGTAATGCAAGGCTGCCAAAATTGTATACACATATGACAAGCCTGTTTACTTTGGCCACCAAACCTTGGCCACGCAAGTGTGAACAGGTCACACTTGGTCCAGGCCAGGCCTGGGCTGCTAATGTAAACACAGCTTTAGAGTGGTTAGACAGTAAAAATAACAAAAGGAGCTGGTTTTGGTTCTTTGAGTAAGGCCAGTTAAAGAAATATTTCAGAATCTGTTTTTCATATGACATTATTTTTTTAGAAAAAAAAGGGGTGGGTGGTGGATTTATTTTTTGTTAGTAGTCTTTTTCGCTTTTAGAAAATGGGTTAAAGGCTGTTTTCCATTTAGTACACTTCGATCGCACAAACAACAGACGCTGTCAACAGCTATTGCTTGTTGGAAGTTAAACGTCAATTTTTTTTCAAAGCCTATTATGCTCTACGCTCTTGTCTAGTTTGCTTTACGATCATATCAAATTTATATAAAAATCTGGGTTACATAAAAACAAAGGGTGTGGTTGGCTTTGTGACTGTAGCTTTTGCACTATAATTTGCACTTGCAGTAGTGAAGAAAATATTCATTTCAACCGAAACTGCCAAAGAACTTTAATAAAGGAATCAGCATATTCTGGGAAAAGTTTGGAAAATGTGCAATTGTTGACCAAAAATAGATGATATACTGTATTCATGCACAGTCATCCTAATCAGCAAAGAATAGTTTCATGTCAATGATGAAGTCTCATGCTGTACATGTTGCTAATTGTCACTCAAAAGGAAATAATCATAATTGCATAAACTAAAGCCAGTGGCATACAGTAAATTAAAGCTACCAGGACCTTACTTAAAAGCACTAGATTAGTGATATACTGTTGGTAGGTCATTAACAAGGCTAGCTCTAGCCTGCAGGCCCTGCACCCTACTGTATATAAATCACATTTTGATAAGAGGGCTAACCTGATTTGCTGGGATCCCTTGCATGAAATTCTTCATGAAATCATCTCATCTCAATAAAGTAGGCTGAAGAACAGCATGAGCTACTCAAGTCGGATATGCATTTGTCTAGTACTTGTACTTGATTACTGCTGTACTGTATGCATGTGAACAAATAAGGCTGGAAACATTTTTTAAGTACTATTTAATAAACGAACAGGAGTGTTTTAACAGATATAAAGACACGAGGCGAAGCCGAGTGTTTTTATATCTGATAAAACACGAACTGCGAGTTTATTGAGCGGCTTCAAAAACGAACCACTTGGTAAGTTCATTGGCAGAGTAAGTTTGAAAAATAACCTTGTCTAAGCCGAGAAAATCAAAGCTAAAGTTTATGTAAATCAGGACGTATCTTTATCACATATAAAGACACTGATTAAACTTTAATTTCTTTTGAATTTTCCTCATGAATTATTGTGGGTGGAGTTAAAAATTTGCGGGCACATGTAATCAGTACAGTGCATGCAGTACTGACAGTACAGTACAGTAGTTGAACTTATAAACAGCAATTTTGATTACTTTTCAAGAGTTTAGTTTTTAATGAATTGTTTGTTATTCTATTTCATTATATATAGTTAAGTACATACAATACTAGACGTGCTTTTTTAAACAATTTTTCTAGCTAACATGGGATGATCAGACAAGCAACAACATTGTACCATATCAAGTTTTACTATCTTTGGAATGGATAAGTTATGTTATGGGCTCTTTGGGTAGCCTAGCTGTATTTGTTATATCTACGGCTAGTCTACCCAAAGTCACTGTTCATAGCTGTATTACCCGAAGAGAATGACTCTCATGCAGACATATTTATTTGTATTTTAAAATAGGATAATAAAATACCATTAATGTACAGAATGTCATCATGCCTGTAAGGCGTGTTTTTAGCGGAGTATCTACTGTATCACCTTTTTATTTTTTTGTTTGAAAAATTTACACTGAGTAAATTAAGGTCCGAAGAAGCATCTACATTTATATGTTATTATAATTTGCTTACATATTTGTAAGAATCCAGGCCCTCAGTATTGTGGGCACAATTACCTTTCAGATTCAGATCACATCGCACTTAACGCAGCTACAGTACAGACTGATTCACAAATTTTATTACAATTAACTGTTATTGATGTGTCTAGTAACTAGAGGGCAGTCAGGGCCTGCATATACCTCCGCCAGCGGGTTATTAGAGATGTTTAAAAAGAGAACGAGCATCCCGCTAACCAGCTAGCTCACGAGATTGCACTCGTACAAAAATTATGCAAAAATATTTGCATAAAATAAAGATAATGAGCGCAATCAAGCATTTCTTCTACATGGAGAATCTTGCGGTCAGATTTTTATTAATTTCTCATCCAAATTTTGACTAAATTCAACCAAAATTGAATGGATTGGTCGTTGGTCTATGGCCAACCCTTCCGCAAACTTTCATGAAAATCGTTGCAATAGTTTTTGAAATTTCCTGGCGATAGACAGACAGACAACCAAACAGACAGGGGTAAAAACCTAACCTAGCGGAGGTAAGTATGGTAAAGGTAAAGGGGAACACTTTATATGCACCTTTTTTTTTAAGTGGGCTATGGGGGATTGGAAGATATAAACACAAACACACAAGAGGAAGAATTGACCGGTTTAGAAGTACGTTTCGCTGTACAACAGCTCGTCAGTGCAGCTCGGAACAACCATAGATTGATATGGGAACAGAGTACTCAAACCACTACTCGAGTAGTGGGCATCGCCGAACACTATTGCCACCCATATATATCCATAGAGTGCTCAACCACATCGAAATGTGGGAGCATATATATGTTCAATCTGCAGACGTACGTTTCGTACGTATATTTTTTTATATTTGAACTTTTATTAAACTTTTATTATTATTATTATTATTATTCATACATGTAAATTAGAATAATGTATTGTACTTCTGTATATATTATAATGTACTACTGTATTTATTCAAGTATTCTACAGGAAAATGTTCTTGCTTGACGTTACAAAAAGGAAAGAATACGGACTCTATCACCTAACTCTATAACCTACTGTAACTTTCATTTAACTGTTATAATGTTTTATTAGCGTGCATTAATTTCCATTACACTCCTGAAGTTAAGTTCAATCTTATTAAACTTTTCTCGAAGAAATTGTTTAATTCATGATCCGTCTTCGTCAGGAACCAACCTGACAATTCTTCCATTAAAAAATCAGCAATGGTAATTGCTTCGATTGTGTTCGCAATTCTTTGGGCAGCCGAGCTGTAAATCTCGTAGATTTGATTCCATTCCAAATTGGAGGTCCCTCGTATTTTATTGCGCCACCGATGAAACCAGTCGTGTAGTTCCCTTGAGATTTTTATACTGTATCGTTGGATAGGAGGGGAAAGCCACTCATCTGCAAAATAAGATATGTGAGATGCACGATTGTTTGGTGAAGTTTGTTCGCCTTATTCAGCACTTTCCACGAAATTTTATATTCATTCCGCGCACTCACTCATGCCGTGGGGGTGCAACCGGTTTAAAGCAGTTCTGAGCAGTATAAACTGGTATAAACTTCTATGGCGCAATCTAAATTCTCGACGTACACAAATATTGTTTCTTTTAAATTCGGTTCAAATGAATCATTAGATTTTAGGCAATGACCGCAATAGATGTATAGTGCAAAGAAACGATTCATCTAGGTTGCATGTTAATCTCGTTCTAAGAAATTATCTACTTCGGGGTTGTGTTTTAGAAGGTCTTTACGATTGGAAGAGGCCGGAGCGTTTACGTAATCATGTCACGAACACTGGATTGTGGATATAGTCTGTTGTATTAGGTATTTATGTTGTTTCTGATAAAATTATTTGGGGTTAAATTTCTAAACAACAACGTATTTGAATACGTGCTTGGCGAGCATGGCACGCCAATGTTTAAATCAACAGAGAAACGGAAGAGCGATACATGAAGACATCTTTACTTACCTGGAGGTCTATTGGCCACCAACAACTGTAGAATTCTCATCCACTGCTGAAATTCTCGTATCTTTAAGAGCATGTTTACCGACAACTCGCCTTCAGAGGCTTCGAAGAACATGGCGATACAATCTAAATTATCAAAACTGATAAGTTGAGATTGTTCCATTTTTATCAACCATTCTGAAACTCCTTTGTCCCACACTGATGTCTGTATAGATCTGTAAAAGAAAACTTTGAATTCTCCCCGATGATTTTCGTTTAATTCTAGATATTGAATAATACTCAAAAGAAGAATTCTGTATCTGGTCCACGGTGGTTTAATTTTAATCGTATTTTCTTCCATATTTTTTGTATCTTCCTTCGTGACGCAGCTGGTTAGCCTGTAGCCTGCGAAAACAGACGTGTATTCCTTGCGTGAGCCCGTGGCTCACACCGCTGACGCCCACGCAAGGAACAACGTCTGCGTCACGACAGCAAAAATTCCATACTGATGACGTTATATGCCCAGAATCTGGGCATCTCCACTGATTGGCTGATGTGTTCATTTAATAAAAATTAGCATAATTTAACTAATTTAAAGATGGCGGTCACCAATAGAGATATTGATCTTGATAGTTTTAAGCGATGTTTGACCGATATTTGTCCAAAATTTAACGTTGAAAGTTTGAAACCAAGTCAGTTTAATGCTCTTTATAATTTTATGAATGGAAGAGATGTTTTTGTCAATACGCCGACCGGCTCTGGAAAATCGTTGGTGTTTCAGATGGCTCCTTTGGTTGAGAAATGGTTCAGTTGCAATGTTTCAAGCAGTTTATGGAAGAATGATGCGATCATAATAGTAATCGCTCCTTTGGTTGCTCTCATGCAAGACCAAGTGAACCAGTTAAATACTTTAGGATTGAAAGCTGCCTATGTTAGTGCTGAACAGGACGAAAAAATGATGAAAGGAATTGACAACGGTGAGTTCACTTTATGTTTTTATGTCACCTGAATCGAGCGTGTCCATTAACAGATGGCGGTCCTTGTTTGAGAATAAGCACTATCAAGAACGACTTATGGGGATAGCAGTGGCGAGGTGCATTGTGTTATGCAATGGGGTATGAAGAAAGAAAAACAAGTCAGCTGATGTGATTTGATGTGATCCATGTGTCTGTCCTCTAATAGATCATGGGAAACAACCAATGAAAACACACATAGCAACCAGGATATTGTGTGTGTGTGTGTGTATGCAACAGTATGTATATATATATATATATATTATAATTATACACTGTATACATACATACAGTATATATGTACATTTGATTTTGTTATTTTACTGATTTACTGCAAAGGGTTAATTTATTACTGTACATAACATCAATAGGTAATTCCAATTATTCCAATTTTATAGTAATCAAAATATGAAGATATTGGTAGATATGGATTATATACATGTACATACAGGCAGACATAGAATTACCTATTTGAAATAGACTGACTTACATGTATCATGCTGTAAGTAAGTACATGTACTTGTATAATTGTCATAATTTACTGAGCAGCCCTTCCTATAATGATATCTTGTTTATGTTTATTTATCCACTTGCAAAAATCAGCCATTCTAATACACTTTATACAGGATCTTTCATAATCTTTAAATGTCTTGTACTTTCTTCCTCTGATCTCTGTGAGAGCTTTCTCTTCCAGTAACTTGTTGATAATCTTCAATAGATCTTTCTCATTTGAGGTTACAAAATGAACACCAGATCTTCTCATTACTTGACAATCTCTATTCACATTCTCTACAACTTCTCTTGCTATTTTACGAGCCCTGCACACCCTGGTTACTGATTTTTCAGTTGATGCTGGACCCATTTTCCTCATTGCCTCTTTTAGATAGTTGTTATCGTGTTCAAGGTCTAAATCTAGAGGAACATTTTTGCCCTGAGCACCATGACTATTTACGGTACTTAATTACAGATCGATTCCATCTTTGACAATACGCTTGCCGATGAGTCAGAATAACTTGTTGTTGAAACTGTAGGTAAAGGCCCTCTAATGCATACTTTGCACTTTTACCACCATCAAAGTAGAAGTGCAACAAAAGAAATTTCCAGCATCGCATGATCCTGTCTCCATCTGCTTCTGCAATTGCATCTGTAAAGTTTAAGTATAACAAACCATGGTCAATTATGCTACACTGGTAGTTGTACATATCATCATGTTCACTGCTGTTTGACAGCAGTGACTCATTGGGTGGAGGTAATATGGATGATATTGGAAGTTGTTCTTCTAATATGAGCCCATGTTTTTCCAGCTCATGGTTTACTCTTCGTTTCCCATCATCAACAACATACTCATCAACAATAGCTGATGCCAACTTTCTCAAATAAGTTTGTTTAGCTCTCTTGTCTTGATTTGATAAATCAGCAGGGTAACATGAAGTAGTGGGTCTACCACTCAATTCTGTAAGCCCTAGAATCTTCATACCTGCAGTAATTATTCTTGCTTTTACAGACAGTTTGAGCATAGATCTGTTTATTTGGGGAATAATTATGATGGGTGTCACTACTGACATTCCTTCGGTTAATTAGATTCCTATCAGCAAGTAAGGTGCATTTGTCCTCAGCAGAACTTGTTGAGTATAATCTCTGGAATATTAACTAAAATTTATATTATTTTATAGTATTTTATATTATATTATATGTTATATATATGTTACATTTTATATGTTATATATTTTATTATATTGTATATCATATATTTATCTATTATACATGTATATTATCTATTATATTTGCAAACACAATATTATGACGGTGAGGATTGTCAATTACCTCATATGGGCAATCAAGTTCCAAGAGTTCAAAAATTTGGTGCTTGGTTTTCTTTGTAGCTGTTGCGATAAGAGCGATAAATGGAGTACCATCTTTTACTATGGATTTCAGCTCATACAAGCGGCTATACACATTGTGGAAAGCAGCCTGTTTTTGATTATTAGATGAAAGCCCCCATTGCGTAACACAATGCACCTCATCCACTGCTATCCCCATAAGTCGTTCTTGATAGTGCTTATTCTCAAACAAGGACCACCATCTGTTAATGGACACGCTCGATTCAGGTGACATAAAAACATAAAGTGAACTCACCATTGTCAATTCCTTTCATCATTTTTTTTATTGATTTATTTATTAACTTTACAACCATGAAAGAATGCAAATATACAGGAAATAAAAAGTGCAATACTTGAACATGATTGAAGGAATGATCAACAGGACACAAGTCCCATGTGAGGACCAACCCAACAAAAAAATTACATAATAAACGTTAAGTAAACACACGATAAAAAAAACCCAACATACTAATACACAAATTACATAAGAATAAAGATTTAAGAGCAACAACTTTTTTCGTCCTGTTCAGCACTGACATAGGCAGCTTTCAATCCTAAAGAATTTAACTGGTTCACTTGGTCTTGCACAGTGAACTCTGGTCTTGCATGACAGCAACCAAAGGAGCGATTACTATTATGATCGCATCATTCTTCCATAAACTGCTTGAAACATTGCAACTGAACCATTTCTCAACCAAAGGAGCCATCTGAAACACCAACGATTTTCCAGAGCCGGTCGGCGTATTGACAAAAACATCTCTTCCTTTCATAAAATTATAAAGAGCATTAAACTGACTTGGTTTCAAACTTTCAACGTTAAATTTTGGACAAATATCGGTCAAACATCGCTTAAAACTATCAAGATCAATATCTCTGTTGGTAACCGCCATCTTTAAATGAGTTAAATTATGCTAATTTTTATGCCCAGATTCTGGGCATATCAACGTCATCAGTATGGAATTTTTGCTGTCGTGACGCAGACGTTGTTCCTTGCGTGGGCGTCAGCGGTGTGAGCCGCGGGCTCACGCAAGGAATACACGTCTGTTTTCGCAGGCTAGTTAGCCTGCACCAGTTTCTGATTTATATGCCGACTAAACTTACCAATGATATCGCTCGTTGTCACGTGCCAAGTTTAAACATTTCTATTGGCTATGGACATGCATGCGGATGTCACTTTCCAATTTCCGGGGTAATGTGTGCTGCGCTTACCTACTTGATACATTCACCTTCACTGTGGCGGTAATAAAAGTCGCAATAAAAATATTGTTGCAATTCGGTTTCTCTGTCTTGCCAATTAATTTGATGAAGTTTGTTGAACAAATTTCTCCTTTAATTTTGATTTCCTTTACTGGTTGTTCAAAAAAATAGAAACCAATTCAAAACAGTTTCCAACGAATTTTATTAAATAAGACGCCTGGTCAGGCGTTCACTCGGGCTACTGCAAAATCGCATCATCCAAGGCAGTATTTTTAGAAGAACAATTGGATGTTTTCGCTTGTTGCATAGAATTGTTTTCCTGTAACCTGACGTTAAAGAAGAAGGCACAACAATTGCGTTCGACATCGTTTTCATATTTATTTAAAAACGGTAGCCCTTCAAAGCTGCTTTTGATTATTGATTTTTTTTTTTGAATTTTTTTGTTATTTTATCAATTATTAGTCAAACATTTGATTTTTTGGCATTTTTTTGGCATTTGATTTTCAAGGGGCCGTTTGCACTACATCTATAATAAAAAAGTTACCTAAACTTAAGTTATCTACTATACAAACAACAGTCACACATACAAAGTCAATAGGATCACAATATTACAGAATATTAACGGGAGTAACTATCCTGGAGAATTGTCTTAAATTGATTTAAGGAAAGATCGTTTTTTTACAGTTTTGGTTACTTGTCCCAAAACATTCCTGCCGAATAACTAATAATTTAAAAAAAAATTAGGGTTTTGAAAGTGCAAATTTAATGTTGTTACTTCGGAGCTGATTATGCTCTCAGGGTGTATATTATTGACTTTAACATAAATATTCCTTTGTTATATTGTCTTCTTTCTTTCTTTCTTTCTTTCTTTCTTTCTTTCTTTCTTTCTTTCTTTCTTTCTTTCTTTCTTTCTTTCTTTCTCTTTCTTTCTTTCTTTCTTTCTTTCTTTCTTTCTTTCTTTCTTTCTTTCTTTCTTTCTTTCTTTCTTTCTTTCTTTCTTTCTTTCTTTCTTTCTTTCTTTCTTTCTTTCTTTCTTTCTCTTTCTTTCTCTTTCTTTCTTTCTTTCTTTCTTTCTTTCTTTCTTTCTTTCTTTCTTTCTTTCTTTCTTTCTTTCTTTCTTTCTTTCTTTCTTTCTTTCTTTCTTTCTTTCTTTCTTTCTTTCTTTCTTTCTTTCTTTCTTTCTTTCTTTCTTTCTTTCTTTCTTTCTTTCTTTCTTTCTTTCTTTCTTTCTTTCTTTCTTTCTGTCTTTCTGTCTTTCTGTCTTTCTTTCTTTCTTTCTTTCTTTCTTTCTTTCTTTCTTTCTTTCTTTCTTTCTTTCTTTCTTTCTTTCTTTCTTTCTTTCTTTCTTTCTTTCTTTTCTTTTCTTTTCTTTTCTTTTCTTTGAATGTTTAATTGTCTTGATTTAACAATTTTGAACAAACAATCTCAGGGCTCAATTGAGTGTCTTACCAACCTAAATAAAATATTTACAAAAGTATAGATTAAAAGAAGGAAGTACACTATAAAAGTATTTACATCCTAGCTGACTTAAATAAGTTCTTTATACGAATCGATCCAAAAATGACCTCCTTCTGCATTCTCTTTAATACAGCCCTTGTTAATTTATCTTGGCCCAGCAGAACGGCTAACGAGTCTTTCAGTGATTTTTTATAGCCACCCATCACGTCCAGAAGAACATTGATTTGGTATACCTGTACATCAAATCCCTCGAATCTCCTCTGAAGCTCAACTCGAAAACTTGCTCGTTTTTTCTTCATCCACATTCTATGACTATCACCGTCTTCTGTTTCCTGTTGATTAGTACCATATCTGGTCTATTACCCTGTTCTGTTGATGTTATTACTTGACTACCAGAGGAGAGAATTGGCATGTCCCATAAAATTTCTACGTCCTTGGTCTTTGTCACAGGTTTGGGCTCAATTGCACTATTTGGAGGAGGAATAGTTTTAATATATGCCAAATTGTTTGCAATAATGCAAAATAAAGACATTTTAAGACATTATTGTGTCGATATAGATATTCCATCTGAGAGAGCCGCTCGCACCCAGACAAAAGATGCGATACGGTTTCTTGCTTCGATTCACATACATAGGCGGCACATATTGCTGGTGGTATCTTGCCCAAGCTTGACGCTGCAATAGACGCGGGTGGGGATCAACTGCTGTACAATTTCCTCCATGTCGGCCACTAACTACATCAGTAGGACATCCTTTCCACCCATTTAGCCATGGGAATCAATCACTACCATATCCCATTTCCCACCGCTGGTTGGTGTTACATCCAAGACATGGCTGATTTCCAATTGCTTTTCTTAATATGGTAATTCTGACTTCTCGAAGTAAAGACTTTATCTTTCTTTCATCTGTAACAACTTTCTCGCTACCATCTTTAGTAGTATATGTGATGGACCATTCTAGATTGCTATTTGTGCAAATGTCAATTCCTATTTGGCCACAGCGTCCGAGTTTTTCAAGTCGATATCAATATGGCGTTAAATTACCCGTATTGTTATAGTGATATCTCCCGCTGCGTTTCACGCGCCAAAGTCATGGATTTCCGGTCAATTTGCATTTATATCTAGAATTTTGTTTTCCAAGAAGGAAACCATTGTTTATATAGAAGGCTACGTTCATGTTATCTACTGACAATGTGAAAATTTAAGAACTGGATAGGGAGTATTACACTAATATGTGAAAGAATATTCTAGTATTTGCTGTTCGGAAGCTTCCTAGGATATAATGGCAGAAGCTAAAAGTCCATCACCAACGTTTACGTACGTCGCGAGTAAGCGACTACCGCCAGTTGTGGAAGGTGTAATAAAAGAAATTCAGAAGCACATGATGGACGATCTAAGTGATCGTAGCCAACCAAGAACTATTCCTACCATGCCAATAGAATTTATTTGTTCTGAAATTACTGATAACAAGAAAAAAATTGTAGATATTGCTGGTGAGGAAAGAAGACAAAGTGAATACCCCATGCAGTGTTACCAAATAATCGTTCCCTTTCTGATGCGTCGTCTTCAGTCGGGACGTACTTTGCAGCCCTCCTTATTTCTTTGGTCTGGAAACGTGATTTCACTTAGCAGCATTTGTTCCAGTCAATCTGATTTTGCAGCAATGGCTATCAAAAGAGTCGTTACACAAGTGAAAAATCGTTTTACTGGTGAAAGAGAGACGAAGATATTCGATTTCTCAGCGGATATAAAAGAGCTTCCATCGAAGCCTCTGAGGAAGTTTCTTCAAAGTCCTTTGGTTTCTAAACAGCCAACAGGTCCCTATCTAGTTTCAAGCCACAAGATGACCATCACCTGGCTCCGGAGTCGCTTGGATAGAGCTCTTAACAAGTATCGAGAGGTCGAGAAAAATGTCGAAGTAGTTGCGACCATCAAACAGAAAGATGGCGGGCCTTTGTTCTTACGCTTACACGTGGAGAAGAAAAACCACCGTTCCACTGACATCACCAAATATGATTTCTTGTTTAATTTCTGTCCTTCATTCCGATTGTCGCAATGTCAGTTAGTCGTTCCAGTATACAACAAGCTTGATACCATTCCATCAACCTTTAAAACCAGTGACGAACATTGTTTGTGGAAGAAAGTGATCAGATGTGACGACACCTCTCCAAAACACAAACACAACAAAGCTGACTTTACGGACAACTTCAGCCAATTACAGTCATCAAGGACTGCCAGTGAACAAAAGGTGGAACCAACAAAACCAGGAAGCAACGAGAAAGAAGCTTACAAAGCGTCGATTAATAGAATTCGTGGGATGACTTCATTTCAAGTTCGACAAAGCAAGCACTGTCTTAATCCCGCAAGCCGAATGCTCCTGGAATACTATTATCAATATGGTCATATTCCTGACAACGAAATGAGACAAGCCGAATCATTTGTTTGGGAAATACTGACATTTCTCAAAGCAAGTATTCTGGAAGATCGTAAACAAAACGATCCCGAAATTTTGGAGTTCGTGAAAAGTGGTAGTGTTGCTGAAAAGCTGAAGGTAGTCCAACCAGACGAATTTGACGTGATGATAACAATCGATTTACCACAGTCCACCCAGTGCTACACTTTTCTTGAAGATGACAGCTTTCCCACTGGCTACGCCATATGCCAGGTAAGACGAAGCAAATCCTTCAGCCGTGGTCTAAAGCGCTGCTTTCGAAAAAGTGACGAATTTAGTCATTGCTTGGCGCCTGAGCAGCTTGCGTTCGGCTGGCTTTACGGAAAGCTTGAACGAGCTATTAATAAGTACAAGAATAACAGCCAAGCACCTCCTAAAGCAAATCTGAAGTTGAGACGAGGAGGACCTGCCCTGTTGTTAGAAATTTACCAATCTACACCATCTGTGCTAAAGCTGCCGGAAAAGATTTCAGTGGATTTGGTTCTCGCCCTCAAGCTTAGTGAAGATGACAGTCGATATGCTGTAGCCAAACGTGCCAAAGAGGAACAGTTCTATAAGAAAGTGGTGAAAGAGCTTCAACCTACTGGTAAGGATGAGCACCAGAAAGGCTTGACCAATTCCTCTCTTGACAAGAATAGAGCTAAAAGGCAAGGAGCTGGTCCTGTGTATTCTCTACACTCTAACGAAGGTCGACCCAAAGCTTTAAGAGTTCAAGTGCAAGATACAACGGCGTTCGACACCAAAAGAGAATTGGCCCGAAAGAATCTTAAGTATCTTTGGAGAATTTCGTATTCCGCCCAGGAGAAGAGATACCTTGAGTATGTTAGAGAAGTGCAGCAGAGAAATGGTGTAGAAGGTTGTCAAAATATTTGTTTGATGATTCTGAAAACCATTTGCACACGAGAAATTCTCAAACGGGAGCAATCCGTAATTTGCCACAAGTTGAGTTCTTACATTCTGAAGACAGCACTGTTCCACGTCTTGGCCAAAACTAATTGGATAGAAGATTGGAAGATGAACAATCTTGCGGATAGATACGTGGGATTGTTGGACCAACTGTCAAAGTGGAAGGAGCTGCCCCATTTCTTCTTCAACAATGCATCCAGCCTGATAGCAGTGTTTCCCGATGATGAATGGTGCAAAATAACGACAGCTAAGAACTTGTTGGACGAACTCCATGCCACCTTGAGGATTCAATTATTGAATAGGTTTGTTCACATCGCGAATAGCTTCAAAGAGTGCAAGTTGAGAATGGATATGAGATCCATGCAGCTTTCTAAACGAGCAACCAATCAACGTTTTGATTACAACGCGTTCCTGACAGCCGTTCTGGGAAGTGCAAGACCAGAGGAAGTAATTCATCCGCCATTTGACAAATCTGCTAGACCTGACGAGGAGGGCAAAAAGTCGTTGGTAAAGGCTGAAGCTGAAGATAGAAAAGTTAGTAAGGCAGCAAAGTATGAACGGAAATCTGGGCCTCGTTCAGATCCAGGAAGAAACCTTGAAAGACCAGAAGAAGATGAAAAGAAATCTAGAGATCGCCAGCAGAGACATAGGGAACCTGTTATGGACTACTTGCTTGGCTTCCATGAACATGATGATGCAGATAGTTGTCTTGTAGATACTTATCTCCAGAATGATATTGATGATTACAAAGATGATGTAGATTTTTATGATTATGATGATTACTGTCAGGATAGTCCAGAATTTGGGGATTATTGGAATGATTAAGGTACTGGCAAACTTTTTGTTTTTGAAAATTGAATTTTGACCGGTTTTGTTTGCCAAATACTCGTGCAAACACAAAGTGCGAACTTAAATACGCCGTGTTTAACGTGCGACGTTTTATACTGTAGTGAAGAAAATCTATTCCACTGTCCACCATCTTATTTCGGCAGTTTGTAAATTTGAGTAACGTCATGACTTTTGTTTTGTTTTTTTGTTTGTTTTGCAGGATCTTGCAGTGTAGAAATTGAATAACCTCCTTTTCGAAGCACGATTATATACTTTAACTATGTCACGAATGTCTCTATCTATAAGGTGTGGTACATGTCGTGACAGTGGTGCGGTGGCTTATATGCATGCAGCTGCCGAGCAAAAGTGTTATACCCATGCAGGTTGGAAAGTCAGTGAAATAATGTTTATCCAAGATGGTGGACAGGTGAAGAAATTCATGAAATCCTAGCTTTTGCTTCTGACTCTGATGTTTGCAAGTTTTAACGTGAAAATAACAACATTCACGGCTTGCTATAATTGTTAATCTTTTTTTATTGTTTTAATTTAAATTGTTTAATCTCTTTTTAACCAGTTTATTGTTGTTGCTATATATAAACGCTATTATTAATGTAATGTAATTACACAGAACTATACTCACTATAATCTTTCATTCACTCTGAAGATGTTACTAGATTAGTAACGAAACATTTGTATTTGTTATGAATATAATTTGTATGCATGTTATTAGTGTTTTCATGATCAGCTTGAGTTGGTAAATTTTTTCGTATGTTTTTGCTGACATGTACAAGCTGTCGTAAGTTAAACTCAGAGAAAAACTCTGAGCTCCGCGATGGGACTCGAACCCACAACCTTCTGAATGCCAGCCGGACGCTCTCATTGGGCCACTGGAACTCAGACGTAAGACCGAGGTTTTTTTCCGATATTTATTAATTTATACGCCTGGGAACAAGTCAAACCGGAAGGTTGTGGGTTTGAGTCCCATCTGGAGCTCAGTTTAACTTACGACAGCTAAGTTTAATTTAGTACAGCAAACTAAACATAGACGGGGGGGAAATGAATATAAATTTTTGTTATGCGAATCATAGGCGGCGGAACCGGGGGGGCTGGGGGGCTAAAGCCCCCCCAACTTTGTAAAAGTGGAAAAAAGGGGGGCTGAGCCCCCCTGCCTTTGCGCTGAAGGTAACGGTTATTATACGTTGAATATTTATACATCTTTGATATACAGCATTTTGAAAATTCCATATCACTGCAGGGTGACAATCCTGGTGAAAATCGTACCGTGTGATAGTCTCCTTCGCAGCCGTCAGTTCAGGTTCGTTCTCACTCCCCTCAACTACCGGCTGCTTACCCGAGCAGCAAATTCCTTTCCAAATGTTGACCAATCAGAATCAGACTTCCAATATCTGGAAACCTGACCTTCGACCTTGAGGCTTGAGCTGATCGTTTGAACCATATGTTTGAACCATTGAACAAATTTTTCGAAACTTTTGCTAATTATAGTTTAGTAAAAATTTAAACAGAATCAATAAGATGATGTTGTATTAACTGTGAATTGCAATATGAATACATGTACATGAAATAAAGTTGAAAGCGCCACTGCCTGGAATATGAAACTGAATATAAACATCGAGGTTGCTACCCAGACATGGCCAAACATCCCGTAGAATTTATTGTCCGCTAGATATATGTCGCCGACACTTGTAGATTTTCTAAAGCTCTTCGCACAGATTTATTTACACGACCAGCAAGAACATATTCATGATACCATTCTTCGTAAATTTTGTGAAGCTCTGAGCTATAGTAAGCGAAATATTAGCTTTCAAGTAAACTGAATTCGGGCAGTCGGCCAGTCTCTTCAGACATTGTTAATAAACACCTTACAATCTCAAATTTCTCTTAAACGCTCTTACGCTTTACACTGACTTTCATACTTATTTGTTTGCATAGGCAGCAAGAACATAGTCAAAACAATATTCTTCGTAAATTTTGTAAAGCTCTGAGCTATAGTAAGCGAAATGTTAGCTTTCAAGTAAACTAATTCAGACAGTCGGTTCAGACACTAAACATGCACCTAAATATTATTTGAGCTTTTATTTACAATCTTAAATTTCTCTTAACGCTCTTACGCTTTACACTGACTTTCAACGCTTATTTGTTTGCATAGGCAGCAAGAACATAGTCAAAACAATATTCTTCGTAAATTTCTTGAAGTTCTAGGCCAAACTTTTCAAAATATTAGCTTTCGACTAAACAAATTTACATATAACAACACCATGCAGCCCGGACGGCTTTATTTAGCACGACAATGGTGTAATTTCATTGGTCCATGTACACAAAGGGAATGGAATGTAGCTCTCGGGTGAGCAGACGTTAGTTTGGGGAGGAAAGCGAGCCATAAGAACGTCTGCGAAGGAGGCTAACCGTGTGATGGCTCAAAACTTATTTCATGAAGTACTCCATGTATTAGCATTTGATGACTGCTGACCAGAAGTATTATGAATGAGCCATATCAAAATGCCAAAAAAATGAAGAATAATGAAAAATTGTTGTGGGCGGTAAAGGTTTTATAACGTTTAGGATTCTGTAAAATCTTCCCCCAAAACGCAGGAAATGCCATTTCAGAGACGCTAGATTTCAAAATTTTCCGGGGGAGCATGCCCCCGGACCCCCTAGAATGCCCCCGGACCCCCCTAGAGGTTTCTCGCCTCTTCGGTGCTCGAAGTTCAGCCCCCCCAACAAAACCTATCTTCCGCCGCCTATGTGCGAATAATAGTACTTAGATTATTTGATATTTCTAAACAGACTAGTTTCTTCAATATATAGACAATTAACAGTACATGAAGATTTCGAATAATTATTATAGGATTATTGTGAGTTCACTGTCCTACAATAGTATTAATAGTCATTAGTAATCATTCGAAATCGTCATCAGGTATGAAGACTGTTGTCTAGATATTGAAGAAACTAGTCTGTTTCGAAATATCAAATAGCCTAAGTACTATCATTCGACCTTCAGCTCCCAACTTGACCTGTAGCTCAGTTAAACCGAAGGTCGCGGGTTCGAATCCCAGCCGGGCCAAGTAGAGTTTTCTCTCTACTTTGCTTCGTCACTCGGAGTAACACCTTAATATTATGCCCCACCCGAGATCACTGACTGTCCCACAATAATCATTCGAAATTTCATTATTATTTAAAATTGTGTGCTGTGACTAAAGATTAGAGGTTTTTTAATGTGCTTAAGTAGGCAAATTTTCTTTGCAAGCCATATAAGTTACAATGCTTGGCACCCCCGTTGTAGGGAGGCACTTGCACGCTTTAGAATTAACCACTTGATGTGAGTATTTGGAAAGCGCAGTATATATACATGTACTTGCTGCAGGTTTTTTATGTTTGAAAGAAAAGTTATGGTTGTTATAGACCACTTTCATAATAGCGACTAATTTGAATATTCTTTTGCGTGCATCTTAATAAGCGTTTCTGGCCTCGTTTGTGAGTCTGCAATTCAAAAGAATCTTTGCTTCATAACGAGGCCAGAAAGGCTCATTAAGATGCACATAAAAGAATATTTAAACTGGTGGCCATTATGAAAGTGGTCTATACGGGGTTTTAAATTCATGTTCTGTCATACCCGCGATGTAGATTTTTGTATCGTGATCCGGGGAAGTGACAGTGGCTTGGTAAACCATGCATGTTGTGGTGTTTGATGATACTGGCCATGTTATTCATGCTACTGTATATGACTTTGGTGGTGTTTTTGTTAAAAATCTTGTGAAGAACATAATTTGGTGTGGAAAAATGCTTATTGATCAGTAGACTGTACTACAGTCCGTTTTAGGGGCTGGGGGCTGGCGAGGAGGTTGGCCACAACATCAATTAGGGCAAAGTCTTTAAACCAACGACAACCCCCGTAAGAAGACTTGCAACGGCCTGAAAAGCACAACCTGCCCACTTGCTTGTCGATCTGACAGACAACCTGGTTTACCAAGCCACTGCCCCGGATCGCGATAGAAAAATCTACATGTACATCGTAATAAGGTTTACATTATATGGTCAATGTTTATGTTTTTCAGTAGTTTTATTTGAATGTCGAAATTTAGATTACAAGCAGCAAAACCAAAGTAACCGACTTTCGACATACTACTTCAAACAACCAAAATACTTTCAGTTACCGTAAACACTGTCAAAGACTTTTTGTTGTTGTGGTGATAAATTTATTTTCATGATCATCACGACACAGGACCTCTTTTAAGGATTTTTCCGGGGGGACGGCGTTCGCAAAAAGGGACTCTTCTAGGGGGTCCTGGGGTATGCCCCCCGGAAATTTTTGAAATTTAGAGTCGGAAATGCCATTTCCTGCTCAGTTAAGAACACTGAAGGTCATAAAATGTCATAAAAACTAGTTAAAATACACATTTCTCACTGTTTCGCTTTGTGTCAGAACTCATCAGCATGTTCACTTTCAAATATAATATGGAAAATGTTGTGAGGAACTATAAAAAGATTTTTCGTCACCACACACACCTTATCAAAATAAAAACTATTTAACTAATATGAAGATTTATCTATACCTTTGTAACAACTGAAACTATTCATGATCAACTGACTTGCTTATCCATACACATTTTATCCTGCAGAGGCAAAAAGGGACTTTTACTGGGGGCTCCAAAATCAATTCGTGGGGGGGGGGGGGGGTTCTAAAGAGGAGACTGGGGGGGCTTGACCCCCCAGTTATATAGTTAAAAGAGGCCTTGTCACGACATCGAACATCATGTTAGCTTGAATTGCTTAATTTTCTGATTTCTGTTATTTAATTTCTGTAATGACTGTTTTTTATATAAAGGCTGTTTTCCACTAAACGATATTTTCCCATCGAAACAACTTTTTCTTTTGTCTTGGCTAATTAGTTCCACCTGGTATCAAACAGAGTCATATAATAATAAGTTTAATATATACAGTCTTGAACTAAATTTTATAAAATTGTTAGCTTCAGCACATGCGCAGAATATCACATATCCCACAATGATCACCGTCCCTTTGATTAATGGGCTTAAATAATTTCTCGGTTAAGGTAAGTATTGGCCAAAAGGCCGTGCCTTCCCAATTTTAAGCAAAAACCAAAAATCCCAAAATTCAAAATCGCCACCTTCGCTATCTCTTCTCCTGGGAAAGGCTTATGGTGGAGAGATGTGAAGGGGCACTTTTCTTTCAATCATGTTTACTATACGTACGCATACCGGAAGATTGGAACACTGTAGTGTTAGAAAAAAAATTAAACTGACTTCCCGTTTGACGAGTAAAATCGTCTAGTGTTTAATACACAATAGCCAGAATTAAAACAATATAAAAAGTCGGCCAACTGTAGCAGTGAAAGAGTTAAATCCCAAATGACTTCTCAGTTCTCATGACCAAAAATGCAGAAAATTTAGCTTGCATCTGATTTCTGTGATCTAGAACACAAATACATAGTCAAACCGAATGCTCTTTCCCGCACGACCTTGCAATATAATATTGACAGCAATATTGGAACGGCACAACGCGATTTCTTGGCAAGCTGCTAGAAATCGACATTTTAAATATCGAACTTATATATAACTTAGACTAACTTCATACCGTATTTAATATATAGCAAAACAGCTACATGTATTGCCGCTGTGGAGTAGTATATTTGCAGGCTCAACATGGTGATTGCAACCGATATTCAATATGGCCGAAGAAGCTGATCCGTCTCTTGTTGAAAAATTTGTAAGTATCACTGGGGCTTCAGAGAGTAGAGCGCAAGCTCTTTTACATGCCTGTAATGGGAATTTAGAAATGGCCATTGGTATGCACTTAGAAGAAGCCGTTGAAGAGACAGAGTCGTCCAGAAGTCATCTTATTAATCAATTGGAAAGTGCGAATCATACAAATACTGGGTAAGACGGCATATAAACACTAGACGAACAGCTTGTTTTACTTGGTGGTGATATTTTCTAAACTCTCACTAAATATTTAACTATTTTAAGTGTTCTGAATATTGGTACACATATAAATTTTGTTCTTAGTGTGCACTGTACATGTAAATCATGTTGAATCAACCCGGCCTATGCAATCGACAAAATCGATAATCGATATCAATCAATAACTGTCAATATCAATTGATTGATTGATATTCAATTGATTGATTGATATTGATAATCGATGAACAATTGATGGAGTTTTTTGTGACTATCAATTGCTATCAATTATCAATAGCAATTGATGAACTAATTGTGAACTAAAGGGTTCAAAACAGAAACATTAATTGCTAAACAAAGTCTAAAACGTGGAGAAATTTTTGGAATAGAATAACAACGCATGAGATTTTTGTTTTTCTCCTCTTTTCTTCTCCCTTGTATGCTGTATCGTACACCATGTGTGTTTGCCCAGCTGTCAACTTCAATTTAATCTACCCATTCAGTGAGTGCCACCTGCATTATTGTGGCACAAAAAGAGTTTCAAATTATTACATGTTGCAATTTGTATAGCACCCAAGTGCTCAACTGTTAGGAAATTAAGCAATGTTGTATTAACATTTAGTATGTTTAAATAAAACATAATTTTCATGGTGTGTAATGGAAGAATACAGGAAAGACCATCAAATGCATCAGAGTTCAGCTCTTTCACAATAGTTGCAAGATAAGAAAGTTTTCTTGACCCTCATCACTTCTGGCCAATGAAATGAGGGTGAGAGTCAACTCATATATGTATTATAATGTCATCAACATTTGGCATCATGTCAGTCCTATACAAGCCTTGAATTTCAGTGAGGGCATCAAGGACATGTCCTCCAATAATCATCATTTGGCCGCCGATAGGGAATTTTTCCCCGTAATATGTAGGACACTTTTGTCTGCCAATGGAATTTTGAGTTTTTAAATTTTCCCGATCGATCGAACGTATCATCGTAAGAAAATAGAATAGCCCAGCCAATGATTGAATTATCAGTGTGTAAATGTTTTGGTGGCCATTGCGGGATCAGCCCAGAAATTCAGCCTGGAAATGCAGGCACAACTGCACTAACCACATGTTCAAACACTGGTGGCCATGATTGTGCATTGACATTAAAATATGCAGAGGACATTGTTCAGTGTCGGAGTGAAGCGATGAAAATTATTTTGAATAATGAAAAATTCATGCGGTAGTTTCAGGCCCATGCGGGCGGTGGACGGTAAACTGAAACCTCAATTCCATTGGCCTTATTGTTACCATAATAACAATCTTCCAAAATAAAATGTAAATAACAACAAAAATCTATTTGCCGGAATGTTATTAATTTTACTGGAGAATTTCATGAACATTACATCACAAGAAAAAAGCAATGGTTAGTCCAGTACGCACTAGTTACATGTATAAGTTTCCAGTGCTGTGAGTAACTTCGTTACAAGTAACTAGTTACAGTAACTAGTTACATTTTTAAGTAACTGTAACTGAAACTAGTTACTTTTTCTGAAGAAGTAACTGTAACTATAACTAGTTACTTTTTGAAGAAGTAACTATAACTAGTTACTTTTTTAAAGAACTGTAACTAGTTACAATATTTGGTTAAAAAATGTGACTAGTGTAGTTACTGATATTCAGTTGAGGATGTCATTCTTTCTTGATAAAAATGGTTTTGATATAATAATAAAGGTACAGTATGTACACATTTGACTATTTCTGCTTAGTGACAACTATATTTAGGCATTTAGCTGTAAAAACATAATTATGGTACTGGCATCTAAAAACCAGTAATTTCTTTGTTGATTCTAGTAACACGGACAAAGGAATGTAACTTTGTAACTAGTTACAAAATTTTAGAAGTAACTTTGTAACTTTAACTAGTTACTTTCTTTTCATTGTAACTTTTACCGGTAACTAGTTACTTTTCTAACGATGTAACTGTAACTGTAACTAGTTACAAAAATTATGTAACTTTTACAGCACTGTAAGTTTCATCCCGGACAAGCAGAGAGAGCTCTTCGCCGTGACCTTTGGTTTACTAGTCTGATACTCTACCAACTGAGCTACAGGTCAAGTTGGGAGCTGAAGGTCGAATGATAGTACTTGATATTTCAAAACAGACTAGTTTCTTAGTCATTCAAAATCATCATGTATGACTCACTAGACTGTTGTCTAGATATTGAAGAAACTAGTCTGTTTCAAAATATCAAATAGCCTAAGTAGTACTATAATTCGACCCTCCCCGGGTTCAAATCCCCACTGGGCCAAGTAGAGTTTTCTCTACTTGTCTGGTATGGTTTGTCAGTCACAATAACACCTTAGTTAGTATTATTCTCCACCCGAGTTCACTGTCCCACAATAATCCTTCGAAATGTTTAGGTTTTTATATGTAGAAACTGTATGGAGTCACCTTCTGTAATAGCTAATTAAAATAAATAAAAAGGAGGATGCAATAAATGTGCATGGCCAACTGCTACTCTAAAGATGTTTTATTGATAGGAGTTACAATCCAGTGTACAGTGAACTTTCGTTGTACAACAGTTCAACATCATCATATCTTCCTTTTTATTATATTTAGTACTCTTTTATTCAGCTTGTTAGTCACTGTAATACGTTTTGTAATTTCCTTTTATTAGGGAAGACAATGTAAGAGCACCAATCCCACAAACAAGAGGTGTGTTACTTGAAGGACCATACAGAGGTACAAAATAATATACATGTACAGCTAAGCTTATACTAATATACTGTAAATTTATCTATTTGTATGGCATGACTGATAATATGGGTATGTACGAGTTTTGGATGTATTTTTTGAGGTACCAGTATGAAGAGGCAAAGAACAATGTGAGAAATGATTTAAAAATGCTGGGCAGTATAATAATTACATGTCTTATCATGTTTTACCTTTGTTAAAATCATTGCATGCAATGAAAATACCAGGTGGGAAGTGCAATCTTGTTTATGAAAATGATAGCTCAGCAAGTAACTGAGGAAAACCATAACGAATGCATAATATTTAAAAAAAATGTAGTATCTACTGTGCATTTACTAGCTCAATAACAAAACCTTAACTAGTATTAAAATTGTTTTGACACAAAAAGTGCATAAAATTCAAGGAAGGAAGGAAGGTGGGTAGGAAGGAAGGAAGGAAGGAAGGAAGGAAGGAAGGAAGGAAGGAAGGAAGGAAGGAAGGAAGGAAGGAAGGAAGGAAGGAAGGAAGGAAGGAAGGAAGGAAGGAAGGAGGGAAGGAGGGAAGGAGGGAAGGAGGGAGGGAGGGAGGGAGGGAGGGAGGGAGGGAGGGAGGGAGGGAGGGAGGGAGGGGGAGGGAGGGAGGGAGGGAGGGAGGGAGGGAGGGAGGGAGGGAGGGAGGGAGGGAGGGAGGGAGGGAAGGAGAGAAGGAGGGAAGGAAGTAAGGAAGGAAGGAAGTTAATTGCTTTGATCACATTTTCTCCACTCAACTTTTGTACTCCAATTGTACTCATTACCAATTACCTTTCCTTTCATTTCATTTCCCGCTGTTTGATTTGATCATGAAATTATTATTATTTTGAATTTTTCTATTATTATGATTTGAATTTTTATTATTAGGGTATTTGGTTTCTGATAGCCACTTTTGTGGTGGCCAGTGGCTTGTCCTATCAAAATTTGTTAAGTTATATTTTTATGCATTTCAACAAGTAGAATCCTAAAAAAATAATATCAATCCTCTTGGACCACTCTACATGTACTTAACACTTTGCACAGCAATATCTCACTTTCCATCAGTACTGTTTTTTTGCATGAGTCTCACTACCCATTCATCATCTTTATGCAGTATCAGCTTCGCAATTTGTTGTTGTAGTTTATTGATACCACCTAGACTCTTATTACCAGTGGTACTATCTCAACATGGAATCCAAGTCGCTTCTCCCTTGTTTCAAACGCTAGCTGCTGGTATTTGTCCACCTTTTCCCTATGTTTTAATTCAATTTTCTGTTCCTGAGGACAAGCCACATCTACCGTAGGTACCAACCAAATTTGCTTCCCATCCCTATCTTCAAGTGTGAGATCTGGCCTCGTAGCTTTATTATATTTTCTCATTTTGTTTTTAAAATCCCACACCATCATACACTGTCTTGTCATTCTCCACTACATGGCCTTTCACCCATCGCTGTTGGTACTATAATGTTCCTCTATAATCCCATGTGTTGAACTGCTAACACCATCAATGCGTTGTTGTCTCATCGTACTGTCCTCATAATTTACATAATGTCGATTCAACATTTAGTTTTCTCATATTCTTCAATTTCCTCGTCTCCACCATCTGCTCTTGCATATTTATTATCGCTGCTGTCTTAGAAGTCTGAACTAGAAACCAGAACTCTGCAATTAAGAGTTCTTATCATGTTCCAATCATACAATTCTTGTTCAGTTAACACTTTTACTCTCCTTTCCATCTCCAGTACAACTCTTTCTAAAACGTTTTCTTTCTTGATTTTTCCAGCCTGTTCTACTCCTAGAAATTTGTAGAACTCGTCTTTTTCTGGGTCGAGCGCTCTCATCCATTCTTGCAGTACAGTACTTCCATGCCATCTCCTTTCACCATCTTACCATAGACGATTACCATCTCAGCACACTTCTTGACTCCGTAACATGCACCTGTATCGTAGCTAGCTTTAACAAATCATCTCATTTGCCGCATTCTACTCAATGTTCATGGCTTTCTTGGTACGCTTCACTGTACGATGTTCAGCCGCTCCCATCTTATATCCTCTCGTCTCACTGAGATGAAAGGGTTATTAAACAGTGTGTATATCTACATTGAACTATAGTGAATGAAATATTGACAGTAATTATTGTGAATTTTATTTTTAGCTAGCCGTCCAAGACGACGTGGTAATCAATCAGTATTTGATACCTTTAGAGATTTTCAAGCTGAAGCCAGTATGTATAATGTATTCCAAATTCTTTATTTAAGAATGTCTTTATTTAAGAATGTCTTTTGGAGCACACGATACTGTAGAAATACTGTACAGTATCTTATACGGTAAATAGGGTTATCCAATCATTAATAATCATGAATATTATAAAATTCAAAACAAAAGGTGTTGTAAATCTCAACTTAAACAGTTTACATGTATTGACTGTATTGAGTAAGTCGTATTCGATATTCGCGCCCGAACTGTATGGGTCCGTCTACAATGGCGCGCCTTCTACTGTATACTCGCGTTATAAATGTCCATACAGCTCGGCTGCTCATTGTATATATGTATTACGTAAAATACCCATAGTTCATTTTTGACATGAAAGTGAGCTCGCTTTTTTCCAGCTATTTCGCAGTTGGAGCTTACAGTATACAGACTGACCACTTAGACCACTTACACTTATTCTCTTGGTGAAGGACAAATACTTACCGTAATATAAACTATAACATTTTCATTGTTTATTTGCTCTGTTGAACTTGGGAACTTTGAAGATATTTTTCAGATCTACTGTTCTGACGTCATGTGCAAGAGGTCTGTTGAACGACCCTGGCATACCAGTTGTTGCCCTTCCCCAAATTTTTAGTTCTTGTGTTTTCGATTATTGTTTGAGAATAACTTGTGAATTTCCAGTAGAGATTTGAAATTTTCTAGTATATTTAAATGGTCGCATGAATTATTGACCAAGAATTGAATAATGGAAACAAACTCGTCACAGCTGGTCAATGGTGATGGGCCTCGTGGATCCGTACTGCTATTTAAAATGTAATGTACTAAAATGGCGTACACTAGTGTACAGTATACAAATACAATTGCTTTTTTACCATCAAGGGAAATTTGTCCCACCGTACTGTACACAAGCGAATAAAAATTGTCAAGGGAATTTGCCATACCGCTTTTTCTGCGCATGAATTTAGTTTATAGAAATTTTTTGTCATCTTGTGTCATGTAGGAGAGCAAGAAATGGAATTATCCGGTCGAGCAGGAAAAAACAAGCGCAAGACTCTTCAAGATCTCTTTAAACCTCCATTAGATATTATGCACAAAGGAACTTTTGATACGGTGAGAGGTGTCACTTAATTTAATAGTGTTTTGTGTACGAGAATGGTACGTGTACATGTACATGTAACAGACATTTGATAGTTGTTTATCACGCTTGACTCAAGCTTTATAAATACTCAGAAAATGTTGCTGAGCTTCAGACTGTGGTCCGTGCTCGAACCAGCACCTTAATTCTAATGACTCAAAACGGACAGAGCACAAGTAGCACGTTTATAGATAGGAAAATGATTATCTAATTGATCTGCGGAATTTCTTTTATCTAGTCCCCTATAATATATGAAATATGCCCCCATGATGTTTAGTATTTGCCTTTGAAGCAAGGTGTTTCTTGAAAGAAAAATTATGGATATACAATATCTCTATTTTCGTTAAAATCTTTATTATTGCTATATAGTTTATTTTGTATTTGTTTTTCTTTATTAAATCGATTATTCGCACCTTAATATCGTCAATGACTCGACAGTTTATATGGACATCCGAATGAAAATATTGTGTTTAATGTTTAGGCTAAAGTTGCAGGTGAACAGGAAGGTAAATGGTTGATTGTTAACATCCAGGACAGTAAGGAATTCAGCTGTCAGCAGTTAAACCGTGATGTGTGGAGCAACGATGCTGTTAGAAACATTATGACAGAGTACTTCATTTTATGGCAGGTATACAGTCTTCCCTTACATCATTAAAAGGACTTTATATTGTGTACGACCTAACACAGTACATTTTCATTGATTTTGACTATAAAACTGTAGGTACACGTATTAATTAACCACATGTACTTATATCGACCTAAAACTAGAGATTTGTAAAAACAGGCATCGGACAAATTTGCAGGTTTAGCTGCTCCATGCATGACAACGTATTCACTGGGACATAAAGGTATATACTTTATGCAGTGGTTTCCAAACTGGGGAGCAATGGGTTTTTTGACAGGTAATTCGTTACTCGAATTACGAGAAATTACATTTAAACTAAAAACTAAAGGCCCTGTTACACGGTGCAATTCGAGCCTCTTCCCAGTCTACCCGCTTTTATCGAAATCGAAATCATTGGGAAATTGCATAAACGCGTTGCAGCGTGTAACACCTCCTGTCTTGCAACTGCAATGCTGCATGAGTCATCATTGCGAGACAAGTTGCGTGAAAAATTGCACCGTGTAACAAGGCCTTAACTAGATTACTAAAAGTTGTTTACTATGTAGAAACATTTCTACGGAATTCTTATATTTATTAGCGGGAGACTGCATGGGGAGAGGCCAAGGAGCGAGTACTGGGGGGCCACAAACATAGGAGTGTATTTTAGTATAATGGGCCAGCGGTAAAAGAAGTTAGAGAGAACCATTACGTTATGATAACACTGGTTAGGTCTCTCTACTGTATACGTTATACAATAAAGCCCTAATCAAACGAGAACGCAAGTCATCGCAAGTTGGCAGTCACGCTATCTCAGCCAGCCGCTCTGAATAATTTCCCAAAAATATTATGTACCGTGACCAAGTTAAAACTGGTTTAAAACACTCGTGAAACCTTTATTTTGTTAATTTGGGTGTTCGAACGACCGCCACAGAAATTTGTGACTGCCAACTTGCGATGACTTGCGTTCTCGTTTGATTAGGGCTTAAAACCGTTAGCATCTAGGTGATCCAACCCAAACAAAAACCCTAAGTCTAGTCAACAACCATGCACGTTTACCACTTATACGCGCTGTTCTCCTTCCTTCCATCATATAGGCAATAGAGTCTGCACGCAGGCTGTGTATGACCTGACCTAAAGGGTTTATCGCCTAGCTTATACGCTAACTTTATCCACTATAGAATGGTTTACCGCTAGGTATTAGTATAAGAGACTATAATTGTCGGTTATCCTTGCATGGATATAATATTGTAATCATCATTTTGTGTTGGTGAAATCTAAGTGTTAATTTAACAATTTTTTTTGCTCTTTTATGTAGGTCTACCATGACAGTGATGATGGTGACAGATATACTCAATTTTATCATGTTTCAAAATTTCCACATATAGCAATACTAGATCCAAGAACAGGTATGATGTAGAACATTTTCCTTATAAAAAATAAAACCTCACATAGGTGCAAAAGTAAGGAGTTTTGGGCGCAGGTTACTAATCGATATAATATTGATATCCTTCCTATGGCTTGCGTGCAGTTGTCTCAGACTTCTAAGTAAACAGTACCCTGGGTGCCAGAGGTTCTTCCACGGCGTGCCAGAGGTTCTTCCACGGCCGAAGGGATAACGGGGGCACGCGAGGATGCGAGGCACTACGAGCGTGGAAGAACCTCTGGCACCCAGGGTAAATTAACAGAAAAACTCAAAAATTTTCAGCCTTGGCTGAAATGGCCTTCATTATAAAAAACAAAACATATCATTCCCGTGCGTATGTATAGTCTTATGTAAAAATACGTTTGATGTAACTTGAACACAAAAGTAATGTAAAGCCGTCCGTTTAAAGTGCCTGTGTCATGATTGGGGATTTTACATATATTTAGGATAATTGGAACCTTCTGAGAAGATGCATAATATATCTTCCTTTTCTAAAATTTCATCTTCACCGACTTTTTTGCTTTTAAAGTTGACGGAAGTGATGTCTACGCAGGAATTTGTCTTTATAAAAACCACTTTACACATTCCTGCGTAGACGTCATTTCCGTCAACTTTACTAACAGCTAAAAAATCCATAAAATACAAAATGATGAACAACCCTTTTCGGACTGTCCATTGTTTTGTATTTTATTAATTTACTCAGTGGTAACCGTAATTTTTGGCCAAAAAGATGAAATTTTAGGAAAGGAAGATATATTACAAATCTTCTCAGAAGGTTCCAAATATCCTAAATATGTAAAATCCCCAATCATGATATAGGCACTTTTGATGTCAAACCTGTGTTTATACTTTCACTTTTTTCAACCGAGCGTACGTGAGCGACAAAAACCTATAGTTGCATTTGCTACCAGCTGGTTGCCAGTCCCACGTGTAATAGCTCGCGCGTTGGATACTTGTTTGCTTCTATTGGTGGCTTTCACGTGACGTCACGGCGGCCATATTTGTGCCCCAAAATCAATAAAACGGCGGCCATATTTGTGTCCTAAATGAATCCCATTGGGATTTAGCTCTATTCTTATTCACAAATCTCCTATTGTTTTAGCAATCCAATATGGCTGTCGGTCACGTGGGTGAAACCCAAGAATACTGAATTGGATTGAATTGAAACTTTATTTAAAACAGAAGCTAATCTTACCCAGGGCCCTCTACTAGATAGATACTATAGAGTAGAGTAGAGTAGAGTATACGGTGTAGGTAACGATCGAAAAGCGTTCCTCTGTATACAAGAACTGCGTAATGCACATATCAATATTAAGCGGCAGGGGGGAGGCCGGGCATACCCAGGGGATGTGAGGTCCCGCGGTGGTGCAACTTGATAATCTCAGAGTGTCCGACGTCGGGACTTTTGACAACACTCAGACCCAGACCTCTCTTATTTGGCACGACCGGTGGCCACGAATCACGATGCAAGCCAAAATGGCGGGTATTGAAGATCGCAAAGAAGAGGCCGAAGCCAAAGAAAACGATGTAATATTCCCGAAGAGGTGAAGTTCTGGTTTGATCATCGGCATCAAGTTCATGAAAACAGAAAGAGGGGAGCTAGGAAGCAAAACGCTAAGGAGAAAGTTTTAAACCTGAATGCCAGTTTCATATACTTGTCAAGACTCAAGTTTATTAACATTTTCTGTTCAGTTGAAATAAATATTGATATTTTGTTAAATTGTGTTGTAATCATTTGATCACCACCTTTTTTGCAGTAGAGGGGGATTTTATGTCATTTGACTGTTGATCCCAAGGGTGGGATATTTGACAAAAAAATAATAATTTCAAATCAAATCCCCTGGGTATACCCGGCCTCCCCCCCTGCCGCTTAACATTGATATGTGCATAAGTGATCCACCTATACTAAAAAAAGAAGTTGTTTACAGTTCAGCTCTACATGAAAATCTCCCGATTCATATTTTTTGTTTCACATTATAGGTGAGAAGTTGGTCCAATGGGATGGTGTCGATGCACAATCTTTTTGTGAAAATGGTAATAATTTAGAATTTAACAAATTTAGGGGGTGTTCATATGATCCCAGTAACCGGGCTGGCCCGCTTAGCGAGATCTCGTCTCACACTTATTTCCCTATTAAAATTTCGTTGTGTTCATATGAGAAACCGGGCTGGCCCGCTCACCTAGATCTCGGTAAGCGCGATGAAATTTGCCCATTGAACACATCATTATGGACAAAAGGTTAGTTCTTTTTTATAGGATTAAAGGATAGTTGAATGTTTTGTTGTTTATTGGAATATAAATCTCAATTATATAATAAAAGGATTGATTTTGAAGCAAACAAACCTGTGCAATACGACAAAATTGTGATCTTTTATTCATGATTTCTTCTCGCTAGGCGGGATGAAAACTGCCTACCGGGTCAGCCCGCTTACCGCGGGATCATATGAACACCCCCTTAGTTTGAATACAGTCAAACCCTTTACTTATATAGACACCTCCCGTAAGAGGACACAATGCTTGAGTCTAAATCTGATCAAGCTCGCCTCGCAATTGTATTAAATCACAATATTTATGTCCTCTCGTAAGACGAAGACATCATTTCGCGGTCCCAGCGGTGTCCGCTTATACAAGAGAGGTTCGACTGTAGGCAGCAGTCCGATGCGAGCATTTATTATTTCGTCTTAATTCTATCAATTTTCCCACCCAAGTCATTGAGTGATTGATTATACGCGAAAAAGAAGAAAGAAACCTAAATATCATCTCAGTACTATTTTATAGAAACACAAGGGATAGAGTAACTCCAGTATATTTCACTGTGCAGCTATTTTTCGTATGCTGTAGAATGTAACAGACGTTTCATAAACGTTTGTCAAGCTTAAATACTCGGAAACTGTTTCTGAGTCCCAGAGAGGGAGATTGAACCTGCATTGAGTAACTCATATAGGATGGAGAAGGTTAGATTACAAGTTCATAGTCATATGTGCTTCCTAAGCGGTGTCGTTTAAGGGTAGCATATACGTGATACATACCGTCAAGGGCTAGTGCGCCCAACCGCTCATTAAGTTCCCTCCCTGTCTAGTGCTCAGAAACATTTTCTGCCTATTTGAGCTTGAAGAACGTCTATCAAATGTCTGGTACATTTACTGCACGACCTATATATTACTGGACTGCGGGTTCCCTATACTTTTGTATCGCATAAAATGTTCCCAATTGAACGACGCCATCTTCCGAAGTGTAGAGTCACGCCGGTATACTCTTTTGGAGCAAAAAAAGGCTTTGAGAAAAACGTCTACAAGTAAAAACTTTAAAGAGGTGTTTTAATACATGTAAATTTTGGTGTGACACAATAGCGAAGTGCACAGTTGCTATTTATAAAGCTAAAATGCGGACAAACAAACCAAAATCGACTCTCGAGGGATTCAAAATGAACGTTTTTCTATTGTTGGCAACTCAGAATTAATGAAAAATGCGGACAAACATGTTGAAATTGACAACACTGACGTCATCTGTTCGGAGCGCTATTAAAACTTCCGTGGAAAATTCCAAGCTTTTTTCTTTGTCGTGTTTGTTATCGAATAAACCAAGCACAAAACGGACAGTTAAAACATCTTCCCGAACACTGCGAAAGTCAAGAAACATACAAATACAACATAAAACCATTTAGAATTCCTTTAAAAATAAACTGGTAAATATGTTCAAATTTAGTAGCACTTCTTACCAACAAGCGTTTTTGCCTTTCAAAATGTTTGTCAACTCCCAGCTCGTTTTTTTTTTTAATTGGTCCCATGCCTTTTTCGATCATAAGACACGGCTAGCCAAAAGCTAACCTGTGATTGGTTAATTTCGCATTTATACCTAGTAAGATGGCGCCTGGTGGCGTGTAAATTTTTCCATTTTTTCGAGGGCACTCGCAGTCCAGTTATATACTGGTAGGTCATTTGTTACATTGCACCAAACTCGCACATGTAGTGTACGCACCCCCCTGAATGTAGAATGTGTTCAGATTATTCAGAACGTGGGTTTGTATTCACTTTAAGGTGGCTCCATACAGTTTCTTGAAAAATGGAAAATACAAGTTTGCGAGTCTAAAACACGTGCATAAACAATTCGGAAAAAGAGTAAAACTAAATGTTATACATAGTTAAACAGTCTGCAAACTGTTACCAAATGAATAGCAACAGTTGTTGCTATGGCAACAATGACGTTTCAAAATGGCTGCCAATTACCCTTCAAACTAATTTAATTCGAAAGAAAATTGGGGACCCCAATTTTTTTCCATTAAAACGTTTCTTGAAGTATGAGTAATCAATAGGCCGATTTAAAAAAAATTCTGAAGATCCAAATTCTTAAAAAATTAACAAACATCATTTTTCCGAAAAGAAACTTATTCGTTGTACAGAATTTTTTTTAAATCGGCCTATTGATTACTCATACTTTCAGTATTGGGGAAAAAATGGGGGTCACCAAAGTCTTTTTCGAATTAAATTAGTTTGAAGGGTAATTGGCAGGCATTTTGAAACGTCATTGTTGACATAGCAACAACTGTTGCTATTTATTTAGTAACAGTTTTTGATTGTCAGAGTGTTTAACTATGCAAAACATTTAGTTTTATTATTTTTTCGAATTGTTTATCCACGTGTTTTGGACTCTCAAACTTGTATTTTCCACCATAAAACCTTCTTTGAGAAATATGAAACGATTGCAATAATCGCAGCAAAGAGAGATTCAGATTTGATGTGATCGAATAGAATTCAAAGCAGAAAATTGACCGGAGTTTGTAGTAACGTCGCATACTTGCATTGAAATTTTATACACAATGTTCAACATGTGAATGGTTTGGCGTTTGAAAAACGTCACATTTAGGTTGTTTTAGTCGACCTAAACGGTTGAAATCATAAAAAACTCTATAATTTATCTTTTGTATAGCTAGAGAATTTTTATCAAGCCATTCACTAGGAAAGAAAACGAACTACTGTTTATCGCCTCCAGCGAAACGACGGAAAAGGGTAATTTATATTTAAGAGTGTAAAAAAGTAGAGTGCTGCGGAGGCACTGTTTTGATTTTTCTATAGAGCAAAGCAAAAAGGTGGTAAACTGCTGGGAGTTTTAGTAACGAAATACTGTCGTGGAGCCCTTCATCAGGCTCTGCTCGAAAAGGACTTTGCTCGAAAGGTTAGTATATTTCGTTACTAAAAATCTCGGCTATATACCACTTTTCGCTTTGATCTAATATATATTTAGACTTTAGTGATTATTTACAAAAACAATAAACGAATGATTCCAATCGTCCAAATAATAAAAAGAATATATTGGTCTGATGGCTATATATCCATCCATTCATCCTCATGGACTCAACGAACGTTTTTCTTTTATTTAACACTTCTGAAGATGCTGTTTTTGTTTAGCAAAGGCGGACATAAACAGTGTTTTCACTTAATTTATATATATTTCTTCCCTTTTATTTAACACTTCTGAAAATGTTTTTGTTTAGCAAGGGCGGACATAAACAGTGTTTTCACTTAATTTATCTATTTTTATTTATTTTTTTCTCTTATTTAACACTTCTAAAAATGCTGTTTTTGTTTAGCAAGGGCGGACATAAACTGTTTTCACTTAATTTATCTATTTTTTTACTTTCACTTTCATCCTTTTTACACCCCTCCTTTTTTGCTCATCGCCGGTGGGAATAGCAAATCGCATCTCATTGATTTACTATTGTTATTTTGCTCTGATTGGCTAATTTTTTCGCATCTCGTTATTAATTTGTTATTGTTAAAAAGTTTTATCTGATTGGCTATTTTTTGGTCACATGATTATGATTATCTTTCTTATATTAGCTCGTTGTTTGTTTACACTCTTTACGTTTCTCTCTGACGAAATTCCTTCGCTCGAAACGTTAGAAACTACATTCAATAATTTCGGCAGTACTCAAACCTTACTATATTTCGATTTATCTTTTCATCATGTTATGTTTACTATTTAAAAAAATCTGTGTTTAAATTAACCGTGGTGTAAAACATCCATGTGCACATAAGAATGAAATGCGTAGTATTAAATAGCAATACTTGAAAGCATTCGGCTATCATCTCGTGTTTTATAGATATGCATGTCTCGTGTTTTTTGAACTTCCATGTCTTTTAACCAACCTTATAAGGAGAAAAGAGCCTGGGTACGAGGTTCATGGCTGTCAATTTTTTTATACAAAGATTGCTTGTTTTCAGGTGAAGATGATGTTATTGTCTGAGGTCTCAGAAACTGTCTGCATGCATGAGGATGAAATCAAATATTTTTCGGTACGGACAGAGCAAAAACGGTATAATTATAAATGTTTTTATGAAAACAATGCGAAAGACTTAGTGAGTTTTAAGCCGAGTTTAATTTATGGAAAATTGGATTATTTGGTGAAGAAAGCAATACAAACTAGAAGTATGTTTTTAATATACTAAGCAACTGATCAAGTAAATCACGCAATAATACAATGGCGTATCACGGTAATTTTATTAAATTAGAAAACAAAATCAAGAATGTTCTCCGAATAGGGCACACCACGTGCTGTTTAATGGCTGCCCCTCCTGAGAGATAATGTGACGTTTTGCAATCTCAATATATTCCCTTGTTCTTTGCGTGAAGTATTGCTTGTCGCTGGCTAAGAGTGACGACACTTCCCACGTAACACGATGGTCATACTTCCAAGCGTGTTTGGCAACAGCAGATTTATCATGTTGGGCTTTTATGCAACATGTCTTGTGCTCCTTCAGGCTTAGTTTATAAATGACGTGAACCAACAGCTTGTTGTTATTGCTCTGATGAAGGCCTGAGTCATGAACATGCCGAAAGCATAGCAAATAAATATTTTACGTGGTGTTTCCACAAAACTTGTTTATATAGAGAATAATACATGGATGTGCGGAAATATGAAATTTATTTCGAGTGTTGACCAGGATATCTCACGAGTGAGCGAAGCGAACGAGTGACATATCCTGTTCAACACGAGAAATAAATTTCATATTTCCAAGCATCCATGTATTGTTCTGTTTATTATATAAAAAAATTGCCCTATTGCCTTGCAAAAATTGCATTAAACTATAATGCTGATTCAGCGATAATCGTCACATGTGCGATTATCATAAATAATCGCACATGTGAGATTATCACTTTTATTAGTGGCGGGAAAAATCAATAAAACACTCTATTTTATATAATAAATTACATTATCGTCATGAAAACTTTCAAAGAATTAAGTATATTTTTGTTTTTGTCAAATAACGTGTATGATTTTCTGCTTATTTTGATAAACTTTGGTGTTATTATTTTTATGCGTTATCAAGTAAAAAAATAAAGGAAATTCTGCATAAAATAAATTAGGCCTACTTTTAAGGTTCCGTGACGTGGCCATTTGCCAAATATCGTCACACCCCTACCCCTCCCCAAAAAACCCCCAAATTTCGTCCATTGACGATTGATTGATTGATTGATTGATTGATTGATTGATTGTGGATGGATGGATCGATTGATTGATTAATTGATTGATTGATTGATAGGAAATAGAAAAATTACGTCGATAGTCTTCATTTGTGCATATGGTCTTCATTATCTGATTTCAGGAAAGTATCATAGATGCATCAGAAGATTCCCAGTTAGAAGCTGCAATTGCAGCTTCATTGAAAGAAACATCTGCACAAGCGTTCTCGAGTAAAAACAATAAT
The DNA here is from genome assembly GCA_035771165.1 of Paragorgia papillata. Lineage (NCBI taxonomy): Eukaryota > Metazoa > Cnidaria > Anthozoa > Scleralcyonacea > Coralliidae > Paragorgia > Paragorgia papillata. The sequence goes on along the minus strand of JAWNZC010000322.1, from coordinate 9,489,554 downwards.
GACGACAAACAAGTGGATGATACTGCGGATGATGACAGCTTAACTGAATTCACAGAGTCTGATCAATCTGACGTTGAGTCCGTGTCAAAAACTGTTTCAAAAGACGAGAAAGATGTTTTATTAAACAATAACGTTTTTAAAAATGATGTAAATAAAGCAGAATCAGAGAAGAATTCGACTGATGGAAACGATAGTAAAAGAAACGAGTGTAATACTGCAAGTTCTGGACAGAGAGACGTCGAGGAGACGAAACAAAAAATGAGAGAAAACCGCGAGGAATCAGATGAAGATGTCGATTCAGGTAAAGTGATGTTACAGTATACCTACAGTAAGAATGGCCCGTTTCAAACGTCGCACTTCTGCTGTGTAAAATTCGGTTCGATTGGATGCAACTGAAATGCGACTGCTGCATGTTTCAAACATCGGATGAAATATGCTAAAAGATGGGAGAATTTTCTACATGGCGGAAATTCGAGCTTCTGCCGCACGATGCGACAGAACCTATCGAATTTAATTCACCTATACAACATTTCATTTAACATGCCGTATTTAATATTTTCAAACGTCGCATTTCTGCTGCATCCAAACGACGCGGGCCTAACAGATAAATACTTGGTATACTGTACAAAACCATGCATACATGTATATGACATCAAGTTTCAAATTGACTACATTTTATTTGTATGTATTCCTAATACACAATTTTACGTCTTTGATTGTTATTCTCATACTTTGTGCAGTCAATACTGTTTAGTGATCAATGTCTGAAAATCGTATAAGCATGTGTATTATCAATATGCATGCGAGACCAAATGTCAAACCTCCCTCTTGAAAACAGTCGCTATATAGGAGCGCTGTCACAGTGAAATGTGTTACCGGTGAAATCTGTTACCCCGGATATGCTCCCTGGTATAATTTCCTATAGACGCCAGTGATTCAATCATTATTCCATTATTTCCCTTTGCTGATATACAATGGGAAGAAAAATAATAACTATCATGATCTTTTAAAATTTATTTTTGTGGGTTTATAATAACATGTTGTTTTATCTAAAAAGTTCTGAGCTTTTGGTCCGTGACCTCGGACCGTCTTTAGATAGTTACATTAAAAGTCATTAAACGTTTGTTCTCGTCAGCTAACTATTGCGTGTACGATTTCAGTGTTCCCGACTGATCTCTATATAGATCAGTGATTTGTTCTAACCTAAAACTCAAGTTTACTGAGAAGCTAGACAAGAAATAATATAATCATGAAGAGCAAACCAAGTGTGATTCAGAGGTTTGCCTCCTTGAGGCATTGTTCGATGTTTATATTGATTCGGCGCTTATGATATCTGTCTTGAAAAGAAGTTGTTCACATTGGCGAGTAGTGTAGATAGTTCCTAGCTTCTATTTCATATTGGATGACTTTTTTAAAAGAACACATTTATCATGATCTTACCATTGTGACGGTGTCTGTAGAAAACTTAAACCTGACCTCGGTAGGAACTTTGTTCCGTGGGTAACAGATTTCACGGGGTAACACATTTCACTGTGACAGCGCCACAAATACATTATTTTGTTATATGTCCTAGCTTTCTGATTGTGCATATTCTTTTTCTCAGGTTGCGTTAAAGCTTATGTGATGCTAAGATATCCAAATGGCAGAAGAAAACAAAAATCGTTTGCAGCTGAAGCAACGATATTAGTAAGTAAAAAACTACAGTAGTGTGTTGCGCATGCAGTCAGTGTAGAAATACAAGTCGAGAATATTTAGCCTGTGTGCAGGGCGGCTCTCTGGTGAACTACACAATCTTGTCTCTCGTCCCTAAGCTTAACCCCACTCATTTATCTAAGCAAAATTTATTAACCAAGAAACTTATCAACAAGCGACTGCTTCGCATGTTACCAGGCCGCTATGCTGAAGTTTGATTTTCCTGTATATTAAAATATAGTGTGTTGAGAAAAGGGCGAAATTTGTTTGTGAACATGCACGAACGCAGATGATCGCAAACTGTCTGCGGTCGAACGATCGACGAAGTTAAACTTGGTTTGATTATGTTTACAAAAAATTCACCATAACAGAATTCCAGGTGCAGGGTCCCACCTGTTTTCCTTATCTATATCGGACCGTTATATATAGGTTAAAAGCTTAGGGAGAGGTTATTCAACTGTAAAGACCGAGTGGGAAACGTATATAAATACTTGTCAGACCATAAGAGTTATATACTCGCCAACTCGTCGAGCGAAAACCCTGGCATGGGCTGGTCGCGTGCCTCCCAGAATCTGTATATACTAAAAGGGGGGGGGGGGGGGTCGTTTACACGTTCGTGTTTTGTTTTTATCATGTCTGGATTCCGCTATCAAAAAGAGTATTTATACCAATGTTAATTTAAAGCCAAAGCAAGTCACCAGCTGCTTAGAGGCTCTTTTTAATCGAAGAGATACAGTCGCTGTATTGCCTACAGAATATGGGAAATCACTGATTTACTGCTTCCTTCCCTGCTCACTGAGAGAAATTTATACCTGCAGACGCAATCATGTCGAAGCTCGTCAATCATTCCTTCTGCTGTTGTGCTCGTCGTTTCGCCGCTGAACTCGCTCATTGATGATCATCTCAGGAAAATAATTGAGTGTAATGAAGTAACAGCTGCCGTTCTTAACGATATTTTTGCAGTGAGATACATCGCAAGTCTTGAGACACAAGCGGCAGCACGAACGTGCAATTCCCTCACTGTAGAACTTTTTCGGGTATTAAACTGTTTCGACATCAAGCCATGCAGGTTAAATGATACGAAATGATATGTGATCTCGTGTCGCGGTAAACCGAAACTATATCACAAGACAATACGTACTTACCATCCCCTCCCTAATAACGGTATTTTAAAACCTCCCAGATTCTGGGAGGCACGTGACCAGCCCATGCCAACACCGCTGCCAAACGTTTTGCGCATGTGCGACGTCCCAGCTCGTCCTCGGAAAAAGAGCGGGAAAACACTGAAATATTTGGACTGGTCCGAGAGTCCGACACAAAAGTTAAAATTATAAGCATACTACCAAAAAGATAAGGTAGGTAATTTGTGCATGGCTTCTTTGTCAATATTGTAACATATTCTGAATTTACCCCTTCGTAATTTTCTTTACCCTTTTTTTAAAACACAAATGAATAGTCGATTCTTACTTAGTCTTCACTGTCTGGTTGTTGTCGCCATGGCTAGTTCCCTCTTCTCTTGCAATGTTTACTCAGCAAATTCATGCATGCGCAAACGTTTGGAAACCATACAGGTCATTATTGTGGTCTTGAGGTTATTATTGCTTAATAATAACCTCCCTGCCTCCTCCACAGGCTCTTAAATTATAATTAATTTTGGTAAGGTCAGGCCAAGTGAGTGTGAGTAACTGCGAAGCCAGCATAGAGCGCACGCAATGGTTGATGGGAAGGTGACGCGCGCCTTTTAATTAATTCCACGCACTCACCATTGTGTACCCTGGCCCAATTTCAAAAAGAAATATTAATCTCATTCGCACGTCATCAGGGCTAAATCCCCCTTATGATGATTGCAATTTCACTTATAGCCAATAAAAACACGTGAAAATTCAACCAATAGGAAAGCAGAAGTCTTTAGTGGTTACCTGGCCCATATTCTTTGATATTGGGCCAGGGTACCAGGCTAGCCCCCTCGCGTGCCCCTCAGCTCAATGTGGGAAAGCGACTGGGGACGAGGCAGATAACCTCCTATTCCACCTCAATGACCCCAATAATGACCTGCTGTTCTAAAATGCATTAAATTGGATAATAACCGGGCTCATCGGCCTTCTTCGGTCATACATGCTCGGTCATTATTTTTAAGAAGACCTCGGAGCTCGGCCATTATCCTATACATATACCTCTTCAAGAGGTATATATCTGTACATATACCTCTTACCAGGTATTTATCATAGATACATCCCTACAAAAAACAAAGGAAACCGACTCAACTATTAAATAACTAGAAGTTACTATCGCAAGGAAAGTGCTGCCTGAAGGACCAAATGGAGTCCTAATATGCTACTGAAAAATTCTGGATATACTCTGATTTTATACTTATAGTATAGTACAGTAGGTCAACACCAGGGCCTGGCAGCCACAAACAGGAGTGGTGCAGTGCAGAGTCATGTTGTTTCAAGGTTGCTAGTAGCAGTAACTTTCACTTGCTAGGGTCAGAAGACCCACTTACTACATTTTTCTCAAATGACCTTCAGGCAGGAAAGATTAAACATTGAGGATTAAGATTTTCTGGTGCCGGCTATAGTAATAATTATACATATTTTTTGATATATCAAATCAACAAACAGCCATGTACATATGCAGATAGATCAATGGGACAAAACAAATAGAAAATATATTTTTCTTTAAAAATAACAGGAACAATAACATGATTAATAGTTTGCAAGATGATAGTGTTCTGAATGTTAGACTACACAGTCAGCAGTTCCACATCTAGCAATTTGTATGTTTGGACAGTTGGTAAGTTGTTCAACGACAACAATTCTTCACGTGGGATGAGACCATTGTTGTAGGCATTCAGGTACATATATTTGTCTCAATGGATAAAGAAACAACTGTTGGTAAGTTGTTCAACGACAACAATTCTTCACGTGGGATGAGACCATTGTTGTAGGCATTCAGGTACATCTTGTCTCCTTCAACTAAGACATGGTCGATGATTGTCGAGTCCCATTTATCGACTGAAATAGCTTGTGCTGTCAACAGCGCTGACATACTCATGAAAGAGCACTGCTTTCCTCGAGAATCGCCACTGAAACGTTCATGGCCTTGATGAATACTTCCCCGTGAAAGTAAAGACATATTTATGAATTGTTCTTACCGTGAATTTCCTGAGAAAGAAGACAAAGCTGAACTTCTTTGAAAATATCTTCGAAAACGTGAAACGTGTCAGGCTATCAGCCGAACATGCGCACTAAGCCACTTTAGAGAATCTAGAGATTGCGCAATTGCCGACACATCCATCCATATCCAAAAATCCAAAGAGATCGAGATATTGTTGATTAGTATAAATACACATGTGATTATAGAAAATCACGCGCGCTGATTGGTCGAGCTACTTCGGATTAATTCTCGATAATCACCTACAGCGTTTATTCAAAATGGCCGCCAGCCAAGTTGTCAATGCAACAGACGTCGAAATTAACAATTTTAAAGAAAATGTTGTTCCTAAAAGTACGAAAATGTGTATTTATACTAAAACAATTATTCACCTCAGGCTCAGTGAATATCGGTGAATAATAACCTCGACTTCGTCTCGGTTATTATACACCGATATTCACCTCGCCTTCGGCGAATAATTGTTAATTATACATAGCTCGGCCAAGACTGGGCACGAGTGAACGCAAAGGCACGTCAAGATTAGTGTTGCCCCCTGACGGGGGCAGCAATTACGATATATTGCCCTGTTGACCAGGGCAATATCTACAGTGTGTTAAAAAAATACCGGAACCCTTAGAAAATGAATTAGTATTCTGTTCAAACAACCTATTGTAGTAGTTTGAAAGCCCTAAACACCTCTGAGCCACACAGTGTATCAAAAAAACGGAACCCTTAGAAAATGAATTAGTATTCTTTTAAAACAACCTATTGTAGTAGTTTGAAAGCCCTAAAAACGCTGCGTTATAAATTAATCAGCACATAAGTTAAACAGGAAGAGAAAAAGCTTTCAAATACTTTCACCATGCATACCGACTTCGAAGTTATCTTAATTTCCCAGGGCAATATCTATATACAGCGCCTTGAATTTTTAATTATCGGTTCTCTTAGGATATATCGTAGATACAGCTCTAGAAAGAACAAAGAAAACCGACTCAACTATTAAATAATCTTGTTTATAGGAAGTTTTTATGTTGTACTTGAAATAAATATCGAGGAATATTCTGAAAGCAGCCAGCTAGTATCTATTTTCTTAGTGGGGTTTTTAAAGAGTATGGTCTGATGATTTTTATGATATTTTCATCCTTCATAAAAGTGTGTTGTGTTTTTTTGTAACAGGACCTCGTCAAGTATGTGCAGACGGAAGGATTTTCAAACGAACGATACGAACTTGTTACAAATTTTCCTCGCAAAAAACTTTCCTACTTGGACTCCGATCTTTCTCTAAAAGACGCTGGTCTCTTCCCAAGAGAAACTGTGTTTATCCAAGAAAGATGACAGAAAAAGCTGTGTCAGTTCATCAGAATAGCTACTGGAGTAAAGATGTTGATATGCCAGGACTTCGCAACTGTGCTACATTATCTCTCTTAAGTCACCAAGTGGATACTTCTGTAAGATATAAGCTCAAAAACGTGGTCTTGCTTTGGCGCATATTACGTGTTCGTAATGCTATCACAAAAAGGCGGCAGCTGTTTATTTAAACAGACCACGGTCTCTTGACTTTTCTTGCAGCATAGACTACTTTTTATCTAGCAAATTGAATACTTTTTGTTCAACGAAGACTCTTTGTCTTTTAGAAGGTTGAACAATTTTAAGCAAGAGCATTTAAAAACGACTTTCGAACCATCACACTCAGTCTTAGTGAATCTGTGGCTGCATGATGAATTTGGGATTACGTTTCTCGATATTTACGTGAAAGTTTTAAGATTGTTTTCCACTACGCGATAGAGCTTACGAGACAAAAGAAAATGTCGCTTCACGCGACATTTTTCGCCAAGTAGAAACTCAACCTAAACATTTTCTTTTGTCTCGTAAGCTCTCAGGTGGAACTAATTAGCCAAGACAAAAGCAAAAGGTCGCTTCGCTCGAAAAATATCGCCTAGTGGGAAACAACCTTTAGGCCTTACGGCGACTATGGATCGTTGCAATCACGTGACATCGAACGCCATATTGGTTGATTTGTCAGCAGTTTGTCAACAGTGTTTGCCAAGCCAAAAAATCAACCAAGATGGCGGACGTGACGTAATGTGAAACCGATCTATAGAGCTGCTTATATCGAAAGAAATGAAGTATGAAGAGAAGTCAGATCAAGGTCGTAGATCTCGCGTCTTATAGTTTTCAAGATGTGTGGTAACATTTCACCGCTTCCAAGGTTCACATGCTTGGGTTAGGGTAATTGAATTGCGACCCCAATGTGCGATGGTTTGCCTTGTTTTTGGTATATTATGGTTCTTTGTAGCCATATTTCAAGCCATTAAAAATATTGCTTCAAGTCTAGGAGTTGAAAAACAGGTAACCCTTTAAAGTGCCTATGAAACGAAAACTAAGCTTGTTTTATTTGAAGGAACGCTTACACCTGTTTTCAAACTTTATACTTCTTGGCGTTTTGATCAAACGTTCTTCATGTCAAAAATATATTACTTCTCAATAATTAGTTGCACACCACATATTATTACAAACCGGAAGGTGATTACGGGCAAATTTAGCAAACGTTTGTGTTGATTCTCTCTTAAAATAATATACATTCGTTTGAAAAGCTACATGCAGTACAGTTTATCCAACACTCGCGTCAGTGTTCGTCTTCCGATGTCTAAACACCTCGTATTTTCAACACGTTTTACATAACAGCCGTAATACGTTTCTTATACTGTACGTTTGGAAATGTTAACAGTTTTACGAGATCTGCTTCGTACTCGACAGGTTATTCGCGTATTTTTATCCTCAGACGCCGCCATTCTGAATAATATTGACATAAAATCGGCCTCCGAACTTAAAGTGCCCCTAACCTCGACAGTTTTTATTGTCTTATTTGGAAGAACTTTTAAAATGGTAAAGTAACTTCTTTGGAAGATTTTCGCTTTGTTTTTGAGATATTTCATTGTGTTTGATATGCAAAGGGTAATGTCCGGAATTTACGTCACACATGCATAATGACTTATCAGAGAATGTTAAAGACAGTTATATATACTTGCGTTCATCAAATAAAAACACTAAAGTATGAAGAACATGTGTGCGTATTTCTCCCACAACACCAAACTTCTCGATTTTAAAGGATTTCGTTCGAGAATGAAAGAGATACAAACTTCTTCGATAAGTGATTATGCATGTTGACGTAAATTCCGTACATTTGCATATTAAACAAAAAGAAATATCTCAAAAACAAAACGAAAATCTTCCAAATAAGACAAAAACTGTCGAGGTTAGGGGGCACTTTAATGGCAAATTTGAGATGTCTTGGAAAACACCTGAAAATACCGGACCCAATAGCAGATAAATCCGAATGCAATGAAGTACAATGAATTTGGACAAATTAGACTCCAGCAACAGTTTAGGTTACATAATTATTTATTTTTCTGTTTACAATTGCATAAACTAAGGGAATATTTTTAATCTAATTCGTCGTTTGAAAAATACAGTCATTATTTTCCCAAGTAAAAAGTTTTTCCTTTGGCGCATCTAATTCCTGTTTCGAAATGTCTACTGCTCCGTAAAGATATTCAGATACCAGCAATTTACTAGAAATTACAAAACAAAGCAAAGTAAGTATGTTAAAAATTAAAATACGTACACATGTGTCTGATATCATGTGATACCGTTTATAACTATTGTCTGGTTAAAGTAATAGCAACAAAATTCAATTTTTTTAAATTTATGACGTTCTGATTAATAAACATACTTACTAAAAAGATCCAAGTAACTACATTTTTCTTGATAACATTACTAATTTCGGCAAAACACAATCGTAATAAAAACACATCTTAATTCTTTGAAAGTGTGGTGACAAATAGTAAAGCCCTAATCAAACGAGAACGCAAGTCATCGCAAGTTAGCTTACTATGACTTGCGATGCCACCAGTCAAACGTCGGCACAGTCTCGCAATTTCTGCACTTCCGCTAGTTCCCACGCCTTTTCGCTAGTTCTCATGGTAGTTTCTATGGCGACGGAGCACGAAAGACTTGCATCGACTTGTGTTTTGTGTTCAAACGTTTCGCAAGCTCTCGCAAGTTGAAGAAAACTTGCGATGAAATTTGAACAAGATCAAATTAGTCGCAAGTAAGCACACGCTAAAACTTGCGATGACTTGCGTTCTCGTTTGATTAGGGCTTAATACAAGCGAAAATTTGTGGTAACACCACGTTTATAATGTATTGCTGAGCCGTTTCGACCTGTTGACTCAGACCTAAACACATCTTGTTGCAATACTGAGCCTAATTGACTTGGAAATTAGTGACGTCACAAGCTGGGTAAATATTCTAAAATTACACTTTCCTGATAGCCGAGTGCTTTCCATACTTTTGAAAGTGTTGTAGATTTGTAGTGCAATGATGTGAAGCGACATTCAATTCATTAAAACAAAACTTCAGACATGCATATGTATCACGTATAATGAAGTACATGTAAAGATTTTGTTTTACCCAGCTTGTGACGTCAGATGCATATTGAAAATTATCCAAGGTAGCGGATGAAGATTGTTTTGACAAAATTGTTGAACTTAGCGATGTTGTTGTTGACAAAAATCGTTCGTATTACTTGGATTACATTGGTAAGTATGTTTATTAATCAGAACGCCATTACCCTTTAATAAACTTCAACTGGGAACATGAAGACTTCACACAACTTGGAAAATTTGCTATGAATAGGCTTTACTTACGAGTTAAGAGTTCCCACCCCTCCTCTAATGCAACAAAATTTCATGGTCAGAATACAGATATAGCAAACGTTACAATCGCCAGAAAGTGCTGCCTCACCAGTCACGACTGACACTAAATTGGAGACGGATGTAACCAGAAATAAGCCATGGGTTTTAATACATGTATCTCAGCAAGGCAGCACCAAAGAACCGAATATGGATAGATTGTTTATGTTTTGTGTTTCAATACTAAAGCTCTACTGTCAAGTGACAAGTGTCGATGGGCGGCTCACTCGGGGATTATGTACATAGATACAAGTATAGTGTTTTCAACCAAACATTCAACTGTTCCGGAAAATGTCGAGAAAGTTGGCTCAACTATTTCAAGTTTGAACACTCATACCCAGACCTTCTTCCTCTGGCTCGCACGGTGACACTGCCCCTTAGCCCCCAATTTAGATCGATCTTCGACTGTTTGAACAAATGTTTTGAAAATGTGTTGAACGAAATTCCTAAATTACGTTTTTTTGAATGATGATATCAAATGCTTGCAACCCAATAGATGCATATATATATATATATATATATATATATATATATATATATATATATATATATATATATATATATATATATATATATATAAGTGAGTTATGGTTCACGAAATGTTAGAGAGTGCTCATATATATATATATATATATATATATATATATATATAAATTTTATAGTGTGAACAGAAGAAAAAATTGATTGTGGATTTCAATCGTTTCATTTCTCATACTGGAAATTGGCTATTATTTTTTATCCCCCATGATATGGAATTATGGGCAAAACTGCTAGACCTGATTGTTTTGGTGTCTATTACATTAATTTAGACTTCAGGGGGTTTTCTGGACCTTTTTTTTTTAATACTTACGACTTTTTCTTCTTTGAGTCCATCTCTGAAAAATATCATGTATGGGTCACCATTTTCACGGTAATTCAGAAAAGCGATCATGCCAATTTCACTTAAGCTCTCGCCTTGGTAAGGAACGAGGTCACTCCATATTCTTTTCAATTTCTTTATCACTGCTGGCATACCGGCTTTAAAAGCGGCGGCACGTTCAGCCTTTCCAGCACTTACAAGCATGTCATATACAGCTTTCATATATGGTTTAACTACAGTGCGATAATCCTTCTTAGCAATCAGAGCACTTGCTTGCAGTCTATGCGTTAAAATAATATTACAACCATACACAGCATCTGAACTATATTCCTCAGTAGCTTGCTCCTCAGCAGATTTATTTCCGCCAATGAGGGACTCGTCAATTCCGCCAGCCTTTTCCGCGATGGTCTGTTAAAAAAATTAAATAAGAAATTAATCACAATAAGGCAAAAAGTCTTCTGTTTCTGGTCAGGGCACAAAATCGACGCGGTAACGCGGATTTTTTTTTATTAAAGGCAAACTTTTATTGAACAGACATGGGTCAGGTCACATTGTAAATTGAACATGTAGCATCGTGCATGTTTTGATTTATTTATATTTATGTATGTATTTTATTAAAGTGTCACTAAGACGAAAAAATCGTCAGTTTTTTTTTGATCTTATCATAAAGTACATTTAAAATGAGGGTGAACGGCGTTTGTGATTTGTCAATATCTCATCTCGTTCAAGAGATATTCACGTTTTGGCAATATGCAAATTTATGGCTGATGACGTCATGTACTCCAAACGAGCGAAATGAAAATCGTAAAATAAGGAATATCTCTGGAAATAAACAATAGAACGTGCTTAAACTTTGTATGCTTATTTATAGTATCTAATAAAATACACTTCTCTGTGGAGCTTTTGTGATTGCCATGGTAAGCGCATGCTCTCAGGTTACTCTAAACCTTGGAGAAACACGCAAAAAGTAATTGAATGGTTTAAAAACATCAGCGAAAAAAACAAACACACTTTTATTTCATTTGATATTGTCGACTTTCACCCATCAATTTCGGAAGACCTTTTAGACCGAGCTCTATCATGGGCCGCAAATTTGACAAAAATAAACACGCAAGACATTTCCATTGTTAAACACGCACGAAAATCACTACTTTTCAACCGAGAAAAAACATGGATTAAAAAGGACAGCCAAAACTTATTTGATGTAACAATGGGCAGCTATGACGGCGCCGACGTATGCGAATTGGTCGGCCTTTTCATACTTAGCAACCTTAAAAACAAGTTCGGCAAAGAAAACATTGGCCTTTATAGAGATGACGGATTAGCTATTTTAAAGAACAAAACCAGCAGATTGGCAGACAAAGCAAGAAAAGACCTACATAAAATTTTCGAAGAATTTGGACTTAAAATCACAGCCCAAGCAAATATACATGTAACAAACTTTCTAGATGCAACATTTGACTTACAAAATGGAACATACAAACCCTATAGGAAGCCCAATGACGATCCGCTTTATGTTAACAAGCATTCAAACCACCCACCTAGTATTTTAAAACAACTCCCAACATCCATAAATAAGCGCATTTCACTCCTTTCATCAAACTACACAACATTCCAGGAGTCTGCACCCACATACCAAAACGCATTACACCACAGCAATTTTAACCAACAATTAGTATACACGCAAGCCAATGAGGAAACAAGCCAACCACGTAGGAAGCGACATAGAAACATCTTTTGGTTTAACCCACCATACAGCAAGAACGTTAGAACACACATAGGACGATGTTTCTTAAACTTAATTGATAAACATTTCCCACCACACAACAAGCTACACAAGATTTTCAACAGAAACACAGTAAAAGTTAGTTATAGCTGCATGAACAACATTAAATCCACAATCACGAAACACAACACACACATTCTTAGGAAAAATGAAGGAAAAAACAATAGCACAAGTGGTTGTAACTGCAGAAATAAAGATCAATGGCCACTCGGTAGCCGCCTGAAGATCGCCCAGCGTGAAACTGACAGTAGCGACCATCAACATTTGAGGTAAGCCCACTTATAGTATATATATATATATATATATATATATATATATATATATATATATATAGTTAAAGTTCAAAGACTCAACAGGTTTGATTAGACATTTTATTACTATTTAGTTTCGTGCCACAAATATTGTGTGGTACTCTTCAGATAAAATGGTCTAATGACTAAGATGTAGTTACAGAGATGATTATATAAGTGTCTAGATTAGGGATTATTTGGAAATTCTTAACGTTCATTCGTTAGTTTGAATATTCAAAGGTTTTAACCGTTTTATAATTGATATACGTGTAATGTGGACAAAGCTTTTTAAAAGTAAAAAATATATATTTCTGAATGATAAATCATAACAGCTAAATATATATTTAGATGAGAAACTCTTTTTTGCTTTCTAAAGAGCGTGTTGGCTCGAGGTTAAAGAAGGGCTCCGCGTGAAACGTCAGTATTTCGTTGTCGAAATTCTCGGCAGCTCACCATTTTCTTGCTTTGTTATTAATATAATAGTGTAGTTTGCCGTTTTTCAAAAAACGGAAGTATTATGCATGGTAGTCATGATTCGCAAACGCAGTAGACGCCTTTTTCAACGATGACTCTCAAAAGCGATCCGTATTGGTCATACTGGTGTAGTAGCTGGGGGATAGGTGATCCTGCTGTCCGCCTTGGGTGAATTTTCGTCGACTAATAGTAACTTTTAGCTAACTAAACACTAATTTCCGGGGTAACACTGGCACAGGTAATTAAGCGGGAACATTATTTGACTGAAGTGTCGTTCGATCAGTCAAAAATGAGAAACCACTTATTTAGCTATTTGGAAAGAGGAGAAATCTCCTCGTTCCCTCGTGCTTGTGAAGCAGCCGTGTTAAATGCTAAGGCAGGGGCTCTGGAAGCAGCGGGTGTCCGGACACCCGCACTTTCTGGACTGTGGGTGTCCTACATAATAAGGACACCCACAATATTTTAGACATTTTGGAAACTATCTGTAACTATTCACAAATTGTTCAGTATATTGTTCAATAATAAAAGTTCTTGAAGTTGTTGTGAACTTGTGATGTTATCTTGTATGTTATGTATATTTATTATATAAAATAGAGTGTTTTATTGATTTTTCCGCCACTAATAAAAGTGATAATCTCACATGTGCAATTATTTATGATAATCGCACATGTGACGATTATCGCTGAATCAGCATTATAGTTTAATGCAATTTTTGCAAGGCAATAGGACAATTTTTTTATATAATAAACAGAACAATACATGGATGTTTGGAAATATGAAATTTATTTCTCGTGTTGAACAGGATATGTCACTCGTTCGCTTCGCTCACTCGTGAGATATCCTAGTCAACACTCGAAATAAATTTCATATTTCCGCACACCATGTATTATTCTCTATATAGTTATTACAGTAGTTATCTATTATATTCTCTGAAGGGCGTGGCCCTGTTTATGGCATTCTGCGAGACGCAGGACACCCACAAGTTTGAAAAGCTTCCAGAGCCCCTGTGCTTAGGAACCGCATGAATTAGTCATACAGACATTTTGTATGTGTTTTTTGCCAGAATATGGTGATATGTTCAGTGTGACTGGTACCATCTTCCTTGTCTTAATTTAAGTTATTTTCCTAAGAATAATCAGTCAAAACTTTGTAAAAATTATTAGTTTAGTGACAATCCAATTAAGCCAAAGTTTTTTTAAAATAAATAAATTTGTATATTATTTATCTTTCAGAAATATATATTTTTTTACTTTTAAAAAGTTTTGTCCACATTACATGTATATCATTATCCTGCAATGAATCATTCTGAGGGGGGCCAAATTTCCGAAGGGGGGGTGGGACATATTTCCTAGGAAATGTGTTCCTGGGGGGGACACATTTCCTAGGAAATCTGTCCCGGGTGGGACACATTTTTTTGGGGGGGACATATTTCCTGTGACACCGGATTGAATCCCAGCCGGGCCAAGTAGAGTTTTCTCTACTTGGCCAGCATGGTTCGTCACTTGGAGTAACACCTAATATCAATATATATATAATAATAATATATATATATAGTGAGACAATTTATTAGTTTAGTTAAAAAAGTAAATAATAAAGGATTAAGAATATCTATAAACGTACCTGTGCAATATATACAATTATATATATATATTACAGGACAATGAACTCGGGTGGAGAATTAGGTGTTACTCTGAGTGACGAACCATACCGGACAAGTAGAGAAAACTCTACTTGGCCCGGCTGGGAATCGAACCGGGCCAAGTAGAGTTTTCTCTACTTGTCCGGTATGGTTCGTCACTCGGGGTAACACCTTAATATCAATATATATATATATATATATAGTGAGACAATTTATTATTTTTAAAATAAGAACATATGTACATACAAATTATGCATGTATGCATGATGAAAAGAAAGATAAAAAGAACTTGTGACCCAACATTTAAGTACTGCAATCATTACAACATTACTTACTGTATAAGGCCATCTGCCTGTCAACAAACCAGTAATTGTAAATGGTAAAAATTATTTTGATAATGCTAAATGTTGTACAATTAGTCTCAACTTCAGGGCTTAAAATAACAGTCAGCCAGTCACAGGTTGGACTCCCTCACAGCCACGTCTGCTCAAACGGGCACCACATTCCATTCTGTACATTGACCAATCAGAGATCAGACTTCCCAAATCTGAAGATCTGACTTCTTGACCTTGAGCAGTTCAGCTATCCGTTTTAACTACTGATATTTAAAATATTTTGAAAACTATTGCTGTAGTTTAGTAAAAAAATTTGCGTAAATAGAATCAATGAGATGATGTTGTAACTGTGAATTCCACAAACACTTCCCAAGGCTTCAGGGGACATTTAATCACTAACAAGACACCAGTGCTAGTAAGTGAAGCTGTTTGGAGTAAAAGGTATTACCGTAAGTGTTATTGAAGCTGCAATCATGTGCATATGCAGGTTGTCACATGCAGTGCTAAGTCTAAACACAATCTAATTCTCCGATAGAAGACACAATACACAATTGCCTTCCTGATGTCTCAGTCTGATCAAGTTGTTTGAAGTCAAGTTTGTTCTTGGTGTTCACAGACATAGTTACCGTATTGGCCAGTAATGTCATTCACAAATATCTTGATATTATATACGCTTACAATCGCACACGCTGTTGATTAAGTGAACTTACATTAGTAACACTTTTTATGAAGCTGTGTTGAGACAGACTTGAAATGTGAATGCTGTGTGGAAATATGTTAAGTACAGGCAATCGTGTTACAGAATCATCCTCAGAGAAACATGAGAACATTTTTCATGATTTCTTACACTGCTATATATATAAATTAAACAGAAAAATTTCAGCTGACTCAAGTGGGATTTGAACTTGTGGTGCGAGTTCAAATCCCGCTCGAGTCAGCCAACATTTTTCAGTTGAATTTAGCAGTGTAAGAAATCATGAAAAATGTTCTCGTGTTTCTCTGAGGATGATTCTGTAATGTCCCCACAGACTAGCGTTAAGTTATCGTGAGAATATCTCGTGCACCTCCAATCCCTGTGCAGCTCGATAGCTCAACAGGTAGAGCGGTGGACCGAATCTCAAAGGTGTGAGTTCAAATCCCACTCAAAATTTTCACTTGAATTTAGACAACAAACAAAACAACAACAAACAAACAACAACAAATCATGAAAAAGTGTAAGAAATCATGACAAATTTTCCCATGTTTTTCTGAGGATGATTCTGTGATACGATTGCCTGTACATAATGTATTTCCACACAGCATTCACATTTCAAGTCTGTCTCTTCAGGTACTGTATTAAAATTTAAATATCAACACAGCTTCATAGAAAGTGTTACCTGTAAGTTCACTTAGTCAACAGCGTGTGTGATTGTAAGCATATATAATATCAAGATATTTGCTCATGACATTACTGGCCAATAACTATGTCTGTGAACACCAAGAACGAACACTTGACTTCAAAAGACTTGATCAGACATCAGGAAAGCAAAGAAAGAAAGCATGAAGATTAGCATTTAGCTAGCATGCATCAGTTTCACAAAGCCTGATGGGATGATGCAATAATTGCCATTCCCTAACATCGAGAAAAAAATTTAAAATGGAACCGAAACCTAGACTTGGTCTACCACCGTTAGCCCGAGTAATAACCCCTCAATACTGCATGCATTTGCTCATAAGTTTACAATATTTAAACATATATTAAAAATCAGCTTACTTTCCCTTCTACTTCATAAAGAAAATCATCAACCAGCTTCATGGGGAAATTGTCTGAGAATAATTCATCCCCTAAAGAGTAAAAAAATATTAACAGTGTCTCTTTTGTAATAGCTCAAGCCTCGAAATTAGTGCCGGTTACCAGTCATCGACTGGTAAAATTATCCAGTTTGTCTGGTAAATATCGTTGCTTACCTCATGCAGGACGTTCAGTTTAAGGTGTTAGTTTGGATGTCTCGCACTACACCTTAAAACTGCACTGAGCAGATGTCAAACCCCCAAAAGCACTATGCATATTCTTCCGAATATAACACCTGCATTTCAGACGCTACTTCATCGCACATTTATAGCAGCAGTCCAACTCCGAAACAACTGGCGCAATAATTAATGATCAATGTTGTGTGCTCGGTTCTATTCTATTCCAGATTCCCAGGTCAGAATCAAAACTTTTACTGAATAGACCTTATTCAAAAATGGCCACCAAATTAGAATTCATTTATGTGCATATAAATTAGCCCTTATGACCTTGTTTTAAAATAAAGTAAAAATTCTTTTGAATTCCACACATGAAAACGAGTTCATAAGGGCTAATTTATATGTATATAACCAAATTTTAATTTGGTGGCCATTTTTGAATAAGGTCTATGTCTTACTACAATATTATACAATGGTCAATTCCGCATGAGACATGACAAAAATGGAAATTTTGAAATTCATTATAATTGAGGAAAAATCACATTTTCAGGCAGCTGGTTATAATTATTGCTCTATTTCATATAAAACTGATTTTGTCGATACTGAACATTTCGGCTTCCCAGTGTGTGATTGTATCTGTTACTACCCAAGGTTGGTTTTTAGCAGTCATCTGGCCAAAAACTGTAAATAAATATACAGAATGACAAACGCAATGTTATTTATGACAAATGCAATGTTATTTTCCATTAAGTGATGTACAGTTGACCTTTGACTTGAACAATCATTTTCCTAAAAATATTTTACCTGCAACAAACAGGAACAATTTTTTGATTTTTCAGAGATCTTTTTTTCTTTTTTTTTTTTGATGCTCATACTGTAATCCTCTGTTAGTTCGATACAGTATGAGCATTAGTTTAGCTAGACAAATTGGCCCGGCTAGGACTTGTGTCTGCGGGAATTACAAAGTAAAAAGTATGTGTTGCGGACATTACGTTGTGGACATTACATATTCCATCTCAAACACACAGAGATATTATGGTCTTTTACTGTCAACAAGACTCTGAACCAATTAGGATTTATTTAACATCTAGCTAGTAATTGTTTTGTAGCCTCGTGTCTTCAAAGAAAACATTCAATTACCTTTGATAATCACAAACATAAGTTTTTAAACTTGCAACAGAACCACTGACGTATGATCAAACAATACTAACAGTTTTTGCCAACATAACAAATGAATAATTTTATAACTCAAAGTTTCCATCCTAAGACAACATAATGGATTGACTATGTACGTATGTAAACTAAGTCTACAGTACAGTAGTCTGCAGTCAGTCAACTCATTGTGTGACACTAAAGATTTTTTCAATTTTGTGCTGATAAGGAACAACAAAAGGACCGCTTTGTTCTGAGACAACAGGACCATAAAAAAACAGAGGATTGGGCAGGTGCACTTTTTCAATATCATCCCTCTTTGGCCAGTTAAATCAATCAACACCAACTTTATGCAAGATTTTAAACTTGATCCAGCCATCTGACATGCTGACTCTGCCCACATACTGTAATAATTGTTCATGTAGTCTACTGCATAATATTCTTCCATCTGTATGGCTGGTACACCAATCAGATCTCATGTGCTCACTGAATAACATTCCACGTCTGAACTCAGGGAAGCTAGCCTCTTCAACCATTGGTCCAAGACCTCAGTGCCAGACATCTCGCAAAGAGGCAAGTATAGATGCCACAATTGATCATGATAACTGTTGGCTTGCAACTGAGGAATGTCATTCATCTTGTTGCAGATTAACATCCACTCTTCTATGCTGCAGCTTGGGTCTACTGTAGATTCGCTAAGATGGTGCCCATCTTGAGGAGTGCCTTTCTTACTGGGGGTTTAACAAAATCACCTGCTTTGCTGTCCAAGACCATCACCAGTTGTTTCTGTGGAAGCACTGCCAGAAGAAACCAGTGTTGTGAGTGGACTGGGTTGCAAGGCACAAGAATCAAATCTTGTATCAATGGCGACTCCTTTTCTTTCTGCAAGCTCTTGACTAGATCTGCACTCTTGGCTTTCTCAAAACTCTCCCATGATAAGATTTTGACTTTCACACCTTTGTCACTACTGGTTCCTCTGATGAACTTAAGGTCCTTAAGATATTCATCAACAACAAAACTGGAGAGCCACTTGCTTTGTGGGCATGGTGAATTGTCTGTTAAAGCTTGCAAGTCATTTAGGTCAATCAGGGTGCTTCCTCTGAAACTTATGAGGCCTGTAATGATGGCATCTACCTGATTGCCTATGTAGGATGGAAGAGAAAATACTGTTGATTGCTGTAACAAAACAAGTACCAACTTCATTGGGAACACCTCTCTGGACATTGCAAGTAAAACTCTTGGTGTTGCTCTGATTGTTTGCAGACTTCTTTCACAAGAGAATACCACTGCTACAGTACATACCTATTTAGAAGTTTTAACTTTAATTCAAGACAAGTTTTAAACAGTTTCATAACATGTTCCCAAAATAAATTATAATGTCCATAACAATTTTTTTTGTAATGTCCGCAACACATACCTTTAACACCAGAACCTAGCAAAGTGAGACATGCCAAACTTTGAACTTGTACTGTAACTGCAAACTCTGATGATTATGCCTGAAATGACTTGTCAAAACATGCTGAATTGCTGAGGTTTTGCACTTTTGGTTTTAATAATATTGTTTGGATCGTGTTTTGAGCAATATTCATGAACCGGAACCCAGCAGACTTTAGGCAAAACTTTAGGCTCCAGTCCTCTAATATGGAATTATGGGCATGGGAATCAGTTAGGCAATGGCTAATCTATTATATCAATACATTGTACTAGTTGCTTTATAAATCCTTTCTTGTGATATATAGATTTCTTGTGATAAATTTAAACATTCCTGAATCATCAATATAATTTTATTTTTATTTTTTTTCCCTCCTCCAATCCTGAAAAAAGAGGATTTCTGCCGCAAAACACAAAATAAAATTGGTGTGGCCTTAAGAAAAGAATGCATTTATAATATTATTTCAATTTTTGGCCTCTGATTGTAATGTCCACAACATGGAATTGACCAATGTTATCACAGTTTCGACTTTTGACCATGACATGCAGTTAATATTTTGCTCATTACATGTGATTTAAGTAAAAGGTGTTTGGTTCTTGTTCTTTGTTCGTCTTTTTCTTGCCAAAGAAATAACTTCTTTTTTTTGAGAATTGTCATGTTGTTCAATAAAACTAACTTATACCGGCTACACAAGTGCACATACTATAAATGTTAATCGACTACGGTATGTGAAAAAACAAATATGACTGGTAACAAATCCTCCGTGACTGGCAAATTTAATTTCTTACTGGTCACAATGACCAGCAGATTTCTAAGATTTATTTCGAGGCTTGTAATAGCTGATAGCTAGGAAATGTTTATTACAGTATTTTATTAAATTTTATTATTTACATGTAGCATAAAACACATACAGTATTAATAAATAAAAAGATATGCAATGACACACCAAAGGGGAAGTTTTCAGGAAAGTTGCTTTGCAGATTTTTGCAATTTTCAAAATCACAGTGCTTTGCAATTTGTGATTTGCAAAGTGCTAATCCAGGCTCTGAACTCATCCAGAGTCAACCAGGCCAAGCCTAGTTTGTGTAGTCACCCCCTCATTCATTTTGTGCATAATTGTAGTTCATGTTTATTACAGTACATATACATACAACTTATCATTGTACATGTAGTTCATGGTGATATACATAGTTACACAATCTTATGGATGTTTGGAAGAACTTTTTAAAATAGTGTTGAAACACTCTCCCTGTGACTGTGAGACATAGGTGAGTGGGGTACTGTATTCAAGTTTCAAGTCAGTGATGTACAGCGGTTGAGTGCAGGGTCCAAATTAACGGTGTGCAATGTGCAATTTGCACATCGTTTTGGCCCAAATAGTGAAAATTGCATATCACTTTTCAAAACGATGTGCAAAAAAAATCAGACTTGGTACTAATGAACATCCGTCCACTGCACGTTTACAGGTACCGGTAATGCAATGCTAATCAGTTGGTACAGGTATTATGATTTTATAAAAAATGCTTTCACTTTGCTCTAGCAGCGTCAGTGCCGGATTTAGGACTGTGGAGGCCCCTGGGCGGTCACTGGCCAGCACGGCAGCACAATATATCAATTATATTTCTGAACGAGATAATTTTGCTTTACGAACTAATACAACTTCGAAGTCACAATTCCCACACTGAATCAGGTTTACAATAACAACTTGTCAACTCCATCCATCAATCTGTCATAATCGTCATAGTATACACTCATGTTAGGGCACACTTGTTTTTGACTCATATTTTGGGCTCTCAAGATTTTTTTCATTTCAACACCTATTTTTTCAACTTTCAAGACATTTTTGTGGAGGCCCCCCCTTAAACATTATTTTATGGGGGGCCCTGGGTGACCGTCCAGTCCGCCCTGTCCTAAATCCGGCACTGAGCAGCGCGTTCACGAATCTTTGAAATGAATAAAGTTGTTTTTTATCCCAATGCTCAATACAAATATGACCAGACTGGTATATAGGTGTTATATTTTTAGCCACCATGACAGGTGTGAATTTTTTAGCTGTCATCAGGTCTTATGATAATACACGGATGTCCCATATTTGGCTTTAGTGCTTTTGTTTTGCTTTTCGAAAAGCTGTTCAATCTAAATCACTTTCTTTTATGGCTTCTTTATCGAAAGGCTGTACCAGCAAAGTATGCATTCATTGCGTTGCAAAGTTTACACAATGAAAGAAAACAGAATTACCTCCGCGAAAAACTTCTAATTGTAAAGAAGAACTCTGTAGTAAATCACATGAATTCGGATCAGCATAGGATGGCAGTGAAGCTAAATTTAAAGGAAATCCTGAATACAAAATATGTTGACGAATATGTAAATGAGACCCCCATTGGCCAAGGACTCAACAAAATGGCAGTGGATGATTGTAAAAGGATGGAATACCTTTTCAATGCCAGCTACACAGTATGCAAAGAAGAGTTGTCTTTTACCAAAATTAATATGCCCCCATTTGCCAGCTCTTAGAAAAGTGTGGTGTTTATAGCCTTATCCCGAGAAATGAAAGAAGAAAAACAATGACACGTCTGACACAGCACACCGACACGCCTACTTTTCTGATCAAGAGTCCGAAAGTGATAAGCTAATATGCATTCAAAGTTACTTAATGTCATGTTTATTTATTAAAAATAGATTACAAATAACGTTTTAAGACTATTAAATTATCGCAGTTTGACCATAGGTTTGACTGAGTAGTTAAGATTATGACAGAGCTATTATATTTTTAGCCTTTTATTTAACCATAGTTAATGATTTAACACTCGTTCCAGAACCACATATTTTCAAAAAATAGTTGCACATTGTTTTATCCCAACTAATTCAAACCCTGGTGAGTGGTATAGGGCTATTCAATAAAAAAATACCACTGTCATGTGGTACAAATCTAAGTCTCTAATTGGACAACTTAACTGTGACTGTGAGGTATAATATTTTATACAACAACCTAAGAAAAACAAACAATCTGATTGGCTACGAACTATGCATTATTAAAGTACACATGCACAGCTGATGTAACGAAGTCGCAAAAAAATTCTGTTTTATAAAAATGTGATCAAATTATATGTTTGAAGATGCAACTTGGTACAAAATAAAGTGCATTTCAACTGTCTGAGGATTACACATATCACTCAGTGATGAGAGACACAGCCATCAAGTTGTTGTCCGACGACACAGACATATTAAAATTATCGACATAAATACGATCATTTAATACCTTCGTCTCCAGCGCACAACGCAATCTACTCCACAGCTTCAGAAATTTTCTGATACAATTTCCATTCCTCTTCATGGAAATACTGTTCAGCCATACAAATCCAGGAGATATCAGTCATAATGTCAACAAGATTTCCAAACACAGAACATATTATTTCGCTGGTTGGTACACATGCTTCTCGGCCTTCTCCAACGATAAATGCTTTCCCAGCTGAATTTGCAGCATAAGAAGCATCCAAATATACATGGGACAGCAAGATCCCATCCAGAAGAACTAATCTGTTTGTTCAACGATAAATATTTTGGCTAGAAATGCCGACGAAGACACAAAGTTTGAAATTTGAATAAACTTTTCAATTTGTCTGTTTTTGTCAGGATCATGATTTGCATAAATTATACGTGACGTAACTGGAAGCTGAGAAATTAGCCAATCAGGACATCCTTATTTCTTCTGTCACCCAATCAGATTGCTTTATTTGTACAGACCACTTATGATGTAATTAAACCTGAATTGAAAATTTTACCTCCTTTTCAATAGCCCTGCCGGTTCGACGATTCAAAAATATCAAACATTTCTTATTAAAATAATGAAATTTGATGTATAAAACAAATAGATGACATTTTTTCGTGCGTGTGTACTGTAATAAGGCACAGAAGACTTCACAGGGTGTAAAGAACAACAGTCACACCACTCGACTTCGTCTCGTGTTGTACTTTTTTGTTCTTTACACGCTGTGACGTCATCTGTGCGTTATTACAGTACACACGCACGGAAAATTGTCATCTATTTGTTAAATATATAATTTATTCGTTAAATATAAAAATAAGATTGTCTATAATTTATCCAAGAACAAGTTTTTAAAAAACTTTATATACTGTATATAAAGTAAATCATTTCAAGTCCATAACGATTTTTAACGCTCTCAACGCTACATTCCCGTTTCGTACTGTATTTTACTCTAGCTAACGCCAGACGATTTTACTCGTCATTGGAAAGCCTTTTATTGAAATAGACGATTTTAAAGTATTTACGACAGAACAGAAGTTAAAATTGTGTAGTTTTTAAAGCATTTCCCATACGTATTGACAAATACGTTTATATTATCATTATAGCTAACGACAAATGACTTTAATCACTATAAAAGAAGTTCCCTCATAAAAAGAAAGTAATATAATCATACTCTATTTTTTAATAATTAATTTATGTAAAACGCGAAATTATTACCAACTACATTTTTATACATATGATACCATTTTAAAAAAAAGATAGCTGAACATTGTTAAAAAAGGATAGTATAACAATTCTTACCCGAAATAGAGTCCTTATAAATGATCATTGCGGTGGATTGGTAAGGATGGTAAATTTAATACCTTCCACTGATTTCGACCAATGTTTTGACGAAGGCCAAGGATAAAAGAGATCACACATCAACATCGCAACCCATCCTAGTCCCAGGCCCCAGGCTCTCTATCTTAGCCAATCTCGTTCGCAGAGCCCACGTTCCCCTTACCCAGCGGGCGGGGAACGAGAGGCGGTAGGTACGTCATGTTAGGGCACACAGTGGTTTTAATGCATATATGTTGTTGTGTGTTTATAGTACGTAGTGGTATTATGATAGTTTATGGTAGTTCACGGTGTTTCATGTGGTTTCTTATGGTGTTTCGTGTGGTTCACGGTGGTTCACGGTGGTTTGTAGTGGTTTATAGTGGTTTATGGTGGTTCATGGTAGTTTGTAGTGGTTTGTAGTGGTTTATGGTGGTTTATAGTGGTTTATGGTGGTTCATGGTGGTTTGTAGTGGTTTATGGTGGATTATAGTGGTTTATGGTGGTTCATGGTGGTTCATGGTGGTTTATGGTGGTTCGTGGTGGTTTATGGTGCTTTCCGGTGGTTCATGATGGTTCGGGGTGGTTCACGGTGGTTTGTAGTGGTTCATGGTGGTTTATGGTGGTTCGTGGTGGTTTACGGTGGTTCGTGGTGGTTTATGGTGGTTTACGGTGGTTTATGGTGGTTCACGGTGGTTTATGGTGGTTCACGGTGGTTTGTAGTGCTTTATGGTGGTTTATAGTGGTTCATGGTGGTTTATGGTGGTTCGTGGTGGTTCATGGTGGTTCGTGGTGGTTTATGGTGGTTCGTGGTGGTTCATGGTGGTTCATGGTGGTTCATGGTGGTTCATGGTGGTTTATGGTGGTTCATGGTGGTTTCCGGTGGTTTCTGGTGGTTTCTGGTGGTTTCTGGTGGTTTATAGTGGTTCATGGTGGTTTCTGGTGGTTCAATGGTGGTTCACAGTGGTTGATGGTGGTTCATGGTGGTTCACGGTGGTTTATGGTGGTTTGTTGTGGTTCATGGTGATTCATGGTGGTTCGTGGTGGTTTATGGTGCTTTACGGTGGTTCATGGTGGTTCGGGATGGTTCACGGTGGTTTGTAGTGGTTTATGATGGTTCATGGTGGTTAATGGTGGTTCATGGTGGTTTATAGTGGATTATGGTGATTCGTGGTGGTTCATGTGGTTTATAATATAATATATATAATAAACCATCAATTACGTAGCAACAATAGAAATATTCACCTACCTAAGCCAAAGACAAATTTTCTAAAGAATAGCTTTTCCTATCGAGGAGCTATGAGTTGGAATAACCTACCTAATCATATTATTGACCAAGCATTAATAGAAGATGTTGTTTTTCCCAATAATTATGTAAATATTTTAATGAACTCACGGCCCTTTGAAAAACAGATGTACTTCTGAAAGGCTACCGTGATTAAATAAGATTAAATAATAATAATAATAATAATAATAATAATAATAATAATAATAATAATAATAATAATAATAATAATGGTAGTTCATGGTGATTTATGGTGGTATGTAGTGGAGGGGAATGGTTGGCATTATAAAAAAAATAACGGAGGCAGTCCTAGATTTTAAACTCATCTTGATCGTCTGAGTCTGGCATATCAGATATTCACCGTAACTAGTTATTTTCTTTATCGCTTTATATCTTGCAACTTCGCTAGAATTTAGACAACACCCCGTAAACTTTCTTCGCCGGAATCGCCGCTCCTTCGAACTGCGCAT
Organism: Paragorgia papillata; assembly: GCA_035771165.1. Classification (NCBI taxonomy): domain Eukaryota; kingdom Metazoa; phylum Cnidaria; class Anthozoa; order Scleralcyonacea; family Coralliidae; genus Paragorgia; species Paragorgia papillata. The sequence goes on along the minus strand of JAWNZC010000322.1, from coordinate 9,463,704 downwards.
TGAATTTCTATAAACACGATGTACACAATTACGTCACTTACTGGGATTTGGAAAGTAATTTCTGATTGGCTGACGAGACACAATAGCCAGAACTCAATTAGGCGCTCAGGTCGGCAGACCCTACTTTTTCCTCGCAAAGCGGGAGAAAAATAGGGTCTGCTATTTAACAAATAGATGACATTTTTCTGTGCGTGTGTACTGTACGCGTCTCGTGGCGTACTTTTTTGTTCCTTACACGCTGTGACGTCATCTGTGCGTTATTACAGTACACACGCACGGAAAAATGTCATCTATTTGTTAAATAGCAGACCCTATTTTTCTCCCGCTTTGCGAGGAAAAAGTAGGGTCTGCCGACTTGAGCGCCTAATCGAGTTCTGGCTATTGTGTCTCGTCAGCCAATCAGAAATTACTTAATTGTGTACATCGCGTTAATAGAAATTCAATACGCAGTTCGAAGGAGCGGCGATTCCGGCGAAGAAAGTTTACGGGGTGTTGTCTAAATTCTATCGAAGTTACAAGATAAAGCGATAAAGAAAATAACGAGTAGTTACGGGGAATATCCGACAGGCTGGAGTCTGAGTCTGGCATATCGTCCTCGAGTGACGAATGTTGATCAAGATGAGTCTAAAGTCCACGACTGCCTCCGTTATTTTTTTTATAATGCCAACCATTCCCCTCCACTACATACCACCATAAATCACCATGAACTACCATTAACTATTATAAACCACATGAACCACCACGAATCACCATAAACCACTATAAACCACCATGAACCACTATGAACCACCATAAACCACTACGAACCACCAGAAACCACCAGAAACCACCATGAACCATCCTGAGCCACCCTGAGCCACCCTGAACCACCCTGAACCACCCCGAACCACCATAAACCACTATAAACCACCAGAAACCACCATAAACCACCCTGAACCACCCTGAACCACCATGAACCACCATGAACCACCATGAACCACCATGAACCACCGTGAACCACCATCAACCACCGTGAACCACCATGAACCACCAGAGACCACCGTGAACCACTATGAACCACTATAAACCACCAGAAACCACCATGACCCACCATGAACCACCATGAACCACCATGAACCACCAGAAACCACCATGAACCACTATAAACCACCAGAAACTACCAGAAACCACCAGAAACCAACATCAACCACCATGAACCACCGTGAACCACCATCAACCACCGTGAACCACCATGAACCACTATGAACCACTATAAACCACCAGAAACCACCAGAAACCACCATGAACCACTATAAACCACCACAAACAACCAGAAACTACCAGAAACCACCATCAACCATCGTGAACCACCATCAACCACCGTGAACCACCATGAACCACCAGAAACCACCATGAACCACTATGAACCACTATAAACCACCAGAAACCACCAGAAACTACCAGAAATCACCAGAAACCACCATCAACCACCATGAACCACCGTAAACCACCCTGAACCACCCTGAACCACCATAAACCACTATAAACCACCAGAAACCACCAGAAACCACCAGAAACCACCAGAAACCACCATGAACCACCCTGAACCACCCTGAACCACCATGAACCACCATGAACCACTATAAACCACCATGAACCACCATAAACCACCACAAACCACCATAAACCACCGTGAACCACCATGAACCACCATCAACCACCGTGATCCACCAGAAACCACCATGAACCACTATAAACCACAACAAAAACAACATGAACCACCGTGAAACACCGTGAAACACCATCAACCACCGTGAACCACCGTGAACCACCATGAACCACCAGAGACCACCGTGAACCACCATCAACCACCATGAACCACTATGAACAACCAGAAACCACCATTAACCACTATGAACCACTATAAACCACCAGAAACCACCAGAAACCACCAGAAACCACCATAAACCACCATGAACCACCCTACACCACCATAAACCACCATGAATCACCATAAACAACCATGAACCACCGTGAACCACCATAAACCACCACAAATCACCATAAACCATCCTGAACCACTATAAACCACCATGAACCACTATAAACCACCATGAACCACCATAAACCACCGTGAACCACCATAAAAAAAACACATGAACCACCGTTAATTACCATTAACTATCATGATACCACTATAAAGGATAGACACAACAACATATATGCATTAAAACCACTATGTGTACCCTTACATGACGTACCAAGCCGAGAGGGTATGGGATAATCCGTTTCACATCGATATTTAATTGGCTGATGAACATGATTACTCTTCTTCCGGATCACAAGAATCCTGTGATGGCGTGAACGGATTATCCCAGAGTCTCTCGTTTCCTGGGTGGGGAACGTGGGCTCTGGGAACGAGATTGTATCTTAGCTGTTTTAATATTTGCCAATCTCGTCCCCAGAGCCAAATTGCCCCGGCCGCGCGAGATTGAATCACAGAATAGAAATACAACCAGAAGTCCAACTCGCGTTCGAACCTTTGAAGTTTATGTCCTCGCGCATGTCGCCTCGCGCATCTTGATTCCTCGCCATCCTGGCAAGTTCCCCCGGCAGTTTGGACCTTCAAAAGAAGGTTAAAACTGCCGGGGGAACTTACCAGGATTTTATTTTATTTTATTAGCTTTGCCAGATAAAAAATGTTTATGTACAGATAACAACATAGAAAAGTTACTTAGTAATGATGGCAGGGGATCCGCAACAGCGATTAGCCAATTACAGCGGGCCCGAGATATAAGTTAAGGATGGCGTAGGATAGCGTCGGATGGCGTCGGATGGCGTAAAATATCGCGCCTGCGCATTGAAAAAATGCGGACAAGTTGTCACTCGAGTTGGACTGATTGAATGTTGGAATCTGGTTGGAATATCAGCATATTTTCTCATCTCGAAATGATGATTATCGTTAACAATAATCATCATTTTTAAAAAAGAATTCCCTACCCCCATACCCCCAACCCGACCCCCACCTCTAAACCTTACCCTAACCCTAACCCTAACCACAACCCCCCTGGAAACCCTAAACCTAACTACAACCCCCCGTTGGACCTAAACCTAACCACAACCCTCCGGGGAAAAAGTCCCGCCTCTCAGACCCCGACCACAACACCCCTAATCTCACTTGAGTATCATGATAATCATCATATTCGTCTGTGTGAAGAAATGATGATTATCATGATACTCAAGTGAGAGGACATGTTGGGAATATCCATATTTGCACGCTGGCTGCATGGGCGCCCGAGCGCTGCGACAGATAGCCTGGTAACCACTAAAGACTTCTGCTTTCCTATTGGTTAAAATTTCGCGCGGTTTTATTGGCTGTGAGTAAAACTGCAATCGTGATCAGGGGATTTAGCCCTGTCATTTGGCAGGTTTAATCGCCAAATCTTGTCTATCTAGCTTGTTGCACGCCACCCACGCAAGTGCTTTGCGAGTAGAGAAGTCTTTCCCGGAGTCCATGATATATGAACCCAGGTATTTGAAGTCGTTGACTTGCCTGAGAGGAGATCCGTTTAATGCAGAGATGGAAGGGTTGGCAGTATTTGAGATGAACTCTGTTTTGGATGTGTTGCAGTAGAGACCAACAAAGGCAGCGGCCTCCTCGAGGGCGTGAAGATAGAGCTTCTGCATCTGAAACCGTGTTTGAAGGAATTGCGAGATCATCTGCAAAGTCAAGATCGGTGATGAATTTTGCCGGGATTCTGCAACTGCGGGTCAGCCTGCCTGTGGCTTGATCAGTAGTAGCCCCTTGTTGTTGTTCGCATCCAAGGAGAGACGAAGGACGTAATCCGAAAGGAGGATGAAGAGAAATGGGGCAAGCGTATCATCCTGTAGAACACCAGCGACAATGTCGAAGAGTTCAGTTTCTCCATCCGGAGTGACGATTCTGCTCTTAATTCGTGTTGGTGTATAAGATTCTGATGGCTTTAATGATTTCCTCTGTAATTCCGTACAACGGCAGTATGTCAAACATGACGTCACGGTTAATCAAGTCGAACGCCTTCTTGAAGTCAACAAACACGAGTGTGAGTTCTTTGTTTGCATTCCTCATTTCTTCAACGATTCTTCGCAGAGATAGGATCTGGGACAAGGCGGAACGACCTCTACGAAAGCGGCGTTTTGGTTTCTGCGTAGGATCGGGTTCAACGCAGGAACCAGTCTATTTAGGATCATCTTGTTGTAAATTTTTGCGGCTAATGCAGCAAGGGAGATTCCACGGTAGTTCTCATGAAGGGTGAGATTTCCTTTCTTGGGAATCGGGATGGTATCAGAGGTGGTCCAGACCAGAGGAGCGTTGAGAGTCGTGTACACATGGTTGCAGATTTCCAGGAGGAGGGGATGAAAGTTCTCATCCGACCAGATCATGGGTGGAATGTTGTCGGGACCAGGAGTTTTCTTGTTGACTAGTTTCTTAGTTACTGACTTTAACTCCTCGATAGTGAATGGAGTGGTCGGGATCTTGAGATCATTGGCGACTTCAATCCTTGGTAGGTTGTTGGAGATAGGCGGCGTATCTCCAAGACGTTTCTTAAAGTGGTTCAGCCAGCCTTCTTTGCGCTTCTCTGGACTGCCTCCTTTAACAGTAACTGAAGGTTTATCCTTCCTACCAGTGATTTCGTTGATTGTCTTCCACGCGGCAGAGTGGTGTTGAGATTTATGTAGATCTTTGATGTTGTTGATCTTCCCTTGGATGTAGTCAGCAGTTGCATTATCATAGGCATCTTGCAGATGTTGGCGGGCTTGCTCTACGATTGCCTTGTTTCTAGTAGATGGTGATTGTTCGAATTTGTTGTTGGCAGCTGATAGATTTGCACGAGCGGATTTTACAGAATCATAAGCACTGATGCATTTCAAGCTCTTTTTCTCCTTCTTAGTTGAGAGTGTTAGTTGCTACTTCTTCTACGCAACTTGCGACAAGGTCGTGTTTGTCATTAGGTGACGAGCATTTGGGGCACAGAACTGTGAAGTGATTGAAGACATCAATTACGTATTGGGTCGAAAGTTCTGGATCACGCCCGACTCGTACCCAGTCGATTTGCTTCATTGGATGAACTGGATGTTTCTTCGAGCAACGGTGGCTGATGTTGATAGTTGCAGATACGATTCTGTGATCTGACAGTACACTGCAGAACGAGGAATCATGCAAGACAATTCCTGATACTATTGACCCATTTCTTCCGAATCAAGATGTAATCCAGCTGTGCTCGACTTCCTGATGGATACTGGAAGGTCCACATTTTGTTACAGGGGTTCATAAAACGGCTGTTAGAGGCTATAAGATTGAGTTAGAATTATAGATAGAATTAAAATTTACATAGAAGTATTAAAATTGAAATAACTACGCATTATTACAGATAGTAAAATCTAAGAGGCTACAGATTGTTTAGGCTCAGATTCCAGCCGTTGGGTCTCGGTGCGCCCGCGATCCCTCGCCCAACCAACGGCTGGGCGCATCGGCTTCATCATTATTGAAATCGACCAATCATATGTCAGCCCCCCAAATTTTGGGGGGCATAAATTTCACTCGTAAATGACGAAACGTAAATAATTATATGCTTCGATAAGTACGATTAGCGAAACTTCGATATCATTTTATCACAAAATTTTGACGTTTGTTGGCAGTCGATAACTCTGGCTTTCCTTGGAAAGAAAATAGCATTCCACAAAGAGGACACAAACTGTTATTGAATTCTGAATGCCTGTTAGTAGTTTAATACACCAATCTGATTTAAACCGCAAGATTCATGCAAGCCATGATATATATTCATGCAGGGGAGGTTAGATTAGATTACTTTACGTTTGGAATCGCATTAGAATAAGTGTAAAATCTTCCATATTCAACAGTTCACACACAAGTGATTGATTATCATACTATCACAGTCGAATCCATGAATAAAATATGAATAAAATATTAACGACAAAAATTGTTAGATATAACGAGTTTAGCGTAACACACGGCTAGTCTTATGACAAAATTTAGCTGCTTCTCAAAGTAAATTTGTAGCGAGCCGCTGATGGGAAAGAAAAAAATGTTGATGATCTCATTTGAAATCTGAATTGACCGTGGAACCACTTGAATATGATTGGCCAACGGCCCACTGCATGATATAAATAGAAGAGTGCAGCAAAACATTCTCGCCAGCAAATGTCAAAACTTCATGAATTGTGATAAAATCACGCGTTCAACTGATAATAAATTATACATGCTTTACGCCTTGAAGAGAAATGCTATAACTCCTGAAAGTCATTTCGCTTTTAATCTTTTCCACTCGTCGAAGGCAAACGAGTCTGTGATCAGAATATCAAGATCGTCGTACTCGCTCTATTGACGTAATCTTCACCCAATACTTGTCTTGCTACAACTAGCAGGCGTAAAATATTTTCGATCATCAGTTTTATTGACAAAATGCGTGCACTATACATCCCACTGGCAGTTTTTAATCAATAAAGAAGAGAGATGGTCCTTAGGGGCCGTCGACAAATAGATTTCGTCCCCAATCGCGGACTTGTTCCGGGGGAGGGGGGTAATCTTGAATCCGCGATAACAAGAAAAATTAGGACGAAATCTGAATTTAAATATAAACATTCGTTATACACCATGAGTCTACACCTATTACTATGCTATGTGTCTATACTCGTTGTCAAAATGGCAGTATTAGTACGGTCAACATACTCGTTCGTGTGTTTCAGATATCCACTGGTCCGCGATGGTAGGGGGTGGGGGGGGGGGGGGGGGGGGGGGGGGGGTCAACACAATCTAGGAACAAGTCCGCGATTGGGGACGAAATCTATTTGTCGACGGCCCCTTAGTGTTATTTGCATAATTGTAAATTATTTAAATATTAACCCATACGTCACGGACAAGGAATAAGGCCGATGCGCCCAGCCGTTGGTTGGGCGAGGGATCGCGGGCGCACCGAGACCCAACGGCTGGAATCTGAGCCTACAGATTGTTCAAATAAATAAGAAAAAACACGATTTTTGAAAGAGTCAATTGAAACTGCCTTACGTATAAACAAAGGCAAATTGTTCCATGATTCAGCAGTTCTATGTGAAAATATGAAAACTTAAGAATATTTGTTCTAGAACGGGGTTTAAAAGAACTGAAGTTCAGAATTCCTCAAATTATAAGGAGATTTTACTTCATCAACATAGTCGAGTATGTTCATGTTTACAATAGCCGTGAAGACATTTATAGAAAAAATTCAAGTCAATTAATGTTGTTCGAGTCGGTCCTTATATGATTTATTTTTCATCATTAACTTGGTTGCACAGGGCGCCAAAACGTAACAAAATAAACCTATTTGTTGTATAGCTAGCTAGGTCTTCAATGGGGGGGATATAAAGATCTGAAATCTGTAATCTTTTGTGTTGAAATTTGTAAAGTTTTATATTCTTCAGAATTCTGTGAAATCTCACTCCAAAATGCAGGAAATGGCATATCAGAGACTCTACATTTCAAAATTTTCCGGGGAAGCATGCCCCCGGACCCCCCCCTGGGGTGGCCAGGTTAGATTTGACGTCCCCCCCCCTCCCCCCAAAAAAAATGAAAAAAGACATTACTGTATTTGATAAATGATCACATTTTTTGTTTAAAAATAACAAGTAGCAATATATAATATTACAACAAACAACGGGTTCTCTCAAAGACCACGCCAGCCTGAAACTTGCCACCATGCACTGCGTGCCTCAATACTGAACATCCTTCAAATATTCCTGGTGTGGAGACCAGACTTCACAAGCATATTCGAGATGTGGCCGGATCATATGAATGATAATTTTTTGATGACATCTTTGTTGTGTGTTCCGCACGAACAGTAAGTTTTATCAGTCTCAAAATGATTTTGTTTGCCGTGTTTACTTTGCCAAAAATATGGTCTTTCCACGCAAGTTTGTGATGTATTATGACTCCTAAATCTTTCTCCTTGTCAGTCAAAGGTACGCTGTCGTTTCCGAGTTGATAATTGAAGCTGTGGAAATTGCGTTTCCTAGTTATAGTAAGCAGTTTACATTTGTTGCTGTTGAACTTCATATCGATCCCAGTTTGAGCACCAGTCCATCAGCACGGAGAGATCATTCATCTTGTAAGATATATTGATCTAATACAGAATTTATTCCGAAGTGGAGGTGAATAGTGCCATGGATATTCACCAAGCCGCTTTCATAAATGAAATAACAAGTTTAACATTCTTATATCTAGTTTCGGTATTCTATACAAGACACGGCCGCTAGCAACTTGGGCACTATAAAACGGCACTTGGCGTACTCAATATTTGTCGACAAAACAGTTTTTACAACTTTTGATTATATATATACCTGTGGACACTCTTCTACTTAATTTTGTTGACTTTTCTCGTTATTCTACCACATCAGCCATTTTGTTTTGCCGGCCGCAGGTGGATAGTATGCAATATATTGTGTATGATAAGTTGTGCGTATACATGTAGTACGTTTAAGCTCGTAAATGTACTACATGCACTACATATGTAGTACGTTCTACAAACGCTACCACTTAGGAGTGCATATGACTATGAATTTGCAACCTTAGCTCTCCATCTCAGCCTCAGTGGTTCAATGGTTAGAGCATCTAACCAGTCATTAGACGGTTGCAGGTTCAAACCCTGTCTGGGGCTCAGAAATCTTTTCTGAGTAATTGAGCTTGACGAACGTCCACCAAATGTCTGTTATATATTGTGTAAGTATGTGGCATTATTACTGAGGAAAGTAAATAACATTGAGGAAAATCCTAGACCCATTGTTTATATAATTGACCGAGGTCAAAAATCGGCCAGTTTTAGTGAAGGCAAACACTCTGTGTCAGTTTAATAGCTATATATGTTATTGACTGCGATGATATGCAGCCAAGATATAACTCAGTATGTAACTTATTATGACAGTATTATTTCTGCATGTGTATACACATAGTAGAAAATTATCATGCTAAACTAGTCAAATATCAACAAACATTCTGAAAAGTTCTTAATATGTATTTTATCAAATTAAATTGGCCATTTCCTGATTTGGTATATTGCTATGTCCTCTATTGTTATATTAATTACACATTTACACTGCCTGCCAGTGTCTTTGATGATTATTTCAACCAAAGGCCCATTCACATGATCTAATTAACTGGACTCAATTTTCCTCCTGGTGCATGTAATGTGGATTTACTTATTATACAGGTAGTAGTCAGTTATGTCTTATCGCAATTACTATACATGTATAGTTGTTTTTATTAAATGATATATATCATGAGAAAAATCAGATTATGCGAATAGATTTTGTTGCACATGACGTCACCATCATATTGGTTGATTTTTTGCTTGGCAAACACTGTTGACATACCGGTCACCATTATATTTGTTTTTGCAAGGGTATTAGAAATTAACGGAAATCAACCAGATGGCGTCCAATGTCACGTGATTGCAAGCACTATGACGCATGTACGCATTGCGTACCTATTTTTTAATTTCGCCGCTGGAAAGCTTAGTAGTTGGAAAACATCATGTGCCCTAATCTTTTATAATAAACCATTTCCATTGCATTGTTTACTCATCAGTGCCTGAATGTATATATTTACCCCTTCGAGATTTTAGTCCAAAACTCTCACGCTGCACCTCCGTTGATGTAGCGTGATCAAGATGGAGTTTAGTCGTCAAGAGGCAGCATTTTATGCGATTGATTCTTTATAAAAAGCCAGAAGGACCAACTATTAATACAGAGGGCCCGCAAAGGAGGCTAGGAGTGTGACTGTGCATGTGTGAACGGTGTTGACACAAATTAATTATCCAGTCCGTTCAACTGCACTCAGTCATGCACATGCATATAAGTCAGCATTGTGAGTCAAGTTGCATGAAAAATTGCACTGTAACAAGCTATATGTCTAGTTGATTGACACTTATTTATCAATGCCACGACTCTGGCAAGTTCTGGCAATCAGGACGCGTCGTCGTCGGACCCGTCACCAACGGCAACAGCGGTAATAATATCAAAACTGATATACCGTCATTTAAGATTTTACGCTCAGAAATTTAATTAACACATTGTGCAACACACAAATTGTGTTAAACATCAAAGCTACAAACATGATCAGTTCCGAATGAAACGCGATGTTGTACTTTTGTTCCCGGGACAACCGCGGTCGACCGCGCTCGGTGACGTGGCTTGCTGTATTTGGATACAGGGAAGTGGAGACGTGGCGGCCATTTTGTTACTTTGGAATCCGTTCCCATCTTGAAACATCTTAGTCTGTAAATGGTTGAATTATTGAAATTCTAACATCGTAATGAAGGTTTCGTTACTTCCAATAGTTATTTGTTTATTATGGTCAGCAGTAAAAGGAGACGAACACGACCATTTAGTGAGTACTGTATTATAATTGACGTATCGTATAAAGTTTCCAAAATGTCACAAACATATTGCCGATTTTTTTCAGCATTTGATTGTTTTAAATACAACGATTATTGTAGGATTATAGGAGAAAATACTGGAGTGTTTTTAGTACAAAAATAAATGTTACACTGCAAAATGTATTGTTCTAATATTATCATCGTTTATAAGATTGATATTTTATTATTTAAAATTAATGTTTTTTCCTATTCTCCAATTTATATTTATTTATATAATTGTGTCTATTGAACTCCTGAAAATTGTCTATATTTTTTTGGTGGGTAATATGTTGTGCTTTTAAAGCTTGTTCGGATATTTTGAATCGTTTAACAATCTGCATATACTGTATCAACAACACTTGTAGCACCAAAAATATATAGCACCAAACAATGTTTAGCACTAAGAAAGGCGAACTATGTAATCAATTTTGTTGAAACAATGCAATTTATAACTTTGACTGCATAAGATCTGAGTCCAGATATAAAAACTGAACAGAGTTTATATTATTATTTATTGAATTTATTATTTTTATTTTTAAGTATAAAGACCAAGAAGAAGTTGTTTTATGGATGAACACTGTTGGACCTTATCATAATCGTCAAGAAACATACAATTACTTTTCCTTGCCATTTTGTAAAGGAGAAAAGACAACAATTAGTCATTATCATGAAAGTCTTGCAGATGCAATCCAAGGTGTTGAGTTGGAATTCAGTGGTTTAGATATAACTTTCAAAGGTAAGTACAGTATTACTATACCTCAACCAGGGTGCATTCTGTGCAAGTCTCATGCCGGAGATTGGCGATGAGGCTCAGAGCTTTACACCAAGGCTACCAATTATTTTTTATCGGACCTTTTGGTACACCATGCACATTTGAAAATAATAAGTAATAATACGCAAAATAATAAGAAAATACAGTACCGCTCGCGTATATCTTAACACATTTTTGCATATGATACGCGTATAACACTTGTATAATACGTGTATAATACATGTATGACACTTGTATGATACACGTATATGACACTTGTATGATACACTGGTATGATACGCGTATATAAAACGTATACAGATCGTATTTACATCTCCACTTCTTTCCACTTGTCCTGCATGTCTCGTGCACATATTCCTCCTTATGCTAGGGAACACATTATGCTATTGTCTAAGAAAGGAAAAACATTTTCCGACATTTCAAGAGAGTTGGAGCTTTCTGGATGTCCAGTGAGTAGACAGTCAGTCTCGCGTTTTATGAAGCGATCAAAGAGTGACCAAATGGCGCGTTTGCCTGTTAAAAAAATGCGGTGCCAAAAGAATCCTGACAATGGAACATTACGAGTATATTGATAGTGAAATGGCTAAGAATGACGAACTTTGCGCTGTGGGTAAGTAAGTTTCTCTAAGTGTTTTTCTAATATGAAATTGCGATTACTTGTACTTCTAGCATCAACAAAATGTGACCCTCCATGCGAAAACGTACCTTAACGCTTTTCCGTTAAAACAGACAAAAAAATGGACGGTGAACAGATGACAAACGGCTTGTAAAAGCGTTCGAACGGTTTCCCAAAATGTTCAAACGGTTTGGCAAACTAACTAAACGGTTAACAACAGGCGGTCGAACGGATAACAACAGGTGTTCGAACGGATAATAACAGGCATTCGAACGGTTTCCCAAAACGTTTGAATGGTTTGATAAACTAACTAAACGGTTAACAACAGGCAGTCGAACGGATCAAATGAAGCGTTCAAATGGTTGCTACAAACGTTGCAATGGTTTATAGGTACCGTATTTTCTGGGCGATAACCCGCACGGCGTATAACCCGCACAGCAACAAAAATATCACTTTTGGAAAAATAAATCAGCGTATTACCCGCACCATCAGATAACCCGCAGCTGCTAATAATAGGTTTGGACAAGGGAGCACGCCAGACTGACTTGTATTTCTTCTTTGTTCGGCGTTCCTTCATTTATATTCAGCCATTTTGAATAATGCGGTATATATCATTAGCGTATCGCAGGCGCGGGTATCATATAGCACGCGCCTGCGATACGCTAATGAATATACCGCATTATTCAAAATGGCTGAATATAAATGAAGGAACGCTGAACAAAGAAGAAGAAATACAGGTCAGTCTGGCGTGCTCCCTTGGTTTGGGACCACAAAATTTAAAAAAAGTACAGTACCAGTAGTTGAAAGATGAAAGTAGAATCCTTGGTCTCCGGTCTTCGTGATGGCGTCGTCTTAAGAATTCAACAGATTACCCGCACCACCCTATTACCCGCACTAATTATGTTTCTTTGCAAAATTAAGAGATAACCCGTGGGTTATCGCCCAGAAAATACGGTAGCACAAGTGTTTAAATGGTTTACTATAACCATTCAAACGGATCATAACAAGTGTTTTAAATGGTTTACTATAACCATTCAAACGGATCAATGGATCATAGCAGGAGTTTAAATGGTTTACTATTGCATTCAGTGATGGATCCAGCTTGATCTGGTAGGGGGGGGGGTGCTGCAGGGGTGGATCTAGAATTTTTTGAACCTTAGTCAAAGAATTGAAATTTGGACCTCTGAAATGGCATTTCCTGCATTCTGCCGGTACTTTGAAGAAAGATTTAAAAGTTTTAAATCGTGTTTTCAATAGTGCATTTTATCAAACCTGGAAGGTGTCAAATAAATTTAGGGATAAAGTGGATGTTTTATGGATTTTATTAGGGATATCACAAGGAAGCTAGACATTAGAAATGTGATTGACATTTTCAATGAAATCCACATCGCATCCCACTGCAGCAAGGCACTAATTGAGTAATTGGCACCCCCCTGCACCCCCTTGGCCAAGGGCCAGGGGGATGTGCACTCACCTGCACCCCCCTGTAAATCCATCACTGATTGCATTATACACGCATTCAAATGCGGATTATGAAGAGCACGCATTTAATGGTTCAGCTTATAAGCGTAAAGTAACTGTCGTGGGTCATCGTGGGTTGTAAAATGCACTAAAAATTGGCATTTTTTCTAGACTGCGAGCCGTCCCTCTATTTTCCTTCGTTTGAGGTTCAGTGACTAATCTTTGGTAGAATCAATGTTATATACAATCATAATGTTTTGTGTGGCTTCAAAATACATGGCATTCAGTTGCTTCTAGCTGTCAGATAACTTAGTTATAATTAGATATATCTTCGTTTCGGCTTTGTGTTAGCCTGGCTAGCTTTGCAGTAATTTGTAGTATCTAAAGCTGGATTTCCACTGAGTGTAAAATGTCGCACGCTCGACTTTTCTATTGTACAAATTGAATAGTTTTCTACTTCGTTCCACATGGAAACTCACTGAATTATCTAAGATTCTCGCAGTGCATTTTAAACATGGACTACATAGTTTTCCAGAAGGTTATTTCAAGAAATGAGGTGTCATTGTCTAATTGAGTTGTTCCTTTTGAGCACGTGTTTGAGTCATTTGGCTCTTTCTTTGCAGCCAGCTTGGCTATAATTATTTACAGTTTACTCTTTAGCTCTCACCAAATGATTTATCACGTGGAAATTGCTAAGTTTAACATTAACTATGATTTTAACAACCGTTTGCCGAGTCAGAGGCCTTTTAAACACTTTGACTTAGCCGTTCGAACGGTTTCAGTTAGCCGTTCGAACGGCTTCAGTTAGCCGTTCGAACGGCTTCTTAAAGCGTTCGAACGGTTACCGAACGGTAGGCGACCGGTATTTTCATGCCGTTTGCTAAAGCGTTAAGGTACGTTTTCGCGTGGAGGGTCACAAATATGCTAATGTTTGGATACTCTGATCCAAACACGCGGGAAATTGCGAGACTGGAGAAAGGCGTAACAAAACACGAGCCGTAGGCGAGTGTTTTTAGCTTTTCGAAAGTCGAGCAATTTCCCAAGTGTTTGGATAAGAGTCTCCAAACACGGAAAAAACCATTTGGTATTTCTTTTATAAAATAATCACAAGTGAATATGATATACTGTTCGACATTTTCAAAAAATCGTTTTGGCGGGAATTTTCCGTGTTTGGATACTCTGATCCAAACACGGCAATTGACCAATCAGGGCTCGCGTAGTATACATGTTATTTTATAAACGCGTATCGTACACGTATGATACACGTATCGTACACGTATGATACACGTATTGTACACGTATCATACACGTATGATACGCGTATGATACGAGTATGATACGCGTATCATGTGTTAAGATATACGCGAGCGGTACTGTAATACCCCAAAAGAGGCAAAGTGCTTGTCTACGCCAAGATATAATAATCTGGCATAGCATACACGGAATGCACACTGGTACCTCAATAATGCAGTGCCAAATTTAATATTTAACAATTATTAATTATATGGCACGGATTACTTCCAGTAAAATTACGCGCTGTGATTGGTTACTGACATGGCAATATTTCTCTGTAATGCCCTTGGGCATTTTGAGTTGATTATTACAAAATAGTCCAATGATAATAATGTATTTATACTAAAAGTAATTATTGGATCAGGCTGAATATGATATGTAGAATTATGTAGACCAAGGTACAGTACAGTAAGTGTTATCTGTCAAAGCTGAAGGTTGGGATGGATATAGTATATAATTAGATATATTCCGCAAAACTGCAGAAGTGTTTTACAGCACAAAAGGTCATTCAAGATAATTATTTTCCATGTTTGAACGATGATAGTTGAGTAATGCCATTACATACACAGAGCTAAATTTTCAGGACTGCAATCAAGAGTTATTGGGATTGCAATAGTGATCCCTATCATGATTGAAATCCCAATAATTTAGCACCAGTTAAATATGATTCAGGAACAGTGGTTGCAGTGAATCCGCAATAACAATTCGACAACAAAGCAAATGTTTGACGATATTATTATTATTTTAATCAAATATCTCTATCTTTGGACTGGAAAAGCTGACTGCCTGGCTAAGATTTCTATAGATCTACAAGCATTGTTCGTGTAAGTGACTACCAGCATTTTGTCAGAGTTTGACACCTTACAGTATATGTAACAAAAGAAAATGACACGAAGCAACCTGAAACATCTTAGTGTAGTACAGTGGAGCCTCGCTATAACGCGGTAGTTGGGGTCCTTAGTGGTGACCACATTATAGATGAAGCGCGTTATTGCGAGGTACGGCCAAATCTCCTTCCCAGTACTTTGAAAAAGGAAATTTCCTTTTTCAAGGAAATTTTGATTGTAAAAAGAAAATTTCATGGATCAAGGGGGAAAAAATCTATGGAATTTTTGAAAAATCTAAGGAAATTTAAAGCTATTTTATCAGAAGCAGGACAAAAGTCTAAATATTAGTAAAGCATTTTGGAATCGTGCTTTTTCTAGGTACCATGCCCCAAATTCCCCACTTCCTTCAGCAATGTTTTATGTATTAATTTCCATTGCTCATAAGTACTATGCATGTTCAAAACAGGCCCAACAGGGACCTGGTCTCTACCTATGTTAGCATGTGAGTGATGTGATCCAGTAATGATTTAAGTTCAAGAATATAAATTTGGTGTAATGCAATGTATACTGCCCTCAAAGGGCCTCAATACGATAATAATACCAAGAAATTACCTTCGGTTAATCAAGGAAATTTTAAGGAAATTACATCCCATTTCAAGGAAATTCAAGGAATTTTTAAGACCAAACCAAGGAAATTTGAACGATGCATTCTGGGAACACTGCAGAAGCACTTCATGTTCGATCCTAACAATACAAATCGTGACTGAAGAAGTCCACTCAAGACTTCAACAAAATGGAATTGAAATGAGATTTTTGAGTGTGGTTTTCATTACTCGCAATGATCGCACTGCCGCATTGTCATTTTATCTCGTGATGATCGTGATTATTCAGGATGACCAGATTGGCAGCTGTCAAGATCAAATTGTTTCCAGTGGTGCCTTGGAACAGTGAGCATAATAGAAAGTTCAGTGAGCATAATAGAAAGTTCAGTGAGCATAATAGAAAGTACAGTGAGCATAATAGAAAGTTCAGTGAGCATAATAGAAAGTTCAGTGAGCATAATAGAAAGTTCAGTGAGCATAATAGAAAGTTCAGTGAGCATAATAGAAAGTTCAGTGAGCATAATAGAAAGTTCAGTGAGCATAATAGAAAGTACAGTGAGCATAATAGAAAGTTCAGTGAGCATAATAGAAAGTTCAAATATGTGCACCAGTGAGCATAATAGAAAGTTCAGTTTATTATCATATTACACATCAATTCTGTCGCTATTTTGCGGAATTTAGGGGTCTGTGGTGAGCTTTAGTACTGTAGGTAAACATCACTATAAAGCCCTAATGAAACGAGAACGCAAGTCATCGCAAGTTGGCAGTCAGAATTTCTGTGGCGGTCGTTTGAACACCCAAATTAACAAAATAAAGGTTTCATATGAGTGTTTTAAACAAGTTTTAACTTTGTCACGGTACATGATATTTTCGGGAAACTATTCAGAGCGGCTGGCTGAGATAGCGTGACTGCCAACTTGCGATGACTTGCCTTCTCGTTTGATTAGGGCTTAAGTCATTAAATGACAAACCCGGAAAAGTCAAATTTTGGGGTCCAAGGATCAACCCCGTTATACCGAGTCGCACGTTATAATGATGCACGTTGTGGCAAGGCACCACTGTACATATCGTTTGTGTGTAGAGCGCTTCATTTACATGTAAACTAAATGGACTTAGAACTGCATGAAGGTGTTGCAAGACATTTAAGCATCACTCTACATATTGTCTCCTTGCAATAAGACACTGTCATTGTTGTCAAGTTCCACTTGAATTATACTGGAATGGCTTGTGCTGTTAAAAGCGCTGATAAACTCATGAAAAGAGCACTACTTTCCTCAAAACTGGCCACTGAATCGATGATGGTCTTGATGAATACTTCTGCAAGCAAATAAAGACATGATGTATTGTCCTTACCATGGCATGAAGTTTCCGTTGAGGAAGAAGCTAAACTGTTTGAATTAATTAAACCTTTCGATATTAAAGTTTGAACTCAAAGACATGTGCTAACTGTAACCTGTACCCAAGCTCCCTCACCATAATACATTGGAACTTAAACTTAAATTTTTACAAATCAAGATTTGGTCGACTATATATAGCTTGGCAAATGGACTGAGCACAAGTAAGGACATAGGCCACCCAAAATGAACATCAAGAATAATGTGCTGCTTCACTGATGCTCAGCAACATTTAAACAATGAATATCAAATCCACTAATTGCAGGGCTTTCAAACTCAAAATTGCGCACGTGGGCAAAACTTGTTGGGCATGCGATTTCTTGCCTTCTAATGATGAGGCTATTTTAAGACATGTTTTATGTGTTTTAGTAAAGCGCTTTGGTATAAGAATAGACAACAATTTAACACCATAAAAAGTTTAGAAGTGGTTAATAATGAAAATTCGTGTCATACGTCTACTGTAGCTTATTTAATAGCATTATGTCGTCTTGGCTAGCCTAGCTGCATGCTAGCAGTCTACATTGCTTTTATTTGGAGCGTTTTTGTTTGTTGTGCAAATAAATTTACCTCCACCCTAATTTTTTCGACAAAATATTTTCGGGATACACTTTCGAAATGTTTCGAAATGTTAATTTGAACCCTGCTGACTTACATGTAGAAAATGGTGGTTCTTATACACAAGTTTATACTGTACTGTACATGTAATAGATACTGTACATCATCACTGTCGACCAGTCGATGGCATCCCCATTGTTAATTTTGTGGTGGTTGCTGAACTTGATGGTTCTTGTTCTTCAGTTGTGTTTGTTTCAGAATCAATCTGTGTGATTCTGTGTTTGGTTAGTAGTGAGTTTTAGTTGAATAAAATGGTGTGCTGAACAATGCATGCCTCAGCAGAAGCAGGCGTGCAATATTTTATTTAGCTGAACAAAGTAAATAGCCTATACCACAATAAGGGACTTAGAATAAAACTGCCTTCAAATAAGCCAATAACTGTCAAACATTTGGATAAAAAGTTTGTTTCATGATAATCATTGACTGTTTGATGTATTAATTTTTTGTATAATTATTGTATTTTAGTCAACAAACCAAGTGCTAAAGTCTGTGAGATGGATGTGACAGAAGAGAATTTCCAAAGCTTGAAATATGCTGTTGATAACCATTATTGGTATCAGATGTACATAGGTATGTACATTAACTATTCTTTTCGTAATAAATCCTTTTCAAACCAAAAATCAATAAATACTAAATAGTGTTGCTTTAATTAACATATTCTTTTTCATATTTTTTCAGATGATTTGCCAATATGGGGTAGGTGTTCCTAATATCTCATTAATACAGTACTGTACTACTATAGTCTTTCTACGCATCCAAACACATCATAGCGTAATACAAACCTAGCGGGACGTGACGTCTTATAACGTGGCATGACATCTCACAACGTAGTATAGCACTATAGCTTATACAAAGTACAGTACAGTACTGTAGTTTAGAATGTGGTGTAACATCTCACAATGTGATATGATAAGTTGTACGTAGACATGTGGTGCATGTGGTACTTTTGTGAGCTTGGTGTACTGTAACATAACATATATATAAGGTATATAACAACGTAACGTATATAACATCTTAAAAACGTAGCATAACGTCTTTCAACGCTTGATAATGTGGGACGTGTCATAACATATATACAAAAAATAAAACACTGACTTTTTACTGGTGTTATCGTGAATGCCCCCGTTTAAACAGATATCCACGACAGATCACGGTGTTTTAAAGAAATAAGAACTTTATTAACAATCCCAATCACACCATAAGCCTAATCTCAGTATTCACAATCACGGTATTTACAAATCACAATCTCGTCACAGTCGAAGTCACAATAATATATTCACAATACATGCACACATCCTGTTTACTTAACACCCATTTTTAGCCACCCAAAGGTCAATGTGAGCTTGCCCCAGTCCCCGACAGTGTGTACACCGTTATCAATTATATCAAATAATGTTGTTAACATCACTCACGTCGCATCTACGATGGAATTGGTTACTTAAAATCAGCTTCGCAATTGTCGGAAGGTATAGCATTTGATATATTTTGTTGCTTGTCGTTGAGTGGATAAAAATCGTACTTAAAATTTAATTGAAAATTTTGTCACAAGGTTATAAACCGAATTGTCTTACTTTACACTTTCCCCTAGTCTCCCAACATCTCGCATGTTTATATGTACTGTACATACAGTGTGAACATAGAAAACCATTTTATATCTGTTAACTGTTAAATGTAAAGCTTTATATACTTTACATGTAGGTATTGTTGGAGAGGTGGATCGGGAAAAAGATTACACTGTTTGGACTCACAAAAAGTTTGAAATTGGTTATAATAATAATCAGGTAGCTACATGTAGTATAACTCACGAGTACATTTTACAAATGTTTCAGAAATTGTGCAATGTACAGAAAAAAGGAAAACGTTTAAGGAACAATTCTCTTGATCATTTTGAATTTTGTATGTACAATGTAATGTAGTGTATTTACAGTAAATTGTTCTGTTTTAGATAGTTGATCTCAATTTAACCAGTGAAACAAAAGCAAAGTTAACAGTTGGAAATAAAATGGTGTTTTCGTATGAGGTATGTTTAATAACCATTTGCATGACGACGTCTGATGGCGTTCGGTGACTACAACTAGCAAAATGCTTTGCCAATATCTTAGTGCTAATAACCAGAGTCAGATACTGGTACTTGTAATCATACAAAGCTATCG
Organism: Paragorgia papillata; assembly: GCA_035771165.1. NCBI lineage: Eukaryota > Metazoa > Cnidaria > Anthozoa > Scleralcyonacea > Coralliidae > Paragorgia > Paragorgia papillata. The sequence continues at coordinate 9,443,547 of JAWNZC010000322.1, read as the reverse complement.
AACGTTATCGTGCAAATGGCCTATTGCCATGACTTACTGTACCATAAAAAACAGTTTTATACTGCGGTATTCGCATCAGGAAAATGTGGCCATAAATGATTACGACATCGTTTTGCGACTAAAAATAAGGTTACTAAAAAGATATGGCTACTATGTAATTATTTTTTTACCCTGATATAACTGGTTTTGTCAGATTGTTTGCGTAATAGTTTATATATTTAGCTTTAATATAATTTTGCCATGCAGTCTCCTCCAGGCAGCAACAAGGATAAAATTACACAAGTGTTCACATATACTTATTTGTACCGAGGTTTAGTCAGTGCTATGTATGATACAGGCTAACTAAAGTCCGTGGTAGATCACACACAAAATAAGCATATGTAAAACCTTTTACGGCGTTGCTAAAAGTTGTTAAATGTGACATGTTACATGCATTTTTAAGAGGTTACACCAAGCTACAACGCAACCTGTTACAGTAGCTATGTTAAGCTTACATTTGATGATGAGAGTATGTTTTGGGAGATTGATTAGTGCGCGGCGAATTTTAGCGGTATCTCAAATTTCCAGTCAAGAAAGACAAATAATTGTGGTTGTGAAAATATAAATTTGATGAGTATTCATTTCAAAGTTTCCCTATTTTTAACGAGTTAACAAAAATACACACACTTCAGGAAAATTCAAAAAATAATGGCATTTCCTGCGTTTTGGGGGAAGATTTTACAGAATCCTAAACGTTATAAAACCTTTACCGCCCACAACAATTTTATTCTTGGCATTTCGATATGGCTCATTCATAATACTTCTGGTGTGCAGTCATCAAATGCTAATACGTGGAGTACTTCATGAAATGAGTTTTGAGCTATCACACGGCACGATTTTTCTTACGATTTTCACCAGGATTGTCACCCTGCAGTGATATGGAATTTTCAAAATGCTGTGTACCGAAGATGTATAAATATTCAACGTATAATCACCCTTACCTTCGGCGCAAAGGCGGGGGGGCTCAGCCCCCCCCCTTTTTTCCACTTTTACAAAGTTGGGGGGGCTTTAGCCCCCCCAGCCCCCCCGGTTCCGCCGCCTATGCGTTTCACCAGTCGAGCAAGAAAAAAAACCCAACAGCCCACGAGACAAGACAATACAACTTATTAGTTGCGCTGAATGACTCGCCCGACCGCTTCAGTAATCAAATTATTTATTCGTTTGATCGTTTCAAAATCACTTGCAAGCTACAATAACAGGAAAATTCTTATCCATAGGGCAGATTTTTCCCCCCATGGCGCTTTAGTTTCTATACCGCTGCTATTCAGAAAAATTGCGAAAACGAGACCGAATTTTATATGTGTACAACTACAACGCAAAAATGTACCCGTCCACAAAGAAATAAATATGTATTATTCTAGAGTTGTGTTTGGGGGGGTAAAGATATAACCAGACGTTTTGAACTTTTTCATGTAATGACACGAGAGAAAATACGCCGCAGCCAAATTATACAGGGAAAGTAAAATAAATTGACACAAATAAAGCGCCATTGTTTACGTTGTTTTCTTTTGAATCAATGCGTGTGAATAATTTGCTTGTGACGTACACGCCAAATATTCTTTAATTTTTCCGTGTTAGCTCACCTTCTCTTCTTTAGAGTGTTCATAAACAACGGATTTTTATTCTTTAGCATGCATGAGACGACTGGATGACGTTAAAATAGGAGTTAAAAAAAATAAACAGCTATGCATTTGTATTAACCACCAACGAATTGATGGCGCCTTGCTTTTGGCATTTTATATACGATGCCGTCATTATATTCGTAATAAAATTAGCGATAGGATTTATAAATTACAATCACAGAATGATATAACAAGTTGATTTATGCAAAAACTGTATTCAAATTTTTAAAAAAAACACGTCATACTTGGATGTCACGGCGAACCCACTAGAGAATATTGAAAAGCTTGCTGAACGACGTCTTGGACGGTATATATAAATTATAGTTCGGCGGCAGATTAATTTTCAGATTTTAATACTCGATCGCCCAATCCGTATGGCAACGTAGAAATATTTCTTGAGTAAGAGAAATAATAGTTTAGTCAACGCACTGAAATAATATTTATACCTCTCACGCACGCACTGCAAACTCGGTGTATTAGACAATCAGAAAATGGGTCAAGATCTGACCCTAGCGACTTCATTGGCTCGGAGCGATCAAAGAAACGGCCAGTTCGACCAGAGCACACCAGAGGTTCTCTCGCCGCTTTCAGCATTTCGGGGGGGGGGGGGGGGGGGGGAGCGGGCGGCGTAGGACCTCTGGGACCAGGGTAGCTAAAACGACAAAGAGACCAAAATTCACTTTTAACAAGAAAGTATTGTAAAATCATATGGCGTCCGACTAACACAGAATAGTTTATAACAAAACTAATACTCTAACAAAATTTGAGTTTTGTGCGCCAATTTTGTGGAAAAATCCGTGGTTGAGAACTCGTTATAAACGAGGGAAGTTTAAAATACATTCTCACTAAATTTAGATTTTCATAATCAGCAACCATTTGGCTTCCTTGACTGGAAATCTGAGATATATAGCCCTAAAATTTTGTGCACAATGGCCAATTTCCCCAAACAATGAAAAATATGCTTTCATCATCTAATGTAACCTTAAACATTAGGATAGATTAAGTTACGTTTTTGGAGAAGAAAAAACACCGTAGGACTTAATTTATATGCATATAAAAGAATTTTAATTCGGCAGCCATTTTTTAATAAGGTCTATATTCTTGTTTTTTCTTAGGTCATATGGAAGCCTTCACCTGTTGTTTTCAGCAAGAGATATGACAAATATCTTGACCCAAACTTTTTCCAGCACAGAGTAAGTATCTTAGTCTTACCAAAACTTAGTTTAATTGGATACAATATTTGTTCCCTTGACTTCTTCAACTTGTGTCGGTGAAGAAATGCGTTTTTTATGATAACGCTGCCACTTAGGAAGCACATGACATATAATTTGCAATCTAGCTCTTCATTCGAGCTTCAATAGCTCAATATTTAGTAGCCTGCGTAGCTGGCGCGGTATTAGGGGGAATACCGCCTGCCCAAAAATCATGTGTTTTTGAATTGTCCGTCCGCCGGGTGACAGAGAATTCTGATTGGTCAGAATATTGATTTTGATTGACGGAAAATTAGGAGTTATCATATTACTAGTTGGTAGTATTGATAAAGATGGCTTCAAATGTGGCAGACACAAGTGGACAAATAAGCGAATGTATCGAGAAAGTATTGAATTATTTAAGCGCTATTGGTCGTCACGTCGTTTTGAAACGTTAACAACGAATTGCAATTGAATATCTATTGCTTGGTAGAGATTTGATTGCAATTTTGCCAACTGGATTTGGTAGAAGTATGATATTTACCGTGTATGCTTTGGCGAAGCATGAGATGATGAAAATGTCTGGAATTATTAATGATGGCTGTTCTGTACTCGTGGTCTCTCCCTTGAAGAGTATTATAAACGATCAAATATCTTCTCTTGAATCGCTTAACTACAGTAACTACACAGCAGTTCAGAAAGTTTGCATTTCGAAAGTTGTCAAAACATGGACATCACTATTATTAGCTCACGTTCTGGTTGATTCTCTTAAACAAACATATTCGGTGGGCGGAATTCAAAAAACAGGCGGTATTTCCCGTTGCCCGCCTATCGGCCGCGCCCGAACTCCCTAGTACCGCCAGCTACGCAGGCTAAATATTTAGTGTCTAACCGGTCATTAGAAGATTGTGTGTTCAATTGTTGTGGCTTGAAAACATTTTCTGAGTTTTTAACTTGACGAACGTCTACCAATCATCTGTTACACCGCACTAAGTTCCCATACATGGTACAGTGTATGTACTACATTGATGTTCATGTATACGTACCACTCTTAGCGTCATTCATGATATTTGTACTCTTATAAATACATGTATTGAACTCAACCAAGCAAGTAAAGCGTATTTTACATGCACATGCATGCACTGTGCGCTCTTTATTTTATAATACGATGTAAACTGCATGCTATTCCAGAACATGGTAGTACCATGTAAATGTTCTTCATTTAGTATAATATTCATTTGGCACAATAATTTTTGTTTGTTTCATCTTAGATTCATTGGTTTTCTATTTTCAATTCATTCATGATGGTTATCTTCTTGGTTGGCTTAGTCAGTATGATCTTAATGCGTACTTTGAGAAAGGATTATGCTCGTTACAGTAAAGAGGATGATTTGGATGACATGGTATGATGATTTGTGTTTGATATCGAAATCTCTACGAGTGAATAATTGACGAGAACGCATTGTGTACCTTACGAGGCATAACCATAATTGTTTCTGCGTAAAAACTGATGTAAAACAAATCATCCACTTCTTGGCGCCTCCATGCATGTTATTTTGCTACATGACCGCGCTGGTCCTGGTACTCAATTTCCTGGGAACTTGCTATCTATCGACGAATAGATATCGAGTAGAGTAGCCAATCAGATCCCACTATTTACAATAGTATATACTAGTAAGTTTCTACTTATGATGAGAATTTTTAAAATCATCTTCAGAGATACATGAAGAGAAAATTTCATGATTTCCTTACACTGCCGAAATCAACAGAAAATATACTCGAGCGGGATTTGCACTTGCAGATTCTAGATTCCGGTCTGCCGCTCTACCCGTTGAGCTATCAAAATTACTATGATTGGAGGCGAGTTTTATCCAATTCAAGTGCACGAGATATTCTCACGATAACTTAGTCAAATGTGCTCGAAGGTGGATTGTGCGGGATATTCCGAGATTGCATGAAACCAATCAGATTGCGTGAAAAGCACTATTCTTGCACCTGCGATATACTAATATCATACATGTATATACAGCTGACCTGAAACGGGATTTGACGTCGTCAAGCATAAAGCTTGTTTATTTAGAGCATTTTTATCACAGTTGCTCGAGGATAGTGGTCAATGTTATATTTTTCTGTATACAGCTGCTCCACGTAGATTAGCAAGTAATGTTGAAAAACATTTTTACGTTGATTTTGTTTTCCAGGAACGTGACTTGGGAGATGAGTATGGTTGGAAGCAAGTGCATGGTGATGTGTTTCGTTCAGCTTCTTATCCCTTATTGTTTTCGTCACTTATTGGGACTGGTTACCAGCTTGCATTTGTTGGATTTGTTGTCATTGTCATGTCCATCATTGGCGACCTTTATGCGGAGTAAGTGAACTATATGACTTATGGTTTATATAATGTGTGTACATTCTGCACAACTGAAGAGGCGACGCTCAGTGTTTATTTTTATTGCAAAATACAGGTACAGCGAGATATACGTGAAAATACATAACTATAGCTTCACATATTGTGAAATAAATGTAGTGTGCTGCGTAGGCAGTGTTGAAATACTAATCGAAATATAGTAAGGTTTGAGTACTGCCGAAACTATTGAACGTAGTTTCTAACGTTTCAAGGCCCTTCGTCAGAGAGAAACGTTTTGTTTACACTCTTTACAATACGTTTCTCTCTCACGAAGGGCTTTCGCTCGAAACGTTAGAAACTACGTTCAATAATTTCAGCAGTACTCAAACCTTACTATATTTCGATTTGTATAGCTTCACATAGCTTGCTATTACGAATTTTTATTAGCGTTAAGTTTCACAGAATGGCATGATAAGTACCTTGACGACGACTGCAGACTGAAAACTTACCAAGCTAAAAAACACAAAATATATTTCTAATTCCAATACTATATTTTATTGAATCTAGCAGTAGGACTATTTGTACTCGGCCAAACAATAGAAGAACAAACTAAAGGTTACATTGATTTTATTCCAATTGGCAATAATAGTACTCATCTGTGATTTGTTTTTAAACAGACGTGGTTCAATATTGACAACTTCCATATTTGTTTTTGCCGCCACCTCTCCAGTTAATGGCTATTTTGGTGGATCGTTGTATTCTAGACAAAGTGGTAAGACATGCCTTTTTTTTTCTTTCTAAACATAGAAAAAATCCGGAATATATTGCATGGAATAAACTCGGGAAGTATATCTCACTGCTTTTGGATGTAGATCTCCGAAGAATTTGAAAGCTTGTATTGCTTTGATCAACTGACACCTTACCATCAGAAGCTTTTTCATCAGTTTCGTTATCATAATAATTTCTTACCTGAATTATTCATGCACTCTGTTATCCTCGTCCAGTTTCTTGTTTTTTCTCTACCCTTTTGAAAAACAAAATGGCGTTTTAATCTAATGATCGGCTCTCGTTCGTAAGTCTTCTTTTCCCTGCTTTGATTGAGTCCGATGATATTCCACAGTAGCAAAATGCCAATGTATCTGTGTAGCGCATGCGCAGTATATAAAAACTGAATAGTGTTTACCTACCCTGGGTGCCAGAGGTTTTTCGACCCTCGTGAGGGATAACCCGGGACACTCGAGGATGCCAGGTGGTAAACGTGTCCCGGGTTATCCCTCGCGAGCGTCGAAAAACCTCTGGCACCCAGTGTAGTGTTTACGCGAACGGTCAGGTAAAATCAGGTACAGTGTATAATTATATCATAAAATTATCAAAATCACTTAGATCATATTTTTGTCTTGTATTAACATTTATATAGTTAGTGATCTTGCAATCTTTACTTTGTCTTTTTGTTTAGGAAAGGAATGGATTAAGCAAATGTTCTTTAGTACTGCATTATTTCCATCAATGGTTTGTGGCACTGCATTTGTGATAAACTTTGTCGCCATTTATTATCACGCATCTCGAGCTATACCATTCACATCTATGGTAAGAACGGACAAATCTTCTGATTGTTTAGTTTGTTCTCGGGTGGAAAAACCATATCGATTTTTTATCTACTTTGTTGCCTGGAAGTCAAGCAGTTTTCATGTTGAATAAGAAAGTCCTATCCCGCAAACCTTTCGGTTGTTTTGGAGTTCAAACTTTTACCTTAAAGTGCCTATGTCATCCTCAGGGACTTTACATATTTATACTAATTGGAACATTCTGAGAAGATTTGTAATATATCTCCTCAGGCGAAAATTTCATCTTCATGGATTCTTTTGCCGTTTCATGGATAAAGTTGACGGAAGTGACGTCAAAAGAGGAATCTGTAAAGTGGTTTTCATATAGACAAATTCCTCTTTTGACGTCACTTCCGTCAACTTTAACGGCAAAAAAATCCATGAAGATGAAATTTTCGCCTGAGAAGATATAATACAAATCTTCTCAGAGTGTTCCAATTAGTATAAATATGTAAAGTCCCTGAGGATGACATAGGCACTTTAAAGTGTTCGTGAAGTGAACATTTCTGATAGAACGAATTTGAAGCTCATTATCTGAATGACCAATTTCAAAAAAAATAAAAAATGTAGCATGTACTTTTCGAGATATCGAGTGCCGAAGTAGCCTGGTACCCTGGCCCAATCAAAGAATATGGGCCAGGTAACCACTAAAGACTTCTGCTTTTCTATTGGTTGAAATTTCGCGCGTTTTTAGTGGCTATGAGTAAAACTGCAATCGTCATAAGTGGATTTAGCCCTGATGACGCGAGAATGAAATTAGTGGTTACCTGGCCCATATTTCTTTTGAAATTAGGCCAGGGTACCAGGCTAGTGCCGAAGTTGCCTTCCTGATGTTACAAAATAAAGGAAGACTGGAATTGAATATATAGGCCAGATGACGTATGCCGTAGATTAATATTAAAGTACATTGAGCATAACTATTAAGCATAGTTGTTCCAATGCATAACGTCATCAAGCTTTCTAACCGAGCGATTAATTTCTTCAGAAGTGGATAAGCCATGACAAACTATGAGAGTTTATAGCTCAAAGACTATATGCAGCAAATTTGCTTAACATTTTCAGGCCCTGCTGATCTGTTCAAAATCGCTAATACGTTTTTCGCTTCATAGACACTTTAAAAAGCAACTGAAGCCAAAATTAACCCTTATTTAAAATAACTTTTTTAAATGTATTACGTTGAGGTTATGCTTGTATTATATATGATTCTTGTGATCAGATATGCAATTAGTCTATATATTCTAGCACTCGAGAAAATGTCAAATTGGAGTGCTTGGACCCAGACGCGTCTTGTGACAGTGCCCGGTTTGCCTGGTTTTAACGGCATTCTGCATAAGTTGGTTTATATACTGTTTAGTGTTTATCGCAATATAATTTTTCGATTAAGTTTACCCTTTCAAAGGTTTTCAATGTTGAAAGTTTCTATGTTGAAGTCGAACCATGCAATATCGTAAATTTTGGAATTTTAAACAGTTTATCAATTTTAAACAGATATTATCGGAATACTATATTCATGCATTTTTCAACTTGTCTTAACATTGCAATATCCAGTTCAGCCTTAGTCCGGCATCGAATTTAAATTATTTCCTGTTCCTCATTAGTCTATTGATTATATTTTATGTTCGTTGTCTGTGTATTTATTTTGTAGCTTTCTGTTGCGGCTATATGTCTGTTTGTTATTCTTCCCTTAAATCTTGTGGGTACTGTCTTGGGTCGTAACATGGCTGGTACTCCTGACCATCCGTGCCGAGTCAACACTGTTCCTCGACCAATTCCAGAGAAGAAATGGTATGTTTATGAATGATCTCTTTTTTCAATAGCTCAATTTTATCATGTATAAAAATAGTCTGGCTTTTTGTTTAAATGCAATCGAGTTCACGTGTAAGAACCCGCAATCAAAAGCTGAGATGCTATTGACCTAACGCCTATTCTTGGTTTTCATCTGACGTCACGGCGGCCATATTGGTGCACAGAAACAATGAAATGGCGGCCATATTGGTGCACAATCTTTATCCTATGGGGGTTTAAATCTATTCTTATTCAAACATTTTGTATTTTACCACCCCAACGGGGCCACTGATCACGTGAGTGAAAACGATCCCACGATCGGAAATGGCGGCTGTCGAGGCTCGCGAAATACGGGCTGACCCGTATTAGCTACGCATGCGTTGAACGAATATCTTGCGTGTAAACGTCATAAAAACACGGCCGACAACTCACTTGAGCCAGCACGCACGTGGACTGCGAACTGCTCCATGAAAGTGGCCGATTTTCTATGCGATTTCCGATCGTGATTGGGCTCTTGCAAGTGACGTCAAAGTCGCCATGTTTGGTGGCAACTTCAAAGTACCGACGTTTAGTAGACCAAATAATGAATGGTAATGCTTTTGTTTATATGGATTTGCCACCCAGCTTGGGAATACGTGCAAGAGCTTAATAGACCCTCTTTGCACTTATTCCTATTCTCATTAATGATTTGCTCTGTTGAACTGCGGAACTCTGAAGTTGTCCTGTCCAGATCGCACGTTTTGACGTCCTGTGCAAAGAGTCTTTACAAGGGTTTCCACGCTCCTTGAAAATCCTGAAATGTCTTTAAATTTGAAAAATAAAAAGGCTAGGCTGGAAAGCCCTTGAAAATTAATAGAGGTCCTTGAAAGTCTTGAAATTTTCCTCTTGTTGTTTTACCGATAATTTAAATATGCTAAAATCACTGATTTCAGACAAAGACCGTTGCTTGCTGTCGATAGTTTAAGGTACTCACACTGGAAAATTTTAGGGTAATCCGAATCCTTTAGTTTTTTGCTAATTTTTAGGTAATATTTGTATTCACCTGAAGTTGCATACATGTGTAATAAACTCCAAGCGAAAGTCACCACCTCACATACCAACGAACAAACAAACCAATTAAACTCGATGGGAGAGCGGTATTCGGCTTAGATTTCATCCTGATTTTACCAGGTCGCTAAAGAAAATGGTGGACAGCCCAGGACTGTTAATAAAAAAACGCATTTTCTTGAATATTATGGTTTGATTTTCACGCATACAACGCATTCAGGGTTTTATTTGACCCTTCTGAGTTGATTTTCTGCAATACTATTAGAGCAGTAGGCATAGAAATTGGTAGCATGGTAGACCATATTAAAATGAATATTTCTGTGGTAAGTAAATGGTTAAAGGTGATGTACAGTCCGTTCTGCGCATGTACGAAACTAATGCATGTTTACATCTTTATTTACAAAAACTATACTGCTACCTTATTGAAGATTGTAAGCCTTCCTTGCTTCCTCTTCATCACTTGTACCCAAAACAAAACATTTTAAGAAGAAATAGAAGGAATCCAAAGAGATATCCTCGCCGAATCGCTTGGTTTTCTGCCATGTTGCTCCGAACGGTTTACATTGAGGTTAGTACTTCATGTAATTATCTACGAATGTCATGTTTTGGTAACCCCATGGCGTCATGCGCAGAACGGACTGTACATCACCTTTAATGATTTACATAGTTGGAGTATGTTCGATAAATAGCCTTAATTTAACCTTATAAAGGGGCAAGCACAGATTTTATGTGAGATTTTTCTTGTATAGATGGCTAAAGCATCTAATCGATCATTTAATGAATTATTTACAAGTGCAAGTTCAATCTCTGCATGTCTGAGGCTCAGAGTATTTGAGCTTGACGAACGCCTATACCAAACGTCTGTTACATGGTCGTGAATACACCAGGTGTTCTTTGTTTTTGTATTAAGTTGTTTTTTTAAATCTGTCAATAAGCAACTAACGTTACCACAAATTTTCCATGTTTTGCCCCTGGGTGATATAATATCGGATAAAGGACATGAGTACCTGGCTTAAATGTCGAAAATTTCAAAAGACAAAAGCTATAATTTTCTGTTGATCCTGCATGCACAATCTTCGTTTCGTATCAAATAAACCATTTTTTTCTCAGTAGACTACAAGACTTTTGTATTTTGTATTTCAGGTTTATGGAGCCAGCAATGATTGTTTGTCTTGGTGGAATTCTTCCGTTTGGTTCCATATTTATTGAAATGTGAGTATATGTGGTCGATTGCACTTGGGCAGGAAATAAAGTATTGTGGTGTTTGCTGAAACTAGGTTTCGTCAGAGTGATCAGTAGCTCTGAAAGGGGGGTGGGGTGAATAGGTATACGGATGGGCGGATTTTGACCTAAAAACCAGTGCGGATTTCGGTTCCCATCGAAATTACTGTCGGATTTGTGGATCCTGTAAAAGTGGCGGGTTGCGATAATTGACCTCCGATTACGGATTTTGCTTGCAGTTTTCTACGGACGCTGGATCTTATTCCTATCTCGGATTGTGGATTTTGCTTGTTATTCATCAGATTATATCATTGACGATCTTTTATTGCCATTGCCATGAAAAAAAGATATGATCATAGACAAGTTAACACAGGTTGAACTGTTGAAGTAATTGTCAGCATGTTGAAGTAGCATTTTCGGGAATCGTGCGAATTCGTAAAGTTCAACAGAACTGATAACTATGGATTCAGATTTCAACGAAAAAGAAGGACGGATTAGCGGATTTGACCCAAAAAAATAACGGATCGCTGGTTTTTCGTACCCCTATTCAACTCCACCTGAAAGGATTAAGTTGGTGACGAAATCCTGCATGGGTGAACGGTTGGTAATAGTGAATCTTGTTGTTAGGGACTGGTGGTAACGTATACTAGCCAGGGCGAAAGGATAATTTTGATTGCTAAAAACAATTATTACTATACACTTCTAATCCTCCCTTCATATTACGCTGGATGCCACAAAAAAAATTATTCAATTTTTAGACAGTATTGAGGTTTACGTTTAAGCTCAACTTAAATTCTGATATAAAAATGAATTAAAGTGTTTCTCTGATGAAAATATTGTTGGCAATGCTTTTGCATAATCCTAAAGTTGTTATGGTAGTTAGTAATCGTGCAAAGTTTCATTTCAAAATTCCTTGAAGAAAGGGTGATATTTTACGTGTGAAGTTTGTATTTTGGAGCGCCGCCATTAAAGTGGCCGACCTGGAGAGGAATGAGTCGAGGAAGCTTATGACGTCATAGACTCAATAACAACAATGACCTTTTTGTTGACAACAACAATGATCTTTTGTTTTTGTTGAGTCTATGACGTCTAAGTTCTCCTCAAGTCATTCTTCTCAAACAATTTAATTGCGGCGCTCCAAAATACAAACTTCGCACGTAAAATACAACTTTGTTTTTGAGAATTTTGGACGAAACTTTGCACAACTACCATAATATCTTTCGGATTATACAGAAATATTACCAACAATATTTTCATCAGAGAACCACTTTAAAGGGCATATGACTCGAAAATTAAGTTTGTCTTATTGAAAAGAACATTTAAAATGATAAAATAACATCTTTTGCACTTTTTGGTTTCCTTGCTTCGTTTTTGAGATATTCCAGCTTGTTTGATATGCAAATGACACAACTTTCTACGTCACATGTGCATAATGAGTTATCAGAAAAGGTTACATATCTTTGCTATTATGAAAATATGGGCTTAACTCAAAGGAAGCATGTGCGTGTTTCTATCTACAACACCAAACATGTAGAATTCCAAGTGATTTCGTTTCACAATAGCAAAGATATGTAACCTTCTCTCGGTAACTCATAATACTCATTATGCACGTGTGACGTAGAAAGTTGTGTCATTTGCATATGAAACAAACTGGAATATCTCAAAAACGAAGCAAGGAAACCAAAAACTGCAAAAGATGTTATTTTATCATTTTAAATGTTCTTTTCAATAAGACAAACTTAATTTTCGAGTCATATGCCCTTTAAACAACATCAAACTTAGCATTCGTCCATATTTGCGAGATAAGAGTTAGTGTAGGGTAGTGTAGGGTTCATAGGTATGGTAGGTAGAAAGATAATCTTAAACTACCTTAAAATTCTTAAATTAGAATATTGTTCTGGGCTCTTATCTTCATACTAAATCATTAGCCACAATTACCTTAAAATGTCTTTGAATTTTGAAGGGTATATTTTTTTGGCTTTGATTATACCGTATTTTCTCTGAGCTTCTATTTTGTTCCACCTTTCACATACACTTTAACTCCTTTCTCTCTAATAACACACTCTTGATGGCTTAAAATTCATTGGGAGGGCTTGTGTATAGAGGAAATACGGTATGCAGTTGGGTATAATAAATTCGAGTACATTGAGATGTTCTGCTCCAAATATTTTGTGTTCTTTTTTTTCCAATGTAACCAGGTACTTCATCTTTACTTCCTTCTGGGCGTATAAGATCTACTTTGTGTTTGGGTTCATGTTCTTGGTGTTTTTCATTCTCATCATTGTGACAATGTGTGTTACTATTGTCTGTACATATTTCTTGCTTAACGCTGAAGACTATCGCTGGTAGGTTGAACCCTTACAAACATTATCTCGTTGATATATTTGAATTATGTCAAATATATTTTTAAATTTTTAATTTTAAAACGTATTCTATTCCGTATTCTATTCCGTTTTCTATTCTACTCTACTCTACTCTACTCTACTCTACTCTACTCTACTCTACTCTACTCTACTCTACTCTACTCTACTCTACTCTACTCTACTCTACTCCACTCCACTCCACTCCACTCCACTCCACTCCACTCCACTCCACTCCACTCCACTCCACTCCACTCCACTCCACTCCACTCCACTCCACTCCACTCCACTCCACTCCACTCCACTCCACTCCACTCCACTCCACTCCACTCCACTCCACTCCACACTCCATTCCATTCTACTTTACTGAACTGTACTGTGCTGTACTGTACTGTACTGTACTGTTTGCATTGTATTGCATTGCATTGTATTGTATTGTATTTAATTGTATTGTATTGTATTATAATTGTGTTGTATTCTATTCAATTGTATTGTATTGTAGTCTATTCTTTTGTATTGTATTCTTCTCTATTATGTTGTATTCTATTGTATTGTATTGTATTCTATTCTACTGTATTCTATTTATTAATGGTAGTTTGTTGGATTAGCTGGTGTTGTGTTGACCTAGAAAAATGTACACTCCGGACTCATAATATATTCGAATCTATGGTATTTTGGAAGCCTTTAAAGGTCAACTAAACCTTTTGAAGTTATATTTTCTTCTGAAAGGGTTATCATCTAACTTAGCAAAAGTAAAGAAAAATATGAATTTCTTAGGTCCTCTTGAAGCATGACCGCGTTTCTAGGAGAGTGGGTACTCCATTGTCTTTGACGTCATACCAGTAAAACCCACCAATCACGTTGTTGTTTGTTACCTGTATGACATCACAAGGTACTAGTACCAGTCTTTATTTCGATGCGGTCGTCGTTCACACGAGTTCAGCAAAAGGAGCGAAAACTCAAAATTAGACAGTTCATAAAAGTGGAACCGAGTGACTGGTTTCAATCATTTCTTCGGTTTTAGATTGAACTTTTCCGACTTCAATAGCCTGCGAGCAGACGTTTTGGGAGTTTAGATAGCATTGGTGAGAAAGAACGTCTGCCGTTAAACCCTATAATTGGCCTTCCGCCCTTTCGACGTATCTACACTGGCGATATAAACGTCTACTTATACACACCATATGGTTGACTGCCATTCCTCTGCAATAAAAGGAAACTTCGCGATTTCCTTCTAATCCTATTTTAAGTATCCAAGGCAGTTGATTTACCAATTCTTTCACTGGCCGCCTTTTCCAGAAGCTGACGCTAATTTTCACTGGGGATTTTTCTGCTAAACTGAACCCGTTGAAAGTTGAGCAAAACGTTTCGGCTTCACAGTCATCAGTCGCAATCACCAAAATTGTCAACTAAACCGCGTTCGATCATTTAGATTAACTCGTCACCATAAGAAAGTTACAATATCTTCCGCGAACTCTACGAAAATTAAAGGAATATCACATAGGCTCTTTTCAGGCCTTGGCTTCAGCAGATAACACTCGCCTCGTTCTGCATACTCATCCAATAAGGCAATAATTGCTATTTATTATATGGCTTTGTAATATCCTGAGTTCTGATTGGTCAACGCACGGTCCGTAAAAATGCGTATCCGGACCACGGTCCGTCTTTTTCCGTATCCGGACCGCTGTCCCAGATGTTGATTTTGCTCACGTGAATTTCTAAGGTTTTCACACTAAGTTTGATACAATAATTATCGAAAAACTTGAAATAGCCATATAATAAACGCTTTATTAACCTCGTTTACTCGGTCTGTACGGGAAAATATCAGACGTCGGTCTTTTTGTACGAACCTCGCCTGCGGCTCGGTCCGTACTGTCAAGACCTCGGTCTGATATTTTCTTGTACAGACCTCGTTCTCGGTTAATAATCTCTTAATATTTTCTATCCAGTCCTCATTCCACTTCTAGCTCGTATACGAGCCAGCATAGATTTCTTCGTTTAATTTAATTTCAACATTTGTTTTGTAGGCAGTGGACATCATTCCTTTCCGCAGCATCGACAGCGCTTTACGTGTATTTCTATTCGTTTTACTATTTCTTCTTTAAGACCAAGTAAGTATAGCAGTATTCATGCATATTTGTAGCTTATCTGGTTAGTACCGGGTGTAGCCGCTGATCTCTATATAACTGGATTGCTCATCCTTTATGGTCAACAGTAAACATTTTGAAGCCACTGGCGGCCATATTGGTACTCCAGGTCCAGTGTACCTTGCGGGCTTAAGAGTAGTAAGAGTTTACCGGGAGAGTCGGAAAAGCCGTAAAACAGTTGTTGCATGCCAATTTACTGTTACTACTGGAAAACAGAAGGGAAATACAAGCAAATACAGTCCGAAATTATCAACTACATACTTCAAGGCTTTGTAAATACTTATGCTTTTAATACGAAAGGTGTATAAATAGTTTTATAATGAAGTTATTGGCTGATTTCATTGTTTTTTACGAGTTTTGTGATATACTGTAGGCAAGTTTATCGATTACTTGGCAGAGTAAAAAAGACTACGAAATAACACGTTTTACTGCTTAATTATACTGATAAATGTGAAAACTAAGCTTCTAAATCTTGTGCACTGTTCTTTATTTGATACCAATAGCAGAAATTTTGTTAATGTGACTCTTTTCGTCTCTTTTCGTGCTACGAAAACATACAATTTTCCATGGCGGCCATCTTGGTACTCCAAATTCGTCATCTCGGGTGGCTTTATTTTTTGGAGCTGGATGAGCAATCCAGTTATATAGAGATCAGTGGATATAACCCACAAGCCTGTGCGACAAGTGCTTTGTTTAAGGGGATCTCGACTGTGCACAAATAAGCGTCAAAATGTCGGCAACGTCGTCAGGTTTTTTTTTAAATAGAAAAACTGCGTAAGAGTAAGATCTTCTGCGCCGCCATTTGGTTTGGTCAAAAAATTATCGCAACCGAACAGATGCATGATTGCATTATGCCGTGGTTGTTTTCTGTAAGTAAATTGATATGAATTCCAGTGTTTTAGTATGAATTAATGTAAAGAAAACACCAGAGCAATTAGTTCTAGCAGTCATGCGTGCGTCTATTCGGTTTTAGTTACTTTACGCCAACATTCAAGATGGCGGCTCCCATAGTAAAATCAGTTCTTACTCGCATGTATTGTATATTTAATTTTATTTTTTAACGCATTTTAAAATAGACGACATTGATGAGTTTTTAATGTTTATTTGTTCGAATGGTCGGTGATCCCATTAAAGTGTGTATGTACAATGAAATTGATTGAGCAGGCCGCTTATTATGGACCTCAATCAAGTCCGTCTCTTCGCGAGGCGTGGGACTGGGGAAGAGCGCGAGTGGAGGGAGAGACGGACTTGATCCAAGTCTAGCTGCGTATTACCAATCGATGATTTTAGGTAATAAAGAAAAAAATATCAGAAAATTAACATCTTGTAAAGTGTAAAGTGTAAACTTAATATTAAGAAATGGCAATATATTGACTTTAAAATCATTGTCAAACCTATGAGGTTGCAAGAAAGGTCACCACCGCAAATTCTGACAGTACCATGAAGCTTGACTGAAAACGTTTATTCGCCACTAATTACTCTGCGTAGCAAGCAAGTACAGGAAGGGAACGATCGCTTGTTGCTCGTATATGTCGTCATTTCACTGCCGCTTGTAAGATGTCGTCTTGTTAATCTGGATTTTGATTGGCTCCAGTGTTATTTCATTGTTACATTTAGGGGTTACCGGGCTGATTTTATGTCACGAAAATTAGGGATGAGCCGATCAAGAAAAATCAAATTTACCGGTCCGATAAATTCCGATACGATTTACGATCTGATCGTCCGATTTATCGGTGGTTAGCGTTATTTGTCAACAGGAATTCCTGGCACTTGAATTTGTGATGAAACGCCAGCACAGCATACCATCAGTCATCTGCAAGACGGAGTTTAAATTGAAATGTTTCACCAAACTAAAAATATGATGCGTTAAACATGATGCACCTTATCAAGTTAATTAAATTTGTCAGTGACTTTGTGGAATCACTACAACTTGGCGTTTTTCTTAAAAAAGAAAATGAAATTCACAAGTATAAAAGCCAGAATAGTATGTATCGAACCGCCGATATATCTCGATGTGATTAGCCTGAAAGTTACCGGCGATTATCGGGTTTTACCGATCAATTTCCGATCATCGGCTCATCCCTAACGAAAATCTTTCTTTGACCGCAAAAAAATAATTAGAATACCCTGTGTGCTATACTTTCAGAAAAACGTGACATAAAATCAGCCAGTAACCGGGCTAGCCCATTTCATATGAACGGCCCCTTGCACTTTCTAAGCTCGCACGAGAGCAAGGTGTCTACGGCCATGCAATTAGGCGCAGTAGGTACAGAAGCACTCTTTATTGGCTTCTATACTTGATTGATTTACAGTAAATATATTTTATTTTTCAATTCTTTAAAAATTTTGTTCCTTTTGAACAGGATGTATGGATTCTTCCAGACAACATTTTATTTTGGATACATGGCCCTTTTCAGTATGAGTCTTGGCGTTCTCTGTGGTAAGTATTACTAATATTAGTTCAAGTATTAGTAATATATTAGTTTAAGTATTAGTAATATTAACCGATCTCCACTTTGTCTTAGGATTTACCCAAATACTTCAAATATATATCTCAGGGAAATTTTAGTTTTGATTGAAGTCCACGTGATCTTCATTTTAATTTTTTTTCATTTACACATTCTGAAGACAGAATATTGGTTATAGACCACTTTCATAATAGCGATTAATTTGAATATTGTTTTATGTGAATTTTAATAAGCCTTTCCGACCTCGTTTGTGTGTTTACAATTCAAAAGAATCTTTACTTCTTAACGAGGCCAGAAAGACACATTTAGATGCACTTAAAAGACTATTTAAAGTGGTGGCCATTATGAAAGTTGTCTATCAGTATCGGCAAATACCCGCAGTAAAATTATCGTAATATCGGCAGTGAATTGAGAGATATTAAATTAAAATATTGCAGATATTGACACAAAAATTATGGAAATACCAACACTAAAACTATAGAAATTAACGGCACTAAAATTATTGAAATATGGGCAAATATCACTACTTAAATTATATAATGGAATATCAGCACGAAAATTATGGAAATGTCCGCTCTAAAATTATCTGAGTATTGGCAAATTGGGTTTTTATATATTTGTATAATTCCAAATATTTCTGTGTTTAATTCAACTTTGCTTATTTACCGGTTTATTGACAAGAATCGAATTTTGGTATAGGACCAGTTTAGATCTTGGGCCCAGCTTTCTTATCTTTTTATTGTTATTTGTAACATTTTATTTGCTTTCCGTTCTAAAAGTGTACCATGACATCAGGTGATATCGTTCTATTGTAGGTACCCTGGGTTATGCTGGAGCCAGTGCTTTTGTTAAGAAAATCTACTCTACAGTTAAAATCGACTGAGAACAAACGTCCATGATTGCATGATCTTGAGAACAAACAACATTATCTCATGAATCTTGGCCAAACTCTAATAAACATGTGTACTGTATAGTGTATTATTGTAGCACTTTTAGAATTACTCGCCTTTCTAGCACATTCCCAGCATGTTTATATAAATTTAATTCCATGTCCTGTGTAGTTGGCGATTGTTTAATTTAGATCATTATGAACATAGCAAGTGTAAAATTTGCAGGTTTATGTAATGTGCTAAAAACTAAATAGTACTGTATACTTTGGATATTATTACTATCTGCTTGTGTACCAAGCGAACACAGAAACTCTGTAGTAACGTGAAAATTGTTTAAGTCTGTTCATATCCGTTTACGATGATGTACATGTAGAACGTATTTAGTGTATATTTTATTGTACCGTAAAATGCTGCTTTTGAGCCTTCCCTCCTAATTATAAGACCACCTGGCTATAGACCCACTTGTTTGTTAAAGTGCCTATGATTTGTCTTATTTGAAAAAAACACTTCAAATTATAGAGCAACATATTTTGCAGTTTTTAGTTTCCTTGCTTCGTTCAGGAGATATTTTAGTTTGTTTGATATGCAAATTAAACATTATGACGTCGTAGGTGCGTAATGAGCTATCGGAGAAGGCCAGATATCTTTTCTATTATCAAACCAAATTAATTTGAATGAAGCATGTGGATGTGTTTCTCCCACAACACTAAACATGCAGATTTTCAAGTGATTTTGATAATAGCAAAGATATAATGTATAACTTTTTCGATAACTCATTATGCACGCGTGACGTCAAAATATTTAATTTGCATATCAAACAAACTAAAATATCTCAAGAACGAAGCAAGGAAACGAAAAACTGCAAAATATGTTACTCTACCATTTTAAGTGTTCTTTCAAATAAGACAAACTTAGTTTTCGTTTCATAGGCATTTTAACAGAAAATATTTGAGCTTCTCTTGATACAAAAAAAACCCCAACCCTTTGAAAGTCATTTGTGAATGGTACGAAGACCAGTAATGAAGTACCAAGAAACATTTTTCCATCAGTTACAAACCCGTGTTTATATATATATATATATATATATATATATAGATTCACCTGATGAGTGTGGCAAGCTTCGGATTGTCATACGAAACAAGTTTGTTGTGAATAAACTTCAATGAAGTAATCAGTGTTTTCACTTTGTTTGTTATATATATATATATATATATATATTCAAACAAACAAAGTGTTGTTCGCGAAATGTCGAAAAGTGCTCAATACCGTAAAGATAGCGATCAACATTTGAGGTAAGCCCACTTATAGTATATATATATATACCCGCCCAGCTATGATCCCCCCCCCCCGCTCTCCAATATGCAAGCCACTGTGGTGTTAAGTCCACTCAACTCTCTACGAAGTGGTGTGAGCCCATGCATGCAAGGCTTATTATAAGTGAAATTTTACGGTATAGCAATATATTCTGTACAAGAACGTCTTTTTGTACGGTAAAATACTGTATCTGCATGTTTGGTATTTGTTTTGACATATATTTTCCACGCTTGCTATCGCTTGAAATTGGACAGCAAAACTGACTTTGAACAAACTTCGATACACTTAATTTGGTGTAGCTTGTTTTTAAAGACACGTTCTAACATCAGTGTGATAAGACGTATCCAGTATTATGTGAGGTAGAGTAATTCTTCAAAATTGCCAGCAATTTGCCGGTTTCAAAACGAGTTGAAGGCTTGTGACCAGAGGTACGATTGCTAGGGCCAGTTTATCTCTCTAGAATTAAATTGCCTGGAAACGCGGCGAACGTCAAAGCGACTATCAAAGAGCTACGATAGATGTTGAGGATGTTGCCCCAGCTGAAAAGTTGCCTGAAAGTGCTTATGCAAGTTTTTTGTTTTATCTCGATTAAAAGCATGTTTGGACAAATAGCCATCACGGGCGCCGCCATCTTGGATTTAGTGATTGAAATCATTGTCTTAGAATAACAACTGCAACCATTTTACGTCATCAAATCCAAGATGGCGACGCTCAAGAGGCTTATCTGTTCAAACATGCATTGAACCCAAACGTTGCTATTGACGGATTGCTTAATTATACCAAAAATACAATGTGTTCAGCAAGTCTGAGTGTGCGGATTTGCATAAACGTGAACAAAAACTTCAGCTGCGTTTCCAGACACTTTAATTTCCAGAAACTGACGTTTATTTCTAAGTGCCGTAGCGTTCCTACATCAATACCAGTCTCAATTAGTTTTGTTAACGGCAACAACGGCTTTTGCACAATGACAGTACTATCTCAAGTATCGCCATGCACCAAGTCTTGTCGTGGCTGTGAGAATATTGTGTCAATATAAGGCTAGGTGGTAGTAACAAAAGCATGACGGGGCGGTTAGATGCCGTATCGTTCTGTTAATCAGGTTAATGCTTACCAAACTTTCCAGCCAGGTCATTAGTTTTACTAGTTAACTGTTTTTACAACGTATTTCTTTGCGAAATAAATCATTGCTTCGGTACAGCGAGCGTTCATGTGACCTCTTCTTGCCAATAACTTTAATTCAGTCGGTAAAATTATTACATGCTGTCTGGGCTTGCGATTTTTCGTAGTGCTAAGAAAAAAGTGTGCATAACAATTTTAATTTAATGAAAAATGCTAGCATCGATTTAAAGATATAAACAGTAAAAAAACAAAACAAAAAATGCATTAAAAGAGTGGGAAATATTTATGGTGCATGTCATGAAATCTGGTTATGTACATGTTGCATGCCAAAATAACATTTTTTGGCCTTGTAACTGAAAGTATGAAAGCTTGCAGTTGAAATTCTGTATCTCGCTCTTCAACTAATGTTCGATTTTTTTAATAAAATTTAAAGTATGTGTCTTGTATATGGTGCGTTTATATATTTATTTCTTCGTGAGTTTATACTGCATGTAGATATATTATTTAAGGAGAGCAGTTGGTGTTTAGACAGCAAGGAACGTGAATGCCATTAGTATTTTGAAATTAGCTGCATGAATTGGACTTGTATATGTCAACAATCTAATTATATCTTCGTTCATTCATTCAACGGCCATTGGATTTGTCAGATCACGCTTGGATTTATATACCATTAATTGTTACAGCGCAGTCTCCAACCTACGAGAAATCCGATGTGTCATATACGACGATTGGTGAACGAATGCATGAGCTCGCTCTTCACTTCCCATGCAAGGAAGACGCGGGATTGGAGGCAAATAATTTTCAGCTAAAGTCAGAATGTGGTGAACCCGTGCATGAGAATGTGTTGCAGCCGAATAGAGGAGGGTAGGACTGTAAATTATCTAATCCAGTTTTGCCTGTCTTCGTAAATCGTAGCAAATGCTTATTTTTGCCTATTGGGTTTTTGCAGACAACGTCAAACTTGACGACGTCATGTTCAGTGCATAGGTGGCAACTTCAAAGTTTTGACGCGTTTAGTAAACCAAATAATCGCTGGATATATTTAGTGTCATGCACAATGATTTTGTTTATATAACTATGGATAAATATAGCCTGTACATGTGCTCTCATGGATGTTTCTAAATTAGACTATAACCATCCCCCTTCCTCTAGCGATCCAAGCTATCCCGACCCTCCTCTTTTTCACTTCTTGCCGACGGCACCTTTTCGTACGAAAATTTCCAAGCCACCTTCTTTCCATTCTATCTTTTTCATAATAGTGTATACTTTGATTATACTATACTTTCAGCTCTTAATATGCATTGCTTTCTGATCGGGTGTTTGACATCGCTTTAGGTTTTCCTGATAGGCGGCAACATGACTGTCCCCCAAAATGACAAGTTATCAAGTTATCACTCTAAAGTTACTGTATCCGTTTAACGGTTTGCAATTCTTTTTGCACATAACATACTTTTCAGTCAAAATGGAAATACCTTCCCACTTCTGCTTCCGTAGTTTGTTACTGCATGTATGTAGTTGCTTACCGTAAATGTTCTATTTAGCGCCGCTCTCGATTAAGCGCCGCATCCAGAAGCAGGATAATTTAATAAGCGCCGCACCTTCGAAAAAGATGAATCAGCAAAAAAACACAAACCGATACGCTAACATATCAACATATCTTTAATACATCACTGGAAATTTTTTAAACGATTTTTCTACGTGTACGATCTCAAAGTGTGTGTATTTTTCTTTGCGAGCCTGAAGCTGCTCGTTCAGTATTTTCCCTAAAGAAATCGCATTTGATAAAGAAATCGTTTGAATCGTGTGCGTTGAGTCTTCCCATTGACGGTTCCTCCGACGACGTAATTCATTGTTTCAAGGAAGGCGAGCCCTGCAAGCCCGACAAATCCCTTTGAAGTCTCTGATTCAGATGTCGAAGATGCCTCTGATCCACAGCTATGGATAGACGACGATGAAGAAGGCGATGACCAGGACGTTGACGTTCTTTTTTGAATTTATTGTGCTATTGGGTATTATGAAAATTATTGGGTTAAATTTATTGGGTTTTTCTATGCATGGATAATTAAAGTTGTGTTATGAGCATTTTGTCAACTTTTTTTAATAAGCGCCGCTCTCGATTAAGCGCCGCACCAAAATATTGCAAATTTTAATAAGCGCCGCGGCGCTAAATCGAACATTTACGGTACTGTATTTCCGTAGCTGCTACTGAAGCGTATGAAATTTTTTTTTGTCAAATATATATATATATATATGTGCATTTCAGTCGAGTTTTAACTAGCTAGACTGTTTACCGAAATAAATATTCAAAGTTGATAAACCAATCTTGTACCCAGGGCATTTTGTCTCCACGTTGGTCTTAGGCGTATTTAAGTATTTTTCAAGTTAGTTGTTTGTTTGTTTGTTTGTTTGTTTGTTTGTTTGTTGTTTGTTTGTTTGTTTGTTTGTTTGTTTGTTTGTTTGTTTGTTTGTTTGTTTGTTTGTTTGTTTGTTTGTTTGTTTTTAGTGGGGGGGGGGGGGGGGGGGGGGGGGGGGGAGGGAGGGAGGGAATTAATATCAAAAGCAAATAGGATTCACAGCGCAACTCACAATTGTGTCAAAGCAATCCGAATCGTTTCACTATAGTCCATACAGTATAAACTCCTAAGTTAATATTGCATTGAAGATAAAAAATATTAGCCTCACAAGTCATGATATGATCGAGAAACATATTTCTAGTTTAGTTTGTCCTAGACTCCTAGTCTACGGATCGACAGTCTGCAAACAGACTAAATTATGAGTTGCGCTATGCTGTATGCGTTATAATGATTATTTCAAGTTTTAGTGATTTCAACATTAGTTAGAATAATTTATATACATCATGTACTTGAAAATTTAAATATATATATATATATATATATATAATGACGACCAATTTAAATATTCTTTTGTTGCATCTCAATAAGCCTTTCTGGCCTCGTTTGCGTGTCTGCAATTCAAAAGAATCTTTGCTCCCTGACGAGGCTAGAAAGGCTAATTTAGATGCACATAAAAGAATATTTAAAGCGGCGGCCATTATGAAAGTGGTCAATATGCGGTGCTACACTTTGAAAATCTGAAATTTCCTTTTTTTGTCCTGATTTTGACCAAAATTTCCTTCAAAAATATCAAAATGTCCTTCAAATTTCCTTCGAAAATTTAAGTCAAACGAAGCATAGTTTTGTAACATTTGTACTTGAAATCAGCGAAAGAACACTCTACCCTCGTTCATACAGTATTAAATAATCAAACATCATGCGTCACGTGCATCATGGCCACCATCACTATGACGTCACGATAAAGTTCTAGTTAATTTTTTATACTTTATATTACAAATAATCAAACATGGAGCAATTAACTGTAACATGAACATAAAAAATCAAATGTGATTATAAGCAGTAAGCAGCATACTGTCTACGTACTGACCTTAAAAATTTTGTGGTAATATATATTACAAACGTGAAATTATAAGTAACTATAAATCTGATATAACGACAGAATAGAAAGATCAATTTGCTCGGGGCTCCCTAGCTAACTAGAGCCTGGGTACGAGATTGAGCGACTATTAATAGAATAGATTGTTGTTCTGTTGGCACTGTTGCTGATTTATTCTTTTATTCGAGTATTTTTGGGAGTTGTGAAGTGGGTTTTAGATGTTAGTGTGTAAAGAAAGTAAAAAAACTGCAGAAAACATATGCTATTATTAAAGGTGACGTACAGTCCGTTCTGCGCATGACCTCAATGTGGTCCCCAAAACATAACATTCTTAGATAATTACATGAAGTACTCAGCTCAATGTAAACCGTTAGGCACAACATGGCAGAAAACCAAGCGATTCGGCGAGGATATCTCCTCGGATTTCTTCTATTTCTCCTGAAAATGTTTTGTTTTGGGTACAAGTAATGAATGGGAACCAAGAAAAGCTTACAATCTTGAATAAGGTATTAGTATTTTTTTTGGAAATTTAGAGTAAACATTAGTTTCGTACATGCGCAGAACGGACTGTACATCACCTTCAATATTTTTAAACAATTTTAAAAATTCCTTCAAATTTCCTTTATTTTTCAAAATTTCCTTCAAATTTTGCTTCAGAATTGCATTTCCTTCAAATTTCCTTCATTTTGTCAAAATTTCCTTTCAAAAGGAAATTTCCTTCAAAGTGTTGCCATCTTTTTCGAATTTTTTTTTGGGGGGAGGAGGGAGGGGGGGAGTTGCATCGTTGCATTTTAATATGCGCGCGCATTTACTTAACATGTAATTTCGAACAATTACTAAACGCAGCAAACGTACGCTAGATCATGGAAGCGGGAAGTATTGAAATACGAATTTGAAAGATTGCCTTACTAGGCCTGGACTTCGTAGATATTACTGTGGTTTACTAAAATCATTATCTACAGAGATGAGCATCCCAAATCAAGGAGTTAACAGACCTGTGAAAGCAACCTTGTGTCGTTACTTCGCTTCAGACGGACAATGTTTTTATGGTGATTCCTGTCAATATGTTCACGCAAAACCTGGTGCTGGCAACTCTCAACCAGGTGAGCCTTATTATATTATTCACATGATGGTTCTTTTGTTTTTCTAATAGTAAATAGTGTTTATTGACTATATAAAAGCAGTTGGTTTCTACTAGATGCACAGGTTACATTGATTTTAAAGTTGTAGTACTAGTAAACAACTCCAGTAAAGTCTGTATACTGTACAATACAATCGACAATTGCACAACGTCGTGCAGTTAAACTACTGCACACTTTATAAATTATCGTAGTTGCTTATACACTTCTGCCATTACTATCCACATTAATTCCATATATAAATATAATAAATCCAAACCCTGGTTTGTTCCTGGATATACAGTATATTAAAAATGACTGTTTTGTACATATATAGTAGTTTATGATTTGGAAACCCAGCAAACTTCAAAGCACCAATAATAAGCTGTGATTTTATGTTAGAATGATCATTGCACACAAATCTTTTGATTTTTGCTGATAATGTTTAAATAACACAGTTAAGCAATTGAACCTAAATGCTGTGATTGCTGGGTTGAGTGTGATGTTTAATATGGCAGCCATGTTGGTTTGTAGTAATATATTATACCCAGTGAGCTCTATATATAACTGGAGTGATATCTTTGTGGCAATCTTGTTCCCAGAGCCCTTTTGGGCCTGAAGTACGTATAGTTCCAGTCTTCTACGCGGTCTGGTCAAGTCTGATCCAGTCAAAAGACCGCGTAGGAGACTGGAACTATATGTATTTTAATAACAGGCCCACATACCCACCATGTTTGACTTAAATCTTTGCCCAGTTTATGAACAGAAGATATCTCAATCCAGTTATATATAGACTTCACTGGTTATACCTAGTAGATGCCATGCATTTGCATCTCACTGGAATGATTGTAAACTTTAATTGTTATACCGATTAATATACCAATTAATATATATATATATATATATATTATATATATTTATATATATATATATATATATATATATATATATATATATATATATATATATATATATATATATATATATATATATATATATATATATATATATATATATATATATATATATATATGTATATATATATTATATATATGTAATATTTCATAAACGAGTGGGAGTGTTTTACCAGGGGTTACAAACATGAGAGGACAATGAAAATCACGAGGCCATTAACCAAGTCATTTTCACTGTACCCGAGTGTTTGTGAAACATGAGAGAATAATGAAAATCACGAGGCTGCAAGCCAAGATGAAAGCCTTTTGTTCCTGCACCATAATTTGCCAAGACTAGACTTTGGTTACTATAAGTTTATTGCTATAATTCAAATAATCTTAACATGCTAGACTTGCTAGAATACTTACAAATAAGTGGCATAATTTTATTGTTAATGTTCTGTTATTTGCGACGTTTGCCTGCATTTTTATTTCTGCGTATATATACATGTAGCTGAAGACTTTGAGAGATTAGTGTCCTAACACGCAAATTAATTAAATAACATATTTTCATGCAAATTGGCAAAACCTGAGTCAAGCAACATAAAAGTACTACCACAGTACGAATGTCAGTGAATTCTTCAGCAATGTCTTTGTAATTAACAACACAAAATTAATCAGCTTTGGCCAGTTATGTGCTGTGATCGGCCACCGATTAATCGACTATCGACACTTTTTAGCGATCAGCTCATCTATTTGTAACCGCTGGTAAAACACGATACGTGAGTTTATGAAATAGCTTCTCAATCATATATTATTAATAATAGTAGAATTCACAAGGGACTTGGTGATATTGGTGCATATATTAGATAGACAATGGTGTATTAATTAGTACCCAATAGTCTCATGTTGAATTTCTAATTAAAAATGTGGTAATAAATGCGGTCACTGTTCACATAAATTATAAGAACTTGTGTATGATATATATCATACACAAGATGATATATATTTCTCAAACTCATTAATAATTCTCATGATTAGCCAATTATAGAAAAATATTTGATCATGTGCATGAGTTTTGAAACCCAGTAAAGGTTGCACTAACTCAGTGAATTCATAATTAAAAATCAGATAATAAATGGCACATTAAACAACAGAGTTTCCAGGTCATTTCTTGATTCTCTATATAGATTATATATTTAACCCATTTTTACCTGAGTTGGTAAAAAAAACAGCCTCTTTATTGTTTTACTGTGTCTAATACCAGGCAATTTTCCTTGTCAAAGGGAGAACCCTCAGACATTTTAGGTAGCAATAGGTTAACAAATGATTAACCCATTACTGTTGTCAGAGCTGGCTATAAAAACAGCCCCTTTATATTATTTTGTTCTGTCTAACACCTGATGATTTTTTTCATGATTTGGCATTAAAATGTATATTTATTAATTATATTAATTACATTTTGTATCCTTATTACTACTCATTACAACTTTGAAAAGGTTTATTTGCACTGGATATCATAATAATAAAACAGTTATTCATTTGTTGTGTTTTTCTCTTCATTGTTTGCATGTCAATTTTGTGGAATTTACTATTTAGTTAGAAATCTTGGAGTATTTGTAATGTTTAATCTTAAGTTTAACTTACAGTATTTGTAATATTTAATCTTCAAGGTGATAAAAGCTTTACTGTTCTACCTTCTGCAAGTGGAGGTTTTAAAACTGATTCTTTGAATAATAAGTATGCAGCAAGTAACACTGTGATATCAGAACATAATGCTTTGCCAAACACTTTTTCTGGATTATCTTTAACAGGAGAAGAGGTACTGTATAATCATTCTATTTATTATAATCATATTTTATTAATATATAAGTAAGTACTGTGATTTTGTTGCTAGTTGTTTCTATTTAGATTATACTGTAAGCTTAGGATGAATTTACATTATCACACTCTACTGTTGTACCTGTACACGCGAAAAATATAATCTAATTCTTGGTTGGCAAAATTTTACTAGAGTTCATTGTGATTCATAATTTCTAAACTGCTATAATATACTAATTACATTTCTGGAAGAAAAGGATACTGTTTGCCAGCATATGATGCAAGTGGAGTACATGTACCTAATTAAAATAGTCTTAAGATTGCTCATAATTCACTGTTTACTTAATTTCGTAAATCACGCTTTTTAAAAAAAATCAGCTTTTGAAATTAATTTAATTAATAATTACTTAGTACAGTACTTTTATTTTTTTTACAGTAATCATTATAGTTATATTTTAAATGTACTTTGCTACTTAAAGTAAGTACAGTGTACTTCCCTGTAGATGTAATAAAATGTCATGCTTTTATTTAACCTTACAACATGCTGTATCAGTCATTTTTTCAACTTTTTCTGCATATCAAAAGGACATATTTTGAGGGATATCACAATTATTCACAACATCTTGTAAGAATGTATTAATATTATTATTTAGGACACTAGCTACATAGTGCAAACTAGGTAATATCTTGGTAAATTTGTGATCATTGTATTTTGTTTACTAGGTATCTGAACCTGCTCAAAATGTACTCACTCCTCCTTCATCTAAAGTCAATAATAATCAAAGAAATTTGCCAGGAAATCAGGCCTATGAGTTCCTTCCAACAGCAGCGGTAGGAATTTTTTAAATTAAATTATATTATTTGGTCTGTCAGGTAATCATATATAGAAAGTATAATCATTATCAAAGATTCCCATTAATTAGTACAACTGATATTAATATTATTTTGAAAATGGTTCCAAATTACATCAGCCAATATTTGAGTGCTACAGGTGTATTTACAAGCTAGGCTAGCTCATGAATTATCAAATGTAAAAT
Source organism: Paragorgia papillata (assembly GCA_035771165.1). Lineage (NCBI taxonomy): Eukaryota > Metazoa > Cnidaria > Anthozoa > Scleralcyonacea > Coralliidae > Paragorgia > Paragorgia papillata. Next base: position 9,414,078 of record JAWNZC010000322.1, on the reverse strand, counting down.
TTGTAAATAATTATTTAATTGTATGATTGAGCAAAAAGGTATGATTAGAGTACATCATAAATATTTGCAAGTTTATGTTGTTATGTCAAATTAATGTTTTAAAAAAAACGTTTTTAAAAAATGACAGCCCCTTATTATGGTCACATTAATTTTTGCTTTCCAGATTATCATTAACTGGTTATTTACATGTATATGACCAGTTGAATTAATGATAATCTGGAAAGCAAAAATTAATGTCAGTGTCCATAATGATAGTAGCTGTAATTTTTTAAAAACTAAGCGGGTTTTTTTAAAACAAGCAGAGTATGAAAAAATTTTTTCCAAACATTAAATTTATATATATATACTGTAATATTAATATATATATATTTAAATCTTTAATACGTTTATATACCAGACGTGACTGACAAAGTTTTCTGTTCATATATATTCAAATGTATATGTACTGTATTTAGGGCCTTTTCCAACCAATCAGAATGTAGTATTTTTGTTATGGTTGCATACAGTACATGACATTACGTTACTTATATTTTTTTGCTTATACTAACAATATGTGCAGTATTATTAACGTAGTAGGCTAGTTGGCTGAGGGGAGTAAAATTGTATACCACTAGACAATTAGTAAAATAGTGAAGGGGCCATTTGTTTCTGGCTGAGTAGGTTAAATAATAATAGTATTGTTTCTAACCTGTTTCTGGTCACGCTAGCTATGCTATTTAATATCCATATCCATATCACCCAAATTAATATGAGCAGAACAGAACAGAATATAGTAAAGCTGGTTTAAAATTGATGAGAGAGGACAGTTATTATACAATTTGAATTATACAGTGTTTGTTATTGGGTTCAAAAAAGGAAAACTGCGTAATCATCACTTTTAAAGGTGTGCAAAGCCAACAAACCTACAGACTGTACTCTATTACATATTTTGCACCAGCTATGGTGTGCTATATAAATTTTGACAGAAGAAATGACTCCATCTAGTATGACTTAGCGTGAGACGCAACAGGGTATATTGTAGCCTACGCATAGACGTTCGGAAAATCCCCGAATCTGGGATGGAGCGTCTGCACGCAGGCTAGGTATATTGACAATGCGAACATGTCATGGTAATTTAATTAATAGGGACTCTAAGATCTCCGACGCGTCTAACTCGACGACGCGGCCTTAAAAACGTTAAAAAGCAATGCATTTAAAAGAAGATACGGTAAATTAACTGCCGTATTTCATGTTTATAATTTAAAACCTTTATACTTGGGTCAAAAGTGTCCTCAATGCAGGAAATGCCATTTTACAGACCCAAAGTTCAAAAATTTCCCGCGAGGCTATGCCCCCGGATCCCCCTAGATTTGTGTCGTCACTTTGTCCTAAAAACGACCACCTTTCAAAAATCCTCGTTGCGCCCTTGTTTAAGCTTGTTTAATGACTTTCAAGACGCTCCAGTTCTTGCTAAAACGGCTGTAGTGTCTGAGCTGAAGTCAACGTTAAGAAACAGCTCTCACTTCTCTGCGTGTTTGCGTCACTCTGAAGACGTAAAAATGCTGGCGTTGTTTACAGAACGAGGACGGTACTCCGTACTGATATATACTCTTGGGATTACAAATTATTCATTCACTTTGTTTTCATTAAGAATTCTTTTGTTTTTAAGGCGCGTCATCGAGCTTGTCGCGTCGTGGATCTTAAAGTCTCTAATAACACTATAACGCAGGCCTGGCCACATGATTTCTTGGGGGTGCTACTAGTCAGCAGTCAGCTCTTTGAACTTCGCAATACTCCGTATACAGTACATGTATTCTAGCCCGTAACTCTACATTATGAGATGTTACTCTAGACGTTACGCTATGTTGTCAGACGTTCCACTGCATGGGTTATGAGACGTTGCGCTACATTGTAAAAACGTTTCTCTCTGACGAAGGGTAATTTCGGCAGTACTCAAACCTTACCGATATTTCGATTTGTATTTCAACACTGCCTACGCAGCACACTAGTTTTATTTCACTGTTTGTAAAACATTACCCTAGGTTGTAGTGCACATCGCAGTACGTTGTAAGACGTTCCGCTACGTTGTTAGATTTTACGCTTTACTCAGAAGAAAATTTTTAGAGCATTTTCTCCAAACTGGCAGTAAAGCTTGCTTAGTTTTCTGATTTTGTTTTTCAATTTTTGAAACGACCGGTTTTTAACGGTTTGTAAAGATCGCTCAGGAACCAATGAAATCGCAGGAAAGTTGCGTTAAGACTACAAAGCCATATAATAAATACTGTTAATGGATAAAGGTTCATCTGTAACTATGATAAAAATGACGTTTCAAAATGGCCGCAAATTTACATTTAATCCAATCTTTCCAGTGAACGTCATCTTTTTGCATGAAATTTAAGTTTAAGTAATCAATAAGCAGATTTTAAAAATATTCTGTAGTTTCAATTTTTTCACCCAAGGAAAATCATGTGGTTTTTAGTTTTTTTTAAGAATTACATCTATGCTGATATTTTTTTATATCTGCTTATTGATTACCTAAACTAAAAGAAATTTTTTATGCAAAAAGCGAACTTTTTGAAACAAATTGACAAATTATTAAATTAAATTATTATTGTTCAAGAAAAGTTTAAAAATTTACACAATACTTTACTAGCTACATGTACACATTGATTGTGAATTCTAAATATAACTTCCTGTATGAATCATAGAATCATGCACATCAAACAGAATCCATTGGAGGAACAACATACTTTTATGCAGAAGGACAAAAAGCTGAACCTCAACCAGCCATTGTAAGTATTATTATTATTATTATTATTATTATTATTATTATTATTATTATTATTATTATTATTATTATTATTATTATTATTATTATTATTATTATTATTATTATTATTATTATTATTATTATTATTATTATTGGGATGTAATTACACAGCAAAAGAAACATTTTAAAACTGTCAAATTTGTAAATTTATCAATCAGTTCCTTAGGTGTTTTCTCAAAAGAATGTCGTACCTTTTTGGAGATGTTAAACGATCTAGGTCTTGATAAAAAACACCAAAATTTTTGTATTAAGAAAATAATGTCTATCGCCATTAGAACAACATGCTATATATTTTGTTGTAGAAACAAGGATTGGACAAATCCAGACTTAATGAACATTTGAAGATACCTTTTAAATTCAAATTTTTCTGTCTTTCAATAAAGTTTCCATTATTATTATTATTATTATTATTATTATTATTATTATTATTATTATTATTATTATTATTATTATTATTATTATTATTATTATTATTATTACAGTATTTTTTAATGAATGATTAAAGTGCCTATGAAACGAAAATTAAGTTTGTCTTATTTGAAAGAACACTTGAAATAATAGAGTAACATATTTTGCAGTTTTTCGTTTCCTAGCTTCGTTCTTGAGATATTTCAGTTTGTTTGATGTAAATGTCGCATGTTGCGACGTCACGCGTGCATAATGAGTTATCGAAAAACGTTATATATCTTTGCCATTGTCAAATATAATCACTTGAAAATCTACCTGTTTAGTGTTCTGGCCGAAACACACGCACATACTTCCCTCGAATTATTTTGGTTTGATAATAGCAAAGATATATAACTTTTCTCAACAACTCATTATGCACATGTGACGTTAAAATGTTTAATTTGCATATCAAACAAACTGAAATATCTCAAGAACGAAGCAAGGAAACGAAAAACTTGAAAAGATGTTACTCTATCATTTTAAGTGTTCTTTCAAACAAGACAGACTTAATTTTCGTTTCATAGGCACTAATTTATACATTAATTTATACTATTATAATCATTGAGCATTTATTTCTTCTGAGACGGCTTACCCATTCGAAGTTTTGAGTATTGTGACATGATAAGTTGTACGTATTGTAGTGCATATGGTACGTTTGCGAGCTTTGTGTAATATGTAACAGACGTTCGGTGGACGTTCGTCAAGCTCAATTACTCAGAATTCCTGAGTAATTACTGGGGTCTCAGAAATCTTTTCTGGTCTGGTAGTAAAATAATAGTGTTACCAACTGGGAACGATAGCAAGTAAGGAGTGAGCCAATTGACCGTACCGAAAAAATGGCGACTTGTACATTTTACCACAATCCTTTGCGTGCAGTAAATATTGTTTCTTACAGAACTATTAGAAGATATGATTTTAAAACGATCAACTTTGGTAGGAATGAAGTTCTTGCTTACTTAATTCATCTTAGCATGATAAACAATGTTTAGTTGTTATTTAAGCTGATTTGAGGTCGCAAAGCATTGTAGTTAAATGTACCGTCAATTATGTAAAAAAGTAGAGTGCTGCATACGTACTGTAGTGTTTTGGATATAGCAAAGCGAATAGGTGCTGAACTACTGTGAGATTTTTAGTAATGACATATTGACGTTTTGAACGGAGTCTTTCATCAGAGTAAAACGTGGTTAGTCAAGTTACACTTAATTAAACAGTTAAATTTATTACTTAGTGCGGGCCGGATTGCGATTTAAAAAGAAAGGTGTAATTGTACTTTGTTTAGGTTATGCCTTCATATCATGCATATCCTAGTGCTCCTAGTCATCTTGCAAACTTGCAGACAGTTGGGAAGTCATTGGGAAACTCGTTTTCTATGTCCACACAAACACGACAGGTATGTTGTTTACATTGCGAGAAGTTTTTATAACAGTGTTTTCAAGGGTGAGACATTAGTTTAGTTTAGTTTTACGATTTTTAACGACAACGAATTGTAACGTGATCGCTGAAGAGAGGTACTCGCAATTTACGTGAAGTTCGATTGTGATTATGGATCGTTTTCACTGACGTAATTGCATGGTGGTGCCATTGGGTTGGTGAAACAATACAAAATGTTTGAATAAAAATAAATCTGAATTACCATAGGATAAAGATACACCAATATGACGATATTTTTGGTACACCAATATGGCCGCCGTTACGTCAGATGAACACCATTTATTCCTTCCCATGATCATGTTAAGCCAAGATAATACGTTTCAAAGCTACCATATTTTAAGTTTGTAAGTGAGGACCACAGAATAAATACTAAGTGGTGAGGACTGTGTTAAACTTTGGCGATTTATGAATTCCATACTACATCTTTTTTATTCTATTTATATATTTTTAGGAATTACTCAATCAACATACCGCCACGCTAATGCAATTAGATCCTGATGATACAAGTAAGATGGTTGGTGGGTTGGTAATGGTTGGTTGGTAATGGTTGGTTGGTAATGGTTGGTTGGTGGGTTGGTTGGTGGGTTAGTTGGTTGGTGCGTTAGCTGGTTGGTTGGTAATGGTTCGTTCGTTGGTGGGTTGGTTGGTGGGTAATAGTTAGTTGGTTGGTGGGTGGGTTGGTTGGTGGGTGAGTTGGTTGGTGGGTGAGTTGGCTGGTGGGTGAGTTGGTTGGTTGGTTGGTTGGTTGGTGGGTGGGTGAGTTGGTTGGTTGGTGGGTGGGTTGGTTGGTGGGTGGGTTGGTTGGTGGGTGAGTTGGTTGGTGGGTGGGTTGGTTGGTGGGTGGGTTGGTTGGTGGGTGGGTTGGTTGGTTGGTGGGTGAGTTGGTTGGTGGGTGAGTTGGTTGGTTGGTTGGTGGGTTGGTGGGTGGGTGGGTTGGTTGGTTGGTGGGTTACATGTAGTTGGTTGGTGGTGGTGTGTGGGGTATACAACCGTTGCATAATTGTGTATTTTTCTGTAGATGTTCCGCAAGAAGTTGATAACTACCATACATTGTTTCCACTAGAGCCCATTGATTCAATTGCCAATCAACAGGTTGGTACTTTTTTCAGCAGCACATCATAATCATTTGGGCCGTAGTAAATGCATAACACTCGATGATCGATTAGATTTCCCATGCTCTTAATCTGTTGTTACTGTATATTTGCATATTTCCCACCCACCGGTTGCATGTTAAACTTTACAGAATACGTAATAAATCTTTATTAATTCAAATAAGGTTTGCGAAAATGAAGTATTCCAACTTAAGGTGAGGTAATACTACCCTGTGAAGCCCTCTCCCCAGTCCCCTCATCCAGTTTCCCAAACGGCCACATGTAACGCCTGCTACACAGGCTAAGGTAATACGGGCGACATTTGTGAAAAGCGTTGAACATGCACGTATTACCACCCACCTTAAACATTGTCGCGCAACAATGATTTTGTTGCGAGTTTAAAAAATTTGTTGAGAAAAGTAGACTCCAGTTCTACTTGCTGCAACATACTGATTCAACTTGCAACAAAATCATTGTTGCGTTACAATATTTAAGGTGGGTGGTAATAATACGTGCAACAATGCTATTCAACTTGCAACGCAACAATGTTGCAGCAATTTGAATTGTTGCTCGTATTATTTCACCTTTGCGTAGATGCTCAAAAATAATTCGGACATTTATCTCGACGGTAGAATTTTTTTGTATTTTAGTCTCAAAGAACGTTTGGTTGTATAACCAGTTGTTATAAAGCAGTCAGTTCTAAGGACGGTTTGACATATGTGTTAAGAAGAATGCACGGTACGGTACTGTTAACTTTTACATTCACTTTTTGGAATCTTAGGCTCCAGTTACACGATGTCAAAATTTTATGTAAATTAGGACGATTCTCTTACTGATTTGTAGAAATTGATTAAATATTAATTTGCATTGAATTTTCCTCATGAATTATTACTAAAATAATAAAACTGTGCAAAGGTAAGGTTATTGTGTCAAGGCTTGTATACTGTAGATATACAGTAAAAACCCGCTAACAAGAACCTACCACTATTAAGAACCTCAGGCTGAAATTAAGAATTTATTTATATAAGAATATATAAGAATATAAGAACCTATCCCAGGCTGATTTGGTAAAATGTAGGTTCTTGTTAGCGGGTTTTTACTGTAGCGGTTCTTACAACAGCCACATGATTGCATTGACATAACGTACAGAAGGTTCTGACTGAATGCTAACCCAATAATTGACAATACGATTGGTTTCTTGTAGCCAATCAGAAAATCCGTTTATATTAACCTTTACCGACATGATTCTGTCGAACACGTTGTTCTTCGTTTTCCATTGAGGTTCAAAAAGCAGAGGAACTCTTCAATTTAGGCACCATGCATTCAGTAATATTTTGAATAATAATATTATTGCTGGGATACTGTGGTAGGCCGAGTCTAGTTTTTTTTGTTTTTGTTTTTTCCTCGCGATTTTGCATTTTTGCACTTTTTACTTCCACTACTATTCATACTTCCGGTGAGTTGTTAGCCGTGTGATGGAGTGAGGCCGTGAGGCATGTTGTAAGTTCTTTGCTCCTTTTGCTTTTGGAGTTGGACAAAAAGTTGAACAGCTTTGCCTTTTCATCAAGCTGTTCTTGCACATTGTTGGTAGATTTCGAAATACACTGACTGACTTTGTACTGAGTTTAACAGTGATCAGATGTGGCTGACAACTGTCTTGATCGTAAATATGTTCACCAGTGTGAAGTATGCAGCACATTCAGCCTTCCTCCTCACTTTGCCAGTAGCCCGAGTGAACGCCTGACCCAGGCATCTTGTTATATATAATTATAGTAATAGTTTGAGTAATATTTTATTCCATATTTGCATTAAAGTTTCTTATTTTTCGATATATTTTTAGGAGTTCGGCTAACTAATGCCAAAGCCATGGGGATAGTTGATCAATGGAAAAAACTGCAACACTCCAATTTAGTTCACCTTAGGGAAGTGTTTACAACGAAAGCTTTCGACGATAACTGTGAGTTTTTATGCAAGTTACTATAATCCTTCAGTAGCACGACGTGTGTACAAACTAAGGTAATCGAGTGAGGCCAATTACTGTGAGTTAGAAACTTTATTGTCTTAACGCGATTAACAACATCATTTTGTGCTCGACGATAGAGACATTGCGATCGACGTAACTAAAAGTGCGTGTTTGTGAGTTGCAAGTTTGCGAGTTTGAAGTTGCGAGTTGCTTGTTTGCGACTAAATGTGCATCATTTAAAGCCAATAAATTGAGTTTATTTTTGTAAATAGATTATTGTAGGTATCTCAATTTTTAGAATAGATCATTCGGACCAACTGTAAACTGTGTAAAAAATAAATCTACGGCCGATTATTCTTTGCACACAAAAAACGTTATAGGACTGGTACAATAGGCGTGCTTAAATTTGCAAACTCGCAACTCGCATTATAGCCGCCCTCAACATTAGATAATTTTCGATTTGTACATAAATAAAATGTGCTCTGTTTTGTTTAGCTCTGGTATTTGTTTATGATTATCATCCTGGCGCAGAAAGCGTTCACGAAAGACATTTTTCAGAAACGGTCAACGGACTTCCGAACATGAAAGACCGTCCTAATGGAGCACACCTACAAACTCCATCTGCACGAAAAGGATTCTCGACAGGAAATCCCTCTCAAACACGACAACATTTAATGCCAGAGAGATTAATCTGGAATTATATTATCCAATTGTCGTCGGCATTAAGAAGCATTCACTCCATGAATATGGCTTGTAGAGTCATTGATCCATCAAAGATACTTATACTTTCAAACTCAAGGTAACATTTTTCTGCTATCTAGTGATCATTCGGTCAGTGCGCTTATTTTAAATGCTAGTAAAAACAATTGGATAAAATAAACATTCTAAAGAAAGATAAGAAGTTTATGAAATTTAAATATATTATATAATAAGGAGTTTTTGAAATTTACTTTTAAAATCGTTTAATAACACTATGCATGGCCGATTATAAAAGGGATCTTCCATTGGAGGAACCTTTGGAGGAAGTTTGCGGTTAGCATGGATCAAAACTCGGCTCTATAGCCTTGGTTTATTGTAGTTCTTGTATAGTTTTGGAAAATTCAGTTGAAACAGTGTTATTTTCCCGCCATTGGTGGAGTGGAGCTAGCCAAAATGGCGCGTGCGCAACACCTGATAACTCATCAATTCTGAAGCAGTGAACTCTATATATACCTGGAAGGCTGACTCCAGTCAATCACTGGACGAAAAAGTGAGGCAAAAAATGGCGGACATGGGGAATTTTTGGACGTCAGTTTCAGGCCTTACGCGGTCATCTTGGATGTCAGTCTTAGTCTTTTTTTTCTCGCGGCCGAGCCACACCGGCCCAAACGTACACCCTCTTGCACGCGAGCAGTGTGTTTCCTGTGTGTGTTTCCTTTTGTGTTTCCTGTCGATTTCAATTACTTTCCGGGGGGCTGCCGGCTGCGTATGTTGACCGTTGGCACAAATTCAAATGGAATATCACCACTATAAAATGCATGGAATATATACCAAGACCAATAGAAATTCGGAATAAATGTTCTTAACTTGTGTCAGCTTGATTTCTATTTGTTGATGCTTGCGTCTTTCTGACTTCCTACTAAAAATAAGGAAACGCTAGTAACTTTTATAGAGAATATTTCAGACGACCCTCATTTAAATCTCCGTAAAATACACAAAAACCGCTCGATCTCGCCAAAATTGCCATCAGTACATTCGTCAAGAACTTGGCTTTCGGTTCATTTCTCTTTCATCATCTTTGCAGCTCGAGAAACGTTCATATACAAACCGGCTTTGGCTTCACAAAAGCTCTCGCCATATGCGTACTAACGTTTTTCGAGCTGCGAAGATGAACGTTGGTGTCGAAAGAGCAATGAACCGAAAGCCAAGTTCTTGACAAATGTACTGATGGCGATTTTGGCGAGATCGAGCGGTTTTTGTCGACTTTATGGAGCTTCAACTGAGGGCCGTCTGAAATATTCTCTATGAAAGTCACCAGCCTTTCCTTATATCAAGTATAAAGCAGTTAATTGACCATGAGTGGGACTCGCCGAAATATATAGTTCAAACTCGACTCGGAAATTCACAAGCATCAACAAATACAAAGCAGAAACAAAATAAGAACATTTATTTCGAATTTCTATGGGTCATTTCTATGGGTCAACATACGCAGATGGAAATTAAATCGAAAGTAAACACAAAAGGTACGTTTGGGCCGCCTGTGGTTCGGCCGCGAGATAAAAAGTCAGTACTAAGCCTGACATCCAAGATGGCCGCGTAGGGGCCTAAAACTGACGTCCAAAAAGCCTTCATTGCCGCCATGTTTTGCCTCACTTTTTTATTGGCAGTCCAGGTATATATAGAGTTCACTGTTCTGAAGCAGTTACATGAGTACCCTTTAGAGCCTTGGGCCCAAAATAGTATCAGTATCTTAGCAACCGTTCACGCATGCTCAAAAAGAAATATTTGTTGGCAGAGCCCACTTTCCCCCGAAGCTTGCGTAGGTCGGAAAGGGGCTCTGGCTTGCAGGGTACAAAGATGGATACTGTTTAAGAAAAAATTGCTAAATTCTCTGTTAATGTAAATGCGATGTTCTGTTAACGAATTTGAAATTACTTTCAGTTACATTAGGATAGGGGAATTTACATTAGTTTCATTCATCTTTTGGCCCACAAGCTTTAATTGCTATTTTGAAAACACTCGGGAACGCTTGGAAATTCTCCGTAGAACATTCGGCAACTTAGTCGGATATGAATTTAAATAAATTTAGTTATTTGGAATTGTAGTTTTCTCCACATGCCATCGAAAACATTTTGATTCTTGTGCACGTGATCTATTCCGTCATAAATGTGTAAGTTAGATATCCGTATACTCTTATTAAGTACTCTCTATACGCCCACAAGACTTTCCATCCAGGGGCCGGTTGTACGAAGGCCGGATAGCGCTATCCACTGGATAGCGTTTTTTTCAACCTTCGTAAAATTGGCCGTTGATTGTTATGACCTCAGATTAGGATTTGGTATTTATAAACTGAAGTTTTTAAGATCTATTGTGGGCTCCAGATCCGTAGTATCACAGCTCTTCGGCCATTTTTACGAAGGTTGAAAAAATCGCTATCCAGTGGATAGCGCTATCCGGCCTTCGTACAACCGCCCCCTGGATTACACATTACACACTTGTGACGTCAACACATCTTGTGATTGAAATAGGTCGTTGCGCTAAACACAGGTTATTTGTGAATTTGAATGTACATTTTAGTGCAAAGCAATTGATCTATCCATCTAAATCGTTTGTAATGTGGATAATAGAAAAGTGATGACCACGCAAAATTGGCGTAAATTGTGCATTTTGCAAGTGTAGAGTGTGAACCGTAATAGCAATACTTGGAGAAATACTTAGAAGCTTGATTATAAAGTGTTACTGATTCTTGCGCATGTCTATTTTTATAGGCTACGGATAAATGGTTGTGGTATATTTGATGTTCTTGATACCAATAATAGTTCAGCTATGGTGCAACATTATCAGGTAAATTTAACATTTTTAACGTACGGGGAATCCGATACGGTATGTGTACCTGTCTTTCAAAGTGCTTCATATAATAACACTGTGCAATGAGCCTTCAGGTTGCTTTTGACGAAAATGTTTCGAAGTTCGTTTCGAGGTTCACAAGTTCGTATTGAACATATAAGCATTTGATTGGCTACTAGCAACTAAGTAGCCAATCAAATACGAAGGTCAAAACAAACTTGCGAACTTCGAAACGAACTTCTAAACATTTCCGTCAAAAGCAACCTGAAACCGACTGTAATTAAGGTGATACTCCCCGATTGTTACTTTCCTAAGTGCCACGTCCACCCTTGGGTTTCAATCAATAACTTTCAGATAAGTAAGGGCTCGGAGCACGTTCTTGCATGAAAAGTTGCATGTGTTTTTGTTGAAACAAGCGAAGGAGCCAAATATCAAACAAATTCACCACAGAGATATTGTACACATCAAATATCATAAAAAAACAAAACTTTGTAAAGGTGATAAGTAATTTTATTACAATTCTTCGAATGTTGTAGGAAGTTTTGGTCGTAGCGATGTTTTCGATACTTATCAAATTCTAAGTGTACATGATGAATACTTTGTTTAAGAGTTGCTAGTGTCTAATAACTTTGATAAAACACTGATGTTTTATTAATCAATGTTTTAACAGTATTTACAAACACCTGATTAAACATTCATTTCTTTTGAATTTTCCTTATGAATTATTAATGAATTTGATAAAGATTGCTAAAGATTTGTCAGTTGTTAAAGATTTTGTTTCAATTTTACTGTTTTTTCACGAACCTCTGAAATTATACTAAAACAATTAGTCACTTCAGTCTGTGACTAATTGTTTAAAGAGCCTATAAACTCAAATAAGATATTACTGATATGGATTCTATGTAACGTGAACACTTGAATGCCAAAATATTTTCTCACTTGAATGCCAAAATATTTTCTCACTTGAACTTCTATTTGTTGTTATGTTGTGGTTTGTATTTCCAAAATGTTAATGAGGATGACGTCAATGTAGGCATTTGTGTGTGTTTTTGTTTTGTTTTGTTTTCTTTTCTTTTCTTATGATAAACCGCTTGAAGATTTTAATGAAAAAATGATAAAATATAGAATATACTATTCAAGTATTCCATTAACATGTAAATTGGGTAATATTTCTGCTGTAACGGAACACTGCGTATGCAAATTATGCATACATAAACGTCATCCTCATTACCATTTTGGAAATACAAACGTCAATATAACAACAAATAAAAGTACAAATCAAAACATATGTTGGCATTCAACTATACACATTAAATAGAATCCATATGCAGTAATATCATATTTGGGTTTTAAGCACTTTAAGTAATCAAACATGACTATTCCAATTGACATGCATTGACTATTCTGATTAAATGGCTATTTTCTTTCAGCAAGAAGATTTAATTGCTTTTGGAAAATTGATTTTATCTTTGTCGTGCTACTCACTACAAGCTGTTAACCGTGAAAACATCCAACAATCAATGGAATTTGTAAATTTAAAATATTCAAGTGACTTGAAAAATTTAATTTTGTAAGTATGTAGCTTATTAATGCTGAGCTCTGTATATGTTCTTCCTAGTTATTTTTTTTTTTACTTTTGTTGTAAAAAAAAGGCTAGCACTAGGAAACCGCCGAACCAGGGAAGCAATTGTTAGAATGCCGGAACATTATAGTTCAGTGAAGGCCCGTTATAACAACCCGCCCCCCGGTATAACGAGCCAAAAGTTACAGTAGATTGTATTTATTAGAACTCCGTTAAAACGAACAAAATTTTCAGTACCGTGGCAGTTGTTTATAACGGGGTCAGTGTTTCTTTCAGAATATTTAAAAGGGGGGTGGGGGGGGGGGGGAACAGGCAATACTTACCACGTGGGGGGGGGGGGCAGAGGGCGCGACAAACTTATAGGGGGGTACGGGGAAATTTTGCATTTTAGAGTCTCTAAAATAGCATTTCCTGCATTTTGAGGGAGATTTGAAAGAGTTTTGAAGGATATAACATACCAAACAAAATACTCAAATATATGAATACACCATACCATATACAAGGCATACATCATGCAGGAGGACATGTCATCATTGTCGTGGACTCATGGGGATATGTTTTATAAGTTTTATGTTCCAAAATTACTTTTGTATATTAAATACTTATCACACTATACCACTAATACCAGTATATTGTATACAATAATCTTGATTCTTAGGAGGCGTTCAGACCGCGACCAGTGCCTGGGCACTAGTTTGGACATCGTACCCAAGCGAAAAACCGGGCACGGGCACTACCTCGAGAGGCAGTACCCGGACACCGTGCCGGGCACGAGCACCCGTCTGAACAGGATTTTTACGGTGCCCAGCACTTTTAACCAAAACAACGTACATAAACTAAGCCAATATACATTCTTAATAGGAACAAACAGTGGAAACACATCAACAAAATATATTTTAGCGCCAAGAAGCACCAAAACCATCCATGGTTTGGGAACTTGTCTGATTCGGCATTTAGTGTCCGTCCCAGGCACGGGAACTCAGTCTGAACGCCGCCTTACTGTTTTAAAATTGGGTTTCAAATTTACAGGAGGGGGTAAATATTTTTCTGGGAGGGGCAAAAGCCCCCCTTCGCCCCCCTAAAAGAAACCCTGAATGGGGTTCCACTCTATACTGCTCAAGTACAGTTCGTGATTTTCAATGATTTTCATGATTCCAACGGGGGCCAGCACTATACGGTAGTATCCAGTTCTTGCACTATATCCGGTACTAATCCAGTAAATTACCGGATATAGTGCTGACTCTTGTTAGAGTCATAACATTATTTATGTTTACCTTTCAGATACCTCCTGAGTAACCCACCTCCTCCTCATATAAAAAGTATTAATGACATAATGCCAATGATTGGAGCGAGGTTCTATACTCAACTGGACGCTACTCAAGTGCGGTGTGATCTATTACAAGGCGAACTAGCAAAGGTACGATGAAGTAGAAAGGCTAACGCTATATTGAAATCAGCATAGTTGTTTTTGTCGCGATTCTCTTTCTAATTTTTTCACTGTAGGAAATGGAGAACAGCCGTCTTTTTAAGCTTCTTTGTAAAATGGGGTGCATTAATGAAAGACCAGAGTATGTATTACTGAACCAAAATGTGTTTTCAAAATGGTATTTTATAACTTTGCAATGAAGTCGAAATGTCTTTATTTTGGGGTTATGTTTTGTTATATACTAATTCTCAGTCTTTTGGCAACACTGGAGCCGAGTTCAGTCGACTTTGTGTTTGTTCCATCTTGCTAACTAAAGCACTAAGCAATTGCGTCTAAAACTAGTATTTCTGTTCAAGTAAATAGTAATTACTCGGGCTACCTGTGGGAGGCCCGGGCAACCTGTGGACTGTGATAGGCCGAGTCTAGGTTTTGGCTTGTTTTTTTTTGGGAGTTTTTTGGGTGTCACGATTTTGCATTTTTGCACATTTTACTTCCGCTACTATTCATAGTACTATTCATACTTCCGGTGGGTTGTTAGCCGTGCGATGGAGTGAGGCCGTGAGGCATGTTGCACGTTCTTTGCTCCTTTTGCTTTTGGAGTTGGATTTGTAGTTTAACAGTGATCAGATGTGGCTGACAACTGTCTTGATCGTAAATATGTTCACGTCTGTGAAGTATGCACCACATTCACCCTTCGATCTTATCTTCCTCGGCCCACTCCCACCATTGCTCGCACTGTATTGAGCAGGGGTATAGAGCCTCTGTCAGGGCGCTTGGCACCTTGGCCTCAGCGGAGGAGACCTCCGCACTTTGCCAGTAGCCCGGGCGAACGCCTGCACAGGCGTCTTGTTGATTATGAATTTGCGCAAAGCAACGTAATGTTGGTCGCGAATAGCAAGCGTGTGTTTATCGTATTAATTTAAGGACACCAGATGCTGTCCCAGATACTTTAAGTTGACAAGGATTGACTTTGAGGTGTTCATTCTTGTTTTCGTATTGGTTTTGTTTTCAGATTCAATATGGATCCAAGTTGGGCGGAAACTGGTGATCGATATTTAATAAAACTATTTCGAGATCATTTATTTCATCAAGTAACAGAAAGTTGCGAGCCCTGGATTGACATGTCTCACATTGTGTCGTCATTAAATAAGGTAAGATTAAGACAATTAGTTCGGTGGTGGTATTTTTCTGATATATTAAAAACTTATTAACCTAGTGCGAGGTCTGTACGGGAAAGTATTTGCCTGAGGTTTTCGTATATACAGACCGAGCGACGAAGGAGCGAGGTTTGTGCGATAAAACCGAGTGCAAATACTTTCGCGTACACACCGAGCAAACGAGGTTAATAAGGAATATATTATATGGCTATTGGTTCACTTTATTTTTAAGCTTCGAGCGTTGTTTTCGTCTTCGGAGTATGCTGTTTACCTTACCTGTTAACCTTTTCGTGTCGCTTCTTGGCCTTCTTGTTTACACCAGTTCGGCTTTTATTTGTCATGTTTTTAGATAAACAGCTTTAAAGAAAACCAGCAGTAATGTTCCAACACATTTTATTGTTCAGAATATTTGAATAAAGATACCTAGTTCTCTTTTATTTATATTCAAATCAACTCAGAAATTTTG
Source organism: Paragorgia papillata (assembly GCA_035771165.1). Classification (NCBI taxonomy): domain Eukaryota; kingdom Metazoa; phylum Cnidaria; class Anthozoa; order Scleralcyonacea; family Coralliidae; genus Paragorgia; species Paragorgia papillata. The sequence goes on along the minus strand of JAWNZC010000322.1, from coordinate 9,398,160 downwards.
TCGCCAAAATTTACAGGGCCAAGAAAAAAGCGTATTGACCGCTCGGTCAATATCGTAGAATCCCGACCTCTCGGGAACCAATCAGCGTGCGTCGTTTTGCATACGGACCGGAAATGAAACCCAGCCATATAATAAATTATCTTACTGCCCCCTCCGTCTAGATAGAGTAAAATAATAAAATACAGTCAAACCCCTGTTTAGTGGACGCATTTAGGTGTCTGCATAAAAAGGAGTAATAACTATAGTGTTTTAAATTGGGCCGAGACCACAGCTATGTGTCCGCTTAAAAGGGGTTATGTTTTATAGTGGATCTCAGACATGTACAGGTGTCTGCTCAAAAAGGGTTCGACTGTAACAAGACATCTCTTGGCGTTTACTCGGGCTCTTTACTCGGGGTCACTATCACTTATTAAAACTGGGCATTAAAATCTTCTCAAGCGCTAGAACGTTTGACTGAAAATCTATTCTGTATCTATACGTAATATCTATGGAACTCTTCAGTTGGCTTGCGTGTTATAAGCATGCTCTCTTGCAAAGCTAGGCTTAATGCTATATTCTAAAGAATTTTTCCTCGAAATTTAAAAAAATATATGCATTCCTTAGCGTTCAAATAATATCTTACAAACGAACGTCTTTAACAAGGATTACGTACGAGATATTATGCCAAACATTTTACTGCTGGAGCGTCGAGGAAATTAAGAAATTTTACCTTATCTTTTGCCACTGACAATGCACCAAAGCACATTGTGATTGAGGGTTGCGCAATTTTGCCGATTTGTGACACTAAATAAAAAATAGGTACGCGCTGCGTACATGCGTCTATATGTTTAAAGGTGCTGCGTGTTACACGGTGCAATTTTTTTGTGTGAAACTGCAATGGCTTGTGAAGCAAAGGAAGGTTATAAATCCATGTCCTATATTCACGAATTTATTGGTTAGGATTAGGGTGTGTGTTGGGGTCAGGCTTTCATGAAGTACCTGGGTTATTTAGGACATGGAATTATTACCCAAAGGAAGCGAGGCAAGTTTCACAAGTGTTACACGGTGCAGATATGTATAGTTCGTGACATTTGTCGCGCAACGGCGTTCAGTGTTTGAGCCTAACATAATCGTGCTTCTCGGCCGCCGCGCAAAACCGTTAGACCTTGAGAACGAGTTTACTGGTCGCTTTCTGTCATTAAGGACCTTAAGCAAGCTAGGACGATGACGGCAATCTAAATTGCAAATTTAAAAGAAACCGTTGACCAAAACATCCTATATTGTAAACTTAGTTTAAAGAAACCGTTGACCAAAACATCCTATATTGTAAACTTAGTGTATTTATAAGCCTTTAAAAAGCATTAAGAGCCTCTAAAAGACACTATATGAAAGATAAACGCTAAAGTAAATATACAGCTTTTGCTGTTCCTTGCGATAACGTCGTCCTGAAAACGCGAGAAATGCACTTCAGTTGACGTTGTATGTACAACGAGAACGGTGTTGGAATTACTCTTGGGACTTGAAATTATTCAATGTCTTTGATTTGGTTTGAAAATTCCATTGTTCTTAGGTCGTCGTCGTGACGTTCGCGTTGTGCTTGCTTAAGGTCTCTATTATCATGCGTCTGGACGACCTGCGCCTTGACGAAACATAGACAGGCATATAATAGAAACATCTGTGCTCCTGACTTCGCGGTGCCCTAACGAGTTACGACTGTTAGCAGCGTTTATTCTGAGTGTGAGACCATTCGAGTTTCGGCTACAAGGGATGACTCAAAGGAACCCGTCCAGTCCTTTGGCGGCTTTTTCGTCAAATATGTTTTTCCAAAAAGCTAGGGGGTAAAGCAGATTTCTGATTAGGGTTAGGGTTTTTGTTGTGGTTATGGTATCGAAAAGATTGCTAAAATCTTGAGACTCAATGAAGCTTGACGACAAATTTGGAAAAAACAAATTTGACGAAATATTTTGGAAAAGCCGCGAAAGGACTGGATGGGTCCTTTTGAGTCATCTTTTTAACCTCGACCGTTAATTCGTGTGGAATCAATACAGTAGCCTCGGCACCGCCCTTTAAGACTGCATGGGTCTGGTTTAATACTCGTGTGTTTGCCATAGCAGCCCGATTAATAATGTAACAAGAGCGGCTGAACAAGGCAAAACACTCCTGAACGTCCGCGCTCCATTAGGAAATCTAAGTTAATTTAACATCGAGAGTGAAATATATTGAAAGTAATTATAATAAATAATTACAATCATTTTTACTTTAATTCACTGTTATTTTATATATTTTATATTCTGTAGCTTGACTCCGGTTCACCTGAAAAGATATGTTTAATCTCGCGTGATGAGCAAACCGTTCTGGTTGTGACTTACAGCGATCTCAAAACGTGTTTTGATGGTGCGTTTAGTGAATTATTTAGTTCAGCAAGTTAGGTCTTGTGTGAAGTGTTAGCCATGTGCTAACAACAGTGTTTGACCGTCCTGCTTGTATAATACAAATCTACGCGAATCTTGTACAGATCAAAAGAACTTTTCATAATATTAGATAATTTTTGAGTAATGTATTTATAGTAATTTGCATATTTTAGTTCAATGACGGTCAAAAGTACATAATACGAGCTCGCTCGATTCCTCCAAAGCTATATTTATATATAACTGTATTATTTGAATTTCGGAAAATTGGATACACGAGCGTAATTTTTTAGAGTAAACTGAATTGTATCTATAGGTAAATATATTGGCAGAAATAAACATTCTTATAAAATATAATTTGTTTATGTGTATTGAATGCTTGGAACTTTTATGGTGGAAATGGCGTCTGCATGTGGGTGTTAAGCAACATTCCCGAAAGGCCTTGTAACTGGACTCGGTTGGGTTTTAATGAAGGCTTCACTTCAATCATCTACTCGCAAGTTCTTTAAAACATCGATCTCCCCGAGCTATTTTCTGAGGTAAGCACCCTTTTCTGAAGACGTGTCAACTTGACGTATGGTCGGTATGGAAATTAATGGAACCTGACCCCAACAATGAATCCCATGCATTCACAAAAAAAAATCGTCTGAATAAAATCGTGAAAAAAACTTTATAGTCAGAAGCCCCTGGAAACCATCTTAACGTTTGCCCTATCTCACGCTCCAACTTCTTGCCTTCCAAATGCCTGTTGGGTGCAAGTTTGGTATTCGCCTTTGTTTTAATTTAACTTTAAAAAAATAGAAGAGACTATTGAGCAAGGTCCTCTTTGACCTCTACACCCAATCACTTTAGTTTTTTTAATTAGCAGCAGACCAATTTATTTATCTATTTTTTTATATTTTTCTCCTGGGCAGTGACCCAGCTGGGCGGATTAATTTATGGAGAAGATCTACAAACCTTTCGTTTTGGGAAATATTGGGGTTTTAATTTTTTGACGACCATTCAACAGGCCCCAAAGACGTGTTCGGAGATATTACAGAGATATGTCATTGTGGAGCAAATCCTCAAGCTCTTGGCATTGGTTAGAAAATCGGCCAATTTCATGGGGCAGTTCGCAGGTCACGTGCGTGCTGGCTCAAGTGAGTTGTCCTGGGTACGAGGTTGGGCCGAAGCTTGATCAACTAAATTCTAAACACACGCAAAACAATAACAAGTGAACTGTCCGTATATAGCCAAAAACAAAATCAAGAGAAAGAAAAAATCAATCAAATTTATCTGATAGTTGAGATATTTATTCACCCTCCATAGTTGATTGGGTTTGTTTTATGTGATTGTCAACTTGTCACTTCGTCAGTCGTCAAGTATACTTTCCACGCGACTGATTCGAACTTTAAAATCCGTTTTAAAAGTCAGTTGGGTACACACAACTGCCAAAAAAACAACCCGACTTCTTTTGGGAGTAGTAAACGGCCAACAAACGACAGATTTTACTAGATCGCACCTTGTTCTTCGTCTAATTTTCCCGCCATATTTGATTTCAAGTCAGCAAATGCTTGATATCCTACAATATCCCTAGTATCCTCTTCAACGGATCCATTATTTTCCTTTATCTTCCTAGTTTTATCGTATGAACCCACATGTACCACAACGCTCCTTCGCTCCTTATTCATCTCGCGCCAAACTTCGCTTGGTCTCGCGTGTATTGATGACGTTTACGCGCAAGATATTCGTTCTACGCATGCGTAGCTAATCCAGGTTAGCCTGGATGGCTGGATTAGGTCCCAGTCGACAGCCGCAATTTCCGATCTGCCTGTGGAGGAGGCAGATTTCCGATCGTGCACACGATCAGAAATGGCGGCTGTCGATGCTCGCGTAATACGGGCTGACCCATATTAGCTACGCATGCGTAGAACGAATATCTTGCGTGTAAACGTCATCAATACACGACACGGCCGACAGGAGCGAGAACACCCCAAGCTCAAAGTCAAACATCTCCGCTCAAAATCGTCGCTCGACCATAATTCTTCCACAAGCGCATAGCACGAATGTTGGGCTTGCCATAGAATACGGTTTGTCGACAACTCGTGGAATTTTCGCGATGTACGAACTACGAAGCCATTACCCTTCTCCAATTCATCAGTTTCAAATCTCCTCAGAACTCACTTGAGCCAGCACGCACGTGGACTGCGAACTGCCCCATGAAAGTGGCCGATTTTCTATGCGATTTCCGATCGTGGTGCTGAGATCGGATATTAAATTTTGTAGCCTGCGAGCAGGCTCTCTGGGAGGCGAGTTCACTTCTAGCCTGGTACCCTGGCCCAATCAAAGAATATGGGCCAGGTAACCACTAAAGACTTCTGCTTTCCTATTGGTTGAAATTTCGCGCGTTTTTAGTGGCTATGAGTAAAACTGCAATCGTCATAAGTGGATTTAGCCCTGATGACGCGAGAAAGAGATTAGTGGTTACCTGGCCCATATTTCTTTTGAAATTGGGCCAGGGTACCAGGCTAGTTCACTTCGTGCATGCTTCGTGCATGCGCGTCTAGCCGGTTTTCCACTTGCGAATAAATTCGCGTGAATCGAATTTTTCTTGTCTTAAGCCGGTTTTCCACTAGGCGATTTTTTTCGCGCGAAGCGACTTTCTTTTGTTCGATAGATTTCTGATTAGTTCCAGCTCAGAGCTCATGAGACCATAGCCAGCCCAAGCACTATCACGTACTGTCTGTCGTATTATATAATATACTTAAAGGTTGGCAAGTAAATTCACTAGTTCAACTCATCACTTGAATAAATGTCAATACTATTCGCAAATACGAACGTAAATCAATAAAAAAAAAAACACTTCTATAAACACAAATAATCGTACTAACTTGTCACGAACGTTTGTTGCTTAAAACTGTTGTGAAACACCAGAAATTAGTGAAAACAAACGGGGTTTTGTCGAAAAAATTGCCGTACCTATGCGTGGTGCAAAAATCCTGTTTGACGCCATCATTCGTGAGCAAATATAAGGCATGTCATTGGTCAATCGGCAAAACAAAAAAATTATCTCTGCGTGATAAATTGGACCAACCGGGGGGGGGGGGGGTATTGCAACAGTGCAGTAAAAAAGATTTGTGTAATAAATACAAACGTTTTGTACGTAAAAGTTTATATAACCGTGTATAGAAATGGTGCGGCAAGAACGGAAAGGATTCTGTCCCAATGTTCGTTGTCTTATATGGTAAGTGGCTAAAAATTCTCAATCTTTAAAGTTTTTTGCTTAAAATAGAATAGTGGCTTTAATAGTGGCTTTGACAGACATTTGGCGGAGTTCATTGTTATTTATGCAAGACGACTCATTGTTGTTCGCCGGTATTAAACTATTAGTGGACATTGAAGATCTTTGACTACTCCGTAGGATATATTGGTTGCCGAATACATACTGTTCTATTTCATCTATTATAAAAGACTTCAGCTAGAGTGATTTCGAAAAAAAAGCAATCAAACGATCAACTCCATGTGTATAGGACATGCAAGCTAGAGTCAATGTTGGTTTTTGTGCTTTCTATATATCAAACTAGTGCCGTGGTCGGTGGATTAGTGGATGTGCAATTACAGTTAAGCTTTAATACGTCGTTCCAAACAAGATATCCTGGTTTTTTGTCATTTCATCGAGGACATGAGCAGGTAACGGAATTGCTTTTTCACCTCTTTCCTCTGTGCAATCTTATGTTTTTTGTTTTACTGTTTTTTTTGGTTTGCGGCATATTTCATACGCTTTTTGGGACTCGTGCATATAAATGATATGGAACTAATGGAAGTGGATAAAACTGGGCGAAAACTCAGGCATTTATATTTAATATATAAAGTGTCTTTGACACGTTTTGTGTCCTTGTATTAAAAGTGAAAGTCAGTATTGTTTTTAATAGAAAAGTATGTCCGTGGTGTAGATAAACATTTGATTATAGATAAGCTTATAGATTCTAAGCTTAAATGTGGAAAATTTGAAACGAAAAATCGCTATGTTTTATACTTTTATCAGTATCTTTTGAGAAGCAATTGCTCGACGACAACAAATTAGAGGTTTTTCTGTACGAGCTAAAAATTAATTTCGCATTCAGTTGAATATATGATGAGCTGCAAAAAATTGCTGCAAGCCTGTATGCAAAGATAAATGCAGCTTAATGTAAGATCTGTTTCAACGTGCCTTATTTTTCTATCGTCTAATTATATATGCATGTCATATTTATTGAACTTTGGGTTTGAATGTTTATTTAATACCGGCGAACAACAATGAGTCGTCTTGCATATAATAACAATGAACTCCGCCAAATGTCCGTCAAAGCCACTAACTGGCTTCCTTCTATTTTAAGCAAAAAAAATTGAGAATTTTTAGCCACTTACCATATAAGACAACGAACATTGGGACAGAATCCTTTCCGTTCTTGCCGCTCCATTTCTATACACGGTTATATAAACTTTTACGTACAAAAAGTTTGTATTTATAATTTTTATTTATAGGGCTTGGGCTGCCAAGGGCTGCCTATGATGAGACAAAAGAAAAAAGAAAGAAGGGCCTTCACTTGAAACTTTAGAAACTAAGTTCAAGTTATCAGGCTATGCCTACAGTTTTCTAGTATATATATTTACAAGATATTCATCACTAAACTATTGTACACACAATATATCGATACTTCACTACAGTCTTCCTCTCAGAAGGGTCTAGAAATTTAAATACCTGTATTGCCAAAAATACTGGCAGTGGTAGTTACTAGATTTCATCACATACCGGTATTCACTACATGTATCCACATTACAGCTTTAGCCTTTAGGTCATTTGGGTCAAACAGTAAGCTGGGTTTACATGATTGTATAAAATGTGTATTTTATTTAACTTAAAAGTCTATAAACTACAAAAAACATGATCAGTGACATGTATCTGACCCACTACTACAAACTCCAAAGGTACAAATTTATTTTCAGGAACAGTTTTCCAAATGAGATTTTTTTCATCACACTACAATTTTTTTTTTGTCTAACACTAGATGATTTTACTCATCAAAGGGAGAACCCTCAGGCATCCCAGGCAGCAATGGGTTAACAAGTACCTACTTAACCCATTGCTGCCTGGGCCAGCTAAAAATGGCCCCTTTACTTAATGTTTTACTCTGTCTAATGCCAGATAATTTTAAGAAATTCGGCTTTATGCTGTTGAAAGAGAAACTTCTGTTTTTGAGAGAAAAATACCGATTTCCTTTCGTAATTCTATCAACTAGATTGAGCATGTTTGAATTTTAAATCTGCTGTAACTGAATCGGTCTTCTGAGAGAAACTGATAGTATTTAATTACTCTGGTACCAAGGAGTTAATTTATACAATGTATAAGTATAACACATGTGTGCAATGCTAAACAGACAAGTCAGACGACTGCCACGGAAACCGGCTTTATATCATGAACTCAGTGATAATGGTTTTAAGTCCGAACAAATTTTAGTAATGTCTGACCAAAATTGGAAATGGATCAGACACATGTCCTGTCAAGAAAAATTATTTATTTGCAGCCCTGTCCTAGGCAGCAATAGATTAATTTTGACATACAGGTAGAGCATTAATTTCCTACTTATAAGCTAAACATATATAATTGTTGAACATGTACATGTATCAATTATGTGGACATACAGCTGATAGAAGCCGGCTAGTGTTCAGAATATCTGGCTATTATGCAGTAGTATTTGTATACTTAAGCAAGTAGGCATTTTAATTGTACTGGTCATAGGAAGGAGTAAAAGTTCCACCAGAAGGACTGACTTGAGAAGAAATACCATGGTTTGACCATGCTGGCTGGTCCTCTTGAATTACATTCATTACAACAACTTGTCTTTTACAAACTTTGAAGTAAATGAACTTTACAAAGATGAAAATGAGAGGTGTAGCCAAAACAAGAGTGTAGTATATTACAAATACCACAAAACTTGTTGAAAAGCTGGTGAGAAAAATTATAATGGCAGCTGTAGGAATAATGAGCAGTTTAATGAGAAGGTAGTTATGTCTTGATGATCCAGCACCAACTGGAATTACATTATGACAGACATATTGGTGGCTGTTGCACAAAGCTAATGTAAAAATAGCAAATTGGCTAAGACCAGCTACTCCTACTATGAAACAACCAAACTGGATGGCATGTCTGTCACTGTGATGGGGGCTTACAGCATATTTGTTCAGGATTGAGACCAGAAATGGCAGAGAGCCCACACAGGATAAGGAAATGTTGTTGACAATCATCATAAGGTAATTTACTTTTTTTATGGAATAAAACAGGGAATGGTGTATAAACCACAGGAGGCCACAAACAGTAAATGTGCCAACATATGTAATATATTCAGCATACTTTTCTGACAATGTCTTATCCAAGCCATGCTCTTTCACATCTTGCTCTTTTGGAAAGTTATCTGAGGTGATATCCAAGACAAGTAATGTTGCCACAATAGCATAAACACCATCAGTAAAACATTCCACTCTTTCTTTGCAGATAATATTCTGGTAGAGAAAAACGTGTTGCTCTTCAGCAATAAACCTCATTCTGTATATGATCACTTCCACAAGACGGTTGATACAAGGTGCAATAATAACAAGCATAATCAAAACCCAGGAAATCTTCACGTTGACGTAACTTAAACAAGCAGCACCAACATAAAGAACAGGGTTCAACATCTTCCTTTTCAAGATATAGTTTCTCTTGTATTTCAACTCGAAAGGAAGGAGGTTTTTTAGTTCCCCTCGCAAAAGCTTCTGCTGAGAAAACGTGTAATAGACCATGATCATTTCGATGAAGTCCAAAACTAACAATAAACCACAGCTAATTACAAAAGGAGTTTCTTTCATGGAGTATTCGCCCACAAGACGAACAGCAAAAGGTAGGAAGGATACAAACAGCAAGCTAGTGATATTCAGCCAAACCAAAACGTCATCCACATAGGAAATGACAATCCATCTCATAATGTGGGACTCCCAAATCGAACATATCAAAAGAAAGGCGATAAAATACACGATAAGAAGTTCTTGGCGGTCTGTCAGATATTCCACGAAGTCTTTGTTGGTGGAATCAGCAACATTTCGTAATGGAAGAATTAGAATTGTCGCAACGATAGCACAAACTGCATCACTGAATGCTTGTAAACGAGTTGCTTCGTAATATTCTATAGAGTTGTCCATTTCACAACTTGGACGAAAGCAGAGCAATTTCTCTGAAATAAAAGCAAAAGCAATTTGTTTACTGTAAGTAATATAGTGAATGCACAATCATGTGACTTCTACAGTACTGAAGTAGACCTAACACGAAGTACAATTACAAATGGCTCTTTGTCGCTAGACAAATGGACCGCAGGCTCTTGGTTAGGGGAGATCAAAATTCGAAGTTTCGAACATGGCTACCGGAGAATGTGGATCTTCATGTGATGGACATCATGGACACAGTCATGGAGTTGATAGAAATGGTGACAAGAATCAGAAAGGAACTGAAATGGATATCTACAAAGCTTCTCAAGCAGGGTGAGTTAAATTAACATTTTTTGGCAAATGAGCAAGATGAATATGGGGTTTTATTCTGTTTTAACTGATCTAGTTGGCAGCCCGTCAGTACTAGTGAATCGAAACGTTGTCATTCTAGCCGGTAGCCAGTGGTTTAAATATACTATTTCACAAATTCTTCTTGTTAGTTTTTACATATGATCACAGGGGCGGATCTAGGATTTTTGTCACCTTAGTCCAAAAATATTTGGGTTCCAGGGGGGGGGGAGGGTGCTTCCCCAGAAATTTTTTTAATTTTGGGTCTGAAATGCTATTTTCTGCATTCTGAAGGCACTACAGTGAGGAAAATCTCAGACTTCAACTTGCATTTTCTAAGTACCATTATGTCCAAAAATTATTTTGTCCAAATGGAAATTGTTTCATTTTGATTTCATTAGAGAAACAATTTTACAATTTACTGTATATGCTACAGTAATTAAAATATCAGATTTAATTATTTTAACCAATAAATAAACAACAGATACAATAAATCTACTTCAAATATTTAATAAGATTCATGACTTCAAATATTTTATATGAAACTGATAACCATACTGCAGGTTGGACCATTTCACTCTATGCAGGAGCTCAAAACAGAGCTGTATAGGCAATTCCCAGATGCCTCACACCTAAAACATTTAAATACTATGTCAACTTCAAAAATGTTGTAGGCCTGACTCAGTCTCTCTATATTAAGGGCTTGTTTACATGGAGGTATTACCCTAGTCACTAGGTTACTCTAGTACGCTGGTTACCCTAGCACTCGTACATTTCCTGTGTTTTTTTGTTTGTCGTATTTACAAGGACACTAGGGTGACCCAGGTGCTAGGGTAACCCGGGTGCTAGGGTAACCCAGGTGCTAGGGTAACCCTATCACCACACTAGTAAACGCATTTGGTAGGGATAACTCGCCTACCCAGGACAACTTTTTACTTGTTCCAGGCTTCTTGTCATTAGTGCTTGGTAACCACATCTGAGTTGACCCAGGCAGCAGGGTGACTCAACCTAACTTTGACCCAGAGGGGTAACCCTACCTTGAAAACAGGCCGTAACCATGGTCTCTCATATAAAATAACATGAATATGATTGCCAAACCTCACTATCTATTTTATGAATTTATGAAGTAGTCTACATTATCCAATCTGGACAAAATCCTTTAACTTGTATTTCAATTCTTGCTACAATGCTAGTCTCAAAATCATATTAATATTCAATTAAGTTAAAAATACAAGAAGGGGAAACCCTGAATGAATTTGAGCTACTTGCGCTACAAACTCATCGTGAAAATGGCCTACGTATTACTCCCAACCAGCTAGAAATATATTAATAAATAAGATTCTAATTTGAAGACATGCCATGTGGTCTCAATCGTGGCGAAGGTTGTTATTGTCAAATTATTAAAATTCCATGTACATGTAGAATATAAATATGTCTTTATACGTCGAACGAACTTAAAGAAACTAGAAAATAATTAAGGCAGAAAAATCTGCTTACCTGAGAGTAGCACGAGGTTTCTTCTTGCCATTGTTGGCGTATATTACCACGTATATCTCAGTGCTAAAATTCCTTTGAGGCGTCTTGCCAATCTTGGTAAAATGCTCCTTTGCGCAAAGCATCCTTCGCTTGTTGACCCTCGAGTCGACGGTATTAAACTTACCGATTTATAAATCTCTCGCAACACATCTCGTCGTTGTCCTTCAAAGCGAATACACCAAGATCTATCACGTTTGTATTAGGCAAAGCCATGTTCAAAACGAGAGAATCCGCTCATTCCGCTGTAGTGATAGCAAGTTAGTCAGAATCGATCACTGATCAGTCCACAAATCAGTCGAGAACTACAAAGTAAAACGCCGCTAAACCAATCCGTGCTCTTCATAAAGAGCTATTGAAAAATTAAGCCAATCAGAAAGGGTGATACAAGGGGTCTAAATCCGTCGAGAAAGACAAAGAAATCCGGCGAACACCCGGCAAACCAATCACAGGTCGCTATAAAGGCTAATTTATAAATTCAACCAATTACAGCGGCTGATACAATAGACTCAAATCCGTCGAGAAAGAACAAAGTCAACCGCGCGGCGCGGGTTAACATGCCGGTCAGCAGTCTCACCTAGTCGATTATCTCTGCGATCTCGAGACTGAGGGAAGAACGATACAATAATTATTTTTTCTTTCGGATTTTTTTATACCTTAGTCATATGACTTATTTGACTAACGCTAAATCCGCCCCTGGATCAAAGCTCTTACTAAATTTAACTTAGACTTTATTTGAAAAACACGTTGGACTGACAGCTGCAGGGGTCCCAGAAATTTTTTTGGGTTTCCCAGAAAATATTTTAAGTTCCAAAAATTGGCAAGAAAGAAAAAAGTAAAACAACTGTTGATAAAAGAAAAAAAAGAAGATAACAAAATAGAAAAATAAAAATAGGATTATCAATTAGGTACTGTAGTAGAATACTATCATGAAATTACAGAATGGAACATGTGAAACAAGTTTTCAAATTGTATGGCTTACTGTTTACCTAATACTTTATATTTTGAGAGATTAAATCAACTACTGATGTTTTAATTGTTATTACTTTGTAAAAAATATTAAATTATAGTACTGTAACATTATACTTTATGATACTTCTGAAGACTTAAGTTGACAGAAAAATGTGTTGACTTGAGTGGGATCTCAGGGTTTTAACTCATGCCTTTGGAGGTGAGGAGATCAACACAATTTCCAATTGAGTAAAAAAATCATCAAATTTTCTCTTCATGTTTCTCTGACAATGATTCTAAAATAGACTGCTTATTTTGCCTACAGTATATTACTATATTATTTCCTGAATTTATTGAATGTTGATGCAGTCAAATAAAAACCATTGGTATTAAATAAAAGTAAGGCATCATTGCATCAACATCTAATAACTTGGGATTGTTGGGAAGATAGTATCATAGCAGAACAGTGCTCATCACTTCCTATTTTATGGCTTTATAATATATTTGTTTTTATATTAATGTATGTATTAAATAGAACAAAGAGCTAGCCTACTACAGTGATGCAATTCATGATCATCTTAGAATCCAGTTCAATAAATTCATTGCATATTTGCATCCAACATTATTGACAATAATTAAGTTATCATACCATACAGTAAGTCATAACCATTATCAAATTACTAGTTTCACTATTAACTTTTAAGCTAGAAACAGATGTTTACAGTACATAATACTCCAGCATTTACAAAACTTGGCGATGGTTTGAATCATTTGACGTGACAGTACCTGGTTCTGGATACTTTAGAAACATACAAGCAATTCCATTGTTTGATTGCCTCTTCAACTTTGATACAGGATCTGCTTGAGTTTCTTGCACCAAAAAACATACATGCACCATTATACCAGAAGCTGCAACGGCGTGTTCTCACTCCTCAGACTCAGTTCTGAGTTTTCACTTGCATCATAGGACCAAGACAATACGAATCATGATAGATGGATTAGATGCATTGCTCATGTACAATGACACGACTTAGTGGACTTACATTAGTTGATAGTGAGTATTTGTCTAGCTGCTTAAATGTTCTTTAAACTTTCTAACCTTAAATATAAAATCATTTCTCTTGTTTATATTTACTGTACTGCTGGCTCAGGCAGTGGTCGATACTCGATAGTTGTTACACTCTAGTGCTGTCATGCCATTGCCATTGCTCGCATTTGGTAAAAAATATTCATATGACAACAATCAAGCAAATTCTAATGGCATGCCTGGAATCTGAGAAACGTAAACTGGCAGGAAAATTTTTTGTTTTCTGTCTGCAGTTGCCGAATTTTTCCACCCCTGCTGATAGGACTGGTGGATAATAAATATATATTTACTTAGATTAGATTTACACAGTCGTTCTAAAACTCTGTAAGTTGCAGTTTCAACTTTCAAATCAAATTTAATAGCTTTTTGGTGACTTTATAATAAATTGTAGTTGCTTAATAAAGTTTGAATTTGTATTTGGCAATTTCACAAATTGCTTCTTAAATCCTGGGTGATACACATAAAAAGCAAACCTTTGGAGGAAGCACCATACTACTGTAAAACTGACATTGGGGCATGGGTCGTGACACTCCCCCAAAGAGTTGTTTTATTTGTTCCAGTTGGCAGACAAGAGATTTCAGTCAACATCCACCAGCAGCCAGGCTTGGAAAATTTTACACGATGATGTAAATATATTCTGATTCTGGTGTTATATTACATCACATTCACTCATCAGTTTTATCACATTTTTTGATGAGAAAGTGATTTATAGACTTGCATTTACTAACCTATTTCTAGGTTTCAATCATGTGACTTTTTGCTTGAGATTTCATTTCTGATTTCTAGATGGTGGTCAGGCAAAATAGAATTAGATTGATTTATACAACCTAGCACAATGCAAGCCTATGGGATTTGCTAACACAAATGTGAACAGCTCTTGAGTGTCAATATCATGTAAATACATGTATTTTAAAGTAATAATTGACCTAACCATTGCTTCTGACCACCATCTGGACAGATAAGACGGAAGTGACGTCACGTGAAACAGGCCTTGCCTGGTGTAAAACAGATGCGCTCCTCAGAGACTCAACGCGCTCGATTTCACGTACTAAATCAGTATCAACACGAGGTCGATTTAAAAGGTAAACAAACCAGTCAAAGTCAACTCGCAACACGTACATGTAACCAAGGAAAGACGTAACAAGTGGATGTTTAGGTTGTTTATGTTTTAAAAAAATATAAGACAAGTATTAAAGTTGAGGAATACATTTTAAGAACTCAATATTTGAAAAAATGCCAAATTAGAATACAGTATGTACTAAACGCACACGCGCGATCAAAGGTGCACCATGTGTATTTTGATGTGCGCGCTTGATCGAGTACATCTCTGGGCAAGGCCTGGTGAAAGTACCATATATAATATTGCTTGAAAATTGTGAAGTTGTTAACCTGTGTTACCTGAGGTGGCTCGATTTTACTGACTTATGCAATTATTGTTGTGTTTATGTAGCAGTTGGCAGAATTGGGTATACAGCCCATACACCCCCTGACCCCCTCTACAAAACTTTCTGGGTATGTCCCTGCCCCTTCCCTCCCTCCCCCCTGGCAGTGGTGGACACTAGGGGGGGGGGGTGATTGCCCCCCCCAAATAATTTTAGCTGAAGCTTTCATTTTGAAAAGTGGAAGCACAAGAAAGTTTTCATTTCAAGAAGTGGAAGCACTACTTATTAGTTATTACAATAACAACAGCAGGAAAATGGCGTGTTTTAATAAAAACAAGCGAAAGTATTCTAATCCCACAAAATAAGTGTTATGAAGTAAGTTTGGTTAAAGAAATTTCTTACAAGTTACAACATGCTTGATGCTTCGCATTTTTCCATTGTCATTTGAATTTTGCTTCGCAAAATATTTTCTCTGAAATGTTGTTTTTTTATGCTTAGCATGTGATTTATAACAAAATGCACCATTAAAATAGTGTTTTGAAAACCTAAAATTGTTTACAAAATGTGTTCTCAGAATGCTGCAAATGCCATTTCAGAGATCCAAATTTTAAAAAATTTCGGGGGGGCATGCCCCCGCACCCCCCCCGAATATTTCGTCAAGTATCCGCCACTGCCCCCTGGCCAACCCCCAGGCATTTGACAAATTTTTCAAAGATAGTTCTAGTTCCCTTGGTGGGGATGAAAAGCATGTGAGAATGCTGTATGATGGGGCCAAATATCTGTGGCAAATTCCTTAAGGGAAAGCTTGACACTGTACTGTATCTCTGTACTTCTATCTGTTTCTGAAAGATTTATGATATAAAAATCATCATTTTATTACACGTACAACGCAGCTGATAATGCACATAATAAAAACACAGTAATTTCTAGTAATATACTGTAAAATTAAATTTAAAGCTACTTTTTTAATAAGCAAATAAAAACTGGAAGATGTAGAATATTTCTGGTTCAAGCCAAAAAATTCCTTCCACAGCACTGTAAAAGTTGGTATATTGCAGTAATGCTTCTAATGTAACGTTCTAAAAATTATTTTTATTTCTGTAAACGTTAATTTAGAATAATATTTTCTTCAAATTTTGAAAATTCTAAACGCTAAGTTAGAGGAAACGTAAAATTGGAAGTAAAATCTGACATTTCAGTAAAGATGTTGTAATACCTCACAATGAATAGTTTCAATGAAGATATCTAAATGCAACTCTGACTGACTAAGAATAAATTGTTGAGACTATATTTACATAATGTGGGTACAGATTACCGAAAGGTGCCTTGAGAGAAAGATTGTACTTTTACATGAGTGAAGTGGAGTGTGGCTGCATATCTCACACGTGGCTATATATGATTTCTTGAAGCTGCGCTGGACATCGCTTGCCATATTAAAGTCAAGCGCGCGATGACAAAGCTACGTGTTAAGACCCGCAGATTAAGATCAGACGTTCCGCTACGATACGTTATAAGACATTGCGCTACGTTGTAAGAAATTACGCTACGTTATAACATATTTTGCTACAATGTTACGCTACATTACATGATTATAATACATTGCGTTACGTTGTAAGACGCTCTGTCACAATAATCATAAGACATTACGCTGCATGCGTTATATAAACAAGTTCCGCTGCGTGCATGTAAGATGTTCCGCTTTGCTATAAATCGTTCCGCTACGTTGCAAGACGTTGCGCTGCGTTATAAGACGTTCTGCTACCACGTTAAAATACATCATAACACATTCCGCTGCGTTATAACACATTCCGCTACGCTATTAGCCTATTAAACGTTCCATCTCGAGGAAATTTTTTTTTAACATATTCTCCAAACTGACGTGTAATATATTGCTGTCACAACAAACGAGGCGCGTCGAAAAATGCGCGTCTTGGTAACTCAAGGCGCGCTTGAAACGGCCAGGCATGAATCTTCACTCCAAGAGGGTTCCAAGCACTGATCTCTATATAACTGCATGGATTGCTCATCCGGCTCCAAAAATGAAGCCAGTGGAGATGACTAATATGGAGTACCAAGATGACCGCCACGGAAAATTGTATGTTTTCGCAACACAAAAAGAGACGAAAAAAGCCACATTAAAAATATTTTTGCCATTGGTATCAAACAAAGAACACTGTAAAAGCTTTAGAAGCTTAGTTTTTGCATTTGTTGGTATTATTTAGCAGTAAAACGTGTTATTTTGTAGTTTTTTACTCTGCCCGTTAATCGATAAACTTGCCCATATTACAAAACTCGTAAAAACCAACGAAATCAGTCAATAACTTCATTATAAAACTATCTATATACCTTTGGTATTAAAGTATAAGTCTTTACAAAGCCTTGAAGTATGTAGTTGACAATTTCGGACTGTATTTGCTTGCATTTTCCTTCTGTTTTTCGGTAGTAACAGTAGAACGGCAAATGGCCATGTGAGAATTGTTTTACGGCTTTTCCGACTTCCCCGGTAAACTCTTACTACTCTTAAGCCCGCAAGATACACTGGACCTGGAGTACCAATATGGCCGCCAGTGGCTTCAAAATGCTTACTGCTGGCCATAAAGGATGAGCAATCCAGTTGTATAGAGATCAGTGATTCCAAGAGGTTTTTCATGAGTTAGGCCAGCAGAGAGTATGCATGGAAGCTCTCCACGGCAATTTTGGCAGTCTCCACGGCATTTTCCATGTGCTTTTGTGGTTTGTGTAGACTAGTCTACAGTAGTTGATATCCACAATGTGGTGACGATATACACTATACGGGAAAAAATTTGCCGTTGTTTGTAGTGATCTACTACATTTTCCTCCCATGTACAAAAGCAATTACCGCAATGAAATTCCAGCAATTGAGATATAACAGTCCTCTAATTTAACGTTTAAAATAATTTCATTTCTCTAAACTTCTATAACATCTGCTCAGCCTTGCGTTTCATTGAGCAATACTTACTGTTGTTCTCTCTTCCGTATGCCACTATATCTAGTTCCCGTAACTCTGCTTTGGAAAATTTACATACATGATGGGGTACCCCGCTATATACTGGTTCAATTTACAGTAATGGCTCTTATTATGTCCCTCGCTATCATACAGTTCTTGTTCAATTAGAATTTTTACTCTTTTTTCCATCTCTGGTACAACTCTTTCGGATACTTTTTCTTTGTTGATCTTTTCAGCCTGTTCTATGCCTAGAAATGTGCAGCACTCATTTTTCCGCTTTGGATTGAGCGCTTCATTCCTTCTTGCAATATGCCATCTCCTTTCATCATCTTACCGTGGACGTTTACCTCTACTGTAACCTCGTCTTCCAGTTCTGAATTAGCTTCCCTATTACATTTAAGACGTCTTCTGGAATCTTCATGCACCCAGTCATATATGGTGAACTTTGTCATATGCCTTTGTGTAATATACAAGGCTACTGCAAGATTACGATGATGTTCTCTCACCTCATCCATTACACTTGTCTATGAGCAATTGGTGCCTTCATCTTAGATATTATTGCTCTCAATATGCTCCTTCATATACCGCCCCATTTCATTGTACAGGGTCGATTTTGTATGATGTATTATTGGGCGATACTCTTCTTCTGGACTCGGTCTTTGGTGACAAGATACAGTAGATCGACCAAATGTCAGGCATGTTGGTATTGTTTTAACTTCTTGTTTCCATCCAACCATTGCTCGACATAGTGCATCCCATGCTCCTTTAAATATTTTCCACCAAAAATTTTGGATACCATCGATACCTGGTGCGGGCCGCCGTGCCTATCAGCTCTTTCTTTTTTTACTACCGTTTCCAGATTTTCTTTTGTTATTACAAATTCCTTTACGTCTTTGTTCTTTTTCTTTCAGCTTCTGTTCCACGACTTTCATCTATGGCTGCTCTGGAGTCTTTTCCTCATCTTCCCAATTTTCTCCCCAATAATCAACAAACTTCTCTATTGATAGGACTTGTCCATAGAAGATCTTTCTCTTCTTTCCTTTCCTATAATATGCTGCTTCGTATTTCGCAAGCATGGCTTTATTCGACCAGGATTGAAGGAGGGCGAACCAGAAGTGAAAATTTGAGAGCGGCGAAAGAAAGATGTTGAATAAATTAAGGCAATCATCAATCGCCAGTCGCCGACTACAAACTATCAACCACTAATTGCCAATAATTTATCCGACAATTATCATTAATTACTAATTAACAACCAATATCCAACAATCAGCAACCAACAATCAATGACCAATAATTAACAATTAATTATATAGTTATTAGATACAACATCAGATCGCACTAATAAATAAGACTGTGCGCTGTGTTGCATCTCAGGGTCGTACAGCTGGCTCTTGAGCTGTCTAAGAGTGGCGTTCCCTTTCTACACCTTTCGCACGGTAGAGTGTTCCATGTTCTACACATTCTTGTAAAGAAAGATCGTTGGAAGGTGACTGTTCTACATTTGCGAGGACGGAAGTGAAGAATATCGGGGTTCGAGTTGTTTCTTGTTGTTCTGAGTGGCATATATGGAGTAGGTAGGATGTCAGAGTTAATTTCGAATAGGTTGTTCACAGCTTTGAAGAAGAAGGTTAAGTCGAGATATTCATGCCAGTAGGATATTGGAAACAATTGTAGAGACAGTAGTCATTGTTTGTAGGTTAATTGTCGTGGTGCGAAATGGTAGATTCAGGATAACTTTAGTAGCACGGCGTTGCACTCTTTCGACATGTC
This sequence comes from Paragorgia papillata, assembly GCA_035771165.1. NCBI lineage: Eukaryota > Metazoa > Cnidaria > Anthozoa > Scleralcyonacea > Coralliidae > Paragorgia > Paragorgia papillata. The sequence goes on along the minus strand of JAWNZC010000322.1, from coordinate 9,378,537 downwards.
TGATCAGGACAATAGATTGCGCCATTGCGGTGACCACACCTGGGTTGCGTATTCGAGGTGTGGTCGAACAATAGCAAGGTATATTGTTCGTCGAACTGAAATGTCAGTGATCTCCTCCAAATTGCGACGGACGCAGCCAAGAAACCTGTTCGCAGTTGTAACTTGGGCAGCAACCTGTTTGCACCAGGTTAAGTCGTGGATCACCCATACACCAACATCACGCTCTGCTTCAAGCTTTTCGATGGTCTGCCCTTTGAGAGTATTGTATGTTAATGCTTACTGGTGCGTCTATGTCCTCAGCTGTAGCTGCTTTTGTTTTGTGACCTGATCAGTATTTTCAATCTTGTTCCTACGAGCATTGTACGAGTCGTATAAGTCCATCCGAAGTTGCCTGGCACTTCAGCTCGCTGCGAGTATTTGCATCTAATTGAAAACAACCCGCAGTACTTGTTTTCTCGTTGTGAGTTCTTTTTAATGAGATACAAGTACTCGCAGCAAGCTGCGAACTAGTTTCTGCGATGAGTGGAAAGGAGCCTTTATTTGTTACCACATATAGGGCTGCCACTTTTATGGGTGTACAGTGTACGTGTACGACTGCTTGACGTGTCAGCTATTCATCCCATTGGCACGTTACTCCACCGTAAGATTACGAGTTGAACTGAATTGTCGTCTGGCTCATCCTGCTATGTGTCGTAACCCTGACAAGGGTGGCTTTGGGGTTGCTAATACTTGTCAAAAGTACTACCTTTGACTATGAAAGGTGGGAGCGTCTAAGTTCCCGTAGTAGGCTGCAGCCTAGCAGCATGCTAGCAGCGTATGCATGCATGTCTTACCTCATGCCCAAAATTATTATTATTATTATCATTATTATTATTATTTTTATTATTATTATTATTATTATTATTATTATTATTATTATTATTATTATTTTTATTATTATTATTATTATTATTATTTTGTGCTTCACACCATTAGTTGGTATAGGTGGTAATTAGCCTAGAGCATCAAGCTATTTCCCATAGCCTCAGGTGTCTAGGATCCTACGCAAAATCCTCGCTGTTCCCAGCAAGCAAGCCTTTTGAAGTAGATCAATGTTTACAGATGCTCCAAGCTTCGCAACCCAGGACTTCAGGTTTTTGCTCACTGTCCCGAGTGCTCCAATTACAATAGGGATAACAGAAATGCGTCTGCAGTTCCAGATCTTTCGAACTTCCATTTTTAAATCCTGATAATGCTCAATCTTCTCCCTTTCCTTCTCTAACACTCGTGTATCGAAGGGACAAGCTACGTCAATAATCGCGCACACTCTTTCTTTCTTTTCGAATACGACAATATCAGGTCTGTTATGATCAAGATGGCGATCTGTCTGAACTTTAAAATCCCACAAAACCTTCACTTGCTTGTTTTCTGTCACTGCCTCTGGGACATGGTCATACCAATTTTTGCTACACGGAAGACTGAAGTTCTTGCAAAGGTCCCAATGGATAGCTTGAGCTACCTTATCGTGTCTCCAGTTCTTGTACTGGTTTTGTGCAAGCTTCTTACATTCGGCCACTATGTGGCACACAGTTTCCTCCCTCTCTCCGCACAGTCGACACACTGGGGACACATTTTGTTTGTCAATCTTACTCTTTATGTAGTTTGTTCGAAGGGCTTGGTCTTGTGCCGCAGTTAGTAGACCTTCAGTCTCCTTCTTCAGGGTTCCCCTCTTTAACCAATTCCATGACTCTGGGCCTCTGACTTCTTCAGTGCCCCTCACAAACTGCCCATGCAATGCCTTTTCTCGATAACGGTTTAATCTCCTTTGTCCTACTCTTTCCTTCTCCTCTCCTTCATCCAAGATATTTTCATTCTTAACAGTCATCAGCAATCTTTCATGACTAGCTTCCACATACTTTGATAAACTGCCAACTTCAACATTAACACAGTCCTCAACGCTTATCAACCCTCTTCCTCCTTTTGATCTCTTGACATAAAGTCTGTCTACATCTGCTTGTGGATGAAGTGATCTGTAGATGGTCAGCAGCTTTCTTGTCTTTCTGTCCAGCACCCTTAGCTCTTCCTTACTCCATTTAATGATTCCTGCCCCGTATCTTATCAATGAAACGGCTCTTAAATTAATGGCACACACAACATTTCCACTGTTCAACTTTGATTTCAAAATCTTCCTTATCCGTCTTGAGTATTCCTTGGATATAAGTTCCTTCATGTCGCTGTGTTTCATACCATCCGCCTCCAATATTCCAAGGTACTTATACCCATCTCGTTCTTCCAGTCCTCTGATGACTTGGGCATCTGGCAAAACAATGCCTTCACAGGTAGATACCTTTCCCCTCTTCAAAATCAATACAGCACACTTACTAATCCCAAATTCCATTCCAATATCCTTACTAAAGATCCGGACAGTGTTTATCAAAGTGTCAACTTGTTTCTCATTCTTTCCGTATAATTTTAAGTCGTCCATAAATAAAAGGTGATTTAGGAGACCATTCCCATCCCGCAAGTCGTAACCAGCCTTCACTTTCCTTAACACCATAGACATAGGGATCAGAGCCACCACAAATAACAGTGGAGATAGACTATCCCCCTGAAAAATTCCTCTCTTTATATTTACGGTCCCCAGTGTCTGCCCTCCCGCAGTTAATTCTGTTTTCCACCGATTCATGCTTTTTTCCAGAAGTGCGATCATATTTCCAGCTGCTCCAAACATATGCAAGCATTTAATGACCCACGAGTGTGGGATCATGTCGAATGCCTTTTTATAGTCTACCCACGCCATTCCGAGCCCAGTTTGTCTCCTTTTGCAATTTCTAATAACCATTTTATCAATTAGCAGCTGATCTTTCGTGCCCCTAGACTTTCGTCTACAGCCTTTCTGTTCTTCAGGTAACAGATTCTCCTCCTCCAGGTGTTTATATAACTCGTCCCCCATTATGCCAGTGAACAATTTCCACATTAATGGCAAACATGTTATTGGTCTGTAATTTGACACAATGTTCCCCTTTTCCTTATCCTTAAGGATCAGTGTTGTCCTGCCTCTAGTGACCCATTCAGGCACTTGGTTCGTACCCAAGCAATCCTGCAGCTGCATTGCTATTCTTTCTGTGCATGATGTGAAACTTTTCAACCAGAACCCTTGCAAACCGTCAGGTCCTGGAGCTTTCCAGTTAGCCATCTTCCGCAGCTGCTTGGTCACCATTGCTGGTGTTATCTCAATGTCATTCTGCTTCTCCACGTCATTTACTTCACTCTCCAATTCTTTCAACCAATCAGCATTACTGTTGTAATCTATCGGGTTATCCCAAATATTGGCCCAAAATGTCTTGCTTTCCTCTGCGTCTGGTATCACAGTGTCATCTGTATCCACGTTCTCAAGCTGCTCAAAAAGACGTTTCTGGTTTGACTGGAACATCCTATTTTGCCGATATTGTTCTATCCTACTTTCATACCGCCTGATCTTTTTACTCTTCGCTAACACCCTCTGTTTTAGCTCCTCCAATACAACTGACAATCTCTTCCTCTTCAATCCATATCTTCGTTCCAACCCCTCTTGAATTGTTGTATTATTCATCTCACCAGACTTCATCCTTTCTAACCTGCTGACATCTTTTCTTAGTTGCGCAATCTGACTATTTAACCTCTTCTTCCACCAAGGAACCGTTCTTTCGCTCCTCTGTCGCTGTTTCACCCCCAGCCTCCTTGCAACTACTCTTCCTGCGGCTGACAATAACTTGTTAGTCTGTGTAATATCTTTGGTTTCTATGAAGGCGAGTACCCTATTTATTTCCTTCACTTTTTCTCTCACCCTTTTCCTGTCAACATTTCGTAAATTTGGTGGAGCATCTTCCTCATTCTTCATACTCTCGAGTATTTCTGCTGCCAGCTGGATTTCTTCTGCACTACAGCCTTTCTTTTCCATGTTGATAATTACTTCTTCGGTAGTTATTTCGTTACCAGACACCTCTCCTCTGCGGTCACTTACATTTTCAGGATTAGTTTGTTCTCCCACTTCATCCACCGCAACGTGTTGGCTCTCCGCAGTCTCTCCACCTGCTGTCTCTTCATTTATTTCTCTCCTTATCTCCTCCAATTCCACCTCAGATAACCACTCATTTAATCTGATCATTCTAGCCTGATCAGCTAACCTCTGCTCAGAGAGCTCAAAAACTCCAATCTCTTTCCATACTCCTATCATCCTCTTCCTGTATCCCCTTTTAGTTGGCACACTCTTGTAAAAACATCTCATAACGATCTTGTTAACTTCCTTATTCCATTTCAATCTAGTTCTAGCAGTAGCTTGATGACGACCTGGAGTGGGCTGCTGTCCCCCCACCTCCCTGCCGGGCGAGGCACCTTCCTCAAATATTCCAGTGCCATTATCGCCATTAACGTTTCCGTTTGGAATTGACATAATTCTCACTCTAATGAGGTAGTCTTTTAAGGTGATACATTCACCAAACAAGTTTCATGTTATTAATTGTCATGGTCAGGATACCTTGTCTGTCCTCCGTTGCCTGCCTCAGAGGATAAAGCTATTACTGACTGGGGGCGCCACTTCCAACCAGGGTCCGTTTGCGACTGTTTTCACCCAACAGCCATTCATCCATCAGCACGGTACAACACTTTGGATTGGGTCTATTTTGCCGTATCCCTGGCAAGGGAGGCTCCGGGTTGCTAGTACTTGCCCAAGGTACTACCCTAAGACTCGTGGAGGGCGGGAGCGTCTTACTCTTCCCGTGGTAGGCTGCAGCCCAGCTGGTCCTACCCCACTTATTATTATTATTATTATTATTATTATTATTATTATTATTATTATTATTATTATTATTATTATTATTATTATTATTATTATTATTATTATTATTATTATTATTATTATTATTATCTAATGTGACAGCCTTTATCCGGCCCATAACTTTAAACTCACGAGTCCAGTGAGTTGTGCGAAAGGCACAAGTACTGCCAACAGATTTGTCAGTACTGACAGCAAAGTCTACACTTAGAAGTCACTCTGCTTGGATAATTCCAGCCATTATTTGATTCGCTTTCGGTTAGCACTGTCCTCTGGATTTGGTTGCTTATCAAGTCTACTTCCCTTTCGTTTCGTATCAACTTTCCAATTTGTTTTCTAGTTTTCTAGAGCTTCATTCCATTCCCCTCAAGCACCGTTCCTCTTTTCCATTGTATCTTATACCACACGGCATCCTTATTTATTAGACCCTCTTGCTTTGCCCATGCTACAGCCAACACCATCAATGCATTGTTATGCCTTCGTAGATATTCGTTTCCAACTAATACTTTACATCCTGATATAACAGATGCAGGTGTACTGTCTCTCCATGTATTCTACATAAACAGCACATTTCTGATTCAACCTCTATTCCTCTAATAGCTTTCCATGTACGTGTCTCCACCATCTGTTCTTGCATAAGAATTACTGCAGCTGTCTTTCTTGTGTCCATATTACATTCTAGCCATCCATGGCACTTCTCATCAAGCCCTCTAAAAACTTCACTTTGTAAAGTTTTCTTCGTATATTCTTCTAACCGCTTCTTCTCTGTCTTAGTTTGTAGAATGGCTTTCACGTATCTTTTCACCATTTAACCATACCACATCTTCACCAAACTTAACCGTCTCCCCTAGCATCGCCTCCTTTGCTTCTCTCTTAATAGAACAATATTCCTTCATGCACTCCCGCCTCCAAGCTACTTTGATCCATTCACTTTGTGAAAATGTCATATAGCAGGCCACTCTAACTTTGGTCTCATTATAAGGGACTGGGGGCTAATCATCCTTACTTGCAGCATGCAATGGCTGAATTGCGAAGGACGCAGATCAACGTGGTCGTGTCGAGGCATATCAAAGGCGCTCCAAGCAGCCGCCAACGACACAGTTCAGACCACGGATCACAGCTAAGATGTTAGGTGTTTTTTTATGGAGGGAGGAAAACCAGAGAACCCGGCGAAAAACCCTCGAAGCACAGGAGAGATCAACTACAACTCTACTCACATGAGTCCAAGCCCGACAACGGGGTTATTCCCAAGCGGTCACCCATCCAAGTACTAACCCCGTCTAACCGGGCTTCTCGTTTTTTCCAAATAATTTCAAATCATCCACAAATAACAGATGAGTAACCATTCCTCTATCATTTCCCAACTCATATCCGGCTTTGACCTTTCTAAGCATGAATGACAGTGGGGTCATTGGCAGCACAAACAGTAACGGTGAGAAGCTACCCGCCTGAAATATTCTTCCTCGTATTTTAACATTTCCTAGATTCTCTCCTGCTGCTGTTAAGTCTGTGTTCCGTTTACCCATCCCATCATTCTCAGCCACACCAAACATTTCCACACACTTTTTTCAACCAACTATGTGGAACCATGTCGTATGCCTTCTTATATATAATCTATCCAAGCTAGCCCTAATCCAGTTTTTCGTCTCTTGCAATTTCTTATTATCATCTTATCTATCAGTAGCTGGTCCTTTGTCCCCCTTGACTTTTTTCGACATCCCTTCTGTTCCTCAGGCAATAGTTCTTCCTTTTCCAACTGATCATACAATTCATATCCCAATATCCCAGTTAATAGCTTCCACACCATGTGAGACAAGTTATTGGTCTAAAATTCGTCACCGCATCTCCTATTTTGTTTCTTCCAGTACTCATCCAGTCCGGGGTCTTCTTCCCATCTAAACACATTTGGAGACCTGACATTATTCTTTCATGACATGATGTAACTTATTTATCCAAAACCCTTGTACACCGTCAGGGCCAGGTGCTTTCCAGTTGTTCATCTTTTTTAGTTGTTTCCTCAGTTTAGCTATTGTTATAACTACGTCTTCCTGTTTTCTGACTCCTTCCAATTCTTTTCCCATATCCTTTAACCATTTTGCTCTTTCGTTGTGGTTTACAGGATTGCCCCATATCTCACTCCAAAATTTTATGCTTTCCTCGCTATCATGCCTTACATTAGCATTCTTTTCATTGTTTTCTAAGCTTTCAAACAGATTTTTCTGATTATATGTGTACATTTGTGGTATGGAAAATTACGATTACCTGACCCCCATACAATGGAACCATAATCACAAATCGGGGACGTTTGTGGTGTGGAAAATTACGATTACAGTAATCGATTTGTGATTATGGTTCAATTGTGTGGGGGTCAGGTAATCGTAATTTTCCATACCACGAACTTCCCCGATTTGTGATTATGGTTCCATTGTATGGGGGTCAGGTAATCGTAATTTTCCATGCCACAAACTTCCCCGATGTATATATGTTTCGATATAGATATAGCTATATAGATATTCTATTATTATGGGACAGTGAACTCGGGTGAAGAATAATGATATTAAGTGTTACTCCGAGTGACGAACCATACCGGTCAAGTATAGAGAAAACTCTACTTGGCCCGGCTGGGATTCGAACCCGCGACATTCGGTTTACTAGTCCGACGTTCTACCGACTGAGCTACAGGTCAAGTTGGGAGCTGGTGGTGGAATGATGGTACTTGGGTTACTTGACCTGTAGCTCAGTCGGCAGAGCGTCGGACTAGTAAACCGAAGGTCGCGGGTTCGAATCCCAGCCGGGCCAAGTAGAGTAGAGTTTTCTCTACTTGACCGGTATGGTTCGTCACTCGGAATACATTCACAAAATACACCCAAATATCATTATATATATATTCATTTATATATATATATATATATATATATATATATATATATATATATATATATATATATATATATATATATATATATTCACTTATATAATTAGCATAACCATATCACCGAAGGGAACGAAATTTTCGACTTTGGTTATTATTGTTGTTGTTGTTGTTGTTGTTATTGTTGTTATCATTTAATGTAGATTTTCCTCTGACTGTACAGTAAGCATGACCTTATGCTATTATTAAAGGCAGAAATGACATATTTTTCATGAATAGCTGGAATTCTTTTTTATATCTACATATTATCTATCTTACTTTTTAAGGGATATTCGAATGTGTCAATTACTTGTGGCAGCAAATGGAAAACAAATTTTAGAACATCATGATTCAAGTGGACATACTGCTTTGCATTGGGCGTGTCTTGGTGGGCATGCAAAAGTTGTTCAATATCTTATTGACAATGGCTCACCTTTGAATAAGGAAAGTGACAGTGATTATGGACCTCGACCTATTCATTGGGCATGTGTTCATGGACATATTGTTATTGTTGATATACTGCTTCAGCATGGTGTTCCCATTGATACAACTGACAAGAAAAATTGTACACCACTCATTATAGCAGCCCAGTATGGAAAATCTACAATAGCAAGCTATCTCGTTGGTAAAGGAGCAAATATTCATGCTGTAGATATTGAAGGGGATACTGCTCTTCACTGGGCTGCATTTAAAGGTATGGCACTGTCCTAATTAATACTATTATTTTTTATGTGGCTAAATGTAATTTAGGCAAGGTAAAAAAGGAGACAATGCTAGTCAGCGGTCACTCATGATAATATGTGGGGTTTATCTCAGCGCTCATCAAAGTCTTGTCAGCGTGGTCTGAGCTTGACTTGCGCTCATCAAAGTCTTGTCAGCCTGGTCTGAGCTTGACTTGCGCTCACCAAAGTCTTGTCAGCGTGGTCTGAGCTTGACTTGCGCTCATCAAAGTCTTGTCAGCGTGGTCTGAGCTTGACTGGTTTTGCGCGCGCTATCTATTTATTAGATATTTGGTCAGTGGTCACTCATTTATAATATGTGGGGATTATCTTAGCGCTCATCAAAGTCTTGTCAGCGTGGTCTGAGCTTGACTGGTTTTGCGCGCGCTGTTTAGTGCCACCCACCCACTCCTGATAGAATGCAAGGGTAAGTATATATATTTCCACTGCTTTGACAGTGTGACTGGTGCCTGGACCCCCTGTGGCTTGACACCAATCCTCCAATAACGTCAATTGGCGATCTATTTTTACTGTTTTTTAATAATTACATGCACATATTTGTGCATGGTAGATTTTAAGTTTAGTTTGTCGTAGAAGTGTACAATACATATAGAGAATAATATATATGGTCGCGCAAAGGCATGGAATTTGTCTTCGAGTGTTCAATTTCATTTTGATCTGCCACGAGTGGGGTGTTCTATATCTCCAAGCGTTCTTGTATTATTCTTTTTATTTCATAAACACTAAATCTAAATTGGGGTTCAATTTTTACTACACTCAGAGAAGATTAACGACACAATTTTTATTGGATTGTTGAAGTGATCTATTTTTATATGTAAACATATTGTATCTTACGTTATTGTGTCTTATGTTATATTGTATCTTGTACGTGGTTACAATACGGTTTTTTCAGTGACCGAAAGCTTTGCATTACTCCAAAGTTTATGAAATTAGTAATTATGAATATGCTGTACTAAACCTACTATATTTAACTCTTCACTACCGAGGGCTCCCCGACTTGACGAGTAAAATCGTTTGGCGTTAGACAGAGTAAAATACTAAAATCGAAATATAGTTAGGTTAGCTATACTGCCGAAACAGAGAATGTAGGAGTCTAACGTTTCGAGCGAAGGCCCTTCGTCAGAGAGAAACGTTTCTCTCTGACGAAGGGCCTTAGACTCCTACATTCTCTGTTTCGGCAGTATATCTATAACCTTACTATATTTCGATTGTTGTTTCAACACTGCCTACGCAGCACGCTACTTGTAAAATACTAAAGTCTGCTTCGTTCGAAAACGAACCATACACGATATGGTAGGAAATGAGTTAAGGAACTAAATGATTAACATTATTAACATTGTATTTGAGTTGCCTACTTAAAATAAAAAGCACGTTTTGAAACCAAATCTCAAATTGAAATAGAAATATCAAATTGATTTAACTTACTAACTAAATTTGCCTGCTATATAACCCATTCCTACCGAGGCCACCCTCAAAAGGCCATTTACAAAGGCCATTCTGGCATTAGCCAGAACAAAATATTGAAGGCCCTGCTCGGCAGGAATGCGTTAAAGTGAAAGTTCATATATGCTTGTTTGCTCTACTTACGTGTATATAATGTTCCATATTTAACTCTTTCCGAACAACGTTATTTTTTACTCAATATAATATCTACTGAATGAAATGTTTTTTAATTCTAACAGGATTTTGTGATTTGGTGCAATTATTTTTATTCTCTGGATTTAACCCAGAACAAAAAGATAACCTGGGACAGGTAAAGAAAAACACGTTTTTTAAAAGTATTTTGTGAATTCACATTATTGTATCGTATGTTTTACATTAAGTATAAATAACACGATACAAGTTATATGGCATGGATAGTTTTCACGCACGTGATCTGTGACCCTATCGGGTGAAACAATACAAAATGTTTGAATAAGAATAGAGCTAAATTCTCATAGGGTAAAGATGGTACACTAATATGGTAGGCATTTCATTGTTTCCGTACACCAATATGGCCGCCGTAACGTCAGGTAAAAACAATCTATTGCTATCAATGTATTCTGATAGTTGTAGTCAGGGCCGGATTAAAGGGGGTCAGGGGGGGGGTCACTTGCCCCGGGGTGGAACATTTTTTGGGGCGTTTGGGGGCGGAAAATTTTAGAAGCCAGTAATTTTTCCATAACACCTTCGATAATTTGCTCCGGGGCGGAAATACGGTCCTGGTTGTAGTGACAAGGCGTCATCAAATGGAAACGGCCTATTGAAACTGCGTGAATGTATTGTTATATGCAATGTTGCTTTTAAACCAGATATAATCACAGTTGAATGTTAAGTTCAAGATGATATGGTTTGTTTTGCAGGCTCCTATTCATTTAGCTTGCCTCAGTGGAAACCTCCTTGCCGTAGAACATCTGGTAGTTATGGTAAGTGATTAACTAATAATTGATTGAATGCTGGACTGCAGTGTGTTGTTTTCCTAAGTTTTAGAACGGAATATTACAGTATATGTACAAGCTTATAGTGGATGAAAAAATCTTTAACTTGCATGTACCATGCAATTGTGGGCACGGAAACTATAGAAGGAACGTGGAGGACATATTCCTGCTGTTAATTGGTTGACATCTAGTTATCTTTTTAATGTTTAGTAGTTGTGAATGTGATGACATCGCTAATGTCCCCGATGACATCGCTAAAGTGCCCCTAACCCCAAATCAATTTTCAGCTCATCGAATGTACTCTTTATTTGTGGTGTTTTAGTGAAAAAAAAATTTCAATTTGGATAAATTGTCCGGTTTTTATGGCGTGTTGAATTTGGCTTTTGGAGGGGCCTGGGTCTTGCACGTCTTTTTGACGTCACGCAAGGTAGTCAGTATATAGCTTTGATGTTGTTGCTTCGATGATCTGACTATCTGAGTTGCTTTGATTTACATATCATTCGATCGATTCGTCTGGCGCTCGACAAACTTCACATTCTTAAAGTTCTCAGTATTGTCTAGCAATCATGTGTAGCAGTGAATCAGATTCTGAAATCAGTTATCAATCTGATGACTCGGACATAAACTTTACGCCGTGGTTATAGTTCCGACACCGGATCTTTAGGTTCGATGGCTTATATATCCGACATTGACATAACTCGTGCGCAATACAGTTTATTTCACACTTAGTCCTCGTCGCCGGATCTTTTCAACAACAGCACAGGGTCCGACATTATCACTCAGTCTTAGATCATCGAGACATCGTAGCACAAACACTTGGGAAGGCTGACACAGTTCAGCGATTATAGAAATATATTAACTAGATTTCGTTTTCTGCTTTGAATCAGACTAGGTTCTGTCAAATATCGAAACTTTCTTTTAAACTTTAATCATTTGAGAGACTGAGAATGTCAACGACAGTGCATCTTTCAGACGAGAAACATCAGTATGAATAAATTTTCACACCAGTTAAGTTTTCTTTCCAACCTTTTGCTCAAAACTCAAAAGACTGAATAATGTCGGGCCTTGTGCTGGTTGTTGAAAAGATCCGACAAGCACTAAGTTCAAAATAAACTGTATTTCGCACGCGTTATGTCCGTTATTTCGCACGCGTAACATCCTAATTTGGAACTGAACTTGTACAAACATACAAATATAAGCTGAAACAACTTTTTATTCTGGCGTTTTGACTTCTGTGTTACGGACTTTATGCACTTAATTATGTGAATATGTTCTTCACTCGACTAAATTTTCGAAAACATCGCTACGTCGCTACGACTAAAGCCCAACCAAAACTTAATACAAAATACGAAGAATTATAGAAAATATACCTCCTCACCTTTGCAAAGTTTTGTTTTTATGATATTTGATATGTACAACATCTCAATGATAAATTTGTTTAATATTATGCTCCTTTGTTTGTTTCAAAAACTACAGACCCCATTTTGAAAAAGAAACAACAGTTCAATGAATCGACAAATTCTGAAATCTTGTACTTCAAATTGTCAACTCCGAAGGGAGACTGAAACGAGTTAAGCCAGTTCAGTTTCGAATAAGTACCAGTCTCTTCTCCAAGACTACTTTTGAAGACCAATTTCTTGTGATGCAATGGTCACCGCGCTAGGCGGTTAGGCCAGTCACCGCGACATTGCGTCTCAGAGTTACTGCTCAGTGGACCAATCAAAATGCAGGAATCTTTGAATATACCTCTGAAATTATACTAAGATCTGATCGTCGACGTGGCGCAGCCGAGTTGACTATCGCTCATAGACAACGAGGACGAGTTGCCTAATCGTTTTAGTATAGGTCAGTCCTATATAAACCAACTACGGAAAAACTATTATTTTATAGAAACAAACTGAAACTTTGGCAAACTGTTTCTACCATTATTTTGCATTTAAAGCTTGATTTTTTAAAGCCACTATTTGGTTTATACTAAAACGAAATATCCAGACTTCAATATACGTTAACATGCATGTATACTGTATGTAAGACTATAACCTAAACATATCGTTACTTAATAAAGCTTGCATGTATGTATATCCTTAAGTGTGTCTGTCTTATGGACAGATATTTTATCATAAAGCCGTTAAATTGCTTTTCCCATTTTCAACTCTCTTTTTAAACATTGTTATCGCTATATTTTTAGAATCTAGGGCCTATATTCATTTATCAATATAGAAAGTTTCTTATCCAGTTTATTTGCTATATGCATAATTTATTACACTGACTTATTTTTCTTTCTTTGATTGAAATCATTCAGGACGTTGCTATAAGTGAACGTGACAATAATGCAAAAACTCCATTGATGTTAGCCATGGGTCGACAACACGAGGATATCGTTACTTATTTATACCGTAAACAGAACAGATATATAAAATTTACATTAAGGTAAGTATATACATGTACTATTTCTCGAAATAACTCTTAGTCATTAAAAAAAACTCTGTCTGTAAGCGTTTTCATTACGCTCGTTATTTTTTCTTATATTATGCTAATCTTGCAAACAAGCTGAATTATATTGTTTATACAAAAGGCGATCTTGGACCAAGGAAATTGGATCTCTCTCGTGTTTGCATCAGGCCTAAAAAAGGAAAATATCTGGCTCGATGAACATTTAAACGCACTTTTGAAAGTACTATTTGCCTGAAATTGGTGTACAAATAGTGAAATATTTACAAAGAAATATTTACGCTTACAAGATGACATGACAGATTAAATAAAGATGCATTGTTAAGAGCAGTTTAGGCACGAGTTGGTAGGCTGAAAATGAAATATTTGTCACTTTTTTCAACGAAAGACTGAAAATTGGTATACTGTTATTACTGAGAATAGCGAATGACATTGAAGAAAATCCTGGGCCATGGTCTATGATAACTCAAGTCAAACAATTATGTGTCAGTTTTAGCTAAAGATGTAAGCATGTGGAATTCACCTTTCATATATTCAGTAGAAATAGTTTCCATTGAACCTTCTCAAGGAGTCTTTATCTCTCATACAAACTGAATTGAATTGTCATAAATGCACGGTCTTTATCTGTTTTAAGCCCAGGGAATTATACAGATAAAGACAAAACCTTGTGATATTTGGACCAAATTAGTTAATTACCTCGAACTTCGGCATTAAGCCTACGCGCCTCGGGAAGTATGTGGCTTAATGCCGAAGTTCGATGTATTTAACTCTTACTTTTATCAAATTAAATCGGCCATTTCCTGTATTGATGCATTGCTTTGTGCTCTATATGTTATACTAACTATACTGCCAAATGTCTTTGATGATTATCTTCACCAAAAGGCCTATTCACATGATCTGATTAACCGGATTCAATTTCCCTCTTGGTGCATATGATGTGGATTTACTTACTAGTATTGGGTTATGTATTTGCAAATTTTCGCGAGTACCCTAGTTGTTATTAACCTTTTCAACCGCGAATTCGTTTTCAGTATTTTACTCTGGCTAACGCCAGACAATATTTTACTCTGGCTAACGCCAGACAATTTTACTCGGGAGGCCGCTAGGGTTGAAAGGGTTAAATCATATGCATCAGGAGGAAAATCGGGTCGTGTGAATAATCCTAAATGTGGACGCATGTACGCATTGCGTACCTATTTTTATGATTATATAAACAATGTATTTTAGATCAAACTTGTAACCGCCAAGTTGCAATGGTCACCGAATCGCAATCAATTTCCTAAAAAAATTAAATGAAAGTTATTTTCTTATTTTTGTTTAGAGATGTCGTGTTTGGACCTCCTGGTAAATCAAAACGAACTTTTCTATTCGTGTTAGCAAATATTATATTAATTGGGTATCCAGTGTATTATTACATGGTATGATTTAAGTGTTTCAGTTATTAATTTGTCAGTATAAATTTGCGATTCTGCCTGTTTACACACAACTATACAGTTTTGCAGCCGTGCAAGACAATTATGTTGCAAATTTCGGTACGGTTCTGAATTTATCTGATACCGTGTAAACATGGTCTAAAGATGCGTTTAAACTTGCAGGCTCGGACTGGATTTGGATAGCTTGTCCACAGAGCTCGGAGTTAGCATGGACTAGCTTCATGGCGAATCTCCTAGGGAGTCTGGGGGAATGCCCCTCCGAAAAATGTTCAATTTTGTAAGCTCTAGAAACGCATTTTTGCCTGTATTTCTGAATAAGAGTATAAGCATTTTTAGAAAAACAGATTACAGAAATGGTCATATTGCATGGTTCAGGGCATTCTGCTTCTTCCTAAGTCCACTCGCTTCCATCCCTTCCTGGTCAGACCTCAATAAATACAATGATGCTTGCCAAGGAGGCACTTCCAATTATATATTTCGGTCGAATAGAAATACATATTGCAAGAAATACGTATTCTTATCTTGTTATAAAGATAATTCAATTATTTTCTGAAATATCTATTTATCTCAATCATCTCATTAAATCCCAAACCATGGTTGGCCAAAGTGTTGTTTTTTTGGGGGAAGGGCTAATATCAGCAAAATAGAATACTGGATGTGCTTCTTTCGTAGCGCACACGATTCCTACGCACTTGGCTTGAACATTTTATAAGTGGCTTGCGCAGGTTTCTTAAAGAGGATTGGCAACAAAAATTAAGTTTGTCTAATTTGAAAGAACTCATAAAATTGTAATAGAAGATCCTTTACAACTTTTTCGTATCTTTCTGCGTTTTCAAGATATTTCAATTTGTTTGATATGTAAATGAGATGGTCTCTGACGTCAGGAGTGGGGTAAAATATTTTCATACAGAGCAAAATCACTTACATATCTAACATGAAATGTTCAGCGTCGCAAGGAGTTTTTATGTGCACAGTTTCAAATGATTTCGCTGAACAAACTTAGAGATATAACTGGTTTTGCTACCTGTGAAAATATTTTACCCCACACATGACGTCAGAGACCATCATATGTAAATGTATCAAACAAATTGAAATATCTTGAAAACGAAGAGAGATACGAAAAAGTTGTAAAGGATGTTTTATTACAATGTTATGAGTTCTTTCAAATTAGACAAACTTAATTTTTAGTGCTATTGCCCTTTAAGCAACACAATTAGTCAAATTGACAAAATAGATGCGCGAAAGGAGAATGAAGAAAAGTCAAAACTTGAAAAAAGTTTCATCAAAGCCATGGGTATAAAGCTCGTGTATCTATGCATGCATGGTTATAAACCCTCAATATATAAATTATAAACATGCTCACTATTATTTGGAAATCATGTGTGAAGTGCGAAGTTATCAATCAGCGAGTTAAAAACGCAGTCTTGAACATCGGTTTCGTATTCAGTCGTTTTTCAACCTCGTCCGCAGGGCGATCGGGAAAAGATGAGGCGAGGCGAGAGAATGTCCTGGCAATCTGAAAGACTGGAAATCACGTGACAAAATCTTCCAATAAATTTGAAAAATTTTCCCGCCAGTTGAAAACATTTAGTTGGTGCAAGTGAACTGTGAAAAGCAGTCAAAGTATTTTACTCTTACTGAGTCCGTGGTCCTTTCAGCGTTTTTTCGAAATGTATCGAAAAATTTCATAAGGTGTTCCCGCCAAAATCCAGCCTTTGCTTGTGGGTTCTTTCGCCTTGCCGCATCTTCTCATGAACGCCCTGGGGACGAGGTTGGTCATTTTTACTATCGATTGTTTAATTTAAGAAAACATTAGTTTTTCATCGCGTGCAGTATGTTCATGCAGCGTTATAATCAAAAATCTAATTCTTAGGTCGTTCCAGAAACATTTAATGAGATGCCAAATGTTCATTATATATTTGTTTTGTTAAACTGCTGTATGTGGCTGTCATTATACCTGGCTGCTAAGACAGATCCTGGCTTTCTAGCGTGTGACACAGAGGACTACAACATGACGTTAAAACAAGTGAGAATAAATTAGAATAACATTTACAACTAGAGGGCAATCAGAAACTGCATATACCTCCGCCAGTGGGTTATTAGAGATGTTTAAAAAGAAAACGAACCATCCCGACAAACACATGCATGTATGAATAAAATGCTTGATTGCACTCGTACCAAAATTATGCAAAAATGTTTGCATAAAATAAGGATAATGAGCGCAAATTTCTTAATTTCTCATCCCAATTTTGACTACATTCAACCAACATTTAATGGATTGGTCGTTGGTCTATGGCGAACCTTTCTGCAAACTTTCATGAAAAGCGGTGCAATACTTTTTGAGATATCCTGGCGACAGACAGACAAACAAATAAACAGACAGACAGGCAGGGGTTAAAACATAACCTCCTGGCGGAGGTGATTATTCTATTCTATTCTATTACTAAGTATTGTTTTTTCATTGTACCTCATATTAATAAGGTTATGCGACTTATCCACGTTATCGTATTGGTTGTAAGATAATTGTATGTTCAATCTAAACGAAGAAAATACATGATAAGTGGTGCATAGTAATATGGCGAATGGTTGCGGGGATCGTGGTCGTTGTGGCAGGATTATCTCGATTATTTTTATGGTTAACATTGCTTGTCTATCCTTACTATATCTTTTGCTGTTCTGCAGGGCTGCTTTCAGTGATGGATTTACAGGGGGGTGTGGGGGTGTGCACCCCCCTGGTCTTGGCCAAGGACTAGGTATTAGGTATCATAGCTATCATATGCTTCATAGATATATGCCCCAGCCCCACCACCAGCTCGGCCCCTGGACCCTGCTGGGGGCTGTGTCCCCAGACCCCTGTCGTAGTTCCCTCACTGCCTTCTCCACAGGCCCTATTGCATCATGGACAGGTCACGCTGTTGAGAGGGCCTGCCAGATCCTGTAAACAAAATGGTGACTGATCCCATTATGCACAGCGAGACTAGGCCCTAGAGGCGATATTTTTGAGAGGGCCTGCAAGTTTCCGGCCGCTGTTCGACAAACGTACGTCCAAGTTCTTTAAAGTTTAAACACTGTGACCCACCAGGAAATTCGGTCTAAACTTTCTTACAGATCATGACAATGAAGAAACCAATATGTTTTAGAGTTACCGACCTTCTGCCAATAATATTTTTAGCGACAAAAAGGAATTGAAGGGGAAAATATCTGCCGAACAAAAGCAAATTCGACGGTCAGGAAAGTAACAGGTTCTTCGTATTGTTTTTTTTGTTTATTTAGCTATCGAAGACTGTCAACTGACCAAGAGTTAATGAGATTTAATTTTGTTAAATTGTAGGCTATAGTTTAGCGTAATTCAAGTTTCAGTTGTTGTGGAAACCGAAAAAGTATAAACCAAAGAGTCTCTGGGTAGACTAAAGTGTATTTTCGTTGATTATTCCGGCCGAAAGTTGACAAAGTTCAACCGTAATTGCTTTCTTCAACAATTCCTGCATTTTAAAGCTAGGATTCCTATGTCATAAGTCTTCAGTGTCCTTCAAAATCTTCGGATATGGCCATGGCTATTAACAATGGTAGTTAATTATGCAAATTTATTCCGTGCCAAGTTTTGCCAAATTTTTTACAGGATCTTGCAGGCCCTAAATTCGGCGTGTGTGACCTGTCCATGATGCAATAGGGCCTGTGGAGGAGGCAGGCTCCCTCAGCGGCGCTCCACCCTGCCTCGGTCGCGCCCCACGCCGCAGGCCTGATCTCACTTCGCTCGCTCAGCACCACCCCCCCCCCCCCCCCTACCAGATCAAGCTGGATCCATCACTGCTGCTTTTTGCAATAACTTTGTTACTTTTTACAGCAATTCTCTCTATAGCCATTTTGGCAAGTTGTACGTTCCACTCCGAATGCACGTATTACTATAAAATACCAATATGACTGACTTTGTTGTATTTGTTTTACTATAGGTAGCATTTTACGATGAGTGGAAACTAGACAAACCTGGTCGTAATCCTCTTGACTCATTGTGTCACACATGTCGCTTGGTTAAACCGTTACGTTCAAAACATTGCAGAATATGTAACAGATGTGTAAGAACGTTTGATCATCACTGTCCTTATGTCAATAATTGTGTTGGATTACGTAACAGGTACATTTTTAACTTAAATCATTTACGTTCTTATATCGTCTCGTGCCATTTTGGCGCAATGTTCAAATATCACTCATGTTCATGCAATCTATTGATGTCTAGACTGGATCGAGCACCTCGTTTGACAAGATCAGAAAATGAAGCTCGCGAAATGTAAAATTGGTCCCTTGCTATTTGCGCCGATCAGGCAATTGTGTAGGTAGATAAAAGGAAGATGGGAAATTCTGGACACAATGCTGTGTTTTTTAATAGTTGTAAAAAGCGAAAAAAAGAAGCAGAAGAAGGAAAACAAACTCCGTAGCGATCTTTCAAACATGCAGTTGGTCCCTTATAGTAATGGCGGATTCTGACTCATTTTCCAAACAATAGTTGCTCGATCGAGTCTTTTTTTAGAGATCATTACATGCATCAACTGAAATCTCTTGCTATCATATGCTCACCAATACAAATTTTGCTTTAATAAATAGGTCCATACATGTCTAAACGAACGTGAAATTATTTCCTGACCTGATGTTGTTCACTAATTTTATTTCTTAATATAATAATAATCGCCTCAATTCTTCGGAATTATTAGATATAGTATCAAAGTTAATATACAGTTGAGATACAGTAAAAAATATATGGTTAGTGTTTGAGCTTGACATGGCGTTATGGCGACAAAAAAGGAAAATGGGAAAATAGTATTTTCACGGCCAGTTGCATAGATAAGCCCTAGTGAGTGAGCAGTGCTATTAATGCGCGTTTTGGAAAACCAAACCTAATTTTATCAGCAGAACAGCACTATCAGATACATATATAACTCGGTATTAAGTGGTTAAATCGAAAATTACATTGTTCAAAGCATGGCTAGTGTCGTTCTCCAGTGGGTATAAGTTACCTGTGCTTTGTGCAACCAGCCCAAGAGGTCATTTAGTATTGAAACGTCTAGTCGAAGGCGAGGAGTTGCTGCTTTAACGTATTTCGATCTCGTACATAAGTGCTGATTGAGTCATTCTTTACATTGTTGTAGGGCTTCATTCCTTTCTTTTGTCATCTCAGTCTGGTTGTGTTGTTATATAACCATTTATTTTGCTGTGACGATAGTACTACGAAATGGTTTTGATGTCATACTAACTCTTGGTCTACTAGAAACAATTTTAGCCTGCTTAATTCTTTCAATCCTTGTTCTTATTCAGGTAAGTGTGATAATTTTTTTCTTCTTTTTTTTGCGTTAAACCTGAAAACGTTGACTTGAGGAAATTGCGCATGTTTTACATGCATGTGCTTGTACTTCATCCTAGACTGCGAAATTCAACCGGATTGTGTTTTTTCTTAACATAAAGATATTTTCTAAATTATCCTACACAGCGAATCCATATTGGGAAAAATTCAGTCAAAAGCGGGATTAAAACTCTCATGAATCATTAAAAAAGAAGTCGATCGGAATAATTTACGACAACTCGACGCTTATTCGTAAGAATTTGCAGAATTTCAAGTATAATAGTTCAAACACGAGTATAGGGGTATTTTGTTCTGATTTCAAATTACCGAATGGAGTTAAAAAGGCGAAGTGACGCCAATTTTTAAAAATATTTTAGGTACCGACCTCGAATTTCTAGTATCTTGAAGTCGGAGAAAGAGTTTTACGATCATGAAAGTTTGACAAATTTATTTAATATTTTCTTTCCAGTTTTAAACCCTTTTCCACAATGTTCATTTTCTTTGTTTTTGGTTTATAAATTATTAATGATTTTAGACGTTTTGAACGCTGTTTTCGTTTTCGGAGTTCGACGTTAGCTATACCTGTAACTGCTTTTTTCGTGTCGCTTTTTATTTATACCAGTTTAGCTCTCATTTCTCGTGTTTTTGGTGAACAGCTTTATAGAAAACCAACACTAATGTTTCAGCACATTTTATTGTTCGGAATATCTAAATGTAAATACATATTGTTCTCTATTATTTGCCGAAACTTACTGGTCTGAGGAAAAAAAACTATGACTCTTAAGTTTTAACAACTTCAGCAACAACGTCATTTATTAAATCACGATAAGTTAAAGTATTATGATTATTTAATATATTACGATTATCTAATCACTGCAGCAGCAAATGCTGAGACATGACATGGGGTCGTAAGATCTAAATTTTAAGTATTGACTTTGCCAACTCTTTCGCCCGCATGCAGTCCCAGACTTCGTGTAGGCACGCAAGCTACATGAACTGTGACTTGCTGCATACGTCTATAATCTATGGTAAGCATCGTGGCGTAGGTAAACATCAAACGGAAGTAAATATAATCAATTAATTGAAGTATATCGTAGACTGACTTCATGGACGCGTCGGACCAATTTAATAATTGAGTTAAACTATTATTTTTACATGTCTGCCTGTGCGCTATATATAACTACAGTAATAACCAGAAAACCCAACTTTAATAGATTTAATAGAATAGTTCATTTTTTCAGGATTTTCAGTTCAATATTTACATATCGACGTAATATGTACCACACCGCCTAACACCAACTAATATGCACCGTACCACCTTAAAAGCCGTTTTTCTCCATTTCGCATTTTGGTGGAGTACATGCATCAATGCATCATGGTCATTATTTACTTTATTTAAATGTTTAATTTTCTAGCTGACCTTGACTCATTCCTGTCCGAGGGCTTCCCCAGACGTGAATAAAATCGTCTGGTGTTAGCCAGAATAAAATATACCAAATACCAATTCGGCGGACAGGAAAGAGTTATAGGGGTCTACTAATCGGGAACATTAGCGGATTTAATTAACCTAAAATTGATTTTGCGGAAGGAGGAAAACCAGAAATCCCAAAAAATCCTCAAAGCACAGGCGAGAACCCACAAAGTCTACAAGTATATATAGTATACATGCAGTACTGTATACATGCAGTACTGCATGTATGCGCTAAAACAAGATAACAAATGAAATCGTTTATTTGTTGTCTTGTTTTAGCTCATATTTTGAGTTTCAAGATGTTTATTTTCGGTTTATGCTTTGTCTTGTATTTTTTCAAATTGTTGGTTGGATGTCGTTTATAGTACTGCATTATGTTTACTATAAAACGTGTTATAAAAGAGCAATTAATATCTGTTTCAATCATTTCTCATTGTTGTAAAGAGTACTACAAGTAGAAGCAATTCAAGACCCTGACCTTATTTTTTCCGGCATACGCGTGTTATGATTATTGTATAAACAAAGGATCATGACTTAGACAAATAGTCCAAGATAAGCCGCCACCAAATTAAATCAAACTCGGAATAGAAGCTTAAAAGTTAGAGTCAGGATTAATGCTAGATAAACGTCAGCGATTTAAGCCGGGATTTCCTAATTTGTTTTTTTTCACATCTGCATGAACTTTGTAAATTTCCAATTAGCGATGTGCCTATAGACGTATTCAGTTGTTTAAAGACGTATATATATAGTTGGTTATAGACGTAAGTTACTGGGCGCTTATGCGTATACATTACTGAGCAGCAAATGCAATATAGGATGTGACATACGTCATGCATACAGACTATATATGCAACACGGTTTATGGAACGATAACATTAAATTATTAACAAAATCTTTATTTAAACTGTTAAAATCCATTCAGCAAAAGGTCTTAACTGGATGAACAGTATGAGTGTATGCATACAAGCACTTCAATATGTCCATGACCAGATGATCTAAATTGATTTGTTAGAATGTGTTCGATCGACTTTTAGTTGGGTTTTTCTTACTTTGACTTATATGAGCAATAATATAAAGTTACCAGCTGATTAATTCCATATAAATTTGTTTGGTGATAATCAAAGTGACAATGTAATAAGCGATAATATTGTGAGAAAACTATCATTTGTTATTTTTTGACGAGCTTTTGACCTGTTCACATTGTGTCTTTATCAAAACTGACATTACTGACAAAGCAAATGCCAACATCCTCTGTTTGATTGCGTCATATTGACAAACAACTTATTATCGATCCAAATAGTGAAATAAAAGTAGCGTGCTGCGTAGGCAGTGTAGAAACAACAATCGAAATATAGTAAGGTTAGATATACTGCCGAAACAGAGAACGTAGGAATCTAACGTTTCTGACGAAGGGCCTTCGCTCGAAACGTTAGATTCCTACGTTCTCTTTTTCGGCAGTATATCTAACCTTACTATATTTCGATTATTATCGATCCTTTGCGTGCAGTAAGCATTGTTTCTTGCAGAATTATTGGAGGATATGGTTTTAAAACGATCAACTTTGGTAGGAATGAAGTTCTTGTTTACTTAATCCATCTTAGTACGATAAACAAAGGCAATCATTACGTCATCCCACCTGGCTTTGCGAAACTGATGCGTGCATGCCAAATGCTTTCTTTCTTAATTTCTTTGCTTTCTTGATGTTTGATCAAGTCTTTCTCGTCTTGGATGTGTTCTGTGTGTTTACAGACATAGTTGTTGGTCAGTAATTTCGCTGGCAAGTATCTTGATATTATATACGCTTACAATCGCACACGCCGTTGATTATTAAAGTGAACTTACAAGTGACACCTAGGTAAACATGAAGCTGTGTTGATATTTAATACCCGAAGAGACTTGACATATGAACGCTGAACATGTGTGGAAATAATGCTTTCTGTCTTTGCTTTCCTGATGTCTGATAAAGTCTTTCTCGTCTCGGATGTGTTCTGTGTGTTCACACTTCAAATACATAGTTATTGGTCAGTAATTAATGATATTATATACGCTTACAATCACACACGCCATTAATAGCTGTGTTGATATTTAATACCCGAAGAGACTCGACATATGAACGCTGTCTACATGTGTGGAAATACGTTAAACACAGGCAATCGTGTTTTGTTATGGCAAATTGTGTTTTCTATCGGAGAATTGGATTGTGTTTTGACTTTTGTCTGTGACCAATGTGTTTAATAGACTTTAATTAGATCTTAGCACTGCATGTGACAACCTGCGTATTACCTTTTACCCAAAACACCTTCACATACTGTATTTGCAGTAGCCCGAGTGAACGCCTGACCAGGCGTCTTGTTGCAAAATATTTTGACGTTCGTTGACTGGCAATTACTGTAACGATGTCATGGTCATGGTACGGTTTCAGTTTG
This sequence comes from Paragorgia papillata, assembly GCA_035771165.1. Lineage (NCBI taxonomy): Eukaryota > Metazoa > Cnidaria > Anthozoa > Scleralcyonacea > Coralliidae > Paragorgia > Paragorgia papillata. Next base: position 9,354,564 of record JAWNZC010000322.1, on the reverse strand, counting down.
GTTGTTTATATAGTTGAGACTATATACTTGAACTTGGATTAAAGCTCATGTTTTCTTGTTTCCAATACGCTCTACTTTTTGTTAATGGCTCTTGGCCAAGGATTTTAACGTTGACATGCATAGTTCCTTTTTATTTACACCAGTTCTGGTGTGCAAAAATCCGTAATTTGCCGTCGACATCTTTCCTTTCTTTGGCTCTCTCGAATATGTTTGTTTTGTCGTAGTCATGGTTACCGACAAAAAATTGCGACATGAATCGAATAGCTATTTATACACTACGATTGGGCGTCATGATTAATGGGCTCTATTATAATCTCAGTCTGTTTATTTATCTATTTATACTTAAACTTTTTTACGATGGGAAACCTTTCACCTCAAATGAAGTGGGGCCGTCTAACTAAAATAATTACAACAAGATTATAAAGTTAACTGTATGTACAAGCTAAAATATCTCTAAAATGTTTCCCTAACTGGCCTAACATGCACTAAAATATTAAAACTAAAATCTAAAGTATTACAAAATGACAAAGCTATGTTTCTAATTTTATTACATTCTTCAAATGAGATGCTAACTTTGTTCTAAAGCTCACTCTAAGATAAATCTGTAGTGATAAATTTTAATAATATATTGCGCATTATTAGAATGGCGTAGCTAACGTTTGTTGTAAGGGGGTGTTTACATGGGATGCGGGATAGGACGTTTGGCAGGGCGGGACGTTAAGTGGGATCGCATCTCAACTATAGTATCTCTGTATTTATCGCATTCTGATGCCGAGGAAGTTATTTATTTGAGTTTTTGACTGGCAGATAAGTTAAGATACCCAAAGACGATGTTTGTATGAACGTATCCTGAGGCTTTCACATGCATTCTGACGGTTGACTGATACTAAACTAACTTATACTTATACTAGATAACTCTATCAGTTATATCTACACTGTTATCCCTAGAGGTCCAGTAACGGCCATCCCTCAATGGTCCAGTGTTACTACAGAAGGAAACCTGAGTACCCGGGGGAAACCAGCACTCTTCTCACATGCGGCCCACTGATCTATATAAGAGACTGGATAGAGCATCTATTATCTGAGCGCCTCCAGAAATTGAAGCCGGAAGTTACGCCCTAATTTGTAAGCCCTGCCATGAGGAGTGAGTTGCTATATTTTACTGTTGTGAATTCGTTGTTTTCGTCATATAATCACGAAATAGACGAACAACACAAATCCATTTTGGTATTTCAAGCAACGGGACACATGGAACTATGGAGGACCTAAGAACGTGAAGGGAAACTGAATCGTAAGTAAATAAGTTGATATTTTGACGAAATTTCGAAGGGGTCGGAGAGCCCCCGAAGGGTTATTTACTAAGGAAACGGGGAACCCAACATTGCAAACGGCCAGAGGTTAATAAACTGATTTGTAGGATACAAATGTGTGATAAATGATAATACTGTAATTGTGGAATGTTCACAATCGAGTAGATCATTTTAAAAAGCCGAAGGACGTGTAAAATTATGGCACAGAAGATAGATGGGCTTGTAGAGTTGTGAGTAGATTTCGACAAGCAGCATATTTCTTTGGCAACATAGGAGCATGTTAATACTCTAAAGTTTGTAATATTTATGTTTGGTGCCTTCCATAGAAGTAACTGTAGCATGCATTATAACAAGAACGAGCAAGTTTGTTTTAATATACTCCATGCTCAGTGTCCAAGTCATGGAAAACGTGTTAAGTTGTCAACATTGTTTCTAACAGCTATTTTACTCCCTGTCATTTTGATGAAAAAATTGTTTGTGAGTTTATGTGTAAAATTGAATGTGATATTTGTATGTTATGTTGTAGCTAGTTTAAGATGAAACAACAATGAAGGAAGAACTTAAAGGTGAAGCAACATGAATTAAAGAAAATTTTGACAATTCATGAGTGTATTTTGTCTTGTGTAGTTTGATTCTGTATAAATATACTATATAATGATAAATTTAAAAAATTTAATCTGTTCTCTGACTTCCGTATGTTATGAAAATTGTGGCAGAACTAATACTGCATGTACTATCAGTGTGTACTACTGATCAACAAGGCCAGTGTTTGATGTTATAAAGTCAAAACAAATCAAGCTAATATATATGTTAAACTTCACAACGTTTGCAAACTGGCTAAAAAAAAGCATCTTGGCAAAGGTATAGTCACAAAACTAATTATATTGTAAAATTTATACAAGATTTTTAGTTGTAGGCAAATGTAGGCGCAATTGCCCAAATTAGATAACCCTATATCTCATAGAAAATAATTAAATCATTCTGATTAATCCAGTGAATGCCAGGATAACTTATTTGAATCATTACCCCGAGTTTTCGGTGAGTGAAAATATATTGTTCAACTAGGCACATCCACTGATCTATACAGTGGGCACATCAGGTAGTAAAAAGAAGCTTTATAACATAACAGCATTCATAAATTAATTGTTTGATTCTGGTCTTTTGGCTTATGATAATATAATACCACAGCAGTTGTTCGTAGTGTAGCTTGTTCCGTTGATCAAATTTCCCGAATTCATTCGGTCCTTTTGCAGTATTTCCATTATTATTCTGAGTAAATTCTGAATGAGAACGGCCTTCGTCTGTTCAAAGTTGTCATCACTGACACTGGGAGTTTGCTCCATCGAACTTGCAAATTCCGTTTCCCCCCACATTTTGGGGCTAAACAACTACAATTTTTCTCACCAAATGCTTCACGTGTCCTTTCCTCCTCGTGATAAAAAAGTTTGTCCGAACCCGAAGGAGAAAAATGCCTTAAATAATATACGAAAACTATAATTGTACAACAGTAAACTATAGCGAAAGTGGGGCCATCCAACATGGCGGCTGTTGCCGACTTCCGACCACTTCCGACCACTTCCGACTTCAATTTCAGACAACAGATGCTCTATCCAGTCTCTTATACAGATCAGTGATGCGGCCAAAATGAAATTTTCAATCAGATAACTGCTGAGAGCAGAAATCGAACCCGGCTCGCAGAGGTGAAAGGCACATGCTCTAACCACTGTGCCACCAACTGAACGTATGTCCCAAGGCTCCCCTATTTTATACAGGTACCTTCGTGTTTAACAGAGAACCTATATAGTTAGATCTCGTTTTTATTGTGTTTTCCCCTTATATAGATTTGCAATATGGCTACGAATTTGACAAGCAACGAACGAATTAATCAAAAAAGATACGCTTACCTTGTTGGTCCAACTGGGAAATTTCAAAACCCTTTTGATCGTGGCATTGTTAGAAATTTTTTGGAACATTTTCACATAATTGAAGAACGCAAAGTAAAGCGCTTCGAGAAAGAAGATGTTTGATGAATGTGCACCACATTAAGCTCAGTATGCTCTACATTCGTTATTAGGGACCTTAAGCTGATCTACGACGGCTTCAACGACGGCTTCAACGACGGCGTCCTCCAAATAAAATAATTCTATAAGTTGTAAAACAAATTAATGAATAATTTGTAATCCCAATAGTATTAATCCCAACACCGTCCTCGTTCTTTATACAACGCCACTTAGAGCATTTTCACGTCTTCAGGACGACGTCAACGGCCAAAAGATGATAATTTTCCTTGACATTGACTTCAATACAAAATGGCATATTTCAGTTATTTGATATACAAATTAAACGGCATCTTCAAGTCACACGTACATAATGAATTATTGCAGAAGGTTATATATCTTTCATATTATCAAACATAATCGCTTGAAAAAATACATGTTTGCATTTGTTGTGGGAGAAACTCACCCAGATGCTTACTTCGAATGGTTATGACAACGATGTATATATATTTATTAGACTAGACTATTTCCGCGCGCGCGGTCTGGAACGTGAAATCCAGCAATTTGATTGGTTCCTGAGCGGTCTGGAATCTGGCGTTCCAGACCGCTGAGAGAATTTTATAAACAAAATGAAAGTCATGTCAGTATACATGCAACAAGAAGGATAATAATTTCAGAACTACTCATTCTTGAAATATATCGTGCAGGTATGTTGTTAGAAATTGTGTTAAGCTTTCATTTGATGTATAGTTTAAGTTTCCATGTTATGTGAAACTTTTTAAAATGTTCGTAGCAATGTTCGTAATAATATAACATTTACTTCTCACAAATACTGTCAATTATAGAATTTCCAATGTTTTTTTTATTCAACTACGTAACGTACAACCTTGAGCGATATGTCAAACAAAAGCAATTGAAAAATGCTATTTGGGGTAGAAAGTTCAGGATTCTAGCTAACGGAAAGTACTTTAAAAATGGGAAAACATATGCCATTTTGGTGTTCGCAAGAAAGATGGTGGCGAATACCAGCCTAACACTCTGTCAAGTTCTCACAGAACGTTTACAACACTTGTAGTCATATAATAAACTACATATTGACCTCGCTTGTTCGGTCTGTACTAGTGAAATATTGGACGTCCGTTTCCTGCACGGACCTCGCTTCGCTGTGCTTGCTCGGTCCGTACTAAAAACGTCGGGCCGATATTTCACTAGTACAGACCTCACGCTCAGTCAATAAGTAGTATATATATATATATATATATATATATATATATATATATATATATATATATATATATAACCTTCTTAGATAAGTCAATTATGCGAAATGTGACGTCAAACATGTTTAATATCGGTGTATCAAACAAACTGAAATATCTCGAAAACGGCGAAGGAAGGAAATTCGAAAAACTTAAAAAGATGTTACTTTGTCATTTTAATAAGACTGACTTAATATTCGCTTCATAGGCACTTTGATAGTTTGTTTTGCTTATTCCGGTCTTATACGTCGTTTTTTTCAAACTATAGGGTTTGGGAAAAAACATGCACGAGTGAGTTTTTCAAAGACTATCAAAATTGCACGAGTCCAAAGGACGAGTGCTATTTGAGGTCTTTGAAAAACTCACGAGTGCGTGTTTTTCCAAAATTGCACTCGAAACCATGCTATTACTTATTAATAATATACATGAAATGTTAGACAAATGTTCTTCTGGCTACAAAGTTTACATACCACTCATTGCTCCACTTCTCGAAGCATAAATGGTTAAAAACTGCTTCGCTTTGTTCACTAAATACGTAAAACGTTTTACTCATAGCATCTAACCTCTTCTAGTCTTCTTGCAGGAACTTTAATGACAATATTAAAGCAAAATTCACTCTGTATTTCATCGAAATATTCGACAACTCTATGTTTTGGTCGCCATATTGGATTTTCTCGTGAGGAAAAACCATCCTTCAAAATCCGCTTAAGCATTTCATTGGCTTTCCGGTAGTTTTCGGTTGTTTATTAGCCAATCAGAATGATTAATACTTATTGAAATTTGCACTGTATTACACCTTTTCTGCACTGTATTACATTGAAATTGCACTCCTCTCGACCAATCAGGATGCAGTAATTTTGTCATGTATATTATTAATTTTGTTATCGGCTATCGTCCCGTGTTTTATATCCGATAAAGTCCTCTCCTGCGCGGTTTTTAAATATTACATATATATATATTTAACAGTTATTCACCGAAGTGGAGGTGAATATCTACACTAATTCACCGACAGCATATACCTCATAAATGAAATAACGAGTTTCACATTCTTGTATTTTTCGGTATTTTCATACGAGACACGGCCGCTAGCAACTAATTGGCGTATACTCGATATTTGTCGACAAAACAGTTTTTACAACTTTTGAATATATTAATGGCTAGAAAATTGTAAAGAAACATACCTGTGGACACTCTTCTACTTAATGTTGTTGACTTTTCTCGTAAGTTTCGAATCAAGTAAATTTGAGCCAGTAACTTCTCTTAATTCAGTTTTTCACGTGAAATGACGTATTAAGCTGTTGTATTTTTCATTTGTATTTTCTAAAAGTTTTAGGTCAAGCAGTTGTAGTTTTCGCATTAAACCCAGTTTATCAACATCACTTCCTGTTCCACGCATAATTTCATTGTCCATATAATAAATAGAACATTACACGGTTGCTCAAAGATATGGATTTTATGTTCTCGTAGCAAGAGCAATATCTCACTAGTTCGCTGCGCTCACTCGTGACATATTGTGAGATAACACAAAATCCATATCTTCTCGCCACCATGTAATATCCCCTTTATATATAATGTGATTTTATTAATTATAATAGTACTGAGATTTTCGTGCAATTTATAATCAGACAAATAAATCTTGTGCGTTTCAAATTTCCGAAGCTTTCATTGGTCATTCGATATTTCTTTACAAGTCAAGTGGAGAAGCTGCAAACATTTGTAAATTAGACTCTAGCGACCTTGCCATTCAGCAACTGAACCTGGAATGTCTATATAGAAGACCGTAGAAATAGTCATGTTTTAAAATTGGTAAAAAAGTGTCTAGCTAGGAAAGTGCCACAGTTTTTAATCAATTATTTTTATTTTAATCGAGACGTCATCTCTAGAATCACTCGTAGAAGCGACTTTTTACATTTTCCATCAGTAAGAACGGAAGCAGCCAAGAAATCTTTTTATTATAACGGTTGTGTAGTTTATAATTTTTCTATAAGTATGTTCAGGGGCGTACCGAGCGGGGGGGTGTGGGGGGTGCGACACCCCCCCACTTTTTTCGAAAATGGTCGGTAAATTGATATAATATTGATATTCGTCGGTTTTTAAAACCAAAGCGGTCGGTAAATTTAGCCATTTATGGTGGTAACATCTTACCTTACCATTTGTTGTCAAGTCATTTTCACTTGTATAAAGTTGTATTTGTATGTTGGGATGCTGTGCTATTTATTAGCGCCTTAGCTAGCGGTACTGATCATTCTGTGAGTCCGTGATTCATACGAATTATCGAGGGAAAAAACGCACTGAAAACTTGACAGGCCAAATTTACAGCATCAAATATGTAAGCATCGAATCTTACAATTAACTTTAGTAAGGTAAAGAAGACAAGTAATTATTAATTCAGGCCCGTCGGAAGCGGGAGGACTTGGCAGGCTGCAGCCCCCCCCCCCCCCCCCCCCCCAATAATTTGCTAAAAAAAAATTGCAACATTTTTTTGAAGATGAAAAAATCTCTTAGATATTGCCCTGGATTTGAACATGATTTTAAGTATCCTTAACTCCAATATAAATATTCTTGATTTCTTGGATATCTTAGTTACTAATGAATCTTAGGCATTGCAAGAGTCACTCAAATTACGTCTTGTTTATTTTTATGTAAAATTTGAACTATGCCTGCCGCAAAATGAGATGAAAACATTCGCTCAAATTGCAGGAAATGGTGTTTCCAAGGCTCTATATTTCAAAAATTCCTGGGGGGGCATACCCCCGTACCCCCCTATAAATGCGGTCACTAATTCGCATGGCCCCGCCCTTTTCAGCCCTCTCCCCCAATAATCCAATATGAATTTGCTTCCGACGGCCCCGAAATTAAATGCCTGTTTTGGCAGTTATGCAATCAGAAGTTTACCTCTAAGTAAGTTGTAACCACTGTGACTACTAGACTGTAAGTAAGTTGTAACCACTGTACATGCACTGTAGTTGTATAACCTAAATTACCTAATTTTTAATTAATAATATACTAGATTATAGAAATAAAAGCTGTAACTTATTAACTTCAAAATAAAAAAGCAAAATAAAAAGGCGCCCGAATATTTGTCCAGGATTCTTAAGAGTTAAGACATGTACAAACAAGAACTTTTCAATTTCATCCTCCTGGTGCTTCTAATTTAATAGAGTTTAATAGTGAATACACCTATTGTGATTTCTTCAAAACACCAGGTTTTACCGCACTTTCATACGCCAAAGTATGTGATTTTTGCGTGATTTTTGATTGAGTTTCGTCGGTAAATTTTGGAACAAACACCCCCCAGTCGAAATGCCCTCGGTACGCCACTGAGTATGTTAACTTTGATATATCTTTTTATTTACTTTTGTTATTTTATTGTTATAATTTTGTATATAATTTTTAATCTTAGTTTTATATTTTTGTAATTTTTGTTTCTGTAATTAATTTATATTTTATATATAGTTAGAACATCATTGTAACTCGTATTGATAGTTTGTCAGGGCTCCTATTGATAACAGCATTTGTTTTAATTGCTGAAAGGATTACCCTGACTTGAATAAATAAAGGTGTCCATATCTATATAATATAATACATTGACGTGCGAAAATATGAAATATATTTTCTGTGTTGACCATGAGGTGCAGAACATCTCACGAATAAGGAAAAATGTGCATTTCTGCATTTATGTATTAGTCTGTTTATTATATAAAAAATAGACCTATTGCTCCACAAAAATAGAGCAGTAAGCCTCAATGCGTTTGATGGGTGTTGGGGGGTTGATGCAATAATCAACACATGTGCATGAGCTTATCATGCATGAATAATCCACATGCGCCATTTTATTAGTGGCGGTAACATTAATGATTTATATAATAAATTTCGAAAATAAACTTCGTTGGATACAGCTAAAACCCAATTCTACCAAATTCCACAGATATACTCCGTATTCAACATTAAATTGGATTGCACTTTAGAAGTAGTAATTGTTGAGAATATTTGGTTAAGACTTGTACTTGATGTCTTAAAGCTTTTAATCGCACGTCAGACTTGGGTTGTTTCTTATAATCTGAGTGGGTGACTGTTGGACAGTTCTCAAGTGACTGCATGATGGTGCATGTGTTCTGATGACTCCCGCGTTGAAATCTCTCTCAAGGATATCGATACGCTATTATAAGACTTTGAGATCAATTCATTTAGAGTAAAAACAGTTTATTTTAATAGTTGTTTAATATACCAATAACCTGGACTCGAAAGAACTTTTTAAAAAAAATCCCTTATATTTCATTGTTTTTCTTCTCTTCATAAAACGTGTGCAATAAGTTCACTAACAATATAAGCTTCTAGGACCTGCAGGCCGTTGATATGAAAATTGGATTAGACATCCGTTTTAGATCATCAACGTTCTATTCGTAAGGAAATCCATTTATCTTATTTCAAAGGAACTCCATGGTTTCGCGAAAACAAACAAAGTGTGGAGTATCTCATGATGTCATAATAGACCACTTTCATGATGGAGGTATACTTTTATGTGCATCTTATAATAAGCCTTTCTGGCCTCGTTTGTTGTCTGCCATTTAAAAGAATCTTTGCTTCATAACGAGGCCAGAAACGATCATTTAGATGCATAAACGAATATTTAAAGTGTCGGCCATTGTGAAAATGATCTATCAAAGTAACTTCATGTAAGATTTTCATTTTAATAAAAAATTTTCCCAATGTATTAAAACTGAAAGGTTTCGATTTCAGGTTTACATGTATGCTAAAATAAGAAACGGCAGGCGAGATAATCCGCGCGTGCTCATTGTCTGCCCTTCACAACACTTTTCTTCACACGCGTCCGTCCAAATTATAAATTGGGCCCACCGCCTATGCAGTTAATCGCGCAAAGGTGCTTTTGAATTGTTTTTCAAACGTCGGAAATGTTAAGGCACAACCACCGTTAACGTGCTTGATCGTATGTGAATTTTAACCGCAACTGCTTTTCCGTTTCACTTAGAAACATAACAGCGTTTTTGAGAAATCATTGCCAATTCTCCGAAAAGCGCTTTACATGTATCCAATGAGAAAATTTCAAAGTTTTCCACAACCGAACGGTTCTCGGTTAACCACAAACCACCCCAAAAAACTGGATCCATCCTGAAATAATGCCTAAAACTGCCTAACCGCCATACTATAATACAGATCCCCGATTACCCGATATACCTCTTTCGCTAAACTAATTCAATCAATCTTGCAAAAATTTGTAGTTTTCGCCGCATAGAATATCTTTTAATATATTTTATTCTCATTTAGCTAACTGCACGCAGACGATTTCGTTTGCGTCGTTCAGCTTGTTATAGGTTCAATGGACTTATGTCTTACACAATTTACTTTTACGAGATTTCATACTTCTGCAGATTGTTGGTATCACGTTTGGTATATAATAATTAAATGTCAATTCCATGCAAGATCAATCACTCTATCTTATGTGCTAATCTAGTGAGAAATTCCTCGCCTGCAGGTTTTAAAATAGTATATATTGTGCATGTTTTCCTCGTATCCCATGGTAATATAGCCAGGCAACAAATGCTTTTTTTTTTTGCATGAGAAACTATGAAAAGAGGAAGTTTGTATAGACTCGTAGTCATAAAAAGTGAGTCGCCGGAAGTTTACTTTAAAAAATGTTTAATATCTTGCGGACAACATTTTGTACACAACAATGACCTCTCAGGTTAACTGCAGCAAGTCTGATTCTTTAGTGTGATGGCCGACCATGGTACTGAAATATAAAATGCGCCAACCGGTACCGTATATCGTTTTAAAATGGCCCAGAAAACTTTGTATCAAAGCACTTTGAAAAATGATTTTTGTCTCTTAGTATTTGACTCTACATGAAATTTTCATTCTTGTAAATTTTAAGTAGATTTCATTCATGTCTTCATTATGTATGAATTTTCAATCCATGTTGAGTGTTCTCAGCCCTCGTGCAGGCGCTCTACACTTTTCTATAGGTATCTAATTTTCCGATTTTACAATGTAAGTAATTTATATCATACAAGGACCACGCAGCGATTTTAAAAATGTTGGGGTTGGCGAGCGAAGCAAGGATTTTGGTTTTTGCAAACAAATGTGTGTATGCAGTTATGCAGTATGGTGGTTCTATATATAGCGTCAATTTTGCTTACCATGCAGATCAGACCAAATAATAAATTGTTGATGGTGAGAAATTGGGCGTTTTCAAAGTTATTGTGCGGCCACTCTGGGCTGTACTTTTGATGTGTTTTACTGAAGTTGTACGTTGTAACTAAGATTGGTAAGAATGAACAGTACCATGCCAGCTTGGCTTGGATTGATTTTATAAGGCAAAACATAATATAAAAAAAGAAAATGTCTGATCATTCTTATACTTGATCATCGATCTATTTTTAATATTAAAAATTGCATGTTGTAGATTGTTTGGTTCTTCCTTCCTTTCTGTTAATTTCTTCGAAAGCCTTTAGGTTCATGTAGCGTGTTTAGCTTCTCTACATGTAGGCTCAAGCGCGTTTTAACCCTTTCTCTAATTTTTCCCTGTGATTATTTATATTGCATGTAAAATCATGTATTCAACTGTGTTGACTGCATGTACTGTAAAAAATATGAGTCAACAAAAGATGATAACACATTAAAGTTTTCCTTTGGCATACCCCTCTCCCCCGGCGCACACACTAGGAATTTTTGGACCCCCACTGAAATAGCTTATTTTAAGCCGTTCTATAGTTTGATCATTCTGACAACTGTTGTTATAAGATGCTATGACGACGACGACGGCGCTTAAAAAACATCATAAATTCTATAACTGAAAAAAGTCACGGTTAACTGACTATTATATTTGATTAAAACGTCCCATGCAGTACTGCTAAAATGGTTGTAGTGTTTGTATTGGGATCGATGTATTGTCAAGGGACTCTTGGGATTACAAATTATTGATTCTCTTTGTTTCACAACTAGAATTCTTTTATTTGGAGGACGCCGTCGTTGAAGTTGCTGTCGTAGCATCTTAAAGCTGGATTTCCACTAGGCGTAAAATGTCGCGCGCTCGACTTTTTTCTTTTGTCTTGTGAGTTTCCATGTGGAACGAAGTAGAAAACTATTCAAGTTGTACAATAGAAAAGTCGGGCGCGCGATAATTTACGCCTTAAGGCTGTTCTCCACTAGGCGATATTTTTCGAGCGAAGCGACCTTTTGCTTTTGTCTTGGCTACTGTGGTTCCACTGAGAGCTTACGAAACAAAAGAAAATGTCGCTTCGCGCGACATTTTTCGCCAAGTGGAAATCCAGCTTTAGTAGTGGAAATCCAGCTTTAAGGTCTCTATTATATTAACCGCGGCGCGATGTTTAGCCTGCATGCAAACGCTTGTGTTTACGCTGTCAATCTGTATTGAGCAGCGTAAATATACGAACGTCTGTACGCACGCTGCGCGATGTTATACCGAGGATCTTTTTTGGTTTCACAAAAAGGTGCAACTTTGGCGATTGCCTCCCACCCTATATATATATATAGGGATAACAGTTGTAATGAAAAATCGTATAAATGATCATACATAATATTGGCAAACATTTATTTTCTATTGATAGTACGGAAATATGTAACATAACGTCTTCAGTCAAACTAATTTCTATGTTATCTTTGCGATAACTATATATACGTATACGTATACATATAAATATGCTAGATCAAATCATTTCGCGTGTTGCAGACTAAGTACAATGAAAAGCAGTACTAGTTCACGACGCTGTGCATGACGTTCGTATATCTCAAAAAATCAAAAAATCTTACAAATGCATAATATATACACGTAATAATGACAAAACATTTTCTACCAATAGTAGTAGTACGGATAACATCTAAAGCAATAACTTAACGTCTTAATGTTAATGTCGTTGTGCACTTTATTTTGCGATGACTATACATATAGATAGACTCAAATACATATAAATATATAGGTCTGTATATAAGTACATAGTGAATTAGTGAAATGTTCACTGCAACTTGTCAAAAAAATAATTAACACCTGCCAGTGTGCTGGAATGCGAGTCATAAATGTACTTGATGGGAATTATTTTATCCACATATAATGGCTACAGTTTCATCAGTGCACGCGAGCCCGGCTTGATCTTCAGTGTTTTTCAGGAATCAAAGATTTTTATACCATCAACAACGTTCCCCATACATGCACCTGAATTTATCAGCAATGACGCACAATCAAAGTTTCCCGCAAGAAGAGCAATTTCTAAAGTGGTTCGACCATTATCGTCTTGAAATTCAACTTCTGCTCCAAAATCAAGAAGTAGTTTGAGTGCACCTGCACTACCAACTGCCGCTGCTGTATGTAAGAGTGATACACCTGCTGGACTTAGAAAGTTCACGTTCAGTTCAAATTCTGTTAAAATTCTTTCTAACTCTTTTGTGTCGTCTTCAGTTGTTGCAGTGAATAGCGCACTGATTGGATTCCATTCGACGCTCTGCGATCGTTGCAAACTGTATCGTTTACATGAAGGCTTGCGGCACCAGAAATTTGGTTCAGTTTCCATAATTGTTGTTATATCCGGTAGTGAATTGTTACGACGATGAACGCGATAGATGTGACCTCGCTGTGGATCATCTTCTACTTCAAATGACTGAATTCTTCTTATTCCCACTTGTTTAGCATGCGGTATCGAGCGCGGACGTTGTCGTTGATACATATCTCGAAGTTGACGCGATCTTGGGTGTTGAAACGGTTGAGAGTCGATCGAAGATATGTCTTTAGAATGCGGTTTTGCTGAATAAGAACTTTTGGTTTCTTTGACGGATGAGATTGAAGACATATACGTTTAAATAACGAGGAGGTTACTTGTGGTCTTCTCAAGCTGTTGAAACGTTTTGACTGAGTTGGTTTTGAACTTGACTTAAATGATACCTCTTTGTCAATTTTTCTTTCAACATATACTATACTTGAGAGTTTCGTGAATAAGACGATTTAAAATGTCATTATTAAACTGTTTACTACGTAACCTAAGACTAATCCGACTTATTCGCATTCCGGTACTCACGGTCTGTGGTGTGACTTGGTAAGGAAATAAGCATGAGGTCTAGAGCTCCGTGTGAACACAATTACACAACTAAATTGAAACGTATCATGACATCTGTTTAAACATGCATGTATAACACCAATAAAACCCATACGGCTTTTTCTATTGAAAGGAGCCGTAGATATGTTACACTGCATACAAACATATACTTTCTGAATCCTGGGAGCTGAATTTTAGATCTATACGTTTGTCAAACACTCAAACTGCCTGCAGGTGTGAGGCAGTGAGGCTGTGTCTCGGTGTCTGGCCCGGTCTTCCAATCCGACTTCCTCCTCCCTGAGAAAAAATCAACTCAGCTAGTACTCAGTAGTTGTATAATGTCACCGTGATATTTAATCAACTTGGGCCAGTTGTACGAAACCTGTCTGGTGGATATATATAAAATCCTAACAAGTGAACAATGCGATCAATGGTTTGAAAGACCAAACTTATAAACTTTTATCTGCTGAATAGCTATTCAGTGAATAGCTTTAAATCATTTGATCATAGCACTGTATGTTAATTTGCGCTATATAAGTATTAAATATTAATATTATTTAAATTAGGTTGTTTAAAGCACGACCATAATGCCGTTCTCTTGCTGAATTATCCACCGGATATGTTGCCAGGCTTCGTACAGTCGTCCCATGTAACTTCTGAATTGCTAATTTTCATTATACTCGATGACAATAATCGAATCAATGAATTGCTCTTTCAGGTCATGTAATGTACACTCCTGTTGCGTTAAACACTACATCAGGTGTTATTTTCTCCGTCTCTTTTGACATATTCTAGTTTCAATTTCTGTAAAACTGAGAACATGAGTCGCCATTTTGAAAATTATACCAAACCGCCTAGCCCTGGGAAACAGAAAAGTGTGAGACAGCTGCCGAAAAATACTGGCTCACTGAATATAATGTTGCAAACAACCATGCACCACCACCGCGTATAATGTTGAGAGCACCGCGTATAATGTTGAGAGCACCGCGTATAATAGATAGATAGATAGATAGATAACTTTATTTAAACACGCTTACAACGTCAACAAAAGCTGATTTCCACGATGGGCGTGTTCCACTGACCCATATATAACAGTTATACAACCGACCACTCACATGTAACGGTTATATAACGATCATACATGGGTCAGTGGAGTGCACACTAAGTAAAGAAAATTTATAAGCTATACGGTACAAAGTAAGTAGACTAGTGGGTGTGCTCCACTGACCTATATATATAACAGTTTCAAACAGACCTTTCATAGTTATACATAGGTCAGTGGAGTGCACACCAAGTACAGAATAGATAATTTATATGCTATACTGAGTATAGTAAAAAGTAAGTAACTGGTGTGCACCACTAACCTACACATAACAGTTTTAAACATTCACAGTTATATATAAGTCAGTGGAGTGCACACCAAGTAAAGAACAAGATAATTTATAATTTACTATATATAGTAAATTTAAAGGCTATTTAGAAGTGTTAATATTTACATGGTCATTATATTTACATAAAGCTTATTCAAAGGTATGAGTAGCGATTTTATGTTTGAAGTATGACAGGGTCTTGCTCTCCCTAATTTCTGTGGGCAAAGAGTTCCACATAGATGCCCCATCATATATAAAACTCTTTTTCATATTATTCGTACGTGGTTTTGGCAAACAAACAGCATTTGAAGTATTACGAAGATTGTAATCTGTTTTTTCTTTCTTATAAGTAAAATGTTTTGCTAGACTCTTTGGTCCCATGTTATTCAAAACTTTGAACATGATTTTAGCTTTTGATTTTTTTCTTTGCATTTGAAGAGGCTGCCACCTTAGTGCATTTAATGCAATTTTGTGGTCTACATCATTGCTCATATTTCCTATAATTCTAGCTGCTCTGTTATGGAGCTTCTGTAAACGCGTTGATTGAGTCGCACCAAATACATCCCATACTTCACAGCAATAGTTGAAATATGGTTGAACAAGGGCATTGTAGATGGCAAGAAGAGTGTCTCTGTCAACAAATTCTCTTACATGTCGGAGAGCACCTAACCCTGATGTGATTTTCTTACAGATATGCCCAGTATTATTTTTCCATGTCAAATGCTGGTCAACAGTTACTCCTAGAGTTTTGCTTTCAAATACTTGTTTAATCGAGTTATTTTCTATACTGACATTTGGTTGTGAGACATTTCTTATCATTTGTTTTGAGCCAATGAACATAAATTCAGTTTTTGCTACATTCAGACTAAGTTTGTTAGCTATTAACCATTTCCTTAGATTCTCTAAGTCAGAATTCATTGCACTCTCGACATCATTTATCGTCTCACCAGAGGCTGTTAAGTTTGTGTCATCAGCAAATAATCGTGGCTTAGTTTCGTTTAGGCATTCAGCTAAATCGTTTATGTATAATAAAAAGAATAGTGGCCCCAAGATCGAGCCCTGGGGAACACCACATTTAATTTTCCGTCCTGATGAAACAATGCCATTAATTTGACATTTTTGGCTACGTTCTTCTAAATAAGATTTTAATAGGGAAAGTGCTTTCCCTTTGATTCCATATAGCTCTAATTTTTTTAGTAAAATTTGGTGATCAACTGTATCGAAAGCCTTTTTTAGGTCTATGAATACTACTAAATTAAACAGTTTTTTGTCCATATTTATATACCAGCTGTTTGTACAGTCTGGTAATGCAGTTGAAGTAGAATGAAACTTACGAAAACCAAACTGATGTTCTGAAAGTAGCTCATTTTCTGTCAAGTAGTCATATAGTTGATTATAGAGAATCCGTTCCATAATTTTACTTATAGCTGGTAGGACTGAAATTGGCCTATAGTTCCCAGGCAAGTTCCGAAGACCATTTTTATAAAGTGGTGTTACTCTAGCTATTTTCCATTCATTTGGAAAAGAACATAGTGTAATAGCCTGATTAAAGATGAATGTTAATGAATCTGAGATGATTGGTGCTGCAATCTTGAGAATTTTATTTGAAATTTTATCAATGCCAGTAGCTTTAGCACTGCAAAGGCCATGAAGTAGTTGATAAAGTATGTCAGTTGTTATTGGCTTGAATACACTGAATTCTGACTCTGAATTCTTAATATAGTCCTGAAAGTTGTGATTTGAAGAATCAATTTTGCTAGCTAAATCAGGGCCTATATCAGTAAAGAAATTGTTAAAGCCGTCTGCAATGTCTTTAGTATTTGTCAGTTTATTTCCATTTATAGTAAGTTCATTTACTATTGTTGGTTTATTTTTCCGGCCTAGTAAGCTATTTATTGTTTTCCAAGCCTCTTTAGGATTGAATTTTTGACCAGCAATTCGCTTGGAATAATACTCTTTTTTAGCATTTCTTAATTCTATATTTGCTTTATTTCTGGCATTTTTATAATTTATCCAATCCATT
Organism: Paragorgia papillata; assembly: GCA_035771165.1. Lineage (NCBI taxonomy): Eukaryota > Metazoa > Cnidaria > Anthozoa > Scleralcyonacea > Coralliidae > Paragorgia > Paragorgia papillata. The sequence goes on along the minus strand of JAWNZC010000322.1, from coordinate 9,337,540 downwards.
TCAAGGCCTGTAATAATGGCTTTTCTTTTTAATTTATCCCTTGTGTTTGTAAGCATTTTAATATTGCTTGTAACCCAGGGGAGTTTTTTGGATTTTACTTTTTTTTGTTGAAGTGGTGCATGCTTATCTAAAATTTCAAAGAATAATTGTTTCCAAATTTCCCACATAGTATCTGGATCATCACCGAAAAAGTAAACATATTCCCAATGTTGATTTAGTAATTCATCAATGAATTTTTGATTATCAAAATTTTTCATGTTCCTAATCTCAGTAATATTTTCTTGTTTCTTTTGAGTAACATATATTTTCCCAATTCCAAACACCAAACTATGGTCGCTGATTCCTGTATGGATAACACCAGAATCAAATGACGAGAGCACCGCGTATAATGACGAGAGCACCGCGTATAATGTTGAGAGCAACGCGTATAATGTTGAGAGCAACGCGTATAATGTTGAGAGCACCGCGTATAATGACGAGAGCATAGCGTATAATGTTTAGAGCACCGCGTATAATGTTGAGAGCACCGCGTATAATGACGAGAGCACCGCGTATAATGTTGAGAGCAACGCGTATAATGTTGAGAGCACCGCGTATAATGACGAGAGCATAGCGTATAATGTTTAGAGCACCGCGTATAATGTTGAGAGCACCGCGTATAATGTTTAGAGCACCGCGTATAATGTTGAGAGCACCGCGTATAATGTTGAGAGCACCGCGTATAATGTTGAGAGCACCGCGTATAATGTTTAGAGCATAGCGTATAATGTTGAGAGCAACGACCGCGTATAATGTTTAGAGCAACGCGTATAATGTTGAGAGCAACGACCGCGTATAATGTTAGAGCAACGACCGCGTATAATGTTGAGAGCAACGACCGCGTATAATGTTGAGAGCACCGCGTATAATGTTGAGAGCAACGCGTATAATGTTGAGAGCACCGCGTATAATGTTGAGAGCATAGCGTATAATGTTGAGAGCAACGCGTATAATGTTGAGAGTACCGCGTATAATGTTTAGAGCATAGCGTATATGGGTTGGTCTTCACATGGGACTCATGTCCTGTTGATCATTCCTTCAATCATGTTCAAGCATTGCACTCTTTATTTACTGCAAATTTGCATTCTTTCATGGTTGTAAAGTTAATAAATAAGCGAACGTAACATTTATTGAACTGCAGACACGCAACGAGGCGTCAAATTCTGATGTCTGAAGTCCGACCCTCCGGGCTTATTATTTGGTAATGGTCGAAAACAAGGTGAATGACGTCAATCATTAATGAATGAAAAAATTATTGAACGGTTGACATTTCGTATGATATGAAGAGTTGTGCGTCAGATAACACTTCGCCGCGATCTGCATATATCTTCATATCATACTCAGCTTCATCCATAAACATAAATTGCCTATAATATTGAAATAAATTGGATGGTTTATGCGGCTGTCAAATACGACTTCACTTCTATAAAAGTTAGATCGACTGATTGTTCGCATATTGAGTGCATGCATGTAGGATCCAACAGAAATCCAAACAGTGATGGACGAGTGTGACATACGGTTAAATATGTGACGTCATGACTATTTTTTCTCTTTTCTTTGCTTTTGATAAAATATATATTTTATTGAAATATACGTAATTAGATATATTTTTAGTTTGTTTTGTTCTTTTTGTTGTCTTTTTTTGATTTTCATAGCACAATTATCTTTCAGACGCCTGGTCGTGCGTGTGAACATGATCTAGTCTTGAACCAAGTGGTTTTCGTTGGCGCCAAACTTGGCTAAAACTAGATAAATTTCAAATAATTAACTTATTCCTGTCCGAGGGTTTTCCTCAGAGGAAAATAGAATTTAAAATATTAAAACCAATTCATATAGGAAAAAGTCGGAGATTTAAAAATAATGAACTAAAAAAAACCCTGCGAATGCTATATATTTTTTCGTGAACATTTATTATGGTACCTCATGAAATGTAATATTATGTTCACTTTGCACGTAAACGTGTTTCTATTTGACTATTTAATTGAGCAGTCGCAAGTTGTTTTTTTAAGTGATTTACAGGGTTAGTCACGTTAGTCCAGCAGTGACTCACCCACTCACTTATTCATTTATGTATTGATTCATTCATTTGTTCGTTCGTTCGTTCGTTCGTTTGTTCGTTTTTTTGCACATTCATTCGTTCTTTCATCGTTACATTATTTCACAATAACATGCGAAATTAAATCGTGTTTATTACACACACTTATCATCATTCTAGACTTGTCACTATATGCTCACTTTCATTGGTATACAAAAGTGCGTCAGTTCCGACGTATATGCAATAAGAATAGATAAAAGAATGATCGTCGTACCACGTATTCCTCACAAAAAAATCTCCCGAAGTCACGATCAGTCCTGATTCCACTTAACATTGTTTAAACTTTTTTTTTATTTGAATATATTTCATCTACATTCTCAATTAATATAAGCTCCAGGATTTATATTAAAAGAGGTTAAACCAGACACGTGCAGTGCTAAAAAACGGTGCCCTATTTGGCGTCAAAACTGTCGCGTCAAAAACGTTGCTTGCTGTTGATTTCGAACGAACGAACTCACAAGTGAGGCGGAATATAAAGCGCTGCTAAGTTGTCAGGGCAGCACAATTACACGATAGACTAACTGCGCAGCAATGAACTAATCAACTAATATGCAATAATGATAAAAAGTTGACGTATGCTTTATACTCTGCTAATGCTTTATATTTTTTCGTGAACATTTATTATGGTACCTCATGAAATGTAATATTATGTTCACTTTGCACGTAAACGTGTTTCTATTTGACTATTTAATTGAGCAGTCGCAAGTTAATTGTTTTTTTAAGTGATTTACAGTGTTAGTCACGTTAGTCCAGCAGTGACTCACCCACTCACAGTTATTCATTTATCGGTATTGATTCATTCGTTCGTTCGCTTTTTGTTCATTCACTTGTTCGTTCGTTCGTTCGTTCGTTCGTCCGTTCGTTCGCTTTTTGTTCATTCACTTGTTCGTTCATTCACTTGTTCGTTCGTTCGTTTGTTCGTTCGTTGGTTCGTTGGTTCGTTCGTTGGTTCGTTCGTTTGTTCGTTGGTTCGTTCGTTCGTTCGTTCGTTCGTTCGTTCGTTCGTTCGTTCGTTCGTTCGTTCGTCTGTTCGTTTTTTTGTACATTCATCCGTTCTTTCATCGTTACATTATTTCACAATAACATGCGAAATTAAATCGTGTTTATTACACACACTTATCATTCTAGACTAGTCACTGTATGCTCACTTTCATTGGTATACAAAAGTGCGTCAGTTCCGACGTATACAATAAGAACAGATAAAAGAATGATCGTCGTACCACGTATTCCTCACAAATAAACTCCCGAAGTCACGATTGATTCCACTTAACATTGTTTAAACTTTTTTTTTATTTGAATATATTTCATTAAGACACGTGCAGTGCTAAAAAGCGGTGCCCTATTTGGCGTCAAAACTGTCGCGTCAAAAACGTTGCTTGCTATTGATTTCGAACAAACGAACTCACAGGTGAGGCGGAATATAAAGCGCTGCTAAGTTGTCAGGGCAGCACAATTACACGATAGACTAACTGCGCAGCAATGAACTAATCAACTAATATGCAATAATGATAAAAAGTTGACGTATGTGAGCTGGTGCGCGCTGTAAGACCTATTTTGACGTATATAATGAATACTAATCACAAGACTATATATATATATATATATTCAAACAAACAAACAAACAAACAAACAAACAAACAAACAAACAAACAAACAAACAAACAAACAAACAAACAAACAAAGTGTTGTTCGCGAAATGTCGAAAAGTGCTCAATACCGTAAAGATAGAGCGAATATACTATAAGTGGGCTTACCTCAAATGTTGATGGTCGCTACTGTCAGTTTCACGCTGGGCGATCTTCAGGCGGCTGAAGATTTTCGATTCGGCGCTGTCTTAAATAGGTTGAGTTGCTTACGTCATGTCGGCACAAAAACAAGTTTAAGATAAAGATAACGTAGGTGTAGGCAAGAACAAAGGTAGGAATGTAGGTAGCGCACCATCGACCCGCACACCGCCATCAACCCACACGCCGCCATCAACCCACACACACACAGAAGGGTGCCATCAACCCACACACCCATTAGCAATGATGTAAGCAACTCAACCTATTTAAGACAGCGCCGAATCGAAAATCTTCAGCCGCCTGAAGATCGCCCAGCGTGAAACTGACAGTAGCGACCATCAACATTTGAGGTAAGCCCACTTATAGTATATATATATATATGCAAGTGATATGGTTAAGAATTATGACTGACAGACAATATCTCTGAAACATTTTTTATTAAATTTGGCATGCATACATACATGTAGTCCAATAGACTATGTGCACACGGAAACGTTTTTCTGCGTTTTGTATTGTTTACTGTTCTCAAGGGAATCGAGGACAATCAGCTCATTACTTGAACCAATACGAAAACTCTCGGAAACGTTACCGTCTGCAAATAGGCATAGTCTGGTTTACGGACTATCCACGAGAGAGAGTCTGTGGAAGCAGACTGGCAGTCCACTCCATAGTCTTTAAACATCAAACATGCAATTTATATACCGCCGGTATCATGCGTGCTCGCGGCTGAAAATATAAAGTACCTGAAAGATAATTGCTTTAAGATTGTGCATGCGCAAGATTTTGATGATTTAGGGAATGATATTAAAACCAGAGCAAAATTAAAAGGCGGTAAACTGTAAACTATATAAAGATTTTTACAAAAAATCTCGGCAGTTTACCACCTTTTCACTTTGCTCTGTTCAAAACACTGCCTACGCCCAGCAATCCACTTTTTTTACACTGTCAGTCACTGATCAAAACCAGCAACCTCCAATCTTTTTATGAAAGTGGATTCGCAAAAGGCCCTGGGGACGAGGTTGAGTGGAGTGCTGCATCGGTTGTAGTACTGTATCTCTTGCAGATGACGTCAAGGCCTTGTCCACATATACAATCAAATTGGCGTCAAGAAGTTGTGTCACCCCTGCCTGTAATTTTCTTTTTGACGAAGTTAATAAAATACACAAAATAAATTAAAAAGTGGTTGCGTGGTTTCATATATAGATGAAATGATAGGGAAACGCTCCATGCTCAAGCTTTAACCTTCTGTAGCTCACGAAGACACTCGGTGACCCCCACTTTTTTCAATTATTTATTCCCTCCACAAGCTCTACAGCATATATGAAAGAATAGAGCCGAAAAATCATTTCGAGAAATTAAAATATCGTATATACGTTTCTCGTTCTTTCGGCTTCAAAAAAACATGTAACAAGAAAGAATGTGGACATTCTTATATCGCAAAAATGTTTGTAAATTGTCATTTGTGTTGTTCTTCCATTATTTGTCGTCACTAAATAGTTCATATATATAAGTGCATCTAAAATATCAAATATTTTTCCACTCAGTATAATATAGCTACAAATTGGAAAAACATCATGATTTACTGGCAGCTGTATTTTATAAATGAGTTCGGTGACCCGAAACATATAATAAACTTTAATACTAGAGAGTTTCAGCAACTTTTCATTTCTGGAAGAATTACTGATGAATTACCTTATAAAGATAGATAGATATAGATAGATAATTTTATTTAAACACGCTTACCACTTACCACAGTACCACTGACCCACATATAACAGTTACATAGCCAACCACTCACATGTAACGGTTTATACGGTCATACATAGGTCAGCGGAGTGCACAACTAAGTAAGGAACAAATTTATAAGCTATAGTACAAGGTAAGTAGCGGGTGTGCTCCACTGACCTACACATAAAAGTTTCAAACAGACGATTCATCGTTATCGTTATATATAGGTCAGTGGAGTGCACACTAAGTAAAGAACAGTTAATTTATATGTTATACTGAGCATAGTAAAAAAAAAAAACCAACTAAGTAACGGGTGTGCACCACTAACCCACACATAACAGTTTTAAATATTCACAGTTATATATAGATCAGTGGAGTGCACATTAAGTAATGAGCAAGATAATTTATATACTATATATATAGTAAAAACTAAGTGTCAAGGCTATTTAGAAGTGTCAATATTTACATGCATGGTCATTATATTTACATAAAACGTATTCAAAGGTATGAGTAGCGATTTTATGTTTGAAGTATGACAGGGTCTTGCTCTCCCTAATTTCTGTGGGCAAAGAGTTCCATATAGATGCCCCATCATATATGAAACTCTTTTTCATGTTATTCGTACGCGGTTTTGGCAAACAAACTGCATTTGAAGTATTCCGAAGATTGTAATCTGATTTTTCTTTCTTATAAGTAAAATATTTTGTTAGACTCTTTGGTCCCATGTTATTTAAAACTTTGAACATGATTTTAGCTTTTGATTTTTTTCTTTGCATTCGAAGAGGTTGCCACCCTAGTGCATTTAATGCAATTTTGTGGTCTACGTCATTGCTCATATTTCCTATAATTCTATAGCTGCTCTGTTATGGAGCTTCTGTAAACGCGTTGATTGAGTCGCACCAAATATACATCCCATACTTCACAACAATAGTTGAAATATGGTTGAACAAGGGCATTGTATATGGCAAGAAGAGTGTCTTTGTCAACAAATTCTCTTACATGTCGGAGAGCACCTAACCCTGATGTGATTTTCTTACAGATATGCCCAGTATTACTTTTCCATAACAAATGCTGGTCAACAGTCACTCCTAGCGCTTTGCTTTCAAACACTTGTTTAATCGAGTTATTTTCTATACTGACATTTGGTTGTGAGGCATTGCTTATCATTTGTTTTGAACCAATTAACATAAATTTAGTTTTTGCTACGTTCAGACTAAGTTTGTTAGCTATTAACCATTTCCTTAGATTCTCTAAGTCAGAATTCATTGCAATCTCGACATCATTTATCGTCTCACCAGAGGCTGTTAAGTTTGTATCATCAGCAAATAATCATGGTTTAGTTTCATTTAGGCATTCAGCTAAATCGTTTATGTATAATAAAAAGAATAGTGGCCCCAAGATCGAGCCCTGGGGAACACCACATTTAATTTTCTGCCCTGATGAAACAATGCCATTAATTTGACATTTTTGGCTACGTTCTTCTAAATAAGATTTTAATAGGGAAAGTGCTTTCCCTTTGATTCCATATAGCTCTAATTTTTTTAGCAAAATTTGGTGATCAACTGTATCGAAAGCCTTTTTTAGGTCTATGAATACTACTAAATTAAACAATTTTTTGTCCATATTTATATAACAGCTGTTTGTACAGTCTAGTAATGCAGTTGAAGTAGAATGAAACTTACGAAAACCAAACTGATGTTCAGAAAGCAGCTCATTTTTTGTCAAGTAGTCATATAATTGATTATAGAGAATGCGTTCCATAATTTTACTTATAGCTGGCAAAACTGAAATTGGCCTGTAGTTCCCAGGCAAGTTCCGATGGCCATTTTTATAAAGCGGTGTCACTCTAGCTATTTTCCATTCATTTGGAAAAGAACATAGTGTAATAGCCTGATTAAAGATGAATGTTAATGAATCTGAGATGATTGGTGCTGCAATCTTGAGAATTTTATTTGAAATTTTATCAATGCCAGTAGCTTTAGCACTGCAAAGGCCATGAAGTAGTTGATAAAGTATGTCAGTTGTTATTGGCTTGAATACATTGAATTCCGATTCTGAACTCTTGATATAGTCCTGAAAGTTGTGATTTGAAGTATCAATTTTGCTAGCTAAATCAGGGCCTATATCAGTAAAGAAATTGTTAAAGCCGTCTGCAATGTCTTTAGTATTTGTCAGTTTATTTCCATTTATAGTAAGTTCATTTACTATTGTTGGTTTATTTTTTCGGCCTAGTAAGCTATTTATTGTTTTCCCAAGCCTCTTTAGGATTGAACTTTTGACCAGCAATTCGCTTGGAATAATACTCTTTTTTAGCATTTCTTAATTCTATATTTGCTTTATTTATGGCATTTTTATAATTTATCCAATCCATTTCAAGGCCTGTAATAATGGCTTTTCTTTTTAATTTATCCCTTGTGTTTATAAGCATTTTAACATTGCTTGTAACCCAGGGGAGTTTTTTTTATTTTACTTTTTTTTGTTGAAGTGGTGCATGCTTATCTAAAATTTCAAAGAATAATTGTTTCCAAATTTCCCACATAGTATCTGGATCATCGCCGAAAAAGTAAACATATTCCCAATGTTGATTTAGTAATCCATCAATGAATTTTTGATTATCAAAATTTTTCATGTTCCTAATCTCAACAATATTTTCTTGTTTCTTTTGAGTAACATATATTTTCCGAATTCCAAACACCAAACTATGATCGCTGATTCCTGTATGGATAACACCAGAATCAGAGATTTTCTCTGGTTTATTTGTAATTATATGGTCAATGAGAGTAGATGTTGTCATGGTTACCCGAGTAGGTTCATCAATCAATTGAGATAACTGGTATACCTCAAGTAATGATTTTAATTTTTTGGTTGGTGCATCAGAAACTGCTTTTAGCATATCACAATTTAAATCACCAAGAATATATATCTCCTTGTCTTCGTCATCCATAGCTTTGATTAAATTTTCAAATTTATCAAAAAATTCAGATGGTGTGTTTGGCGGTCTGTAGACCGTGGTAACAAGAAATGGTCGACTATGTGGTTTAGTGATTTCCAGGCAAATAGCCTCAATTTCAGGTGGAACTAGATCTGATCTAATTTTATAATTAAATACATTTTTATTGTCCAAAACGACGAAAATAGATAAAATAAACGACGATGGACATTCTGAAAGTAAATTTTAGTATCTGGACGGGAAAAAAACGGCGAAAAATAATGCTAGTTTAGTGTTTTGACGAAGTTCAATGAAGCGAGACTGCAGGAAATTAAATACATAATTAATTTTGTAATAAAAGTGACATAATGAACCACTTAATAACCTTAACCGTTTGGTCGCGGGCGTTACGGAGAAATCTCGCCACGTCAGCAACTAATCACAGCGTGTGATTTTACCGGAAGACAGATCAAATATGTTTAAATAAAAAAAAAGTCACGGTTAGTGGTAAGTTCAAAACCAATTAGTCCAGTTATGCATCCATTTAAAAACAAAAACACAACGATGCTTTTGGCGCCTTATGCTTGAAGGAGCCAACTTGAGCAATTTTAAAGCTTCAGATGATGAGGAGAAAGAAGGAGCATCCAGGATCAGTTTTGTCGCCTTGTTCTGTGGGATGATTTGGAAGGACATATTTCATGCTTGGTATATAGCGCAAGCACAATGATACTGTCCCTCCAAACGATCCCAAGAGAACCAGCTTTCAACGCTCTTTTCCGTAATAGCAATAAACATATGCATATGGTGAAGCCAGAAAACGCACACACATGCAATATAAATTTTCCAAGAACATGTGGAGATATATCAACATCATGGTATAACATTATAAACTTTACCACCTGCAGCTTCGTCTTGACATAATAGGAAGACAAAACTTCATTAAGTGAAATCTTTTTACCAGCTGTTAGCTGTATAACTTCTCGAAACTATCTCCTCCGCAGAGGCTATAGTGCATACTTCACATTGGTGAACATAGTTACGATTACTGAGACAGTTGTCAGCCACATCTGATCACTGTTAAACTACAAAGTCTATTTCGAAATCTACCAACGATGTGCAAGAGCACCTTGATCAAAAGGCAAAGCTTTTCAACTTTTTGTCCAACTCCAAAAGCAAAAGGAGCAAAGAACTTGCAACATGCCTCACGGCCTCACTCCATCACACGGCTAACAACTCACCGGAAGTATGAATAGTGGCGGACGTAAGTGCAAAATGCAAAATTGTGACACCCAAAAAGGAAAAAAACCCAACCCCGAGCCGAAACCGTATTAGACTCGGCCTACCACTGATAGTGAAATAAAAGTAGCGTGCTGCGTAGGCAGTGTTGAAACAACAATTTTGTGATTTATAAACAGCGTTTATACATACGTGCATATTAAGGCTATTTAGGGCTGAAAACTTTCTCGGTAGCTATAGCCTATAGGTTTCCCATATAGCTTCTTGCTCCAGTTGACTGCCAACTATTAGCCAAGTGCATGCACGGTCTGCATGTACGGGAAAGTATTAGTCCGCTGGCGTTTAGTGTACAAGTCAAACGACAAAAAAGCGAAGGTCTGAGCGAAAAACGAAGGCAAATACTTTTTTAAGAGCTTTATTGGATGGGTGACTATTACAGTGGGACTACTATAAGTGGGGCCACGTTGAAAATGAAAACCAGTTAACTTACAGTACACAGACCAAAAAATCCCAATTCCTGTTATTTTAGCCAGAGAGTCAACCTGCCAAACCTTGGATAAAAGTCATTTTAAAGAGATGAACAACAGGCATCAGTGAGAAACTCACCACTGCTTTTTGTCGTCTAAGTGCCCCCACTTACAGTAGTCACACTGTAACATAAGTTATTTGGTTGTGCTATAAATAAGTTAGACATAAGTTTCGCAATAATGACACAATAAGTTTCGCAAACTGTTAACAATAAAATAAATAAAATAAAAGGAAAATAATGTACCAAATTGGGAGAAAGCACAAACGGGACACGGAGACCCACACAAGGTGTCCTCTTAAAGAGAATAACAAAAAAATGTTTGACGAAAAGCTGCAAGCCAAACATTGCTACTGATCTCTACTGATAACGTTATTTAACAAATAGATTACATTTTATCTGCGTGTGTACTGTGATAGATCACAGATGACGTCACAGCGTGTAAAGAACAAAAAAGTGCGACACGAGACGAAGTCACGAGTGACGTGACTTGTTCTTTACACGCTGTGACGTCTTCTGTGATCTATTACTGTACACACGCCCGGAAAAATGTAATCTGTTTGTTTTATACAATAAAAACGGCATGATCTTTAAAGTGGTTTGTTATATGCATGACAAAATTACTACATTCTGATTGGTTGAGAGGACTACAATTATTTTGTTAATTGTACTGCACTAGCTATGTACTGCAGTACAATTAATAAAAATAGAGAAGGCCCTGGGAACGATGTTGACAATAAAATTCAAAATGGCGGTCAATTCTGCAATGGAAAGTTTTCACATTTCCAACGACTTGTGGTACACTATGAACTAAAAATTCCATGTAAATATTTTGAAATGAGTACAGAGAACACCCAGAGTGAAAATGTTTCTTGTCAAGTAATGAAACAACAATGTTTTTAAAGACGTGAGTGAGTACGAAGCGTACGTGTTGTAATTTTGTCATGCATATAATAAATGAGTAATCATATGATTTTGTTCGTACAATTATAGCCTCCTTCGCAGGTGTTCTTTGCGGGCCTCGAGAATATCGAGGCCCGCAAAGAACGCCTGCGAAGGAGGCTAGTACAATTCAGGATTTACACCACTCGTGATATTTGAAAATTATGCCAAATATCACTTGCAGTGTAAATCCTTAATTGTACTTGCTATCATATGATTGCCTATACATATTGAAGAATTTCTGGGGCATGAAAAAAGAAACTGAACAAGTCTACTGACGTGATGTGATGTGATTTGACGCCATCTGTGCATGTGTCCTTTAATAGAGCACGGTCAACAACCAATGAAAATGCGCATAGAAGTCACGTTATTGTATAAATAGTAGTTATAATTATAGAGATTGGTATAGTTGCACACTGCTGTGCATCGCACCAACATTCAACCAGATGCATGTCAAGAATAAGAACGATCACCGAATTGATATTTACCTTATTAAATTCCTTTAATCCCTATTTTTCCTACAGACCGAGCAAACGAGTTTAATAAGAAATTTATTATATGGCCTTCTTGTACGTTTTCATTTTTGTTTGAACCACTGTGTTTTCGTCTCTCGTGTTTATTGTATACTTGTCTCACAACAGTTACTCATTTCGCTTCCTGTGTACACTAGTTTGAGGCATTTTTTTGTAATATTTTTGAGTTTTAAAACAACTTTTAAAATAAAAACAGTACTAAAGTTTTTTGGGCGTATTATTCTTCAGAATATATAATTGAAGATAGTTTTTCTTTATCCAATTGAGGTCAGCTCAGAGGGATATTGGCAGGTGCTTCCGAAACCGCAATACCGTGAAAAATATCAAAAATCGCAATGGTTACCGAAGCTCGTTGCAGGGATAAAGATGAGTGTTATACTGGAGTTGCAAAATTACCAAAATACTGTATGAAAAACACCGCAATACCAAAACTCCCAATGTCCCCCTCCTGCACGGGCGGCGTGGCCCACCAGGATCTGTACCTTGTGCCCCAACACCTTGGGGCCCTAATAATTTGACAATGTAGATGCTTAGCAGGTTGGCCCCGAATACTTTTTAAGCACTACAGCATAAAACTTGAAGTGCAATTTAGATTATGGAATATTGTAGTTCTATAGCGTTTCGAGCTAAGGTCCTTAATCAGAGAGACGTACAGTTCAATTCGTTTTATAAAACCTTTCCAATTCAACGTTGCCTATGCATCACATTTCTTTTACTGTATTCTGTAAATTATAAAGTCTATATATTAAAAATAACAAGACTGCATGTAACTACACGTTACATTATAAATATTGCGTCGTTGTTTTTCCGTTTTTAAACTTTTAAAATTCGCAAAAAGGAGTTGTTAGAAGGCAGGAAATTCCATTTCAGACATCCAAATTTCAAAAATTTATCGTGGGACCATGCCCTCCCTAAATATGCGGACCCAAACAAATTTGAAAATGGACAGTTCTAAATTCTTGAAAGTCAAGTGGGCCCTAGAATGTCATTTCCTGGCCCCTATTTCAGAGCCATGCCGCTACTGCGGCCTCTTCAGAACTTTTCTCGGTAAGATTTACCGGCGTAAATAAGCGCTCAAATTGTTTGCATCTTGTTTTCCTTCCCGTTGTGTACCCCGAAGGGCTTTCATTTTACTGAACCTCTCAAACTCCTTATTTTGAGGGTGGCTACCGGATACTTTTCCTCTCCTAAGATTAAGTCCCTTTGTACCAGTGTAAACACCTTTGGAATTCGCGCCAGAAAAAAACCCCAACAATGTCTGGGACAGCGGTCCGGATAGGCATTTCAACGGACTATACGCGCGTTGACCAATCATAATTTAGAGTATTACTGTCGTGTATTAAAACAGTTAGGGCCACATGGCCGATCTACAAGTAAAGTACTGCGCATGACAGCTATCACGTCTATAAATAACAGTTACAAAGTCATAAACTTATAATATGAAATATTATAACATGATCGAGTTTGTATTGTCGGTCTATATGTTCAAAAAATAGATCAGTTAACGTAAAAACAGAAGTATGATATAATAACATATCAGTTACCGCCGATCTTGAATACTTTGACCATAACCTTTAATTGACAAGCAACACCTGCTGATATAGTCTCGCCTGTCTCGGCTTAAAGTATGGGGAATACTACAAACAGCTCTTTATACTTCTCGCATTATGTCGTGAATGTTTTATTGGCGTTTCCAGGTCGTACCCCTTCACCCTTCCCCGTCGGAGGACTTTTCCTGTGACGTGGTAAAATCGTCCGTCGGGCGTTAGAGTAAAATACATAAGACTTGACTGAATGTCGGATGCCGCCCCGAAATAGTTAGTGTAAGTGTATAATGGCACTTATGTTAATGTGTATATTAAGGTATTATTGTAAGATCCATAGGATAATTATCCAGAAGTGCAGATAAACATGCAGCTGCTAATGCAGGATTTAATGAAGTGCCGATAACTATACCGATAACTATATACACATGTTACTATATATATATTACACATAACTATATATTAGACAACGAACCTGTCGTAGACTATCATGCACTCTACGGGGCGCACGGTTTTAGTATATTAAAATTAACCAACTAGTCGGAAAAACTATAGATCGTTCTCATCTGACGTCACCGCGGCCATATTGGTGTACCAAAACAATGAAATGGCGGCCATATTGGCGTACCATCTTTATCCTATGGGAATTTAGCTCTATTCTTATTCAAATGTTTCGTATTGTTTTACCGCCCAAATGGGGCCACCGATCACGTGAGTGAAAACGATCTATTATTTCAAAGAAAGAAACAGCATGAAGCCTCGTGAGATTGTATTCGTCCGTCCGTTCGTTCGTTCGTTCGTTCGTTCGTTCGTTCGTTCGTTCGTTCGTTCGTTCGTTCGTTCGTTCGTTCGTTCGTTCGTTCATTCGTTCGTTCGTCCGTTCGTTCGTTCGTTCATTAAATACAATGTTAAAACAAAGGGTTACACCCGAGTTCAATCATTCGAAAAGCCTGACTTCTTTTCTGGAGGAAAATTGCTTGCATATTTTTTATGGGTCGGTTGGGGTAAAATATGAAACTGATATGTAGCTATATACTATGCACAAAAACGGAATATCTAAATAAAGACTGCCTTGTGATAAATTTTAAAATAAAATTATCAATTAATAAACGATTAAAAACCCGATATGGAACTAATGGGGGAAGATTTATGGTAGACCTGCCCTGTATAACGAATGTTTAATTCACAGATTCTCAAGTAGTGATGTTGTGTGAAATATTAAATTGTATAATCGGCGAGATATTTTTTATAGCAGCTTTGTCAAATCCACCAACTCTGGCAAATTGGTCTCGGTATTGGAACCGACGTCAACACCTCTCCAGTTTAGTGATATAAAGCTGTCGGTCTTTTTTTGATTAATTTTCGGCTTCTGCAACATCTGAATCGAATTAGTAATACCACCAGGGCATAAAAGCGTGCCAAACCGTTTGAAATGAACCAATGTACATTTTTCTTAATATTCTTTTTATGTAAAGTTTGCCGTAAACCTATCGATTCACTTTGGGAAAAGGCAGCACTTTTTCTCGATAAATATAATGAGAAACCTATACAAAACAGTTTGCACAGCCAAGCAAGCGGCAACAATAAATCCTTGAAGATACGAGGCTTCAACCGAACATCTTGTTTTTGACACTTTGTTAATTGTTACAGCACGCAATGACCCATTTTGTGGCATTGAGACTAGAGAACATGGGATGGTTTAGATCGTGGATAGATGCCAATAAAGACTAGCCTATAGTGTATATTATAAGGCTAGCTATAACTGTATAAATATATATTAGGCATATTCTGTGAGGGCATTGACATTCTAACCTTATAGAAACAGAACGAAATTGAGAAAACTATAAATTAAGGTGCTAAGATAAGCAAAAAACTCAGGTATAGTACAATTAAGAGGGGGCGGGATTTTAAATTTAAAAAACGAAATGAGATACTCAATTACAGACTGAAATATAAAAAGATATATAGAAATATATACACATTCATTTATAATTACATAATACTTAGCAATATATACACATTCATACTATAATTACATAATAATGTATATATAAATGTACAATACATAAAGTGGATCGATTTATTTACTGTTTTAATATTAATAATTTCCAACGTTCTGAAATTATTTTAAATATTTTTTAAAACGGTATTCAGTTCATCAAAACTAAATTTCGTATTTAATAAGAATTTGAAAATCAGAAATTCGAAAATATTTACTTTAATTTACCGTACGCCTCTCGTATTTCAGGCTTCCACGTGCATGCCTCCACCTCTCGCCTGAAATATCGAAGCATCTATGATAGTCGTAATGATCGCATCAGTCGTGACCTATTATCATATTTCCGATGAATGTACAAGAAATCTATTTTTGAGTATTAAATCAGATGGAAAGATGTCTGATTCTTTTTACCTCTGGCAAGACAATTTGTTGTTAGTTTGAGTGCTTAATAGCTTATGTTGCTCTTACTTTTAGATTAATTGTTTATTAAAGTAAATGAGCAGAAAGAAAACAGATGTTTTGTAAACTACACACTACTAAAGTTTATTTAAGCTGTTGTGGTTTTTTTATTAGGTTTATTTAAAGCATATCATAACTCCATTATATAGTAAAATGACAGGTGATTTGTTGCTTTTTGAAAAATAAACATGCACTGCTACGTATCACTCCCCAAACGGTGCAATGCTATATTCAGTTTATTTCCAATTAGCCTACCATCTGCCTTAATTAGTGAATAAACCTCCCTCTTCCTTCCCGCTGATACGATGATGTGAAACTTATACAATGGAATGTAAGTTCATCAACTGAAGAGGCTGGAGAGTAGTTTTTGGTCGAGAATAGTTTTATCGCCCAGCTGTAGTATTTCAACGAAAAGCTATAATACAGAGTATCTCTACGATATTCTTGCGAGCACAAATGAGTTCTAGCAAACGTTTACACCGTCACTCTTTCTATGGTACTGCTGTTGCTGATGAAACGAGAAAAGAGAAGCGATATAACCAAGTGCGTCAACGTCGGCTTTCGGCTTTTCAAGAATTTGAAATTGAATCAACTGGACCTCAAGACCGAGATGATGGTAGTACACAAGGCTTTGCTCGCTGGACCTTATCAAGTTCTCAAAGAAAGCGGAGTAGTTCCTTGCCCGACCCAACCCTGCTACACAATATGGCTGTTAAACTGGAAAACGAAACTGTTGCAATTACTCTTTCTCGACCAAGGAGTGTGTCACTTGATCCAACAGCTAAACTGTACACAGCAGCCGCGGAAAACGATACAACTGAACTTGAAAGAGTTTTAGATTCCGGTAAGGCTGATCCAAATCGTTTATACCTATCCGGTATTGCTCCGCTGCATATCGCAGCTGCTGAAGGCCATTTGGAAACAATTAAAACTCTTATACATTATGGTGCCAATATAAATATATTGGACGCTGAAGGTTGCTCACCACTTGAGTTTGCGCTACGTGGAGCGCATTTTGACTGTGCGTCATTTTTTATCAAAATAGGAGCTGAAACAAAGAAAATTGTACATGGACTTCATTGAATTTACATTTGTACGTCTCCAAAGAATACAAAAATTCAAAATAAATTTAATTTAAACCCATGCGTTTGCGAAGCAAATTACATCAGATAACCCAAACTTGTTTAATAGTGTTTATAGAACTGTTGCAAAACATTTAGTTGTAACCACATGTAACAATGTGGTCAATATGTTAAATACATTTGCTACTGAGAGTATTAAAAATTATATATTATTAGAACTTTATAATTTTTCTGACGATTTTGTTTACGCAACATCTTTTATATATATACATATAACTTACATGCTTTCACTGAGAGGGAAAAATATTTTGAAATTTTCAAAGGTGAATACTACCACGTATAGACTCAGGTCCTGGCAGTACGAGGCAGCCAAGCTTTGGAACGCTCTTCCGGGTACTATTAGATCAGCTAAGAGCTGTTATATAAAGTGTAATGCTTTTAAAAATTGCATCAATGGACAATGCTGTTGATAAGAGCATTTAACTTCTTTCATTTATATTATTGTTATTTATTTTTCTGTTCTCTATTTTATTGATATAGTCTAATTTTTAATGTATAATTTATATTAGAATTATTTGATTTTGCATGTTTTGTTATTGTGCCAATACATGCAAATTAGCTGAGTGTATCCGAGGGGAAAACTGGTCACTTTCTAAAAAGTGGACGAGATTTTTGGATTTATAAAAATCCTTGAATTTTCTCATTGGATTCTTGGCTTTGGGAAAATTATGGGGGGATTTTTTTGAAAGTAATCATTAACTTTCCAAAGATTTTAAGGATTTTTAGAGGATTTTAGGAATTGTCCAAGGATATTACTGATTTTTCATGATTTATAGGGATTTCTAAGGATTGGGATTTAAACGATTTTTAAGGATTTTTTGGCAAAGTGTACGAGATTTTTAAAGTGATTTGCCCCTCGAGTGTGGCTAAGTGTGTATACGTTAACCCTTTCCCTACCGTGGTGGCCTTTTAGTATTTTCCTGTGGCTAACGCCAGACGATTTTACTCGTCAAGGGAAGACCCCCGGTAGGGTAAGGATTAAGTAACTCACACTCGTATGATAAAAGATTTATCACACTCGTGACCATTGATCAACTATCTTATCTCATGATTCTGCTGCAATGAATTCATTTTTCTTTATTAAATTCACCGAGAAAGAAACTTCAAGAGTTAGAAATCAAAATATCAGTATGCGGTGTGATAAATGGTTATCACAGTGTGATAAGTGGTTATCACTCTCTTTCCATTCAAAAGAGTCCGTGCGATACCATATATTACACTGTGTGCATGCTACTGAATCAGTTGAATAAATTATTTAACGTATCTGTTAAAACAATGAAATCTTAATGTTGATGTGTCATGAGATAAAATTACTAATTGCAACGTTTATCGTAAATTTCTTTATCGGTAAATATTAATGAAATCATGGTTAATGATCCCTCGTGCAGAGCCCAGCACAGCCCAGCCCAGCACAACACAACACAACACAACACAACACAACACAACACAACACAACACAACACAACACAACACAACACAACACAACACAACACAACACAACACAACACGGCACAACACGGCACAACACGGCACTGCGCTGCGCGAGGATCACTGCACGAGGATCGCTGGGGTGGGCTGGGCAGTGCAGTGCAGTGTAGTCGAGTGGAGTGAAGTGGAGTGGAGATGTTATCTGTGTAGTTCACAAACTTAACAAACAAATTCTATCTGTCTATCTGTTGCTCATTCAGCTCCTGAGGCAAGCAACTTGCTTCAGTTAATAAAATAAGTACTAAATAAACTATTGAACTGTTCTATGATGCTGATGCCTTTCGTCTTGAAATGTGTATGTGTAATATGCTATATATTTTGAACTTTGCATTATTACTGAGAAGAGAAAATGACATTGACGAAAACCCTAGACCTATTGTTTATGATATAATTGACCGAAGTCAAATTAAACAATTAGCTATGTTATTGACTACGATAATACGCAGATAAAAGATATAACCAGTATGTAACATATCACAGTTTTATTTCAGCATACCCTTGTGGAAGTTTGAGCACTCTGGGCCCATGCGCACTTCACGCTATCTGAATGTACTTCACCGATGCTGTCCCACATGCGGTTGTCACCGACGATCGCATGTGTATAAGTAATTGGTGAAATTCATTCAGATTGTTCCAAGCTACACTGATGAGCTGTTGTACAGCGAAACACCGTGTCTGTAGATTGAACTATGTACGCTCCTTCACTTCGGTGTTGTTGAGCACTCTGTGAAGTTGCCGTGGGTACCTATTAGCGATAATGCAACGCTCACTACCCTTGTGGAAGTTTGAGCACTCTGGGCCCATGCGCACTTCACGCTATCTGAATGTACTTCACCGATGCTGTCCCACATGCGGTTGTCACCGACGATCGCATGTGTATAAGTAATTGGTGAAATTCATTCAGATTGTTCCAAGCTACACTGATGAGCTGTTGTACAGCGAAACACCGTGTCTGTAGATTGAACTATATATATATATATATATATATAGTAGCAAATTCTTACATGCTAAACTAGTCAAATCTCAACACAAACGTTCAAATTAAATTGGCCACTTCCTGTTTTGGTTAATTGCGGTTGCTCTTATGTTATTAATTACACTGCCAGTGTCTTTGATGTTTATATCAACCTAGGCCCATTCACATGATCTAATTAATCAGACTCATGTTTTCCTCCTGGTGCATGTGACGTGGATTTACTTACTGTAGTAGTCGGTTATGTGTTGTTGCAATTACTATAGTTGTTATTACATCATAATGACGTCACATCCATCATCTTGGTTGATTTCTGTTGACTAACATGTCTTCTCACTCCTTAGAATTCATGACTGAATTGTCAAAGTGTCTAGAATTCAGGATTATCCTGAAGCCTAGGGGACTTCTCTGTCCTACATGCGGGATGTTAAACTAAAAGGCATATAAAAAAAAATCAGTAGGGGCGTTGTGGTCGGGGTCTGAGAGGAAGGTTTAGAGGTGGGGGTCGGGGTTAGGGTGGGGGGAAGGGATTTATTAGTTTTAATATGCAGGATTATCCTGAATTCTAGACCATTCAATTCACAATTCAGGATAATCCTGAATTCTAGATGAGAGGATATGCTGTGTTCATACACCGCTCACCGTCTTGTTTGTTTTAGCAAGGGTACTGGAAATTAGCGGAAATCAACCACCAGCCCTAAACGTAGACGCGTGTACGCATTGCGTACCTATTTTTACGGTATGTATGAAAATATCAGATCCACTTTGATCTTTTTTGTACGAACCAACCTCGTGCCCAGGCGCTTTTTGTTTACTACGCCGCCGCGTGTGGTGCGCGCGTGCAAACACGCGAGGAGAAACAAGGAAGAGGAGATTGCACGCCGCACTGCACGCCGCACGTTCCACGCGCGCACCACACGCGGCGGCGTAGTAGACACTGAAGCGCCTCGGTACGAGGCTGTGTACGAACCTCGCCTACGCTTGTGGCATGAATTACTTCCGGTAAAATCACGCGCTGTGATTGGTTGCTGATCACGTGGCGAGATTTCTCCGTAATACCCGCGGGCATTATGAAAATTGTTAATGCCCTACGATTGAAATCAAAACAAAAAATCCAAATAAGAAACTTTTATTGCAAAAAAACGATGAAAATAAATCAAATAAACTACGATGAACATTATAAAAGTAAATGCTAGTATCCAGACGAGAAAGAAACAGCAGAATATAACGCTAGTCCGGCCGGTGTTTTGACGAAGTTAAAGGAAGCAAAGACCAAGAAATACAAGATTGATTTTGAAATAAAAAGTGCCATACTTAATTTAATAACCTCGACCGTTCGGTTTTTACGGTAAATTATTAAACCTCTGTCTTGAACATATTAACCTCGCTATATCGCTCAGTCAATACCTCGGTTTCAGATAAATACTCACTCTCATGATCAGTTATTTGTTAGTTATTAATATTATTATAGTTGATTCCTGACGGCTTTCTGGATCTGAGGAACTATTGCAAATTGTTATATAGCTAGAGTTTCACTGGATACAACGATGACTGTCATTGGTTGGTTTGTGGTCACAAGACCTTAGCTAAATTTCAATGTACACCGAGCGGGCAATAATA
The DNA here is from genome assembly GCA_035771165.1 of Paragorgia papillata. NCBI lineage: Eukaryota > Metazoa > Cnidaria > Anthozoa > Scleralcyonacea > Coralliidae > Paragorgia > Paragorgia papillata. Next base: position 9,316,503 of record JAWNZC010000322.1, on the reverse strand, counting down.
GGCGAGTTTCAGGGTGTTGCGCGCGCATCATTTTTCAAAAAACTGGCAAGCTCCACTCAAAGTAAACATATTGTTTAAAATAAACAAAGTATAGATACAGTTTCTGGATGTTTAACACTGTTATTCTGCTGTTGTTGGCTCGCTAGCAAGTCTGTTTGCCATTGTTTACTTTGTGGGGAGCCCGCGCCAAGAGCCCGCCAATTCCTTTGCAAAATGATGCGCACGCAATAGAAAGTCGCCTATTGAGAACACGGACCTGCATATAACTGGACTGCGGGTGCTGCCCAAAAATGTGTGACCATTTTCAGATTCAAAATGGTGGCATTTATAGGTCCTTCTACTAATGGTAGCGACCACTGACATGTATTTATCGCAACTTCGTTAATATTGTTTTCGATATTTATGTATAAAATACAAGGCGATTTTTGTCATTATTTTACATGCATGGTTGGTCATTGTCAATTGTGGAACCAAGACTGAAAAGGCGTACTGAATTATTTGTCTGACCAAATAGGAATATCAGTAGAACATGATTTCGAGTTTGTATAAACAAAGTATCAGTTAATTCAAATAGTGAAATAAAAGTAGCGTGCTGCGTAGGCAGTGTAGAAACAACAATCGAAATATAGTAAGGTAAGATATATTGCCGAAACAGAGAACGTAGGAATCTAACGTTTCGAGCGAAGGCCCTTCGTCAGAGAGAAAATCTAACGTTTCGGGCGAAGGCCCTTCGTCAGAGAGAAAACGTTTCTCTCTGACAAAGGGCCTTCGCTCGAAACGTTACATTCCTATACGTTCTCTGTTTCGGCAGTATATCTTACCTTCTATATTTCGATTATCAGTTAATTCAGTCACGTTTGTTGCTGAGCGGCCGGCCCGGAACATTTTCATGATAAGAAACTTATTGTAGCTCTGAACTACAGTGTGTATCAAAAAAATTCGAACCATTAGAAAATGAATTAGCATTCTTTTCAAACAACCTATTGTAGTAGTTTGAAAGCCCTAAAAGCGCTGCGTTATAAATTAATCAGCACATAAGTAACGAAGCGAAAAATCTTTAAAATACTTTCACCATGCATACACTTCAAGTTATCCTAATTTCCCAGGTGTATAAGACCGTGTGTTTTACGCATCTGTGGGTTCAGCGAAGTGCTTAGGGCTTTCAAACTACTACAATAGGTTGTTTTCTAAGGGTTCAGTTTTTTTTTATACACACTGTACAACATAATTACTAGACAATTATTGCTGTAGGCCTCTGAATTAAGCTACGTCCACATGTATACGTTTTCGCAGCGTTTTCATATTGTTCTCCGTCCTCAAGGGAATAGAAAACAATGGTCTACTTATACCTGAAACAATATGAAAACGCTACGAAAACGTATACGTGTGGACGTAGCCTAATAAGACGTCCCAGGTGTACGGCACGAATAATCAGCAATAACCAGCTCTATTATATTATTAAGCCTGGTTTCATATAGCCGTAAGAGCCGGCGGCATGGCTGTGGCAAGGGGCGATGGTCCAATCATATAGACAGGGTTGAATTAGCCAGCAATGAAAAGCTGTATGCGATTGGACCATTGCCCTTTGCCGCAGCCGTCCCGGGGAGGCATCTGGTACTAGGACCAGATGCCCCCCTCAGGACCAGATGCTCCCCTTGTGAAATCCTTTAAAATACTTCTCAAAGCAAGTTCGAAATGTATTGAAACTTGTTTCGAAACTAACGATAAAACTTTTAGATGGTTAAAAGCTCGCAAGCGTTCGATAGACGTTGAAATGTCTCCCAAAGCGCCATTGAAATGTTAATCGCGGTCGGCAATGATTAATTTTTCTATTTTTGAAACAGTGCTTCGGAGAAAAACCCGTGCCGAAAATAAAATAGTGCCTTTTTCAGAGTATGCCAGACCCGAAAACCGAGGTCTATTTCAGCGTTTCGAAACATCAGCTCAACAATGTTACAATCAATAAAAAACGAAACTTGAATATCTATTTAATAAATTGGAAATTCGGCAAATTCTAATGCGCTTCCGCGTGCTGGCTTTCGGACTTTCTCTTTCATTATTTTGACACCATAACTATCAAATAACGTGGAATAGTCTGATAGCCATATACACTCAGTAAGAGAAAATATCAGACGTCTGCATGCGAAATTGGACTTCGCAAACTGTCGGCAAACTGTCGGCAAAATAATGAGAAAGCAGCACGCGGAAGCGCATTAGAATTTGCCGAATTTCCAATTTATTAAATAGATATTCAAGTTTCGTTTTTTATTGATTGTAACATTGTTGAGCTGATGTTTCGAAACGTTGAAATAGACCTCGGTTTTCAGGTCTGGCATACTCTGAAAAAGGCACTATTTCGGCACGGGCTTTTCTCCGAAGCACTGTTTCAAAAATAGAAAAACAACCATTAATCATTGCCGACGGCGATTAACATTTCAATGGCGCTTTATCGTTAGTTTCGAAACAAGTTTCAATACATTTCGAACTTGGTTTGAGAAGTATTTTAACGGATTTCACAAGGGGGGCATCCGTGGTCCTGAGGGGGGGCATATTCTGAAGGGGGGGGGGCATCTGGTCCTGTTACACCGGTACAATTTGAAAACGGAACAAAATCAAAAGGCCGTTTAGGCCTTGCGTTTACACGATACCGGCACAAAAATGACATGAAAACGGCACAAATGAAGACGGGTTCCTTGACGGCATGAAATGAAAACGGAACACTAACCGGTATCGTGTAAAGTTCCGTAACAGTTTGATGACGGTAATCACGATATATAAGACCACAGTATTCGGGTCAGCAGCATTCACAAAGTCTTCTCAGTTCTCATTGGAAGAGAATAGTCACATGCTAATCCGTCATTATATTATACCGGCACCGTGTAAACGCAAGACTTTTTGGCCTGTATTTACACACCGGCATGATTTTGTTCCGTTTTCAAATTGTACCGGCATCGTGTAAACGGGGTATAGATGCACGTTGTTGATTGATTGCAAAAGACCTGGTTTGATGTTGGGCAAGTCCTTGGCATGGCGGTCGTATAACTGTTTTTACTTTTCGAAATATAGTAAGGTTAGATATACTGCCGAAACAGAGAACGTAGAAGTCTAACGTTTCGAGCGAAGGCCCTTCGTCAGAGAGAAACGCTCATGTTTTTACTTTTGCTTGTTTTTCTATCAGCTGGGTTGAAAGAAGGCAAAGTGGTAGGAGATTGACAGTTGAAAAAAATCAAAAGATGCATTGCCGGAGACATTGCACACCATCATGCCTTGGTGTTGTGTTTAGGAGCTAACAAAGTGAGAAAAAGTAATGCATGGCCCTAAAGCGACGCCGTGAACAGTCTGAAGCCACTTTCATCTACGATACCGTCATGCAGAAATCGCGTGTTGGATTATAGCTAGTCTCATTTTGCTGCTTGTGCGGTGCGTGTAAGCGGAGGGTTCTTCATATAGTGCATATTTTTTCTGTATGGCAAACTTTTCAAAATGGCAGTGGAAAGCTAAACAATCACCATTTCTCGTTTTCCTAATCTTCAGTTATGCATACACTATGCACTAAAGGTTTTTGTCTGTTTGTCTGAGGTAACAGTAAGTCGATCTTCGACTTCTTTTGTAAATTAATGCACAAAAAAGACCTGAAATGACAAATACTAGCTTATTTTGCCTGAGCAGGCAATAAGTTCTCAATGACTGACTGTATATAACTGGACTGCGTGCTCCTATTACTTTTGAGTTGGGAAAAGTGTGAACATTTTCAGTTTCAAATTAAAAATGGCGGCATTTATAGGTCCTTCTGCTAATGGTCGCTGACCGATAACTAAGGACCGAACTACAGGTATTTAAAATTGCATATTTTAGACAAGAAACTCGTCGTTATGCACCTATCATATATTTAATATTCCTGTGCATGATCACCTTTAATTGAATAAGCAATTGAAAAATATTCATTTCCCAAGGCTGAACAGTTTTGACCAGATAGATAGTTGAAAGCAAAGACTGATATATTTCGATTTTGCTCACCTTTAATTTGTTAATCTGCTCTTGAAGGACAAACGAAGGCTAGGAGACTGGCTACAAATTGACCACAAGGAGGAGATCCGTTCTCATGCAAACACTCGACCCCAGGCACCGTTGACCGCATACGTGTCTGAGGAGATAAGGAGTAAAACCAACTGGGGAAAGTTGTTGAAAAGTACCCTGCAGAGCCATGCTCATATCGAGTCCACAACGACAAAGGAAACGTAGTAAGACGTGACTGATGCCGCCGCCTACTATATAAAAAAAACATATATGCATGCAGGTTCCACATTAGAACGTGTACGAACGACTATAAGTCTATCTTACATGTTGAGTAGGTGTAGGCCTCCACGCCTCTCCAACACAAATCCACGTTGAGTCCTTGACCACACCTCTATATCCGCTCTCGACCCCATCAACACGATTAAAGGTTATCGTAACAAGACATGGGCGAGTCTTCCAAAATCAACAATATACCGTTGAACCGCGAGTCATTCACTACTTTTCGTTAATGCTTATTAGTGAACATGCCATTAAGATTGTATATTTTTTCCTTATCTTTTAAAAGAGATGTTACATTGTTGTTAAATGTTTTTTCAACGTATGTACTTATTAGTTTGGTCGTCATCACGTGACATGTTGGCATCTAAATAAACATGTCGGCTTTCTGACACCGTAGTTTTTGTTGGATCTTGTACAGGGCCGTAGCCACCAATTTACAAGAGTGGCGTTTGCGAGTGCTGAAAGCTCGAGAAACTAGGGGTCCGGGAGCATGCTCCACCAGGAAATTTTTAGCTACTTCCTGCTTTGAGAGCAGTCTCAACAAAAATTATAGACAGTGACAAATTCTAAATTTATACTAACCTAAATACCTTAATACAATAAACCATAAACTAACTTGAAAAGAAAAAAAAAGAAAGTAGTCCAGTTGAGACAGATCAACCCTACTGGTGGCTACGGCCCAGCCTAGTCCCAGGCTCTCTATCTGCGCTGTTTTAATATTTGCACGCTAGCATGGGCGCCCTATGCTCTCGCAGCACCTTGAGCGGTGACGTCAAACCTAGGTACCAGTCTCATCAAATACGCGCGTGCTTTAGAACGACGGGACTAGGCTGGCTACGGCAACACCGCCGCCAAACGTTTTGCGCATACGCGACGTCCGAGCTCGTCCTCAGAAAAAGAGCGGGAAAACACTGGAATATTTGGACTGGTCCGAGAGTCCGACACAAAAGTTAAAATTATAAGTATACTACCGAAAAGATAAGGTAGATAATTTGTGCATGGCTTCTTTGTCAATATTCTAATATATTCTGAATTTACCCCTTCGTAATTTTACTTTACCCTTTTTTTAAAACACAAATGAATAGTCGAGTCTTACTTAGTCTTCGCTGTCTGGGCTTCTCAGTGATATTTATTCTAGAGAATTCACGCATGCGCAAACGTTTGGCAGCGGTGTTGGCTACGGCCCTGTTCTATCACATATTATATAACTAGGTCCAGCTTTCGGACAAGCTGCTAGTGATACTGAGGTTTTCTCATTCTTTGTGTGCAAACAGTAAAACTCATCAATCTTTTTTTTTAAATTCTCCAATTAATTTATAAACAAAATGGAGTTTGTCTTTTATCTGATCAGTGTTTTTAGAAAGAAAAAGTATGAAGCTTGCACTACTCGTATTGCTGATTTTTGGTGCCACCCTGGTCAGTTACTCAGATGCCGCATTCAAACGTCCGTACATAACATAGGTGGTCCGAATATATTCTTCCCGATGCAATTGCTATATTTTTGTTGTACGAGGATAAAGGATAAAGGACTGAGGGCTAATCATTCTTACTTGCAGCCAGTGACTGAATTGCGAAGGACGCAGATCAACGTGGCCGTGTCGAGGCATATCAAAGGCGCTCCAAGCAGCCGCCAACGACACAGTTCAGACCACGGATCACAGCTAAGATGTTAGGGGTATGCAGCTCTGCGAAGACAAACGATCAATCTCTCAAACCAATCGAAGATTATCCATGCAACTTCCAACAGTACGATGCCGACAAAAATGGTTTAATCAGCAAAAACGAGTTTGCAACTGCCCTGAACCCAGCTGGAGACAAGCGAAAAAGAATTTGACGTTACTTTCAACATGGCCGACAAAAGTGTAACAAAAGTGGTGATGGAAAACTTGATTGTGGCGAGTTTGAAATGGCACCGTTTCAGTTCAAGTGCAAACCCAAATGTTGAAAAAAGAAAACGCGCAAGTTATGAAGGTTCAGATAATTTTGATGTTTGGATTGACCCCTATAAGTTTATTTTTATTGAAAGTATGCCGATTAAATCATTAACAGTGTTGATTGATTTTAACTAATAAGTCTAAGATATTTGACGCGCCAGGAGTAAAAAACAGTGAAATAAATGTAAAAAATTATAACAAATGTGTTGCGTAATTAAATCGTTGTTGTGCCTAATGTATTCATTTTTTGCAATAGATATGTCATAAAACACATGATACAGTAAATGAGGATGTCTTGTTGTTGATAGTTTGCTAGATAACGATATAACGCGGCAAATAATTAAAGGTGATGTACAGTCCGTTCTGCGCATGTACGAAACTAATGTTTACATCTTTATTTACAAAAAAAATACTAATACCTTATTCAAGATTGTAAGCTTTTCTTGGTTCCCATTCATTACTTGTACTCGAAACAAAACATTTTCAGGAGAAATAGAAGAAATCCGAGGAGATATCCTCGCCAAATCGCTTGGTTTTCTGTCATGTTGTTCCTAACGGTTTACATTGAGCTGAGTACTTCATGTAATTATCTACGAATATCATGTTTTTCATTACCTTCAAATTATGAAGCTTAACCACTATTAAAACCATCATCTGATTGGACAACCTTTTAAAACGAATCCTCACCCCCATACCACCCCCCGGTAATCACGCCCCCCGGAAACCCTAAACCTAATCATAACCCTCCGGAAGCGGCTCGGTGAATATCCAGCACTATTCACCTCCACTTCGGTGAATAATTGTTAAATATTTGACTATAATTTGAGCTTGACCAAACGTCTCCTGATTGACGCAGGACCATGCGCAGGACGCACCAATCAATCATACGAATCTTGGAGCCCCTGTGTTTGAGCCTCGTCTCTGGTACATTCGAAACATCAAACATGGCGACGCTTAAGTTGTATACAGTCGGAAAACTTCTTCGAAGTCACAATCTGGTATTGTTTTCTAAAACATTTTGTCCGTTTTGTAAGCTAGCAAAAAGTATACTAAAAGAAGCGGGGGTGTCGCATATGAAGGTTGTGGAACTTGATGAGGAGGAAAATGGAGAAGATTTACAGGTATTCGTAAAGTATTTTAAAAATTTTAAACTACTTGTACGTGAGTACGTCTACAGTACAGTCGTGCATGTGGTCGTTCGGGAGCTTGGTGTAATGTAACAGATGTGTCGGGTAGACGTTCGTCAAGCTCAAATACTCAGAAAAGATTTCTGAGCCCCAGAGCAAGATTGCTTGTCAACCGTACCCCCCCCCCCCCCCCCCCCCCCCCCCCCCCCCCCCCCCCCCCCCCGCTGCGCTTCTCAGATCTGAGAAGTAGATTTTGATTGTCCAAGTCACAAGCCCTGTCTTATTCCAGTTACAATTGGTTCCAGGGGAAACCAAGAGACACTGCAGTCATTATATAGACTTGCTTTATTATTGCTATATTTGTGTGAACATCTTCCATGCCACTTCGAATTTATGTGTCACACATGAATCAGTTTTGGCTTCTTCTGATCTTCTTCTGATTGGCTTCTCCTTGACTCCAAGATCAGTGCTGATTCCCGAGCTGAGGTGAGGGGAAATTTTGATGTAATACTAATATGTCATGCATGAGGATGAGTGTTTCATCAGGATATCTAAACACCAAGATGTTTGTTGAAAACCGAGTTAAAGCCAAGAGTACGGTTTTTGAATAAACTTTGAGGTGTTTGATATCGGATCAAATACAGCTGTGAATCAGTATTTTAAGAGAAATTTGAGGTACAAGTTGGCTTAATGTATAATGGCTTAATATGAATTATTAATGAGGTTGCAGGATTTTCAGTTAGACTGTTGTGTTCTATAAAATGCTCTCCTCTGTGACACTTATAGGCACTTGTTTTTGCGCGCCTACTCAAAACACTTGATGTCAGGCACCTATATATGCTACAGCATGCGACTCAGTTTCTAAGCGACATTCGAAGTTAATGATTGTGCCACAAAAATCACAACAAAAATCACAACAAAAACTCACGAAGAGCACACGATCTCCAACGTTATAAATCTTCAATACTTTCCTAGAGGTTGCGTTATAAACTATCGAGTGCGTGTGCAGCACTTCCTTGCTTTTCGCTCGCAAAAATGGTTAAGTTTCGTGTGAGTGGTACTAGTTCATGCTTCAAACTTGAATGCTTTGCAATTAGTCTATGTTTTGTTTGCAAAAATCGATCGTGTTTCTTGAGATCAAATGTATCAGTATGGGTATATACTGCATTCCTTCTGTCCAGTAGTCAAAATTTTGAAGCCAGATCCGCCATCTTACTACTCCCTGTCCATTACTCTTTGTGGGCTTAAGAGTAGTAACAGTTAACCGGGGAACCGGGGAGTCGGAAAAGCCGTAAAACAATACCACTAAGAAACCGAAAGAAAATACAAGCAAATACAGTTCGAAATCGTCAACTAACATCAGGGTTCAAAATAGCGGCCGGCTGCAGGCTATAGCCGGCATTTTCACGCCGCTAGCCGGCTAGTATATACGTTTTATAACGTAGCGTAACATCTTACAATGTGGCGTAATGTTATAGAACATAGAAAACGTCTCACAACAAAGTGTGACGTCTTATAACGTAGCGTAATGTAACGTATTTAAACATAGCTTATTAACGTCTTACAACACAGCGTGATGTTGTATTAACGTCTTAAAACGTAGTGTAACGTCTCACAGCCTAGCGCGAAGTCTACAGTAAATAAGATTATTTTTTGAATACGAGCTTATTAACCAAAACAATTCCTGGGTGGGCCTCTCATGGACTCACATAGCAGGCAAATAGCCTGTATATCAAAATAGCCTGTACCATAAATGTACATATGCAAGACGGCCTACAAAAATATCTAAATGCAAAATATTTATTTTGAACCCTGAACATACTTCATACTTACTGTTTTGAAGACTGAACTGGTTTATGTGGTGTGTTAAAACGAATATTAAACACTCAGCATGTTGCTTGGCTCCCGAGCTACAGTATCTGTTCTCAAAATTTACAAGCCATGTTGTTAAAGTATTCAACTATATTCAAGACCGTGAAGGAAGTCAAGAAAACTATTTCTTATCAATGTAAGTACTACATTGTCAATACAACTGTTTTTAGACATAAAAATAGATATAGAAATACGAGTTGTGCTGAGAATATAGTCATATAATAGTCACAGCACACAAAGTAACTTTTACATTCGCTCTACAATTAATGTACTGCAAATAGAACTTCTGTATCACTTAAAACAGTTAAATGTTGATTTACTGTGCTAGACAATAGTCATAGATATCTTTAACTCCTGAAGAGCAATGTAAAACTTTAATATTCCTCTTGATGGTATAAAATACCTAAATCAAATTTTTGTGATTTAAGGCAGTACAGTATTTCAATGAAGAGCCTGTGACAGTGGTTAATGATTACATTTTTGCTTTACTATTCAAATCAATGGAGATACTGCCATGTAAATTTTGCAATATTAAATTTTAATTGCATTTAAAATTGTTTACTCTACTGCTAAATAATTTTCCATATTTTTTTTAACATTGCTAGGGAAAAGTGGTGTTGAGAACTCAGGAATCAAAGAAACAGTGGATTTTTCATAGAGCTTTAATGAATTTTAACATTACACGTATAACTTGTATAATTATCATACTGGCTGTATAATAACAGAAATAATTATTCAAGTATAATTAATTTATTATAGGCACAGTGTATTTTGTGCCACAGGCAATGGACACAGATGCCGATTAGCTCCATGCAGAAGTAAAGGTCACTAGGTCAGTTTGGTTCAGTTGATATCACAGTAGTCAAGACATAAAAAGAACTTAAATTTATATTTGTACACAAAAAAGGATGACTCACTATTTCTATTAAATAAAAATTATTGAGGGAATGGTTAGTTTTGCCTAATCCTGGTTGTGAAGATCCAGTTTACATGTGATGTTGGTGATGTTGCTATTTTCTGTGAGAAGAATTCTTTCTTGTCCCCATATTTATCAATTTCCTAAAATAAATGCCATTTGTATTAGAAATCTTAAATTAGACCAAGCTCACCAAAAAATGGGATTCAATAAAATTCAGAGTTGGGAATAGATCGACAAAAATTAAGTGTCTATTGTTGAGTTTTGTGTTTCTTTTAATAACAGCTTCAAATAACAATAGATAATTTACATAATATAATCCAGTAACAAATGTCAATACATAGCCATGTTTTTCTCTTCGGAAAGAACAACTTATATACTTCATGTAACACTAATTATAGCTTAATATTACTGATGTAATACTTGAATGTCAACACTCCCACTTAATGTGAGCTATGATTATAACTTAATAACCCTCTTTAAATACGAAAACGTCTCTCTTTCGTCTACCCTTAAACTAGATTTCTTTAACGTTTAACATGTCTCTGAATTTTTGAAAAGTTTGTCTTGGTAGACTCTTCGTCATAATATCAGCTAACATCTGATCTGTACTGCAGTATTTCACGTTGATAGATCTGTCATTGACTTTCTCTCGAATAAAGTGATATGCCACGTCAATGTGCTTAGTACGGTTATGGAATCGTGGATTTTTAGATAGTTCTATGGCTCCTTGATTATCTTCATTCATAACCGATGGTTGATCTTGTTTTTCTCCGATGTCGTTTAGTAATCTTCTTAACCACACAAGCTCTTGTGTTGCATGACTGAGCGCCACATACTCGGCTTCGGTTGTTGATCTGGTAACGCATGGTTGTCTTTTGCTGCACCAGCTTATAGTTGATCCATTTATCTGGAAGGCATATCCAGATGTTGATCTTCTTGTATCCAAGTCGTTTGCCCAATCTGCATCTGAATAACCGACGATAGAACATGTTGCACTTCTGCCTTCGAACACTAGACCATAGTTCATAGTACCTTTGATATATCTTAGGACTCTTTTTGCACCAACCCAATGTTCTTTGCTTGGTTTCGCCATGAACTTTGATAGTATGCCAACTGCGGAGGCTAGATCTGGTCTAGTTGCGGTGGTCACATAGGTTAGACATCCTATGAGCTTCTGGTATTCGTTAGTATTTGTGGGATTTTCATCTTCTGGCAATTCTTGAAAATGTTTCCCAGGCTCTAGAGGAGTTGACACAGGTTTGCATTGCTCCATACCGAATCGCTTTAGAATACCTTCTAAATATTTGGTTTGACTGATCGTCATCTGTCCTCTTTCTCTATCTCTTTTAATAAGCATTCCGAGAATATGCTTCACTTCTCCCATATCCTCAATCTTGAACTTCGAACCGATTATAGCTTCTTCTCTTCATTTAGCATGGATAAATCATTGGAAAACAGCAGTATATCATCGACGTGGATTGATAGAATAACAAACTTGATAATTCCATTCTGATCTTTGATAGATTTCATATACAAACATGGATCAGAGTTCATTTGTTTGTATCCACTTGACTTTAGAAAGGTGTCGATGGCGTTGTTCCAGCATCTCGCGGATTGTTTTAATCCATAAATGCTTTTCTTTAGTTTACAGACGTGGTTTGGACATTCCTTGCTAACATAACCGTCTGGTTGTCGCATATATACTTCTTCTTCTAGGTTTCCTTGCAAGAATGCTGATTTGACGTCCATTTGGTGGACTTCCCAATTCTTAGCACTTGACAGAGCTAGTAATGATCGAATCGTTGTACTTCGCACTACAGGTGAAAATACTTCCGAGTAGTCGATTCCTTGGGCTTGAGTGTAACCTTGGGCCACTAGTCGAGCTTTATATCTTTGTACACAGCCGTTTTCATCTCTCTTTACTTTGAAAACCCATTTGCTGCCTACAACACGCTTGCCTTCGGGCAACTGAACAAGTTCCCAGGTGTCGTTTTCAATTAAGGAATTGAATTCTGAATCGGTAGCTTTCTTCCATTCTGTTGAATATTCTCCGGAGAAGGCTTCTTTAAGATTAATTGGTTCATTTATATCAGCAGTTATATCGTTCGCTAGATAACATTCCTCATCGAATCTATTGGGTGGTCTTCGTATTCTTCGTTCATCGACGTTTCGAACTTCATTCATGAACGTCTCCTCGAAGGTTGCTCCCACTTGCTGGTCATCAGCTCGTTGGTTTGGTTCGACATTCTCTGCGACTCTTTGATTAGGAACTTCGTTTTGTTCTTGACTTCCGTCAGTAAGAATTTCTTCAATCGCTAATGGAATGTCAGAATCTGTGCGATCATCAAAGTTGGTTGAACTTTGGACATCAAAGTCATGAAATTTCTTCTCTAGAAATATGACATCACGACTGCGAGTAAATTTGCGAGAAATAGGATCGTATATCTTATATCCTTTCACATCCTCGGGGTATCCCACGAAAAACGACTTTCTGGATTTTGGGTCTAGCTTCTTTCTCTGATTGTCAGGAATATGCACGTATGTAACACATCCGAATACACGTAGATTCGACACATCAGGTTTCTTCTTGAACAAGCATTCATACGGAGTGATACCAGTTAAGGCTGTCGTTGGGCTGCGGTTTCGGACGTAAACCGAGGTACTGGCTGCTTCGGCCCAAAATTCATTTGGCATCTGTGCATGGGATAACATGGATCGTGTTGACTCTACGACGGTGCGGTTCATTCTTTCCGCTACGCCATTCTGTGCTGGGTTGTATGGTACACTTAGTTGATGAACGATACCATTACTCTTCAGGAAAGACTTGAATTCTTTCGAGGAATATTCTCCTCCATTATCCGAACGTAGAATCTTGATTGGATTTACTCCAACGTTCATAGCATAGGCATGGAACTCTTTGAATTTTTCCAAGACTTCGCTCTTATTCTTCATGAAATAAACAAACGTGTACCGTGAGTAATCGTCGATGAAGGTTACATAATATCGTGATCCACCAAGAGACGATACGGACATTGGACCACAGACATCACTATGGATAAGTTCGAATGGCTCATTAGCACGATAATCAGCAGTCTTCGGATAAGGACAGCGATGTTGCTTCCCTTTGGTGCACGCTTCACAGAATCGATCCTCATTTGTCTTGCTTACACCGTCCATTCCACTTACCATACCTTCGTCAATGAGTTTGTTCACATTGTTCATTCCGAGGTGACCAAATCTACAGTGCCATATATACCGATCTGCATTAGGTTGTTGCTTGGCGACATTCACATGCTCTTTCATAATCTTCAAGACATATAACTTTCCTTGGACCTCTCCTTCAGCTAAAATCTTTGAATTCCGTGAAATTTCACACCTGTCGTCTTTAAAGGTAACTGTTGCACCACGCTTTACCATTGCATTAACTGACAGCAAGTTGTTCTCTAACTCTGGCAGGTACAAAACTTCTTGCAATGCTATCTTTTGAGTATGGTCATCCACAGCAGCTTTCACATGATAAGTTCCTTTTCCATATGCAAGGATTGATCTATTATCACCTAGATTCACTGTGCATGGTTTCTTAAATTCCACATAGTTGGACAGACAATTTCTTTCGAATGTCATATGTTGGGTCGCCCCTGAGTCGATAATCCATCCGCATTTATCTTCATTCTCAGATATATATATAATGCTGCTTCATCATTATGATTATCTTGCTCATTTTCCCCCTGTGCTAAGGAAGCAGATCTTCTTCCTTTGCTTTGATTACCATCACGTTGTGAATCATTACTTCGTTTAGGACGGTCACGTGCAAAGTGCCCTTTCTCTTTACAGTTATGACAAGTTCCATTGAATTTCCGACCAAATTTAGCTTCATTACCTTTGTTAGTTGGCTCTTTCGGCTCATATCTTCTTCTGTTGTATGGTCGTTGAGCAGAATATGCATCTTCAACTTTCTTCGAATCAGAAATTCTATCGGCATCATTTAACAACATAGCTTTCACTTTCTTAAAAGTGACCTTTTCCTCTCCAACAGCATCTAATGCAGTAATGAGTGGCTTGAATTCATCCGGGAGACTTCCAAGCAAGGTCATAGCTAGTTCTCCGTCATCAATGTTCGCACCCATTTCTTTTAGCTGGTCATGAAGGGACTTCAGATGGTTCATATGCTCCAGCATATTTCTACCACTTTGAAATTTACTTGAATAGTACTTTTGGCGTAATCTTACAGTCTGAGATATTGAGATTCTAGCAAACTGGTTCTTCAGGGCATCCCAAGCCTCTTTAGCCGTAGTTGTGTTCCTTACATGGATTTGTTGATCGGGTTCTACCCCCAAACAAATGTACGTCCAGGCCTTTTTCGAAGCAGACTTAAATTCTTGCTTTACCTTTTCAGACGCTTCTTCAGCAGGAACTTCAGCTGAACCGTCAACATGCTCAAATAAATCTAAACTTTCGAGATACAGGCGCATATTAAATGTCCAGTCGCGATAGTTTGCTCCATTTAATTTCTGAATCTTAAAATCCGTCGTCAACGCCATTTTTGCCATTTCGCATGCGGTCAAGTTAGTCCGTAGCTAATCCGTCTTCAAAATAATACATCACAACATTTCAATCGCTTCAGGCACATTATGAAATGTCCTGGGCCCATAACCTGTTGAGTTTTGTGTTTCTTTTAATAACAGCTTCAAATAACAATAGATAATTTACATAATATAATCCAGTAACAAATGTCAGTACATAGCCATGTTTTTCTCTTCGGAAAGAACAACTTATATACTTCATGTAACACTAATTATAGCTTAATATTACTGATGTAATACTTGAATGTCAACATCTATGACATTATGAGTATGCTACTGTATATGCCTTATAGATATTTCCAACTGGACAGCAGTCAGCATTACTCACAAATCAACCAGTGGCCTAGCTTAAAAATGTTAAATTAACTGTTGTGGGGGCATTTTAGTGTTTTACTCTGGCTAATGCCAAACAACTTTAGGGCCTGTTTACAAGGAGATAGGGTTACCCTAGCGCCCAGGTCAAAGTTAGCCCATGTTAGCCTGGGATTACAAGCAAAATTTCACAGGTAGGGTCACCCTGCTACCTGGGTCAACTTTATTAGATGTTTAGCCTGGAACAAGTAAAAAGTTGTCGCACATAGGTGAGTTATGCCTACCAAACAAGTAAGAGTTATATGCCTACCAAACAAGTTAAAACAACTTGGCTACTAGTTTTGTCATGTTTACAAGGACACTAGGTAACCCTGATGCTAGCATCACCCTACAAGAGGCCTGTGTAGTTGCATTTTTCGCAACTGGTCCCAGTTTGGTCTTAAAATGTATATATTCTACACTCGAATTTTCCTTCACCCAAAATCCTGAGTGAAATGCCCAAGATCACTTATAAAGTAACCTAAGTTAGGCTGGTATCCTGGCCCAATTTCAAAAGAAGTAAGGGCCAGGTAACCATTAATTACAATCTCCCATCATTCAAGGCTAAATCCACTTGTATGTCTACACATGCCTTGAATGTGTTAAAGAATCTTTAGTGGTTTACACCTGGCCCATATTCTTTGAATGGGCCGGAGTACCAGGCTAGGGTAACCCTAACTCTTCAAAGGAATAAGTCTAGTCGGGAAAGGGTTAATCTGGAAAAAATACTCTAGCACAAGGCAAAATAAAAAATAAAGTATTGTTTAATATAAACTTTTAACTGTTTTAACATACACAGTCCTCCAACTGCGATAGTAACATTTTTGTGGCAAAGTTGCACGAAGTAAGATATTCCTTGGAATAACATACTGTACCTTAATTGGGCTTTTTGAGCCTACCAAGTTGAGGAAGCGCTCGCTGATTGAATATTTATCAGTTAGTTGATCATGCATAATTTAACAAAAAACAACATTCAAATAGCTAGCAACAGTTCAGAACACAACAAATCTTGAATTGAAAAATCTTATTATTAACGAATTTCTTCAGAAAAACGAATTTAAGTAGAGTTGCCGAGCAGCGCTCGCTGAAATTAGTGGGCGCCATCTTGGTGAAGTCCAAAATGACAACAGTTGATTCAATGGTAAATATCTCGAAAACCGTTGCTGGGGCAATGAGGGGCAAGTGAAAAATTCAAAAGAATGGACGTTTGTTTAACTCATTATGCAAAAATTAGAGAATTTGTTCGATGGGAATTCGAGATTTTTTGTTTTGAAGATTGTTGGCAAACCGGAAGTGGGGTCTTCGTTTAGCGCGACACGACCTATATAAACGATAAAAACAAAGTAGAAAAAATACAATTACCTTGCAAAATCCTGCAGATATGGATAGTCCAACAATATATCAAACGATATCGCTGCTTTTTTAAAGAAAAAAATGAATGACAATAGCGTAATATTCGGTATTCTAAGTCCAATGCAAAATTCTCAGCCAGTCAAGGATGAGAAAATGAAGCGATTTGATTGGTCGAGATATTCACTAATCTGCTGTCCACCCCTCCTCTGGTTATTACTGTTTTTGTTGTATTTTTACGAGTGTTGTGATGTAGGCAAGTTTATCCATTGCCGAGCAGAGTAAAAACACTACGAAATAACACGTTTTACTGCTTAATAATGCCAACAAATGCAAAAACTGAGCTTATAAACCTTGTACAGTGTTCTTTAGTTAGAGCAATCCAGTTTATATAGAGATCAGTGGTATGACTTCGATTTTGTGGAGTTCACACAAGTTACCAGGAGTGTTGTCGTGCCACTTGCGCGATATCGTGCCGACCACATGGCGACTCGCCATTGGCGAGTGGCAATGTCTTGATATTCTTGATTGTCATTCTGCATTTAGTGCGGCAACGTAAAAGATTATACAACTTATTATTATAACTTATTAACTTTATATTTTACATTTGATAATACAACTATAACTTTGTTTTTCAAACCATAAATCCAAACTCAAACTACGGCCGTTTGAGACGCACCTCAAGTCATCGGCGTGCGCATGTCTGAATATGCTGTATTTGTTGTGACAGCAACTCAACAAGATATCACGCGCCACTTTAAAAAAATCTTTTCTTGAATGAAGCGCAACGTCTTATAACTTAGCGTAATGTCGAACAACGTTAGCCGCGCAACGTCTAACAATGTAGCGTAATGTTTTATACCGCAGTACGTTTCATAAGCATAAAGCGTAACACGTGTTGTAAGGTCTTTTAACATGGTGTGACAGCTTACAACGTAGCGCGTAACGTCCTACAACGTACTATAACGCCTTACAACGTAGCGTAATATCTTACAACGTCGCGAAACGCTCCATAGCATAACTAGAGTTTGCAGTACGTACTGAGTCAGAGTGCAGTTGCCAGTACAAAACAATTTTAATTTTGTTTGGTGGCCAACATGTACATTTCGTTGTTATGACAGGTACAATTTATTTGATCTTGTCCTTTTGACAGGAAGGGCAAAAAATATTTCTAGGCTTGCTAACAAAATTGTACTTTTTCGTATGTTGTCGTAAGTTAAACTCAGAGAAAAACTCTGAGCTCCAGACGGGACTCGAACCCACAACCTTCCGAATGCCAGCCGGACGCTCTCACCATTGAGCCACTAGAACTCAGATGGTAGACCGAGGTTGTTGGGAACTAGTCAAACCTTATATACGTGTCAAAACATACGAAAAAATCTTTACCAACTCAAGCTGAAAACACTAATAACATACAAAATTGTACTTTCAAACCATATATACACTTATCTAACAAGAACATGCTGTTGCTGAATCTTTTTTGTTTCTGCTAGTTAGAATGAATAACATTTGAGATGAAGGACAAAAAATCGTTTCACTGTGCTGTCCTATGTTTTATTGTGTGTTTTGTTGACTTACTATATATGTTGCTTAAATCAAGTTTTGTTTTTTATCGTATTTTATTTCTTTGCTTAATGTTTACAATGTTCAAATTTAATTCTTGTATATTGTTAATGTCACATTTAAGATACTGCATGATGAGGCATACCGGTCTGGTATAAACATAATTTTAAATACCGTTTTTTTTGTTGTAGCACACGTTGAAATATATGACTGGTAGCAATACCGTACCTAGTGTGTTTGTTGGAGGAAAATTTCTTGGTGGAGGAACAGAAACCGAGGAACTCTACAAATCTGGAAAACTAACTGAAATTCTTAAATCTAGTAACGTTTTATAATATTCAATAGTGTATGTATCTCTAAAGCCAGTTTTCCACTTGCAAATTTTTTCGCGCGAATCGACATTTCTATTGTACATATTGAATAGATTTGTAATTAGTTCCAGCCCAGAGCCCCAGACCTCATAAGACAAAAGAAAAATTCGATTCGCGCGAATTTATTCGCAAGTGGAAAACCGGCTTAAGGTGTATGTACAATATTTTGACCACATAGATAATTAATATTTAGCAAATAATTGTGTTATCTGTAAGGTCTTTAAAGTTAAAAATAACGATTTTCTTTTATCCTACAGTTTAGTAATCACCTTAATTACGAAACTATTAAAAGTCAATTGTATTTTTATTTGCTCATTATGCACTCTTCTGTTCTACATGAAATTTTCATTTTTATTTTTATTGAGCTCACCTTCGGACACTTGTGTTTATATCCAACTGGAAGGGAATCAACGCTGGGGTATCCCAATTTGCAAGGGACTAAATTGGGGGCTCTATTCTTTCTCGTAATGCTCAACGGTATAACTATGTTGATGGTTGCACTACCTCCGGAGTATTGATAACCAAGGAGATGGATTCATCAACTTTACAGCAGGAGATTGACAACAGCAACAAATGGTCAACCGCTAACAACATGAAGTTGGAATGTTGGATGTAAAAATAACAAGAATTCAACATGTCATTTTCGAAGCACTGCCTATCAGCAATCAACCTCTTGAAGTCGTGCATACTATAGATAACATTTTTGGGTGTATACTTGTCCATGGGTGTCAGATGCTGGGATCCGAGGTAACCGCGTTACCTGCAAGTGACTGGAGCTAACTGCAAACCTGGGTCAGAAGGTCTTGTGCACGCTAGAATAGTGGAAAATTTTAATTTTTCCCAGTATCTTTTTGCAATATTTACCGACCAGATTTAATAGGTGTCGTATTTGAAGACGCAAACTCATCAACGTCAAGCCCTGAGTTATGTTTCCTATTGCCAAAATTGACTTTCTCAGGCCCAATTGCTAAACAGCGCGCGCAAACCAGTCAAGCTCAGACCACGCTGACAAGACTTTGATGAGCGCAAGTCAAGCTCAGACCACGCTGACAAGACTTTGATGGGCGCAAGTCAAGCTCAGACCACGCTGACAAGACTTTGATGAGCGCAAGTCAAGCTCAGACCACGCTGACAAGACTTTGATGAGCGCAAGTCAAGCTCAGACCACGCTGACAAGACTTTGATGAGTGCAAGTCAAGCTCAGACCACGCTGACAAGACTTTGATGAGCGCAAGTCAAACTCAGACCACGCTGACAAGACTGTGATGAGCGCAAGTCAAGCTCAGACCACGCTGACAAGACTTTGATGAGCGCAAGTCAAGCTCAGACCACGCTGACAAGACTTTGATGAGCGCAAGTCAAGCTCAGACCACGCTGACAAGACTTTGATAAGCGCTGAGATAAATCCCACATATTATCATGAGTGACCGCTGACTAGCATTGTCTCCTTTTTTACCTTGCCTAAATTACATTTAGCCACATAAAAACTCGAATTACCTACACTTTTTGAAAGAAGTCATTGTGTAAGTCTTTCTATAAGAACAATAGGGACAACTCAAGCAAGGCAAACAAATATACGAGTGTACGACAATGGAACATTTTTCTACCTGGGGGAGTACTTGAACCAAAATTTTTAACAAGTGATATTCTTGGGATTAAATAGCGAAGCGCACAGTTACTATTTATACACCAAAACTCAGACAAACAAACCGAAATTGAATCTCGAGGGATTTCTAATGAGCCATTTTCTTTTGTTGGAAATGCAAGAATAAATTATAAACTCAGACAAACATGAATTCGACGTCATCTGTGCGCTTCGCTATTTGTCTTCAACAAGAAATATATTTACATGCATAATTTGCTTTATACTAAGAAATGGAGTTTTTTTACTGACTTCAAAAATAGCTTCAAAGTTTTGGTGTTATGGTTACCATTACAATGACCCTAGGAACGGAAAAAAAGCACGGAACTGACAATTTCTTCTCCTGTGTATGTGCATGACTGTCGGTGATTATGTAGTAATCCAAGAATACTGCAGGATATTCATCAAATAAAATAAACTTTATACGAATAAAGAAAGACAGACTGTAAAACCGTAGGCCGGAAACAATGATACCTGAGCTATATTTGTATAGTAATGAGAACTAAAGATAGACTAACCACGAGGGGAAAAATAGGCATGTCCAGACATGCATGTATCTACTGCGTTCAGTCATGCCTATAGCTACTATGGTAAAAACAATGTTGTATGTAATTACTGTATGTACTTGTAGTGACCTTGTATTCAGAGCTGAACAAGATTTTTGTCGATGCTAGCCATGCTGTGTTTTTACCTTAAGAAAGGAACTCAAAGTAAAGCCAGCAAAGCACAAGAGGTTGAGCACTAACAACTCTACTCATATCCGGCACAGAAACACGAGTCCCAAGCCCATGCAGATATGTCCATATATAGGTACTATTTAAAACCTATGGTAATAAAGTATGGTTATTGTTTATTGTAGGCCAATCAAATTTTAATACAGTACTGTCACCAATAACTCACAAAATTTGACTAAAGTATTTAAATAACTTTGTTGCAACAATTTGTCAAATAATAATGCAATCCAGTTGGTGGGTAAAGGAAAATCTGTAAAGTTTAGAAATAATGAAGTTGTGAACGAAGATCTCCAGCAATTGTCATCAAAATTATGAAAGCAACTTAGCAACTATACATTAAGTAATATTCAAAACACGAGCAGGAGTGTTTTATTAGATTTAAAACCACGAGGGCGCAGCCCGAGTGTTTTAGATCTGATAAAACACGTGATGCGAGTGTTTTGAATGGCTTCAAAAACGATTCGTTATTGGATGTTATGTTCATTAGTATTCTTTATATAAAATTGTACGTTCATTAATATTCTTTATATAAAATTGTATGTGCATTAGTATTCTTTCTGACGTCAAGAAGTTTTATCAGGTATAAAACCACGGACATGGTACTGATTTCCTTTGTGTTTTCCTCATGAATTATTAATGAGTTTGAGATGTTATATATCATACACGAGGATGAGTGTTTCATCAGGATTTCCAAACACCGAGACTTTTGTTGAAAACCGAGGCGAAGCCGAGGTTTTTGAACAAATTTCGAGGTGTTTGGAATCCTGATGAAACACTCTTCCAAGTGTATGATATAGCTTCTCAAACAAATCAGTATTTTAAGAGAAAATCGAGGCGAAAGTTGGCTTAATTTATGTAGTTTCTTCCTCCGATATCAAAACCTCCGTCTCGATTCTGATTTCCTTTGTTTTCGGTTCATGAATTATTAATGAATTTGAGAATTGTTCTTCAAGAGTAGACATATAATGTATATGCATGCATGTATGCAGTAAAAGGTAGAATAAATATTTGGCATTCATGTCATAAATTTTTGCATGGCATTGACAACTGCAGCATACAATTTAATTACCCCATTATTAATATAAGATAAATCCCACATATTATCATGAGTGACCGCTGACTAGCATTGTCTCCTTTTTTACCTTGCCTAAATTACATTTAGCCACATAAAAACTCGAATTACCTACACTTTTTTAAAGAAGTCATTGTGTAAGTCTTTCTATAAGAACAATAGGGACAACTCGCGCAAGGCAAACAAATATACGAGCATACTGACATTTGCTGTCACTGACATTTGACTATTGTACAATATGTTATTTAATAGCATAATAATTTCGCTCGTGGACTACCACAGGTTTTGCACATCGTTGCTTGATCATGAAGCTAGTTTTGTTTTCTTAGAAGAAAATTTCATTTCTGTTCAGCAATGCACAGCCTTGTCAGTTTACAAAGCTCGATCAGACTGCTGAATACATACATGTAAACATGTTGGCCATATAAATGGCCTCGTCTGAATATGAAATTGTCCAAAGACTATTAAGAGGCTTTCAAAAACTTATCATCATTCCAACAACGTCTATAGTACATCACATTTAAAAATTGACCACGATTCAGACTTAAAATACTTACCAAGCTTGTAAAAACTTCTATTCTTGAAATAAACAGCTCGCTCCTCGAACTGATTTCGTCCCTGCTGCCATAGCATTGACTTACATGAAGTACTTGGTTTACAATTCTATGTTTTGATTGGCTCCGAAGGCATTCTTTTGTTAACTTAACTTAACTTAACTTACATTACACGGACGACAGCAATGTATCTACTCGCGCATGCGCAGTAGATACAAAAAGAACTTGCACAAGAAAGTTGCCTTTCGGATAAAACCCAAAACATTCAGCTTTTACCAGTTTGAAGGTGTTTGTATCATGTCGAGTAAATCCATGAACCGTAAAGCCGAGAAATGACTTTCTGACATTTTTTTAGCGTTAAGAAATTACACAGTATCATTTGAAACATGCAATAATGATTTGCAACGCTATAATTTGAATTGACATACAGAAATTAAATACCAAAATTATCACGGTCGCAAATGCGACTTGATTTTTCTGTTTTGCGACTAGATCCCATAATAATGTTTTATAATGTTTAATAATGTTTATAATACACAAGATTTGATAAAGATATTTTCCTTAAATCGCCGTGACCAAGACGTCATCTGATTCAACAACTTCAGTTTAAACTGAGACATAAATCTAAATTTTCCCCAAAACTTCTTGGTTATCTGTTAAAGTGTTAGGACCTCGTGTAGGTGATTCCATGCATGCAGTAAGAATCACATGTTATCAAATTAATTGGATTTGTTTAATGGCTGTGTAGTCGCCTTCATGCAAGAAGCTGTCCAGAGACGAGTACGGTACCGTATATGAGAGTCAAATAATTATTGAGATTGTAATTTCATTTGTGTAATGTCAACCTCGTACCCAGTACATTTTCCCTCCACGTTGGGAAGTCGGCGAAAATGGTCCTGGCATCGACTGGTCACGTGACACCCAGAATTTTGGGGTGTTATGCCTAGAAAATTTATGCGGTCTTTGTGTTTTATTTTTGTATAATACGTATAAATGAATAATGATATCTTTAACGCTCTGCCAACTCACTCATGCAAACCAACTGGCAGCATTATTCATCATGATACTCCCACGATTATATCCAGGATACATGTAAATGTCATGAACAAACATATGTTGTTCTTGACTTTAACCAAAGCTATCGTTTCCATTCTTTGGGTAAACTTTGCAGAGTGGATCTATTGCAATTCAAATTTTCATGAATAAATTATACTCTATCTGAATTAATCGAGTTCTTAAACCGGCCAATCAGATTATAGAATCGATCAGCAGCTGCCAGGGCCTTTTTCGCCGACCTCCCAACGTGGATGCAAAATGCCCTGGGTACGAGGTTGCTATAATGTACCATAATCCAATATGGAAAGTCACTACGCATAGTACTTCACTACTGAATATATGCTAAAAAGACTTTTATTGTGGTGTTTTGGATCCTGTGTTACGACTTTGCACTTAATTCATGTTCAATATGTTCTTCACTCATGACGAAGTTTTCGAAAACATCGCTACGGCCAAAACCTAGCCAAAACATAAATAAAATACGAAGAATTATAGAAAATATACTTCCTTACCTTTATAAAGTTTTGTTTTTACGATATTTGATATGTACAACATCTCAGTGATAAATGTTTTCAGCATTATGCTCTTTTGTTTGTCTCAAAAACTACAGACCCCATTTTGAAAAAAAATATCAACAGTTCAATGAATCGACAAATTCTAAAATCTCATACTTAAAAATGAAACTCCGAGGGGGAGACTGAAACGAGTAAAGTCAGTGCAGTGTTGAATAAGTACCAGTCTCTTTTCCAAAACTACTTTTATTTATTTATTTATTTATTTATTAAGTTTTGCCACAAGGTTCAATAAGAGTAGTAATTAATTAAAATTTACAAAAAGTACTTAATTACTCGCAGTGAAACTTACCAACAAAACACATCCCATAAGTCTGGTCAGATGTTGTACTTCATAAATCTCTGCGACTATTAGGGATGGTTGATTGGGGTTAGACTTAGAGGATGGGAGACTCCGTACCCCGTGTGAGATTAGGCTCTACAGTGGCGTGCGGTGACCAAAATGGGTAGGCAAGCGCCTGTAGTACCTCTTAGTGATAACAGTAAACTTTGTAATTACTGATAATACCATACCGTACTGACCTACAATACTGGACAAAAGTCCTTGAGACACTATGCGAAAATCGTCAAAAACGGCAAAGTGTCTCAACAATTTTGTCCACGATTGTAGTTGACGGTGACGCGTACTGATACCACAAGTTTGCGCGCATTTCAGATTCTGATTTGAATATCTCTTCAGAGTGCAGACTATAATTCATGCAATTCGCGTGCAGAAAATAACTAGTTTAATTTATATGAACATTACCTTTCGGCAGCTGTCGGCAGAATTCACCAAGAATATCAAGAAAAACTACAACAAGTTTCTTAGTGTTATTTCCCAACGAAATATGGCCGAACATTTAATCAACGACTTGCCCTTCATAACTTCTTTATTCAATTTTGATGTTCAATGTAACATAATTATATAATAATTGAAAAATAGAAAATCGATAAAAAAAATTGGATCTACAGAATTTTTTTAAAATCTCACTGTTGATTACTTTGCAAAAAGATCTGGGGGTAATTTCGGGGGTTAACCGAACTCGCTTTTGAAATAAATTGGATTAGATGTAAATTTACGGCCATTTTGAGACGTCACTGTTGTCATAGCAACGGCTGAAACACTTTATCTGTTATAATTAACAGTATTTGATGCTTGTTTGTTTGTTTTGTTTTATTATATAAAATAGAGTGTTTTATTGATTTTTCCGCCACTAATAAAAGTGATAATCTCACATGTGCGATTATTTATGACAATCGCACATGTGACGATTATCGCTGAATCAGCATTATTTATTATAGCTGAATCAGGAATTATTTTTATAGAATAAACAGAACAATACATGGATGTGCGGAAATATGAAATTTATTTCTCGTGTTGACCAAGATATCTTACTTGTTCGCGTCGCTCACTCGTGAGATATCCTGGTCAACACTCGAAATAAATTTCATATTTCCGCACATCCATGTATTATTCTCTATTTAATTACTGTATCACCTATATATTTACAACAAAAGAGACAAATAATAAAAAATAAGATAATAGTTAAGGTGATTGGTGGTCAGACAGAGCAAAACCCCATTTGAATTTGACTACCATATACACATTACAAAAATTAAAAACAAAAGTATCATCCACCATAGAAAAACTAGAATTCGGAGGCTCATAACTATTTAGTAGCTTAATTATTACAGAGATGTTGTCTTAATTAACTTTCCTTTAAAAGTACTAATTAATTAAAGCAATAGACTTAATTTCAGATGGCAGTGAATTCCAAGTTCTAATTATACTCTAGCGAAATAGGAGTTCCCGACCTAAACTCTGAAAAGTTATAGAAAAAAAATATAAGATCTAGATCTAGTCACACATTTAGAAGTACGTTTGTTATATACCAAAGACTTTCGTTTACCAAAGATGATATCCTATTGGTCAAATCATGGTCACGTGTTGTTCAACAAACTCAATGTTTCCCTCTGACGTCAGCTTTAATCATGCGTTGTTCACGTGAATACACAATGATTATTGCATCAGATCAAGAACTTTGGACTTTTCGGAACATTTTGAAAACCAACAAGAGCTGTTTCGAGCTTGTTTGGTACGAAATAGTCCATTTTCCAAAGGAAAGAATATCTGTACATATCTTCAAAGGAGGTCTGAAGAAAATCTGGATAATTTTAAAGCTGTTCTTTGTACTTGTTGAGTCTGGTGTATTTGTTCAGTTGAATTGAAATACGAAGATAAAGTCAAAGTATTTTGGTAAGTCTTTTTGCCTTTTAGCTACAAGTTTTTAAGTGTTTTGGTAAGTCCTTTTGCCTTTTACAAGTTTCGAGTCAGTTTGGTATTTTGTATTTTAAAAGTCTTTGGTATATAACAAAACGCTTGTTGACTTTCGCCTCGAGAAATATCGACTTTTACGGTCCCTCAAGCTTCGCGGGTCCATAAAACTCGATGTTTCCCTCGGCGCCAGTCAACAAGTGTATATTATTAACAATCGTCAATAGGTCTATAAAGTTGTATATACCATATTGACATTTAAAAAAAATGCTTTGAACGTTATTCTGTGATTACATTAGTTCCCCTCTTTTCTAAAATATTCATGAGCAGTTTACGCGCCTTGGCGCCTATAATTAATTCCCCTGTGTTTGAAATTGAAAACTCGACTTGTGGTGTCATTCCCAGTTACGTGTGTAGAAGCGCCGCTTGTCCGCTTTGCCCTATGCTATGGATCGTTTTCACTCACGTGATCGGTAGCACCATTGGGGTGGTGAAACAATACGAAATTTTTGAATAAGAATAGAGCTAAATTTCCATAGGATAATAATAATGATGGTACTTATACAGTGTGTATAAAAAAAATTCGAACCCTTACAAAATGAATTAGCATTCTTTTCAAACAACCTATTGTAGTAGTTTGAAAGCCCTAAGCACTTCGCTGAACCCACAGATGCGTAAAACACACGGTCTTATACACCTGGGAAATTAAGATAACTTGAAGTGTATGCATGGTGAAAGTATTTAAAAGCTTTTTCGCTTCGTTTAACTTATGTGCTGATTAATTTATAACGCAGCGCTTTTAGGGCTTTCAAACTACTACAATAGGTTGTTTGAAAAGAATGCTAATTCATTTTCGAAAGGTTCGAATTTTTTTGATACACACTGTATAGCGCCTATACATTGCTGTCCTAAGCGCTTTACAATGTCATATTATGCTTTACAAAATTATTATTTATATTTACAGTAGATTTTTATTATAATATTAATGTTAAAAATGCTAATAAGATACTATAAGAATGTTAATTAAAACCTAAGAGTAATTACAAATCATAAGTTTGTTTAAAAAGATGTGTTTTCAATTCAGATTTAAAAATGTTGATGTTACTAATCGATCTAATGTTCCAGATTCTCGGTGCTGCTACCGAGAAGGCCCTGTACCCATATGTCTTTAAATTATAGTGTTGTTCTCGGAAACGCCATTTGTCTGAAGACGATCGAAGACGCCTTGCCGGCTGATAGTGGCATAAAAGTTCTTGCAAATATATTGGAGCCACGTTGTTCATTATTTTAAAGATTAAAAATGATTCTTTGCTGTACTGGCAACCAGTGAAGCATCCTGAGAGTTGGAGTAATATGGTCGTATTTACGCAGACAAGCTATAACTCGGTACACCAATATGGTACACCAATATGGCCGCCATTTCATTGTTTCAGTATACCATTTTGAGCTCTGAAGTATATCAAGATAAGTCTTCTTCAAAAACTCATTAATAATTCATGAGGAAAACACAAAGGAAATCAGTACCATGTCTGTGGTTTTATACCTGAAAAAACTTCTTGACGTCAGAAAGAATACTAATGAACGTACAATTTTATATAAAGAATACTAATGAACATAACATCCAATAACGAATCGTTTTTGAAGCCATTCAAAACACTCGCATCACGTGTTTTATCAGATCTAAAACACTCGGGCTGCGCCCTCGTGGTTTTAAATCTGATAAAACACTCCTGCTCGTGTTTTAAGTAATAGTTAAAATATGAGCGGCCGATCTTTAAGGGTGATCTTTTAAGGGATTTGTAAGTGTAAATGATGAACACTTTGTTTTAAGCCCTAATCAAACGAGAACGCAAGTCATCGCAAGTTGGCAGTCAGAATTTCTGTGGCGGTCGTTCCAACACCCAAGTTAACAAAATAAAGGTTTCATGAGTGTTTTAAACAAGTTTTAACTTTGTCACGGTACATGTATTTTCGGGAAATTATTCAGAGCGGCTGGCTGAGATAGCGTGACTGCCAACTTAAATAAGATCATTTTTACTCAGAAAAAGCTGAATTTGAGCCACTATAGTAGTGCCTATTAACTTTGATAAAACATTGATGTTTTATTAATCAATGTTTTATCCGTATTTAAAGATGCTAATTAAACATTCATTTCTTTTGAATTTTCGTCATGAATTATTAATGAATTTGATAAGTAATAGATACAGCATGAGCAGCCGAGCTGTAATCTGATTTACAAGGCGAGCGAGCCGTAGTAAATCAGGTACAGCTCGGATGCGAATGCTGTATCTTTCTTAAAATACAAATGCATCTAAGTAATCAAGTTCGCCAACTATTTTGGGGATACGGTCTGTTTTAGCCGAGAAAATCGAAGCTAAAGTTTATGTAAATCAGGACGATCCTGTACCCGATTTGCAACCTCTGCTACGGTATTGATTTCTTTTGAATTTTCGTCATGAATTATTAAAATTTAAATATTACTTAACCACTTGACTCTTTCTTATAAACAAAACATCTAGAACAATCCACAAACACTAGTCCGCGTATGAACAGTGTTTAGAAGCGAACAATTAAGACTGACTTTGTTCAGAGATTGGTCCAGGAATTTCTTATTCAGTAACTAATTCTTTATGGTTACATTGTATGGTGGTTGTTTAAAGTGCTGTGCATCTAACATGAAAATTAAGTTTATCTCATTTGAAAGAACACTTAAAAGTAACATCTTTTGCAGTTTCTGGTTTCCTTGCTTAGTTTTTGAGATGCAGTGTATTTCAGTTTAATGTGACGTACATATGCATAAATCAGAGAAGGTTATTTTTTTTTATTTAAACATATTTCTGATTATAAACATTTTCTCCATGAGCTATAAGCTCATCGAGAGAGATCATGTTATATAATATATTTGCTATTATCACACCAAACTTAATTCGAAGGAAGCAGGTGTGTGTGTATCTCACACAACATCAAATAAAATAATGTTCATCGTGCAGACGAGCAAGTAAACGAATCAACGAAATACTGACGCTCCGAGCGGAGCCCTTTACAGTCCTTTTTAGGAGATGTGTATCCTTAAATTAAGTGGACAGTCCTTTTTAGCGGACATCGCTCTTAAAGGGCTTAAAGGACCAAAGGGCAAAGGAGTGCACAATTATTTGACCCAAATAGGCATAAAAAGGCACCAATGTCGTATATTTTAAAAATGCGTTAAAAAATATTCAAAAACAACGAGCAAGATGGGCGCCGCTGCTGTCACGGTAGTGATGCGTATTTATTTTCGGTCAACAAGTATGTTACTGTGTTACAACTACATTTTAACGTGAAATTTCATTAATAATTATGCCACTATAAGTCCTATAAGCATCTCAGAAAAATATAATAACCAAACAATTTCTCAAATATGCAATATGATTACATGTATTCGTAGCGTATTATGACGTCAAGGATAACGTCAAAGTTTTTATATTAAAATACAAGCATATACATTATAGTATGAAAATATATACTTTATACTTTATAATCTTAAAATTAAATATGGTTTTAGTACTACATTATAACTGTAGGGTTACAATTATCAGTACAGTACTTTGTTATAACCTTAGGGTTACATGTAGGTTATTTTATTAGTGCTTTGTTTTAAGTTTGGACAACGCTTTAACCCTTTCCTTCCTAGGGGTTCTCACTTGATGAGTAAAATCATCTGCCATTAGAGTAAAATAACAAAGTGGCAGGTTTGGGGCAACCTAGTAGGGAAAGGGTTAAGCAACCTGTCATTGTTCTACAATTATTGCACCAGTCATTTGAAACCCCTGGCTACCCAACTAGGCCATAATTTAACCAGAAAAAAAACACAGACATTCACCTCGTATTCAATGACATGTACTAGTTTGCTACACTCCAGTAGGTGGGAAATATGCTTCTTACCCCACCATTCAAGCAGTTATGGAAATTCTCACCACCCAGTCAGTTCTTTATTCTGTGATGCAGTGCCACTGACCTGTATATAACAGGTTATATACAGGTTACTGGGTAAGATTAGCTTCTGCTAACCAGGTGTTTTTAACCCTCTTTAAATGAAGTTTCAATTCAATTCAATTCAATTCAATTCAATTCAATTCAATTCAATTCAAAAAGTGTGCACTGCTAGAAAATTTCTGACAACACCAGTAGCACCACTGTTGCCAGGAAACTTTTATATAAACTTGTTGACAGGAAATTTCTTGTAATACTCAATAAAATTTTCAAGTCAAACTTTAAAACTAAATTTGCAAAAATTCTTTTGTGCCAGAAATCTTATGGTGAATTTAGTTTTGCAATAAATTTTAGTGTTTGGATTTTGCAGCTGAAGAAAGAAAGAAGAAAAATACCTTATCCGTGACTGTCATTTGCTGTTGAGTGAAGATACTGGGAGCAATGTTGAAGTGAAATAAGCAGAGGGAGAATGAAGAGGGAAATTGATGAGCAGTCACCAATATTAGATTTTTAAACATGGTTGGCTTCTTTGTCTTCCTCATCAGTTGGTATAATATTTTCACAATATGCTTAGCAAGATTGTTTACATCAAAATAAAGAATGACAAATAAACAGATGACATCTTGAATAGTTGACAAATTTTGATGTGGAAAGGTTGAATATTCATGGTGTCAAAAACAGGATTCAATCACCATGACTTTGTAATTACCAGTATACTTGGAGCCAGGAGTGACTGGTGCATATCAGTAGAAAGAAATATTTAGCACCTGCAGTGGTGCATTTATTATTGGACACTCTCTTTACTCTGGTATGCTTCAACCAAACCTCTCAAGGACATAATTTAAACTATGTGACTGGAATGCGCTGATAAGCAAGTAAGCAACATTAAGCAGCTTATCACTTATCAAAGTATTAAAAAAGAAATCGGTCGTCAAATTTTCAGATTTTCAAAGCTGCTTTTGATCAACAGTTTCCACCAAAACAAAGTAAAGTAAAAAATGATGATCTATCGTTCAAATCACTGTTATAAATGAGCTCCTCACCTACGACTACAATTAATTAAAGTACGCTAGGATCAGAGGGTCATAGTTTCCCAGTATCAATCTGTCCTATTTAAAAACGTTTAATAATGCATAAATTGCAAACTCAGTTAAAGTACAAATCACACTCAATCGCTCGCGCATGAAGTTTGGTAGTTCTACGTAAAACAATTATTTAGCTAGGATAAACTGGGTTGTAAGGCGGAGGTACACTCGCCTCGTCATAACTTGGTGGAGCCGATGATGGTGGTGGATAAACCGCACCTCCAGCCAGTGGACCAGCGTATGGAGCTTGGCCTTGAACAGCACTTGGATAAGGGACCGACCCAGGTTGTGGATATTTACCTTGACTTTGAACAGTATTTGGATAATTAACAGGCGCTGGTTGGGGATACGATGGTCCATAACCTGCTTGAACATTACTAGTAGGAAAACTTGTGCCAGTTGTAGTAGTCTGCGTCTGTGCTCCTGCTCCTCCATACCGAATGACTGCTCCCTGACTTCGGTGTTGAAAAGGACCACAAGCACAACAAAAACAGAGACAACATGATATAACAGTTCCTCCAATAATTAAACAACCGATTACTATGCCTGCTATAGCTCCTCCAGAAATACACGTCGCGTCGTTATCAATGCATGTT
Organism: Paragorgia papillata; assembly: GCA_035771165.1. Taxonomy (NCBI): domain Eukaryota; kingdom Metazoa; phylum Cnidaria; class Anthozoa; order Scleralcyonacea; family Coralliidae; genus Paragorgia; species Paragorgia papillata. The sequence continues at coordinate 9,284,603 of JAWNZC010000322.1, read as the reverse complement.
CCATGGCAGCATTTCTCGTTATTAAAGAACGATGAACAGTCGGAATTAAAATCGCAAGCGGTAGTCCACGTAAACAAAGAGCACAAAACAAATATGAACTTTAAACTCGACTTTAAAGCGTTTCGGCAATTCGCAACGCGTTTCATTTCAATGCTGAAGTAGCAAACAAAACAAGAAATGATAAAGTACGTCGTGCAGCAGATTCCAAGGCAGATTCGATTTAATGTATTGCTTTGACAAGGAACACAAGGTACTCGACTGTAAATATAAAATGTCGCAATAATGACGTCATTTTCTTCAGTGCTATTGTTACGGAAATAGCTCTTTGTATGCAGGAATTTTGCTATCTTGAAACCTTCAATTTTCCATATATTACCGCATAATACAAGTGGGGATAAGGAAGCTATGGTGTTAGACTGTTAGTAGTAATATTGATTGTCGACAACTCAGAGTCGCTCGGCCACTCGCTTTAGAGCATGTGACCACGGACTGATAACAGAATTTATTATAAAAGATCTTTATCTGTGGACTGATGTGAGAGTGGCTTTTATGTATAAAGTAGTCATGGCAATTACAAAATATGAAAATATGCATATGGCATGGCTGATGAGTCATGACACCTGTAGTCTGCATCAGGAATTATCACAAAATTTTCAAAAGTTGAAATAAACAGGCAAGAATCAAGGATGGCCAAACAAGGCTATAGCCCAGTATCTCTGAAGATGGAGCTTTACGAATGAGCTAAAATTTACAGGGGGTGTCAAAATACACATATGATTTTATTGATAAATAATTAGCCCCTCGAATATATAAAACATCTTCCACTGACAAAAATACCATAGTTGCTAGACGAAAAGAGGTCAAATGGCGGAGAGGGGTAAGTGCTGAATCATTTGAGGTAACCCTCTCCATTCGGACCTCAACAATTACGTAACAGCAGTTAGTATTATACCCCAATATATGTGATATTTTCCCACATGTGGGACATGCTCTGGCAATTAACGTTGAAATGCGCATGACCAATGACAAATACATGGAACAGGACGCCGCACGCGGACTAGTCAGCTGAAATAAATATTAATTGCTTTTCAACGTATACAATTTGCAATATTAAAATGAACGAGACAACTTAATATTGGCAAGCTAGGTACATGGCCCAAATAATGGCACTAATCGCGACGATTTTATATGAATTAATATTCTTGGTTTCATCTGACGTCACGGCGGCCATATTGGTGCGTATGTTGGAATAAGAATAAAGTTAAAGTGCCACTAACCCCCAAAATTTTTTCTCGGGATTCAAATAGCCCTTGTTGAGTATATTAGCACCAACATATCTTTTCTGTTATTGAACACTTCTTTCATTTTTTATGCCCCTTCAAACTTGCAAAATTTCGCATTTGTTTGTCCCATGGCGGAGCAGTGAGGGGAATGGGTATAGGATGCGTATCACGCAGTGGTATATGACGTAATACCAGGAATTCGTCTTCAAAAATCTATGAAGTGTAGTACACTGGAACTATAATAAAAGAATTAAAATGAAAAATATCGCCGAACTGGCTATAAACGTAACCTGGGTACGTTCTTTCCTATTTACTTTACAGTAAAAAAATATAGAATTCCTGGTATTACGTCACAAACCCTTCTCGACGCAGTCTCCCAAGTGCTCCGTCGTGTCCGTCATTATCGCCACTTCAATCGATTCTTAAATCAAGAGGATTTTACCAATTTAGTTCATTTATATTGCATTCTTATCATTTGGATTGGCGATGTTTATTCGTGCAAAAAACTTTTCGGGGTTAGTGGCACTTTAACTTTATTCTTATTCCAACATTTTGTATTTTTTAGGTTTTTTTTTTGTATTAGGATGGGATTTCATCACTAGAAATACGTTAAGTAGGAATGCGCGGGCGGGTTATGACGTCCCAGTGGACGTCACAGGAAAACACACATCCGAGATAACTATGAGTCTACGACGGCAAACCTTGCTGGGGTCATCCACACACGTGAGCAGCATTCTTCGACAGACCGATTGTTGTGTCAGTCCACATTCCAAAGCAACGCGGTCGTTGCTTTGGTTGAGAGTGCAATGATACAACCTACAATCAGTGCAAAAAATGTTGAAACGAAAGGAAATTCAACTGGTGCATCCCCCCCACCCCCCCCCCCCCCAATTCAATGTTGATTTGAGCTTAATTTTCCATTTTCATATCTTTAAGAAATGTTAAAGGCATATTCTTTCATTGCCATCATCAACATTGCAACATTGAACGGGGGGGGGGGGGGGGGGGGGGGGAATAGAAAATTTTAAATTAGTAAGGAATTGAAGGATCATTTGTATGAAGCGTTTCAACGAATAAATGCACTGATTGTCTGAAAATCAGTTCATACATTCTCGAATGATCAATGCCCTGTATTTGTCGCATTATGTACGCTTCGCTTACCAAACTAATCGGTGCATGTAATTAAAGTGTAACATTAACGAAATTCAAAAAAAAATTAATTTTAATTGATTAGATGACGTCATGATACCATTATTGTGAAATTACATAAACGTCCAATATGGTTTTTAAACAATATTTGAGCGGAAAACAGCTTGCATTGGCAAAATTTCTTTGGCTAGAAAAAAAATATTCGTTTGCGGAGATAGGGAGAAAGACAAATATGTCAAAGGCAAGTGCTTGGAGAGCAGTACAAGAAAAGCAAGTTACAGATCCAAAAACAAAAGGGAAAAGGAAACGTGGCAGGCCTGAATGTTTAAGTTTGCGTGACAAGAGAAAACTTAAGCGAAGTATAATAAAGTTAAGGAAAGAACATGCCAATTTTACTGTTATGGAGGTAGTGCAAGAGAGTGGCATTTCTCCTAACGCGGCCAAGTACAGAACGTTTGTGAACAACATACAGAAATTTGGATACAAATTTTTACAGACAAGGAGAAAAGGTATTTTGACAGAAAAAGACTACAAACGACGTCAAAAAATTTGCTCGAAATATGTTAAAAAAAGATGAGTCTTATTGGAAAAGTGACGTGGCCTTTTACTTGGACGGAGTATCTTTCGTTTACAAAGCTAATCCGATGAGTGATGCATTGAAACCAAAAGGGAAAATATGGCGCAAAAGGAATGAGGGGTTAACAATCACAACAAAAGGAAGTAAGGATCTGGCAGGGGGAAAGAGACTGCATTTAATAGTTGCAATAGCCTACGGAAAAGGTGTAATATGTGCGGAGCCTTACGAGAAAATGAACGGGTCCTTCTTTGCGCAATTTGTGAGAAGAAACTTCCCAACGCTATTTGAGATAGCAGGAAAGACGTCAAATGAGCCAAAGTTGTTTGTAATGGACAACGACCCATCACAAACGTCAAAGAAAGCAAAGGATGCCATGACAGAAATTGGTGCTACAATGGTAGGCATTCCAGCAAGATCCCCTGATGTCAACCCTATTGAAAATATGTTTCATATCGTGAGGAAACGTTTACAAGCACAAATTCGAGAGAATAACATCACGCATCAGACTTGGGAACAATTTACAGACGCTGTAAAATATAATGTCTGGTCCGTATCAAAAGAGTACATAGATAAAACTATTTCTTCAATGTCTAAGAGAATAAGAGATATCGTTAACTCCAAGGGAAGACGCATAAAATATTGATATTGTCATTACACACTTGAAGGAAATATTCAATAAAATATCTTGAGTTAATGAGTGGTGTCAAGTTGCACAATGTCTTTCCCTATATATATAGGATATATATTTATAACAAAATGACGTAAAAAACGGAACTTACAACATTTGAAAGTGATTTGTGTATGTAAATCATTTTACAGGGAAAGAGCTTTCACTTGCGCACACTTTACCGTGGATAGACTTAAAAAAACTACACTTTACCACACTTTACCACACTTTACCACACTTTACCGCTCAGTAATAAAGACACAAAGCAAATAATCTTATTAAATGCTGGAAAATGGTAAAGTGTGGTAAACTGTGGTAAAGTGAGATAAAACCGTCAGGAAGGGTGGTAAAGTGCGTCAATATATTACATATATTGCTCTAAGTTTAAATAAACCAGTTCTTGTCCCCAATTTCTCTGCCTAACAGCCTAAGTTTACCTAATAATGTCATTGAAATATAAGACGCGCAAAACAGGAAGGACAAGCAGTAATCTCCTTTTGCTCGCTACAGGGGATCTGTCGGTAGAAGTTAAAAACCTTCCATCGCACAGCCATCATTTCTGTTTCTCGTTCATCGACCCCGCCGTTTCGAACATAAACCAAAGGCCGCTTGCCGGTACAAAATATTGGCGTGTCTCTATCGAACACGCCGTCTTTAGCGAAGTGGGATTTGGGCGCCGGCAAATGCACTAACTGACCTTCTAACATGAGAAGGAGATCATGCCACGCTATGATCTGTGGAGACCACCTGAAGTCATTGAGAAAAATTATTTCAGCTTTCTCCGCGCCGACCCAGGCAAAACTAGTGGATGCGGGATTGGTAAAAGTCTCGTAAATTTTGTTCAACGGATTTAAGAGAAATGTTTTACCGCAGTTTGCCGGCCCCGTCAACATTATATTGCGATATTTTCCTCTTCCCTTTTCCAGCAGCTCTCTCGTACTGTTAACAAATGCCTCTTCAGAAATTCCATTGTTGGCCAAAAGTTCTACAGCACAAGCCATCCACTCCCTTTCTTCCTGACAAATACACTTCTCCGCATATGCAATGCGCAACAAGTCCATGCGTGATTTCTCCTTCCGCTTTTGCATGACTTCTGCGTTGGCCATCTCCCAGGCATTACTCAATAGTTCGTTAACAACTTTACTGCCCCGATTGATAATGAACTCTGCCAAATCAGTTTTCCCCTCACGTTTCTGCATATTTGCAAAAGCTAACAAAGCTGTTCTGTCACGAAGATTTTGAGATATTATAATTTCGGAAACCTGGAAAGCACTGAGACGTTTCCGCTTTTTCGAAACCCCTTTCTTTTGCCCCTTTGCATGTATGCATTCTCCCATTTCTCCCTCCGACTGCTCTTCTCCACTATTTCGAAGTTCGTTGTCGCGCACTCTCTTATTCCTTCGTCTCTGAATGGCTTCATGAGCTTTTGTTGTTGATGGGCCTTTACTATCTCTCAAATCTGGGTGATTATCACTTTCTTGAAAGGTGCTATCTTCTTTCGTTACATACTTCCACGCCGTGTAATAATTTGCATGGACGGTGGAAAAATGCACTGAAATGCCATGATGCTGCCCTAGATATCTCTTCGAAGGTAGCCATCGTTGAACTCGGTCTAGCTTCAAGCACAGGTGGTAATGAACCCCAGATCTTTTGTGTGATTCTTTTGAACAACACCAGTGTTTTACTTTGGCGGTACCGCATGAGAAAGAAGCAACAACGGCGTTGGCAAAAGATTCCCTGGTTGGAAACTTTTCGGTGTTTGCCTGGCTATAAGTTACTAGATACACTTGTCGATTGTCACGAGAACGCAATTCTTCTGCTTCAGAATTTGTTGAAGAACTATCGCTATGATACTCAGAGAGATACTCCATAAGTGTATAGTTGCGATTAAATTGCGGTTTACGAATTAATTGCGTGTATAACATTCCATTGTTGGTTTCCACGTGACACACAGCTCACAGTTCTGCATACGCCCATGCACATTTTAGTGAATAAGTAATAAAACATTTGTGAAAAATGAAAGTAAACGTATACCTTGTTAACGACTAAATAGTTTTTAAAAATATATGAGTATTAATTAATAAAAATTTAAAAAGATTATTCTCCATGAAAACGTTAAATATGATTTTGCTTTCACATTATTGCGCCATTTGGGTAATTTTCAATTCAGACTGTCTGAAAATCAGTTCATACATTCTCGAATGATCAATGCCCTGTATTTGTCGCATTATGTACGCTTCGCTTACCAAACTAATCGGTGCATGTAATTAAAGTGTAACAACGAAATTCAAAAAAAAATTAATTTTAATTGATTAGATGACGTCATGATACCATTATTGTGAAATTACATAAACGTCCAATATGGTTTTTAAACAATATTTGAGCGGAAAACAGCTTGCATTGGCAAAATTTCTTTGGCTAGAAAAAAAATATTCGTTTGCGGAGATAGGGAGAAAGACAAATATGTCAAAGGCAAGTGCTTGGAGAGCAGTACAAGAAAAGCAAGTTACAGATCCAAAAACAAAAGGGAAAAGGAAACGTGGCAGGCCTGAATGTTTAAGTTTGCGTGACAAGAGAAAACTTAAGCGAAGTATAATAAAGTTAAGGAAAGAACATGCCAATTTTACTGTTATGGAGGTAGTGCAAGAGAGTGGCATTTCTCCTAACGCGGCCAAGTACAGAACGTTTGTGAACAACATACAGAAATTTGGATACAAATTTTTACAGACAAGGAGAAAAGGTATTTTGACAGAAAAAGACTACAAACGACGTCAAAAATTTGCTCGAAATATGTTAAAAAAAGATGAGTCTTATTGGAAAAAGTGACGTGGCCTTTTACTTGGACGGAGTATCTTTCGTTTACAAAGCTAATCCGATGAGTGATGCATTGAAACCAAAAGGGAAAATATGGCGCAAAAGGAATGAGGGGTTAACAATCACAACAAAAGGAAGTAAGGATCTGGCAGGGGGAAAGAGACTGCATTTAATAGTTGCAATAGCCTACGGAAAAGGTGTAATATGTGCGGAGCCTTACGAGAAAATGAACGGGTCCTTCTTTGCGCAATTTGTGAGAAGAAACTTCCCAACGCTATTTGAGATAGCAGGAAAGACGTCAAATGAGCCAAAGTTGTTTGTAATGGACAACGACCCATCACAAACGTCAAAGAAAGCAAAGGATGCCATGACAGAAATTGGTGCTACAATGGTAGGCATTCCAGCAAGATCCCTGATGTCAACCCTATTGAAAATATGTTTCATATCGTGAGGAAACGTTTACAAGCACAAATTCGAGAGAATAACATCACGCATCAGACTTGGGAACAATTTACAGACGCTGTAAAATATAATGTCTGGTCCGTATCAAAAGAGTACATAGATAAAACTATTTCTTCAATGTCTAAGAGAATAAGAGATATCGTTAACTCCAAGGGAAGACGCATAAAATATTGATATTGTCATTACACACTTGAAGGAAATATTCAATAAAATATCTTGAGTTAATGAGTGGTGTCAAGTTGCACAATGTCTTTCCCTATATATATAGGATATATATTTATAACAAAATGACGTAAAAAACGGAACTTACAACATTTGAAAGTGATTTGTGTATGTAAATCATTTTACAGGGAAAGAGCTTTCACTTGCGCACACTTTACCGTGGATAGACTTAAAAAAACTACACTTTACCACACTTTACCACACTTTACCACACTTTACCGCTCAGTAATAAAGACACAAAGCAAATAATCTTATTAAATGCTGGAAAATGGTAAAGTGTGGTAAACTGTGGTAAAGTGAGATAAAACCGTCAGGAAGGGTGGTAAAGTGCGTCAATATATTACATATATTGCTCTAAGTTTAAATAAACCAGTTCTTGTCCCCAATTTCTCTGCCTAACAGCCTAAGTTTACCTAATAATGTCATTGAAATATAAGACGCGCAAAACAGGAAGGACAAGCAGTAATCTCCTTTTGCTCGCTACAGGGGATCTGTCGGTAGAAGTTAAAAACCTTCCATCGCACAGCCATCATTTCTGTTTCTCGTTCATCGACCCCGCCGTTTCGAACATAAACCAAAGGCCGCTTGCCGGTACAAAATATTGGCGTATCTCTATCGAACACGCCGTCTTTAGCGAAGTGGGATTTGGGCGCCGGCAAATGCACTAACTGACCTTCTAACATGAGAAGGAGATCATGCCACGCTATGATCTGTGGAGACCACCTGAAGTCATTGAGAAAAATTATTTCAGCTTTCTCCGCGCCGACCCAGGCAAAACTAGTGGATGCGGGATTGGTAAAAGTCTCGTAAATTTTGTTCAACGGATTTAAGAGAAATGTTTTACCGCAGTTTGCCGGCCCCGTCAACATTATATTGCGATATTTTCCTCTTCCCTTTTCCAGCAGCTCTCTCGTACTGTTAACAAATGCCTCTTCAGAAATTCCATTGTTGGCCAAAAGTTCTACAGCACAAGCCATCCACTCCCTTTCTTCCTGACAAATACACTTCTCCGCATATGCAATGCGCAACAAGTCCATGCGTGATTTCTCCTTCCGCTTTTGCATGACTTCTGCGTTGGCCATCTCCCAGGCATTACTCAATAGTTCGTTAACAACTTTACTGCCCCGATTGATAATGAACTCTGCCAAATCAGTTTTCCCCTCACGTTTCTGCATATTTGCAAAAGCTAACAAAGCTGTTCTGTCACGAAGATTTTGAGATATTATAATTTCGGAAACCTGGAAAGCACTGAGACGTTTCCGCTTTTTCGAAACCCCTTTCTTTTGCCCCTTTGCATGTATGCATTCTCCCATTTCTCCCTCCGACTGCTCTTCTCCACTATTTCGAAGTTCGTTGTCGCGCACTCTCTTATTCCTTCGTCTCTGAATGGCTTCATGAGCTTTTGTTGTTGATGGGCCTTTACTATCTATCAAATCTGGGTGATTATCACTTTCTTGAAAGGTGCTATCTTCTTTCGTTACATACTTCCACGCCGTGTAATAATTTGCATGGACGGTGGAAAAATGCACTGAAATGCCATGATGCTGCCCTAGATATCTCTTCGAAGGTAGCCATCGTTGAACTCGGTCTAGCTTCAAGCACAGGTGGTAATGAACCCCAGATCTTTTGTGTGATTCTTTTGAACAACACCAGTGTTTTACTTTGGCGGTACCGCATGAGAAAGAAGCAACAACGGCGTTGGCAAAAGATTCCCTGGTTGGAAACTTTTCGGTGTTTGCCTGGCTATAAGTTACTAGATACACTTGTCGATTGTCACGAGAACGCAATTCTTCTGCTTCAGAATTTGTTGAAGAACTATCGCTATGATACTCAGAGAGATACTCCATAAGTGTATAGTTGCGATTAAATTGCGGTTTACGAATTAATTGCGTGTATAACATTCCATTGTTGGTTTCCACGTGACACACAGCTCACAGTTCTGCATACGCCCATGCACATTTTAGTGAATAAGTAATAAAACATTTGTGAAAAATGAAAGTAAACGTATACCTTGTTAACGACTAAATAGTTTTTAAAAATATATGAGTATTAATTAATAAAAATTTAAAAAGATTATTCTCCATGAAAACGTTAAATATGATTTTGCTTTCACATTATTGCGCCATTTGGGTAATTTTCAATTCAGACAATCAGTGCAAAAAATGTTGAAACGAAAGGAAATTCAACTGGTGCATCCCCCCCCCCCCCCCCCCCCAATTCAATGTTGATTTGAGCTTAATTTTCCATTTTCATATCTTTAAGAAATGTTAAAGGCATATTCTTTCATTGCCATCATCAACATTGCAACATTGAACGGGGGGGGGGGGGGGGGGGGGGAGGGGGGGGGGGAATAGAAAATTTTAAATTAGTAAGGAATTGAAGGATCATTTGTATGAAGCGTTTCAACGAATAAATGCACTGATTGTAGAACCAAAATGATTTTAGAAGGGAAATTGGCCAATGGCAAAAGGCATGATAGAGCCACGTTCGGGTATCAATAATGATGCCCGGCAGGGGGTTAGTTTAGCACGGGTTGTGGTCAAACCCGACCAACATAGGATTGTGCCTTTACGAGTTATTAACATGTCTCAGAGTCCCATTGAATTGGCTGCAGGTGAAAATATAGCGGAATTTTGTCCCGTGGTTGAGTCATGCTCCAAAGTTTTAAACACCAAACCGGATGTCTGCGGAGCGGTAAAAAGCGAGTTGAAAAATTGTACTGATAAGCTTGACTCTGTGATTGATAGCTCTCTTGCCCACGGTGACAAAGAGCGTGTACAGCGTCTCTTGTGCAAGTTTTCGGATGTTTATGACGAGAGTTTAGGCCATACAACACTACTGATGCACAAGATTGATACCGGCAATAACCCACCCATTAAACAGGGACGAGTCTAATCAACAAATTGAGGAAATGTTAGAGCAAGGTGTCATAAAGGTGTCTACGTCATAGCACAAGTGCTTGGTCTAGCCCAATTATTTTAGTCAAGAAAAAGAATGGCGAGCTTCGATTCTGCGTCGATTACCGCAAGCTAAATTTGGTCACTGTTGGTCACGCACACCCTTTGCCTCGCATCGACGATATTCTCAATTCCTTGGGCAATTCGCAATTTTTTACTACCCTCGATCTTCGAAGCGGCTATTGGCAAATATCCGTTGACGAGAAAGATCGTCACAAAACTGCCTTCGCCACGCAAAGCGGATTATATGAATTTAATCGCATGCCCTTTGGCCTTTCAACGGCGCCAGCTATACATTTCAACGCACTATGGACATCGTGTTGTCCGGATTGATCTATGCTATTTGTTTGTGTTACCTTGATGGCTTGATGATGTCATAGTTTTCGGTCGCGACATCAAGTCATCAATGACTGAGCATTGTGAACGATTAGAAACAGTTTTACTTAGACTAAGACAGCACAACCTCCGCGTCAAATTATCGAAGTGTAAGATCGCAGCTCAGCAAGTTGCATTTTTAGGACACGTTATTTCGAAGTCCGGAATTCGTAAGCGACATCCCTCGACCAAATTCAGTGAAAGAAATTCGAAGTTTTTTAGGTCTCGCTGGCTATTACAGAAAATTTATCCCAGGATTTGCGACGGTCGCTGCGCCACAGACTAGCTTGTTCGTCTCACTGAAAAGACAACGACTTTTTCCTGGACAGAAGAATGCGACACCTCTTTCTCTCAGCTAAAATCTTTGCTTTGTTCTGCGCCAATATATATTATGTTATCCTAAGTTCGACCGCGAATTTATACTCCAGACCGACGCTTCTGATTTCGGAGTAGGCGCGATCTCATCACAGATCGACGATAACGGGCTCGAAAAAGTGGTTGCATATGCGTCAAAGGCCCTTTCTGCACGACAGAAAAAGTTTTCTACAACTGAAAAAGAGGCTTACGCTATCGTTTTCGGTACTCAGTAGTTTCGCGTTTACTTGCTTGGGCGTCATTTTCGAATTGTTATGGACCATAACGCGTTACGGTGGCTTCATAGCATGGAACCTAAAGGCCGCTTAGCCCGATGGATAATGGACCTACAGGAATTCGACTTTTCCGTTGCACATAGCGCGGGTCGCCTGGCAGTTGAGATGATGTAAGAAAGCTTCTAGTTTTTCACTATACCATGAGGCCATATCGCTAATAAGATGTCGTCAAACGGCGCCAAAGAGAAGGTTTGATGTTACTGAGTTGCTTGAGCCTTAAGTTTCGAAATGTTCCATGTAGATATTCGCTATAACTGGAGAAAGAGGTGATCCCATAGCAGCTCCTTCCGTCTGTTCGTAAAAGTTGTCACGCCACTGGAAGATGGTCGAGAAAAACGGCACAATTTCAACAAGTCATGGATTTCGTCTGGAGAAAGGTCGGTACGATTTTTAAAAGTGGAAACGGATAGAAGTTTCTCTAACTCTCTTTCACGATTTCACAGGCTTTGTTTACGGGGACATTAGTGAATAGGCTGACGACGTCAAAGCTGACCGGAATGTCATTCTCTTGAAGTTTAGCATTTTCGAGTTCAGTTATGAGGGTGAAAGAGTTGTGGACGTGATGTTCTGAATGTTGGCAAGATGTTTGGCCAGAGCGCAAGGTATAGGTGAGTAAGGTATGGGTCGAAGTGGGATGGTGGGCTTGTGAATTTTAGGCAGACCATAGGACTTTGGACAGTATGAGCTTGATGGGCGTAGATGTCTGTATAGTCTTACAATTTAGTTGCAACTTTTCTTTCAATAAAGGGAGTAGGATCACGGTTTAACTGGCGGTAAGCTGAGGAGGTACGTAGAAAGGACATCTTTTACTTTTTGTATCAACTGCGCATGCGCGAGTAAATACTATGCTATATCGTGCATGTAATGTAAGTCAATTCAAGTCAAGTCTTGACTTTATGTGTCCTTTCTTCCTCGTGATAAAAAAGTTTGTCCGAACCCGAAGGAGAAAAATGCCTTAAATAATATACGAAAACTATAATTGTGCAACAGTAAAATATAGCGAAAGTGGGGCCATCAAACATGGCGGCTGTTGCCGACTTCCGACCACTTCCGACAACAGATGCTCTTGCAGATGCTCTACCAGTCTCTTATATAGATCAGTGGCCTCAAGGGATTGATTACAACACTAATATCTGCGACACCATGGCAAGTTCACTTTAACTTTTACTTATTCTAGCTTCTGTGTTAAAACATTTCAGGAACCACACAATTGTAGCATTGTATTAATGATCAGTTGTCAGGCAACTGTTGTTGGCAACATGCAATTTTATTTAATCTTTATTATAATTATATATTCAATGTATGCTAACAGCCCAAAGGGGCCATGGCAATTAGAATTCCTTCTGATTGACTGATTGTGTGTATTTAATTGTAATGCAAATACTACATTTGTGTATACTGATGTATAGTCAAGAAACGAATTGTTTGAGTAGAATTGAAGTGGCAAGTTTCTTACAGTAACTACAAGATCTTCTCACATTCGAAAGATTTACGCCAACCTAATTCGAAGGAGAGTAATTAAGTCTTTAAGACTTGAGATTAAACAGATTACAAGGTTACAGGAATACAGGTAGGTTTCGCACTTATATTTTATATATACTAACCACTTTCCCAGGTACATTATAGCGTTGTGAGAAAGCCGTTTGACTCTTCCGAGAACATTAACAAATAACGTTGCAACTTGCATGTAACAACGAAAATTTGTGGACTTTACTATATAGTAAACGTTATAAAAGCATTATGTATTTCAACAATAACGCCGCAGTTAACAATGTTCCAACAAAGATCTTGTGAACGTGTCAGAACAACGAGTGTCAACTAAAACATTCTCAGGCCAACCGGTAATGCAACGTTGCCGCCAATGACCGACAATGTTGCTGAAGCTAGCATGCACACAAAATATTTCTCAGACAATCATTATAGAATGTAATTGATTATTAAACCAGGATGGATGAAGGTTGCACTGGAAGATTATTGAAAGGCTAGTCTATTTCATTTTATCCGAAACGTTTGACAACGTTATGTCAATGTGGTCACAATTAACAGTTAAATGACAACGTCCCCATTATTTTTTGTGATAGTTTTATAATCCGGCCGCTATGCACTCGAAAAACAATGTTAAAACTGTATAATCAAAAGAACCCGGTTAGCGGATGAACTATATGTGCTATATAGCTCCACATGATCATGATTAATAAAAGTCTAATCTAGCATCATTAATGATCAAATGTATATGCTTTAGAATCATTTTTCCCCCTGGCGAAACTTGTATAGGATATAATTGTGACTTATAGCTATACACATATACATTATGCATGTTTATATGTTATATGTTTCTTTACTTAGTAACTTACTAACTTAGGTTTCTATAATCTGCTTTTTAAGTAGGTTATGCACGTATCAGCGTACGTCCCCATATAGTTTCATAATATGCATTCATGCATGTATGTATTTACACTTTGCTTGTCGATCCTATATCTTCTTGGCAACCAACTGGAATGAACTATAGTGACGCTGCTCTCTTGTAGTACAAGAAACGAAGGCAGAAGGCCACACGCACTATAAAATCTATATCTATAATGAAGAATCCTCATTCGTGTTTTTGTCACTTATGGGCCGTTCATATGGGGCGGGCTACCCGGTTGCCGGGCTGATTTTATGTCACGAAAATCTTATATATTACGACTATTTGAGAAATGCAAAATCACACAACGAAGCAAAATTGGGTTTGTTTTTCTGTAGGTATAGCACACGGAGTATTATAATTCCTTTTTGTAGTTAAAGTTAAGAAAGATTTTCGTGACATAAAATTAGCCCGTTAACCGGACCAGCCCACCTCATATAAACAGCACCCAAGACTGTTCAGGATTTCATTATTTGCTACATATTTCAGTCGTCAGCTTTGCAACATTTCAATTAAGTTTGCTCTATCCAAAACAATGTCTACTGTAATACTTTAATACTGTCTACTCTAGTCTAATACTCTAATACTGTTTACTCTAGTCTAATTACTCTAATACTGTCTACTTTAGTCTAACACACTAATACTGTCTACTTTAGTCTAATACTCTAATACTGTTTACTCTAGTCTAATACTCTAATACTGTCTACTTTAGTCTAATACTCTAATACTGTTTACTCTAGTCTAATACTCTAATACTGTCTACTCTAGTCTAATACTCTAATACTGTCTACTCTAGTCTAATACTCTAATACTGTCTACTTTAGTCTAATACTCTAATACTGTCTACTCTAGTCTAACACTCTAATACTGTCTACTCTAGTCTAACACTCTAATACTGTTTACTCTAGTCTAATACTCTAATACTGTCTACTCTAGTCTAACACTCTAATACTGTCTACTCATTAGACTAAAGTTTTATACTCTAATACTGTTTACTCTAGTCTAATACTGTCTACTCTAGTCTAATACTCTAATAATGTTTACTCTAGTCTAATACTCTAACACTGTCTACTCTAGTCTAACACTCTAATACTGTTTACTCTAGTCTAATACTCTAATACTGTCTACTCTAGTCTAACACTCTAATACTGTCTACTCTAGTCTAACACTCTAATACTGTTTACTCTAGTCTAATACTCTAATACTGTTTACTCTAGTCTAATTCTCCAATACTGTCTACTCTAGTCTAATACTCTAATACTGTCTACTCTAGTCTAACACTCTAATACTGTCTACTCTAGTCTAACACTCTAATACTGTTTACTCTAGTCTAATACTCTAATACTGTCTACTCTAGTCTAACACTCTAATACTGTCTACTTTAGTCTAATACTGTCTACTCTAGTCTAATACTCTAATTGTGTTTACTCTAGTCTAACACTCTAATACTGTCTACTTTAGTCTAATACTCTAATACTGTCTACTCTAGTCTAATACTCTAATTGTGTTTACTCTAGTCTAACACTCTAATACTGTCTACTTTAGTCTAATACTCTAATACTGTTTACTCTAGTCTAATACTCTAATACTGTTTACTCTAGTCTAATACTCTAATACTGTTTACTCTAGTCTAATTCTCCAATACTGTCTACTCTAGTCTAACACTCTAATACTGTCTACTTTAGTCTAATACTCTAATACTCTAATCCCAATTACGTGTAAAAGGGATCACTTTCTCCAGTTTTAAAAGCAACCTCCTGTCCTACTACAAAGCAGCAGTACTTCAAATTTACAACCCTGAAGACCCCAGATCATGGAAATCGATTTACACAAAATGCAACTCAACACGAGGTCTCAATGAAACGATCCGTTGCTGCATCTGATGTTTGAAACTTATATTATTATTATTATTATTTACTTATTTACTTTGTTTACCTGGGACCGCAGTAATTGGCATTAAGCTGTTGTGGGCACCCTGCCACGTAATTGTAAATTTGTTATTGTGATTTAATTGTAAATTTACTTATTTATTATTTTATTATTATTAACTTTACTGAAATCTAATTACTTAAAGCACACTCACTCACACAACACACCTATGTATTATTATCTATAGTATACAAATGTGGCAAAACGTAATAAATAAATAAATAATACTGTTTACTCTAGTCTAATACCCTAATACTGTCTACTCTAGTCTAACACTTTAATACTGTCTACTCTACTCTAGTCTAATACTCTAATACTGTCTACTCTAGTCTAATACTCTAATACTGTCTACTCTACTCTAAAACTGTCTACTCTAGTCTAATACTCTAGTTAATACTGTCTACTCTAGTCTAATACTTTAATAATGTCTACTCTAATGGTACTCTAATACTGTCTACTCTAGTCTAATACTCTAATACTGTCTACTCTAGTCTAATACTCTAATACTGTCTACTCTACTCTAATACTGTCTACTCTACTCTAATACTGTCTACTCTAGTCTAATACTCTAATACTGTCTACTCTAGTGTAATACTCTAATACTGTCTACTCTACTCTACTCTAATACTGTCTATTCTAGTCTAATACTCTAATACTGTCTACTCTAGTGGTACTCTAATACTGTCTACTCTAGTCTAATACTCTAATACTGTCTACTCTAGTCTAATACTGTCTACTCTAGTCTAACACTCTAATACTGTCTACTTTAGTCTAATACTCTAATACTCTAATACTGTTTACTCTAGTCTAATACTGTCTACTCTAGTCTAACACTCTAATACTGTCTACTTTAGTCTAATACTCTAATACTCTAATACTGTTTACTCTAGTCTAATACTGTCTACTCTAGTCTAACACTCTAATACTGTCTACTTTAGTCTAATACTCTAATACTCTAATACTGTTTACTCTAGTCTAATACTCTAATACTGTCTACTCTAGTCTAATACTCTAATACTGTCTACTCTAGTCTAATACTCTAATACTGTCTACTCTAGTGGTACTCTAATAAAGATAAAGAACTTATTTCTCGTCGTAGTGCATGTTCGAGGTAGTCAATGTTGATCATATGTCACTAGCTATATAGTTTGCTTTGTTAACCATCATCATATCGTGTATAAAATATCTGGTCAACCGACTTGAAATAGATTTCGCGTAGTCCGCACGTCATTGCATGCATATATTATCTTCTGTCGGCTCTAATATATAATTTTCATTACAAAAAAATTAAAAATAGCTGTTTCTTGTATTAAATAACGTCATAACGAGCAAAACTTGTTAAATTAAATTTCTAATAAAGACCTGATATGAATGATTATAGTTAGATATGAATAATGATAATCATGAAATAATTTCCTCTTCATGCAAGGAAGAAACTATATATAAAATATAAACCAACTTATATTTTTATGGGGTTTTTTTTATCATGAGTGAAGCAAAACAGAATGGCATCCAACAGTGAGACAAGTCAAGCAAGCTTAATTCTTGATCGTATCCAACATCACAAAGGAGTTTTGGGAGTCATTGTTGTTAACCCTGAATCCATGTCAATTAGAAGTAATATGGATAACTCCGCTACAGTTCAGTACATTGGAATGGCTAAAACCCTAACAGGCATTTCTCGCAGCCTTGTGCGTGATATTAATCCACAGGATGATCTCATGATTCTTCGTGTTCGCACTAAGAAAAGCGAAATCATTATAGCACCAGAAAGAACTGCTGATGACAGGGAATTTCAGGTCATTACAATCCAAGATTGTCAATAAATGAAAAGTTCGACATATGGCAACGCGTATATATATATAGTCATGTGATCAAATGAGACAACCCACGATTAATACATTTACTGACCGTTATGGCGTTATGTAACAGTAATGCGACATGTAATTATAACTCAAACGAAATAATAAAGTGTTTTTTTGTTCTTCCTTAATATTGAAATTCTGTCATTTAGCAGCTGTAATTGTAAGGTATTGTCCAGTAATCAAGTCATCAAGAGTGTGTGTCTACCAGCCTAGTCCCGTCGTTCTAAAGCACGCGCGTATTTGATGAGACTGGTACCTAGGTTTGACGTCACCGCTCAAGGTGCGCGCTCGGGCATAGGGCATAGAGAGCCTGGGACTAAGCTGTGTGTCTACTTTTATGAGCCGCTATATATAAATGAGACAATGATAAAATCCAAAATAATAATTTTCTCAGAAAGACGTTTTTCAACATGCAGGATTTAAACAGTTTAAAGTTGCATGTTCGGAATATGTTAGCGTAATAAAAACTTTAATAATCATTATTTTAGTTACGTCTAATTTTTATCCAAACTTAAAGTGCCTATCTCACCTGTGGGTATTTTACATATTCGTAATCTTTGGGTTCTCCTGAGCAAAATTGCAATATATCTTGTCAGCCACAAATTTCATCTTCATGGAGCTTTTCGCTGTCAAAGTTACCGGATGTGATGTCACAAGACGCATTTGTGTGGCAAGTAACAAAAGAAAACTGGTTTAGAATGCCTCTTGTGACATCACATCCGGTAACTTTGACAGTGAAAAACTCCATGAAGATAACATTTTCGGCTGACAAGATATATTGCAATTTTGCTCGGGAGGACCCAAAGATGACGAATATGTAAAATACCCACAGGTGAGATAGGCACTTAATGATTTTTACAATGATAATATTTTTTTGAGTGTTTGATATTCAATCGGGACATTTTGGGGGTAAACCAAGATTAATTACTATACATATTTTGGTAACGATTTCCGAGTATGCCTTCAAAATGAGTATCCTGCTAAATTACTCAAAATATAGACTCGTTTAAAATTTCGAACCTCAGGCTGAAATTAAGAATTTATTTATATAAGAATATATAATATAAGAACCTATCCCAGGCTGATTTGGTAAAATGTAGTTCTTGTTAGCGGGTTTTTTACTGTAGCCGTATACCTTCTCGCTGGAACCCGATCGAGAAACCATATATACATGCTATTCATAAGCCTAGTTTCTAGGCCTTTCGTTTCCGCCATGAGCTTGGCCGCGTAGTCGGTTTGGGTTCTTGGGAAGACTGGAGAGATGCTGGAAACGAGATTCGCAAAAAGGTCCTGCCCAATCCCGTTCCCAGAGCCCACGTTCCCCACCCGGGAAACGAGAGACTGAAGTGACCGGAAGTAGAATTAATAAAACCAAAATAACAAAGATGTCGGACGACAAGACCCCAGTGAAGACGTTGCCACGATCGATATCTTCGCCGTATGTGTGTAGATGCTGTAATTCGAGCTTCGCCAGCAACCCCATTGACTTGTTTGGAGAAAAGTCAAACAAGGAGAACATACTATCCAGATTCCGCTCGGATATTTACGCATGCGTACCTCAACTGGAATAACAAGAATCCTGTGTCTCTCGTTTCCCGGGTGGGGAACGTGGGCTCTGGTAACGAGATTGGATCCTGCCCAGAATCGTTCTGGCGCTTCGAGTGTTCCTAGCAACAGTATAAAAGCATAAGGATGTCTGTGAAGATTTAACCAAAGGTCTTGGCGATCAAAAGAAGGAAATTATGGAATAGATTTCAATTGGAGCTCGAAATGAAAATTTCACTGTATAACAAGAAAGCTAGGCTAGTGAAATTTCGTCGATGCGAGGTGAGCAGGCTTGTATTATTTTATGCAGATATGGAATTGTAAATGTCGGGAAACACTTAGGACATCATAACATCGCATCACAACTCTTCCTCAATAAACAACCAAGCTGTAAAGTGAAGTGTTTACGAATTTTGCTAGGCCTTCCCCAGCGGGTCCGTTCCAGTGGTCCGAAACGCGTTAACCGAGGAAGGCCTAGAAACTAGGCTACATTTTACAGTCATTTGCAACTCGCTTTTCACCCAAATCGTCGGAATTCGAAGTTCGTTTAATTTGAACTCTGCATTTGATTGGTTGCTTGGTTCCTAGCAGCCAATCAAATGCGTAGTTTAAAACGAACTTTGAACTTCCCAACCGAACTTGCGAACTTCGGAACGAACGTACTTCCGAAGATTTGGGTGAAACGGTGAGTTGCAAAAGACTGTAATCATACCAACACATAGAAATCACCTGAGGTATAGTGTTTTGAAAATGTTCTCTTACTTGCCACAGCCACCGCTTCACAATTTGTATGTCAACTCCAAATTGCATGTATTAACCGATTGGTGACTAGGAGCTCTCCCCTTGACCACCTTGACAAGTATAGTAAAATCTGGCGTCTGGTGTTAGCCAGAGTAAGATACTAAAGTCTGAATCAATCCAAGAAAACTGATTCAGCCAGTCAGGAGTATAACGAGAAATACGAATATACTCTTTGTACAGTATTTTGCACGTTCTCTGGAAGCTGTGGAAATGTGCTTTCTACGTTTTTCGTTGATGAATGATATCCCACAAAGCACCATTTTGTCGTTAATAAACAGGAATTAGTGTTTTTTCCCCAAGTTCCCTAATCTTATCGCTTTTCCTGGAGGTATTTTAACGAAGAATTTGTCAAATTATCGCGGGATTATAATCTAATTGTCCAGCACGCGTCTAATTGTCGTCATATTTTAAAATCGTTTATCAACACAGGGTTGAACTTTTTGATCAGCGAACACTCCCAAGACTGTAATATACAAAATTAAATGCAGCCATTGTTTCACAATTTTTATTTTTTGCATGGTAAAAACTCACTGTTTAACGACCAATTATAATAAGTCATTGTTATATATACTTCTAGGCCAAAGGTAACAGTATTGCCACAAGAGCACTAAAAATTACGTTAACGTATTTGACTTCAATCAAATTTATCAACACTTGTATTTAATCATTAGGGATTTAAGATCACTCACCGACGACGTCCTTCAAACAAAAGAACTCTTCTTGCAAAAAATAGTGAGTGAATACTTCTTATAGACCCTATGGCGCAGTGCTCTAACCAAAATATGAGGATATTGTTGCTTCCAATACAGATTCTAACTACAGTACAATCGTTTTAGCAGTGCTATAGGGCGTTACTGGGGTGTTAAATTGAAAATGTTATTATATTGCTTTTAATTTCCCTCGTCGTCCTTGTTTATATTGTTTACGAGTATCGCGGTTGTTTTTGTCAAACAATACCACAATGATCAAATGTTATCGCGGGTAATCGAGTTTGCACGATGACTGACTGGTCAGTGGTCATGCAGTCGCCTCCGCAGTTACCATTGAAGTATTTAACGCCACTCAAATTGAAACTCGTTTGTTCAGAGATAACCAGTAATACTCTTTGTAACAACGCTGTCATTGCACCTTTACACATGCATGTAAACTGTGTGGAAATACCGGTTTATTTATAATGCAGCTCGATTGATGGCACCTCGAATATCATAATAATTTGTCGTCTCAACGAATAGGAAAGCGAGTCCGTAGGAGTCTGGACGACTGAGACCCCGTTTACACGATGCCGGTACAATTTGAAAACGGAACAAAATCATGCCGTTTAGGCCTTGCGTTTACACGATACCGGCACAAAAATGACATGAAAATGGCACAAAATGAAGACGGGTTCCTTGACGGCATGAAATGAAAACGAAACACTAACCGGTATCACGTGTAAACGCCCGTGCCGTAACAGTTTGATGACGGTAATCACGATATATACGACCACAGTATTCGGGTCAGCAGTATTCACAAAGTCTTCTCAATTCTCATTGGAAGAGAATAGTCACATGCTAATCCGTCATTATATTATACCGGCACCGTGTAAACGCAAAACTTTTATTAAGGCCTGTATTTACACACCAGTATGATTTTGTTCCGTTTTCAAATTGTACCGGCATCGTGTAAACGGGGTCTGAGTCGTTCAGTTAAGAAGGTTATTCGTTCGTTCTCGTTTGATTGTGCAGGTTCACTAGTACTAGGCCACAGTGGTGGTTCATAGGCAGCCTGCCCATCTTGAATAAGCCTGGTTACATAGACCGCGGGCTATATTTAATTTGTATACGTTCTTCCTTAACATTTTGAAGCCTGAAGACAAGTATTTTATTCTGGCTAACGCCAGACGATTTTATTCAGCACAGAGAGAGGTCCAGGTCTCAAAGTGTTAACACCAGAGCGCCCTCCTCTCAAATTAACGGAACGGAACGAAACGCACCCCCCCCCCCTGTACTGGCCCAACCTTGTTCCTTTGCGACCGCCCCTTCCACATACTTTTCATTCCACCAAGTACTTGTGGATTGCGTCAAGTTTCTTCCTTCGTATAAATTACTGAAGACGACCCTTGGGTCTATGAACAGATTTAACATGGACAATATTACAGTAAAGATGGAGCCAGAAGGGGAATATGAAACATGTTTGTGTGAAGATGACAGTACTATGGCCAATAGTTGGTATGTGAAAGTGGAGCCTAGCCGATCTTCTATCATTCCTTTCACGATTGAGCCTGATATAATTTCAGAAACTGCAGTGCGCCTTCATGTTCCTGATATTTGTGCAATAGAAATGCGGCCGGTTCCGTTGGATATTCCAGCACAAACAAATCCTACAAGATCTATGGATGCTCAAATAAAGCGGTTCAAGTGTGATATTTGCAATAAAGAATTCAAGATGACTGGCCAGTTGACGCGCCACTATCGGATTCACCGCAAGAACATACAGTGTAAAGACCGTGTGGAAGTAACAAAACCTAAACATAAAACATCTAGAGACCGTTTGAAAGCACCACGATCAAAAAATAATACCGCTGTAAAAAGCTTCAAGTGTGATGTTTGCGGTAAAATGTTCAAGTCGACTGGCCAGTTGGCATGCCATTATCGGGTTCACTCCAAGGTCAAGGAGAAAGCGTCTAAAATTCGTGTGAAGGCAACAAAACCTAAACACAAGACGTGTAAAGACCTCTTGGAAGTACCGCGGTCAAAACATAAGTCTACTGTAAAAAACTTCAAATGTGATATGTGCAATAAAGAATTTAAGTTGGCTGCCCACTTGACAAGGCACATTCGAGTTCATTCAGGTAAAAGACCGTTTAAATGTGATATATGTGAAAAGGCATTTAAAGATTCTTCAGGTTTAACGCGTCACAAAAGAATTCATTCCAGTGAAAGACCTTTTAAATGTTACATTTGCAAAAAGACTTTTATCCAAAGCAAAGATCTCAAGAATCATCAAAGAATTCACAGTGGTGAACGACCATACCAATGTGAAACTTGTGAGAAATCCTTTTCTTCATTATCGTACTTGACAGTACATTTAAGAACTCACAGTGGTGAAAGACCATACTCCTGTGCAGTATGCCACAAATCATTTCATGCCTCAAACACTTTGGCACGACATCAAAGAGTTCATACTGGTGTGAAACCATACAAATGTAATCAGTGCCAGAAATCATTCACTCGACTAGCAACTTTGAAACATCACCAAAAAAACCCTTGTGAACAGATAGAGTTTGATTGCCCCCAAGAAAATCATAAAGGGGAAAGCTAAGAAACCTAAAATGACAGTGGCCTTGACAGACTCAGATTATGAATCTGACTAAATGCATTATAAATTCTGACAATGTCAATCAACTTTATATTCCAGTCAAAACAAATCAAGTTTCTATTCAAATTAAACATGTTAAAAGCCAGAGATATAAAACAAGAAGCAAGAGGAAAGCCACAGGAAACTTGTGGGTGGTAATTAAGTACTGATGTACATTGATGATATGCAAGAATCTATATATGTGATATCCAGATAAATTTGTTGACAGTCCATTATTTTATCTTGGTCATGCTTCTGCATGAACCAATGACATGCAATATGACACCTATTTGCATTATCAGGGGCATTGGGACACTATATGGCTACCGTACAGCAAGGGCTATTCCAATTTTTTGCCTACTGTAATATTAGTATGTAATTAAGAATTATTCTTCAGCTTGATGCAATATACCCGTAAACATTTTCAAATTCACAGTGAAAAACTTTAGAAGCTACTGCTATTTACTCTTTGTAAATTGTATTGTTCAGTGCTTATCACTGTGTTCATGGCTCACAGAATTACCACAATTTTATAAATATTGTAGAAATTATATACAAAATTTATGGCCTTTAAAATCAGCAATTGATAGAGCTGAAGGGCTTCCATTTTTAAATAAATTTAAATTATAATAACAAGATACCTGAGATTGTACCCCTCGACCATAACTTTTGATCCTAGGAGATATGAGCTCACTGCTTAAATATTATAAAATTTTAAAAAAAAGATGCAAAGATTTAAGTACTTGAAAAATTGTAAAAAGTGAATGATTTATGTAGAGTTGTCTGTTCTTCATAATTCTGTAAGATCTTCCTAAGTGCCTATGAAATTAAATTTTTTTATTGCTTCATTTGAAAGAGCATCAAAAAGTAGGATAATATGCAGTTTACCGTTCCTTGATATATTTTATAGTTGCAGAGTTATAAAGATTTAAAGATGTCAAAATGAAGAAAAAATATGGCACAAACAAATTGCTAATTCAGCGCAAATTGTGACGTCATGTGGTTTGCATGTTAATTTGGTGAATGTTTAAATGAACTCTAGCTCAGTTACTATGTAACAGAATCAAATGAACCTTTGCACACATATAGTGCAAGATGAAACACAGTTGATAATATCACCAATTTTGTTCATCTTGCACTATATGTGTGCAAAGGTTCATTTGATTCTGACACATAGTAACTGAGTTATAGTTCATTTAAACATTCACCAAATTAACATGCAAACCACATGACGTCACAATTTGTGCTGAATCAACAATTTGTTGGTAATAATTCCATGTCCTACATAACCCAAGTACTTCATGAAAGCCTTACCCCAACACACAACCTAACCTAAGGATAGCAATTCGTGTAAAGAGGACATGGACATATAACCAATTTGTTTGCCATTTTTTCTTCATTTTGACATCTTTAAATCTTTATAACTCTGGAACTATAAAAGATATCAAGGAACAGTAAACTGCATATTGTCCTACTTTTTGATGCTCTTTCAAATGAAGCAATATATAACAAATTTCAGTTCATAGGCTAGATTCCCAAATTTTCCAGGAGAGCATGCCCCTGGACCTAATAATACTCATCAGCAGGGCAATGCTAGTAGATTGGCACAATGGTAAGAAAGGCTGTGAACACTAACAGAGAGGCCAGAGTCTCGCTTATTGACTGTGGTGTGAACAACCCTGGGATAATAATTTGTCTTTTCTTTATTTTTCTTGTCTTTTCTTTATTTCCTCAGTGACCGTGCAATTACAAAGCAAATCCATGTCATTTCGAGTGATTAAATTGTCCCTCAAGCCTTCGGAGTTTGTTTTTTTGGCAATCCCTTGGGCCTAAGGCCCTCAAGACTTCCACAAACCCTCCCTCGGCTTTTGGGGAATTTACTCGCCAAAAACCCTCAATGCCATGCATTTACATATAATAATCATACAATAACTCTGCACCAGTTTGTTTTAAATCTTCATTACCAAACTTGTCATTTAATACAGAAAGGTGCATTAATGCCTGGGTTTTTTTTTTGGTAATTCATACAATTATGGCCTCAGGCCAACATTACGTTTAAAGAAGTGAGTGACATCGATTTTTCTGATACATCATGATACAGGTTTTTATTTGCATCATTTGCAGAAATTAAAATCACCAAATTAATCTCATGCGAATGGCAACCAACATGACTGTTATAAATCTGCAGGCTCTGTGCAGTATTTCACTATTGGCGAGTGATATCCGTTTCCCCCGTCCCAATGTTTCCTCCTATGCGGACGGTGTCACGTATTCATATCTACCCACTGCATCCACCTATGAACCAACCCACTCTATGTCACAGATATCTAAAAACTTAGATGTCTGTCCCGATGTTATTGTATGAGTGGATAAAATAAGAAAATGTTGAACTATTTTACACTTTCACCATCTTGCAATAACAATTTATTTGCACCCAAATTAAATACAAACAAATTAAATTAAATTAGAGTACATGCCAATAACCATTTAGGGCTATAAAAATATCAGGCACAAAAGCGCTGTTACACTGTGCATGTATTTTTCCATGCAACTTGATACGCATTTACGAGAAATGTTGTTCGTGACGAAGCATTGCAAATATAAAATTTCAAGAAATTTGTGCATTATAATCAGTTTTTCAGTTAATAAAACAATAATGCATATGTTAATTATTTTTCTCGGTCGAATTGTTTTCATTTATATTCATTCAATAAATAAATACAAAGATCAAACACTTGCATAAATTAATTAAATACTGACTCGTTTGAGAAGCTATATCAAACACTCGAAAGTTGTGTTTGATCTGATATCAAAACACCTCGAAGTTGGTTAAAAAAACCTCGGCTTCGCCTTGGTTTTCCGCCTGTTTTTGTTGTTGTTTGTTTTTTTCTTTAAATTGGAGGTGACGGCATATTACAATGAAGACTTGTCAAAACAATAACAGTCCGAAAGCTTAACCAAAAATATCTTGTCGTTACATGTCAGTATTTAAAAAAAATTTTATTTAACTTTTGACCTGGTGAATTCTAACCGTCATCATATATACTTCACTAAAGCTGATACCATTCAAATGGTTATTGTCGATTTTAATGATTAATGTGTGAGGTGAACAGCTGGTCGAAAGCTTGGGGGATTTCCTCCACCATGTCCGACGTAATCATGTGACGATTTTTCTTTTCAAATGCAAGAAAGGAACACTTTCGTGTTAAACTACAGGCTGCAAATGCTGCCAACAAAGTAGGTTTGAACGACCAAAGAAAACTGCAAAGTATAAAATTGATATAGATTAGAAAATTATAGATTGATACAGGTGCATTCACGAGCTACACAGATCACATAGTATGGCCTCTGCCAAGCGCACACCTTTTTTGCGGGTATATGAAAAAGTGCTGCATGGCTGCTTAGCTATATATAGCTGGTGCACGTAGTCTAACAATAAATATAATCAGATATATTAATTGTATCTGCACTACACAACGAGTTTAATTCAGCAATATAGACCCTTTTAATACACGTAATTTTCACCCTTTGACGTCAATTTCTTTCCAATTTTTCTTTTGAATTATTTTCAATTTCGTTTATTGTCTTAGACAAGCACCTGCATGGTGCACCTGGCTCATACCTTACCTACTGTCTTCTTTTTTCTGTCCTGAATACGAGTGCATCCAGTATGCGAAGGTCCCCATTGAGCCAGACAAAAGGTCTCCTTGCCCTCCACATCGCCGCAGACTTCCTTTCAAACTACACGTCAAGACTAAAATTGTAATTTTGAAAAAAAAATTAGTTCAAAACCAATAATAAAATTACCTTATCAGAAACTAACTATAGTTTTACTTAATTCTTTAGATAATTTAAAAAAGCAAAGCACGCCATTGCAAGAATACAGAACCAAATCAGATTGCAACATTTGCAATAGACTATATATACCAGTATCTACTAAATTGTTAAAAGTGTCATTTCCCGAACCTCTCACTATAGAACAAACCATAGACATGGTTTGGAAAGTCATCCAAAGTCATTGTTCTATATGTTTAAGTTTATGGAAATTTGTGGAACTTCGCGGTATTTTTCTGTATAATGAAGCAGTCATCCAATAGCAACGATCGGGTTTAATTAGTGTGGTCCTTCATCGTCACGTGTTGTGGTGCTTCGTCGTCACGTGTTCAAAGAATTTACTTCCATAACATGACCATTACTTCAAGTTGCAAGACAATAGAGCTTCCAAACCATGTTCTATTAACTATGAACAAGCCAAGTTTATCCATACAAAATTATATTTTCAACGGCACGATTGGTATGCATGCATGTAACTTCGCAGAAGGCACAAACATAAAGGCTGGGGGACCTCACGATCAACCACGACTCCACGAGTTGACATTATTTCCCGAGCAAGCGTTTATTTAGGTCATCATGCATGTAGTCTCTACAAAGGACATCGGATTACGGTGTAGTATCGGAACATTGCATTTACGACCTGGCCCTATCCCTTTTCTGGCGAATTGATACATTGAGTACCGGAGAAGAAACAAAATAAAGAAGCGCGTGCGAGGATGTGAGTTAGGAGAGGGGCGTAGGAGATGTGGAAGAAATCTATGCGGTGAAGAAATCTATGCGAAGGATAGTGGCCAGAACCACTTTAACGAAATTCTCATCACTTTTTACAAAACTAAAAAAAAACAACTTCAAATTCGTCAATTCAAATCCTCAGGACGCAGCGTTATCGGTCTATTTCGTCGATTGTGGAAAGGTCTACTACAACTTACTGGATTTCTACTATAGACGAAAAATGTCGCGCGCTTGACTTTTTTCTTTTGTCTTGTGAGTTTCTTGTGAGTTCCATGTGGAACGAATTATGCAGAAAACTATTCAATTTGTACAATAGAAAAGTAGAGCGCGCGACATTGTACGCCTACGCTGTAAGACGAAGCTCAACCTGGAAAAGAGGAATTCATGCAACCACCAATGACTTTCAGAAGTTGGACGTAAAAGTAATGGGCCACACAAAAAATATCATAGACGTTGTTAACTTACAGTACCTTGTTGGCCATCTGATATGACATCATGTCTCCCTTTAGCATTTATTGTAACACCACCCATGGCCAGTGCTAACTGTTTTACATGATCAGGAGTTATGTCAGACAGTCCTATGTCAATATTAACCTAATAAAACGGAAAATATTAGCATAAGGTGCCATACATGCAGTATATCTTTTTTTATAGACGAAGGAAATAATTGAAGCACTCTCAGTATAAAACTAACAGAAAGAGCTCCGTACAGACATACTAAACATGCACTCACATTCACCTTTCTTAAAAACTATAAAAACTATTATGAATTTGCAAATAACGTAAATAAAGTATAATCATTTTCGAATCAGGTGATTCAGGTCTATTGTGTAAATAAGAAAAAAGCTTTAAATACCACTTTCTTGTATAATCGGACAAATTCCATTGCATTTGGGGTTAGTATTGTTGAAGAGTAACCACTAACAATGTCTGGTTCTGAAGTTACAAGCCACAAACCATCCTGTAGATCGTAAAAAGATATGTACTAAGCACTTTGATTAAAATGTTGAGGGCGTATTATTTTGTATATATAAAAAACCTCGTGTAACAGAGCTTTTACAGAAGTGTTTCAATATTAACTGCTTAATAACCGAGAGTGAGGTCTTTACGGTAAAATATGAAACCGAGGGCTTGCTGTATTGAACGAGTGATAGCGAGGTTAATACATTCAAGACAGAGGTTTAATATTTTACCGTAAAGACCGAACGGTCGAGGTTATTAAGTAGTTTATTGTACGGCACTTTTTATTTCAAAATCAATCTTGTATTTCTTGGTCTTCGCTTCCTTTAATTTCGTCAAAACACCGAACTAGCGTTATTTTCTGCTGTTTCTTTCTTGTCGGGATACTAGAATTTATTTTCGTCGTTTTTCGGCTATAAAAGTTTCTTATTAGGATTTTTTGTTGGTTTACAATCGTAGAGCATTAACAATTTCCATAATGCCCGCGGGCATTACGGAGAAATCTCGCCACGTCTGCAACCAATCACAGCGCGTGATTTTACCGGAAGTAATCCGTGCCATATAATAAATACACTTGTAGACTATATATAGTGGACACAGGAAATAATGAGGAAAATAAATTTACTGTCGTAGAAATAGAAGTGTTCCTAAAATATTGTTGCAATTCATTTGCTCATTCTGACAAGTTTCGGTTGATTAAAACTCATTGGACAAGTTCCTCTTTTGAATTTCGTGATTCTTATTGGCTGGTCAAGAATCAAGAACCAATCAAATTCAAAACAGGAATTTAACAAATAAACCTCATGAAATGAATTGGCCGGGTGAGCAAATCAATTGCAATGATATTTTAGGAACACTTCTATCGCTACGACAGTAAACTTTAAGGGTATTAAACAAAATTAAGGAGATAGTTTATAACTCATTCCTGTCCGAGGGCTTCCCCAGAGGTGAATAAAATACCAAAGATCGATTCGGACAGGAAAGAGTTAGGGAAATAGTTTATAATAAGACGTACCGCATCAATGACTAAGTTTTTCTGCTCCTCTTTTGCCTTTAAAATAATATCCTACTTTAAAATAAAAAAGTTGTTAGTAAAGTAAATGAAAATTGGATTTAATTAATTAGGCCATTTTCAAAATCACATGATATGGTTCATACATATATTATGCTGGAAGGACAAAAATTCTATAATGCCGACGATATTGGGGGGAAAAAGTGCTTCAGGATCTGAGTAAACAACAGCTGTAATGGCAAAACATGATAAACTGATCCTACAATGCTTTTTTACCGAGATTGATGCCATATTAAACATTTTGTCCTTCCAGCATAATATATGTATGAACCATATCATGTGATTTTGACTATATGGCCTATTGACTATATATAGGCAACTCAACTAGGCGCTATAGCGGTCACCAAATTCGCAAGTGAACTTAACCAGCAATTTTTATATGTTTTTTCTTTTAACTACGGAAGCGACAAGCCAACTGCAAAATAGATTTCTCCCAGGTCTCTCTCTCCCTCTCTCCCTCTCTTTGAGAATGTGTTTTGACACATCGGCGGAAACTTCAAACCCATAGCCCAACATTTCAATAGTTGAGTTTCTGCTTTTTACCACTTTACTTCTAATTGACTGCATAAAATAGCAAATGAATTAACATTTTCGCATCTCATTAATTATCAGTAGTCCCCCCCCCCCCGAACATTTGATTGACTACATTTAATCTACGTCACCCTTTTTGGCATACGTAAGCCCTATAGTTTTGTTTATTTCAATAATTTCATCACATTTTGCTCTGATTTTGCTCGAAACGCCATACATTTCCTTGCTAAAAATCTCGGTAGTTTACCACCTTTTCACTTTGCTCTATCCAAACACTGCCTACGCAACACTCTAACTTTTTGTACTCATGCAATCATGCAGGTTATACAACATCCGAATAAAAATCGTATGTACACATTTTCCATAAAGTTAATTAAATTCCATAAAGTAAATTAAAAAAACTAATTTAACTTATATAGTGCACCTTTGTTGTTGAAAGAATCTTAGGATCTCTTCCTAAACCAGGTCCAATAACTAATGAATGAAGTCTAGGTAACCATATTAAAAACTCATCAATAGCATCACACTGGTCCCTAAAGAAAAATGTAGTTAATGCACAGTGCTAGATCAGGGGTACCATCTATATAAAGAGTTGGAAAAGATCCAACCGAGAGAACAAATTTGGTCAACCATATTTTTTAATGTTACATGACATGAACACATTTTTAGAACTTAAAACATAATGTTGTAAACTCCACTACAATATACGAATTAATATTCATTGTTGTTTTGTGCAATTTACTTGTTATAGTTCAGTCACGTCTAACTAGGGCTAGGTCATATACAGAGCTATGAAACATGGCAAGGTTCCCACCCTTTAAAGAACAAGAAATTCAAGGGCTTTTCGAGAACTTGAAGAACCATCTAAAATAAATTCAAAGAGCGAAAAAATATGGAAAAAATATTAACTCCCACGTAAACTCCTGGGTTCACACCATTTACTTTATTATTATCGGTAAAACAAGGAGATTTTTCAAATCCAAGAACTTTCCAGAATTTTAAGGACTAAAGTCGCATAAATATATTGCTGCACGGTAAAATAATTTGGCATAATGTTGCATGTACGGATTTTATCACCCACATGTAAACCTACATGTACTCATGACCTACTGTATAGGAGGGACAGATTTTGGCCCACTAGTATAGCATTGAAAATGTTGGGAATATCAGATCTGATATCGTTTTTTTTTGCTATGTGTGAATCGTGTTTTCACAAAGCCTTAGCTTTTCCACTTTATCAAATGCTCCGGGGGAGGAGGAGAGAAGGGGCTATAATATACGTATATAGGTTAGTTACTGAGAAGGAGGTATAACTAAGTTAGTTAATGATCGCCCAGGCCCGAAATTAGTTCATTCACGATACAGATTATACCGTCGTTATTTAACAAAAAATAGTATTCTAGATGTAGTTTAAGAGCAATACAGCAAGTACATTTAACATGCAAGGTCACTAACCTATACATTAAACGCGGCTCATCAAAGGAAATCGACGCATGAATGAACTAATGCTGAAAAATGACACGTAACTTGTTTATTGTACTTAACTTACACATAATGTCCCCAAAATTATACAAACATTACGCAGTCATTCCCATGCCAAATCTATACGTTACCATATTTATGAATGATTTATTGGCAACATTAGTTTTTTTAGTAGTCTTATTTTTTACGAGGGCTTATTTTCAGGGAATGTCCTCACGTTCTACTTATAGGTAATATACAGATGTACGATATAATTTATATTGTCACAGTTATATTTATATTTTACTCAACATACATGTACAAACTGTACTGTTTGCCTGCTCCATCTTCAGAGGCTGATGCTTATTATCAGATGTTCACAGTATCTACCAACTTCTCAATGGTTTTAACTTGCCATACGGTATATTGTATATAGAAAAGACAAAACAGCCAAAGGATATTTTCAGGAAAACAAGCTACGACTTACAAAAGTGGATGGACAATTAATTCCGGACTGTATGATTTGATGACTTGCGAAGCTCCAGAAGTACAAAACACATGGGAAAGATCGCAACCCTAAAAAAATAATATAAATGTGACTAAAATCTCAAAAATATGTCAGATCTATTTCATATCAATTACCATAAATGTTAAAATAATGTGTTACTTGGTGTCATGCTTTCAAACTGCTTGCTCAGTACTATCATGGCATCATAACGAACCAGTGCATGACGACAAACCTAATATGTCACCCACTCACCCTTATTCGTCATTAAAGTACAATTTACTCAAAATTATTGTAGATTAAGTACCTAATAATAGAGATCTTAGCTAAACATGATAAGTCATTTAATATTATCACCCTTGTTCCAATTAAAGGTCTCGTTCCAGTTATAGCTCCTCGCGGTAATCTCATCAGCAAGGTTCGGCTAAATTCAGCAACACAATATCCTCTACGCGGAACTGCAAAGGATAGTCCTCATCCCTACTCTACCACCTCGCATCTACCTAACTATACTACTTCGGTTAAGCACGCGTTTTTCTCAAAACGAGTCAGCATGACTGAAACCGAAGTCTCCATCCTGCAGCTGAACGCCGTAGGGCTCACGAGAGCTAAACGGGATCTCATTCGGCTATATTGTAGCTGAAGAGCATAACGTGAACGTACTCTTCATCCAAAAAATGCACATCGTGGATGAAGAAAAACTCGACATCTATAAGCGGGCTTCTCCATCATCAAAGGTTTTGCCTTTATCTGTATACTTCCCTGGGCTTTTTACAGATAAAGACCGTGCATTTATAATGACAATTCAAGTCAATAAGTCACCCAAAGTACAGTTCGATTGAGTGAAGCGTCATCGAAACTCGTGATTATCGTATATGGTGAACATCTACAAACCTCCCGTCACTACCATTAACAACAAAAATCTACCAACCATCGAATCCCAATCCATTGTGTGCGGCGACTTCAACAGCAGAAGCAGCTCCTGGGGCTACCCTAATACAAACCCAAACGAATTTGCCCCAGCCCTTGCCCAGTACAACAACATAACGCACGGGAAATTAAGAAGAAGGAGAAGAGTGAAAGTGTGAAACCCTGATGAACATTTTTGGTGAGAAGCGTCGTGTATGATGGGAGGAAACTGCCAGCGAGATAGATTTCACACATTCAAGTCAAAAAGCTTGAGCAACCATCAATCACTGATAAGCCCGAAAGCCACTGTCCCATTTCTCTTTACACAAATTTCCTAGATTTTAATCTGGAACATTGTTATTGCCCATGTACAAGCATGCCATGCCCAAGATACTGTTGTTTATATATTATGCTGATTTCAAAACAGTAGCTTGCACATGATTGAGCAGACTTGAATAACTTATACATGTACAGTAATAATACAAAATACAAAAGACCTATTATATATAGCACATGACATCCAATTGGCCCATAGTGGAGAACAACTTCAAAATACCCATGTTCAACAAAGCAAATTATTAAATAATTAAATTAAAAATTTCATTGTTTAAAAGCATTTGTCCTCTATGCGCTACCAAGGGGGTAAGTGAAAGTGGTTTTAATCTACTTTCAGTACCTCCAGGTAGGGGCACCCTACGAGTCAGAGCCCCTTTCCGACCTACGCACGCTTCGGGGGAAAGTGGGCTCTGCCAACAAACATGATATTTCTTTTTGAGCATGCGTGAACGGTTGCTAAGATACTATTTTGGGCCCAGGCTCTAATGCATTACTTGCTATTTTCCTGCTTACGTTTTGCTTACGTGTGTTCATAAATTAGAACTTGTTTGACCAGTTTAAAGCCTGACTGACTCACCCCAAACTTGTTGGCAGAGCCCAGATTCCCCTGAAGCCTGTGTAGGTCAGAAAGGGGCTCTGACTTGCAGGGTACTCCAGGGGTGGACTGGGCTTGAAACGTTTACTGGGAAGTGTAGTGGAAGTGGCTCACCAACTATTGTTGGAAGAGGATAGGTGCGTTTAGGAGGGTGGCATGCTCCCTCATTTCCTCGCTGGCTTCCTAGCTGATACCCTTGTACCATTTTCAAAATGCATACCAGTAGTGTATACAAGCCCAGTATCAAGGGGTCGCCATGTTGCATGATGTGGGGCAAAGTCAGCTGGAGATATCCTGCATTCTGAGAGATGATTTTCAAGATCTGCTGAACCGGCTGGCCCACTGGCAGGCCGATCAGATCAATGGGCCCACTGGGAATTCTCCCAGTGCTCCATGTGGCCAGTCCACTCCTGTGTACCTTGAAGTCTGTTAGTCAATTCAATGATTCTTAATTTTGTTGATCAGACATCTTTAACTTACTGTCTTTAGAGCAGAAATAGCAGCAAAATATGGAGCACCTGTGTATCTAAACCAAAAAAAAAGTATTTTAGCATACCATAATAAAGAAAGTTAATATATTCATTAATTTTTTCATTCAGTTTATTTTCCAAATTATGCTTAGAATACATTTTTTTATAGTGATTGCAAGTAGCAGTTTTACCATTGGATCTCTTATCACCTTATGTAAACTCTTAGTCATTTTATCAACAGGGTGGAGTGGGATAGACATATCCAGACCATTTTTTCATTTTCCCAAATCTGTAAAGAAAACAGTTATGGAAGGGAGTGGGGGTGTTCCAAACCATTCGCAATTTTGCTCTATTAAGTTAAACATGTACATGTACTGCCAAAATGCAATTTTGAGACAATTTGTATACTCTATCCCAGCTAGACCCCAGAGCTCGAAAACCATTACCCTATAGGGCAGCACATACCTGTATACCTTATATACGAGAGTCCCCCCCACAGGTCAGAGACTTCACCACTGCTTGACCCTCAATCAATATATAGATATATAATTATATATATATATATATATATATACGCTATATATATATATATGTACGCTCCTTCACTTCGGTGTTGTTGAGCACTGTGTGAAGTTGCCGTGGGTACCTATTAGCGATAATGCAACGCTCACTACCCTTGTGGAAGTTTGAGCACTCTGGGCCCATGCGCACTACACGTTATCTGAATGTACTTCACCGATGCTGTCCCACATCCGGTTGTCACGGACAATCGCATGTGTATAAGTAATTGATGAAATTCATTCAGATTGTTCCAAGCTACACTGATGAGCTGTTGTACAGCGAAACACCGTGTCTGTAGATTGAACTAATATATATATATATATATATTCCGGTGTGGTTGAGCACTCTATGGATATAAATAGGTAACAAATACAGTCATTGGCACCTAAGCATGTACACCGCCTGTCAAAACATGTTCTAAATTTAAGCCAAAATTAACTGTTTTGAAATCAACACCGTGGGATTGGCGAGACATGATTGGCTAAGGGCACATTCATGTGACAATAATGCATTGGTTCGAATGTATCGAATGAAAACCTAATACGTTTGCAAGGTAAACATTTAACTTTGACTTAACATAAAACATGTTTTGACGGGCGGTGTACATGCTTAGGTGCCAACAACTGTAGCATTACGTATAGCCCACCACTCTAGCAGTGGTTTGAGCTAGAGCTGCGCCCATCGGTTAATACGCGTAATCGATTAATCGTTGCCAACAATCGATTAATAATCGATTAATCGTATTGAATAAATCACGACGCGTATACAGTGGGTTGTCCCTTCGCAGGAAAGGGATGTTTTTAAAAAAAAATTATTAAATTTTCCCCTTGAAATAAAATTACACAATAAAAAAGTACGAAACAAAACGTCTAAAGAAAGCGACATATAATATATAAATACGGTGAAATATGATATGACCGTCCCGTCTACATTGTCATTTTATTTTTATTTAAAAATAAAAGTGCATCCACAACGGCTGGCTTAAGCGCGGCACGCTTCTTGGAGACGACCAGTCCGGCTTTACTGAAAATCTGCTCGCTTGGCACAGACGTCGGCGGAGCAGCCAATACTCTGGCGGCAAGGTTTCGGACTAGAGGGTAACGTTTCTCGTTTTCCATCCACCACTCTAACGGATCTTCCGTCAATGGTATCGGTGCCTCATCGCGCAGTTGCTTGATCTCCTTCTCTATCTTTTCCTCGCGAGATTCCACTTCTTCACCGGTGGCTTCCTGAGACTGAGAGGTTCCTTTACCAAGCAACTCTTCCATGGCTAATTCGGACCTGGATTTTTTCTTCGGCGGTGGGGCGATCTCCAGTGCTATTGTAACAGCAGCGTCGCTGCTTGCAGGTGACGATGTCGATGACGATGTCGATTCCGGTATCATCCTGTGTGCTGTTGTTTTCGATGATGCGATTATTGTTAAAAATAATCGATTGTCGAAAAAAACGGAAAAATAATCGATTAATCGGGCGCAGCTCTAGTTTGAGCACTCTGTTCCTATAATAATATATCCATGTTCGTTCCGAGCTGCACTGATGAGCTGTGGTACAGCGAAACGTATGTCTACAGATTGAATATACTGTATATGCTCCCACATTCCGGTGTGGTTGAGCACTCTATGGATATAAATAGGCAACAAATAGCATTACGCATAGCCCACCACTTCATATAATAACATAATGCATGTTCGTTCCAAACTACACTGAATCCACTGATGAGCTGTGGTACAGCAAAACGTATGTCTGCAGATTGAATATATATAATATATATATATATATATATATAATATCTGCAGATGTACGTTTGAATTTGATAAACTTTTGAATTCTCCCAACTCACTCTCGTGTTTGCATCAGGCTATATAAACACGGGTGACCATTTTCCATATATATATATATTATATATATACAGTATATATATATATATACTCATGACTCATCATTAAGCACATATCAATGATCAATGTTAAGCAGCAGGGAGGGGAGGCCGGGCATACCCTGGGGATTTGATTGGAAATTTTTATTTTTTGTCAAATATCCCACCCTTGGGAATATTCAACAATCAAATAAGATCAAATATATCTACTGCAAAAAAGGTGGTGATTACAACACAAATTAAAACAAATACCAATATTTATTTCAACTGAACAGAAAATGTTAAAAGTATATGAAACTGGCATTCAGTGATTCAAGTTACTTTCTCCTTAGCCTTATTTGCTTCCTGGTTTCTGCAACTTTCCTTAGCTCCCCCTTTTTCTCAGGTTTTCATGAATTTTGTGCAGATAATCAAACGAGAACTTGACTTGAAATCTCGGGAGTATTACATCATCCTCTTTGACAATACCCACCATTTTGTGAAATAAAAATGCGAAATAAAGACGGTTAGACCAGTCAGTCCGGTTAAATGGAACACGATTCGTTTGAGGCTTGGGATGGTCTGACTGGAAAATTTGGTCCTAATCAAAAGCAAGTCCATTCTGGCTGGACTCACCGGTCTAACCTTGTCAATTGGAAAGCGCCCCTAGTGTTGCCAAAAGTCCCAAGTCTAGTGCTGGGCGATACCAGGATTTTTATTTCGATACCGATACTGATTACTTGAAAATTGGTATTGGTCGATACCAATACCTATTTCGATACCAAAACAAGTACAACAAATTTTTCATTTTCAATACCAGAAGTGAGTACTATTAACGCTGGTATCAGACAGTCACTTCCGAAACTCTGCACAATTATGAAAAAGTAGTCTCCAACAAGCTAGGTTTTCCCACTTATCATATTTTATTTTAAAATTTAAACATTATTAATTTAACTCAAAGGCATAAATAATAAAGAATTTCAACAAGATAAAACTGTTTTTCACTTTTTTCTCTTCGATTTGGCAGGAATTTCGGTCAGTGGAAAAAATATAAACTACTTTATGTAACCCAAATAAAGAGCCCACCCTACGGCTCAAATCACTATTTTTTAAATTTTATATCTGACTTGGTGTACTACCTTTTTATAGTAATTATTTCAATGGTTTGTTAAATCTCTTGTTTAACAAAATTTTTGAAATCGTACATGTAGCCGAAAAACCAGGTACAAGTATCGAGTGATACCAGGTCAGTAATCGATACGGATTTGCATGGTATCACTGGTATCACCCAGCACTAGTCCCAACATCAGAGATGGTGAGATGATCCAGTTGCACCACCACGGGACCTCAACATTTGCCAAATCCCCTGGGTATGCCCAGCCTCCCCCTCCTACTGCTTAACATTGATATGTGCATTTAATACCTAGTCATCTTTCCCCAAATATCAATTAAATAATTACATGTATGTAGTATCAATTGCTATCGATTTTCATCAATTTCATCCATTAAGTAATTTGGTGAAACAATATTACAATGCCAGAAAGCTGTATAATCGTAGTCGGGGGGGGGGGGGGGTATTAAAATAGTAAAATTGATAGAAATGATTGACAATGCTGATTGCTGATAAATTGAGAATATATAAAAATAAGTTAAACAACAACAGATCAATAAAATAAAAGATTAGCATACTCTTTTGAGCCGCCAACGACACCAATACGTCCTGCTTGGCCTTTGTACTTCGACTCAAGCAATGGTGGAATAGCTTGTCGAACTGCAGCAAGAATCTTGTCCTGGTCGTCGGAAGCCATTGTAATTGGTTGCGGAGTGTTCGAGAGCGTGTTGCTGCTGGTGCACGACAGCAAACGGCAAAACAGTCTTGAGTTGTGATCACGTGTGAATGTGAAATAATCAAAGATAATGCCGTATTTTTTCCAGTATGTAAACTTCAATATACAAACCATGACTTTGCCATACTAGAAAACATCTTGAAGAAATACAGACCATAATTTCCTCTCGCAGGCTTCCCGCGTGCAACTCGCGGGCTGGCGCGTATTCCCACGTGGGTTCGAAAACAAATATGGCTGCCACTTCCGAAGATGTTGATTTTCTCAGAACATCTCTTTCTAAACGCAACGTCTTGGTTGTTGGTGATGGGAATTTTTCTTTTTCGCTATCGCTTGCATTGTATTTTCGTCAGTGTGGGCTTAACACGCAACTTGTGTTAACATCCCTTGATAGCCGGGAAAAATTGAAGCAAGATGAGGTTGCAAGCAAAAACCTAAAAGAACTGGAGGACTTGAAACATGTAGACGTTATCCATGAAGTTGATGCAACGAACCTTTCTAAACATTTCTCAAATCAAAAGTTTGGTAGGGTAATATTTAATTTTCCGCATACTGGTGGTAAATCAAACATTAAGAAATGTCGAAAGCTGCTGGAAGATTTCTTCGTCAGCGCTGTTCAACATCTTGATTCTGGTGAAGGTGATATATGTGTGACTTTATGTAAAGGACAAGGAGGACTTCCACTAGATCAACCACACAGAACTCATGGAAACTCTTGGCAGATTGTGGACAATGCTGCAAAAGCTGGTGAGAATTAAAGTATCGAAATAGAAGAGTGGCTACCCCCCCCCCCCCCCCCCCACCCCCCTGTGTACTTGAAAACCTTACTGTTAATTTCATATTACTGTATTACTGTGTGTTGTGAGGTTCGTTTGGAAGTTACAAAGTTTATTTGGAGCTTGAGAACTAATTAGACAATGGTGTAGATTAGTAACCAATGGTCTCATATTGAATTT
Organism: Paragorgia papillata; assembly: GCA_035771165.1. Taxonomy (NCBI): domain Eukaryota; kingdom Metazoa; phylum Cnidaria; class Anthozoa; order Scleralcyonacea; family Coralliidae; genus Paragorgia; species Paragorgia papillata. The sequence goes on along the minus strand of JAWNZC010000322.1, from coordinate 9,244,946 downwards.
ATAATTAAGAAATGAGGTAATAAACGGTCTTTTGTTTGTGCCGTTTATTATCTGATTTCTTAGTTATGAATTCAGTTAGCATGACCTTTACAGGGTTTCAAAACTCATACACATGACCAAATATTTTTCTTTGATTGGCTAATTAGCTCATGAATTATTAATGAGTTTGAGAAATACATGTATATACAGTGAGTGCATGTATTTGTTACAGTCATATTATCCATTGATTGGATAATATATGCATATTAAATTAATATACAGTATTATAGGTATAAAACATGTACTGAGTCTGTATAGGTATGGTAATGATCGAGATTTTAAAAAGTTTTTTAAAAAGAATGTTCAATCTCTCTTGGGAGTACTGTATAAGAAATATTAATTCTATTAGTTCTGAACGTTCCTCATGTGAGTTTACTTCTGGCCTTTCTATGCGTACTGTATGTAGTGCACTTTCTTGAGTCCTAATTAAATTGATGGTGTCTCTGTCTTTGGCATTAATTTCTACTTGTTGATGTCGTTTGTGGTGTTTTGACCATATTTAATTCATTAAACGTTTTCATCAAATTAACACCTGACACTTTTTATGGGAAATTTTCCACATTGGATAATTTTTCTGTCTGATCTAATTTCATACAGTAAAAGTTACCCAGCAAAAAAAACAACAATGAAATGTTGCAAAATGATGAAATCAGTGAGTTTGCAGCTTACAGTGACAGTTACAGTCATTTGCAACTCTTTTTTCACCCAAATCTTCGAAAGTTCGTTCCGAAGTTCATTGGGAAGTTCATAGTTTGTTTTGAACTACACATTTGTTTATTACCACATTTCTAATTATAAATTCAAAATGAGACCACTGGGTACTAATCTACACCATTGTCCAATCTAATATGCACCAATATCACTAAATCCTTGTGAATTCTACTAACAATGAACGATTGAGAAGCTATTTGATAAACTCGTGTATCATGTTTCACCAGGGATAACAAACACTTGAGAACAACTAAAATCACTAACTAAAACCTATTTTTCGATGTTCTCTCATTAAAAATCACTCAGCCTGCAGCCTCGTTATTCTCTCATGTTTTATAAGCACTCCAAAACAATGAAAATTACTCGGTTAATGGCCTCGTGATTTTCATTTGTCCAATTGTTTTTGTAACCCTGGTAAAACTCTCCCACTCGTTTATTAAATCACTCCACCAACACATTTACATGAAAATTTACATGTTTCATGTAAATGTGTTGGAGGTGTGGGGATACATGTAATCTATAACTGCTTATATTAGCTACATGTACCGTATATCATCTATAACTGCTTAGTGCTTACAAGCTACATGTATATCATCTATAACTGCTTATGAGCTACATGTATAAACCATGCTGCAAGATCTGTCAGCACTATATTAATGTCATATAATGTGCACTTTTTTTCAGGTTTAATACTCCATCAAGTATTTCCTTTTATAAATTCAGATTATCTTTATTATAAAAGTGTTGGATATAGGAGTACACTTACAAAAGGTTTCCACACCTCTGGAGGATTAATACACATTTTCATACCTGGCGTGAAAATTAATCCTATGGAAGACCTAAGGTTAATATATTTAATTCTAGATAAATAATTTTTATTTTTGGATTTTGCTGCCAGGAAATAAAAACATGCATGCAAGCTTGGATATAGTACATAAATGCCCAAAACTGCATTAGTTACATGCGAACACCTGTCCAAATTCCAATTTGTTACTTTTAACCCATTACACATTACCTGTAAGTGTATTTGTCATTCGTTTATTGTAGTGGTGAAACTGCTGATGTTATATTGTCACATATTTTTCAACAAGTCGACCATTTAAATACCAAGACCACAACTCTGTGTAATACACCTGGTCATCCGTTACATGTTCTGAAAAAGGAAATTGAAGATCAGTTGATAAGCCTTGCAGAGCAGTTGGGGACCACGTTTGAATCAACAGAAGCATCATTGTCAGGAAACCATAGAAGCTTGTCACTGCAGGGCTCTCAAAACTTGCAAAAAACGACCATGCCAAACCAGAAGATTTTATCAGCTCTCAAGAATCAAGTTTCGTTTGTCTTGTGTGATTCTAGTTTAACCACACCAGAGGAGATAACACAAACATCAAACATTATTACGAACGACTTCGTCATTGGTAGGTTGTATGACAGCCACTTTGTGAGAGCAGATGCTGAGTTCGAGATGGTCTTACAAAGTTTAAAGAAATTGTTTTGTGTTAGTAATGGTGGTGAACAGGAATATGTATCTCAAAGTTCGTTTGACGAGATGGTTATTGAGTCAAAAATACCAGCGTGGACCAACAGTTCACAAGTAGCACATCTGGCCAAACGCAGGTGTCATTTGAATAGTAAAACAAATGTAGAGAAATGTTCTGCTGCAAGCCAAAATCAGGTTGTGTGCAACTGTCAGAAACTTTCCAAAAGATACCTAGGTAAAGATGCTCGATGTAAGTCTCAACAGCTAGCATTTTCTGAGCTTGTTCAACCAGAAACCTTGGAAGTATTTAAAACGTCGTCAAATGTTGTTATGCTATCTGGTTGCTTGAATCCTGAAGTTTTACAGACGTCTGGAATAGACAATAAGCATGGATGGCTTATTAAGGTCAATCTTGGAGCTCTAGCCGTTGCACGTTATGATATATCAGACATCCGATTGCTGTGGTCCAATACTGTGAAGATGGAACAGCAGAGCGCAGTAACTAGCAAGGTTAGTTCAGTATCTGAAAAGCATGCATAGCATTTATTACGATAATTGTCGTGTTTAAAACCCGTTAAATTTAAAAATGTGACTGATTTTACTGAAATATTTTGTCTGTATACTTGTGTATAATAATTGTCAGTATATACGTCATCATATCTACTTGGTCAAAATCGCAGTAGTTGAAGGGGTTGAGTTACGCTGTACACAGTTGATGTAGCACGTGACGTCAAAAAACTGCTTCAATTTTTTGCATGTAACAACTGAATGTAACAATAAAATGACCAAATTGTTCTTAAGTTAATGTCACAACACAACTGACTGTAGAATAAATAACCTTACCCAATTTAGAAGTTGTATAACAGGCCTACATCATAGAAATAATATACCTAGAATGCGTGCTCTGTCACGTGACAGGTGTCCAAATTAAATTTATTTTGCCCTTATAGATCCGCCATTTTGAATTTTGCAAGGGGTGGGATATATATACAACAATGATCGCCTCTCAAAATAAAGAATTGGAGGACGTTTCAGGGATAAATTGGATACATGCATGACAACAAATCAGCCACAACACATTAGCATAAAATAAAACAATTTGCAAGACACTTGCTTTGTTAAACGTACTAAAAACTATAAGTTCAAAATTATATTTCGATCAATTCACCACAATTACAAAAAGCAACAAAAAGATAGGCTCATGCTAAACTTGAAACTCAGAAATTGTCTGCATCAAAGGAAGCCCGTTTAAAAGAAAAGAAAATAATCAAATACGTAATGGAAACTAGGAGAAAATCTTAAGAACAACACGGATTTAAGATGTCAATATAAATAGATGTCGAAAAGACTGGTGTATAAAAAGTATGACAGGTGCATAAACATATTTTATATTTCAAAAATCACAAGCTAGAATCCCTATTAGATTGGATAAAAAAGAACAAAACACTTACTGGATTAATCCTCCACATTCAGTATAAATCACATACAGATTGGCAAGTGGGAATCATTAAAATATATATAATGTAAAACAGTAAAAACACTAAAACCATTCGACATTCGTATTAAAAGGCCACTATCGTCGCCATTTCTACATCCAGAGTTTGATGTTCGAAATGTTTTGGCGAAGGATATTGTACTTCACATGCCTTTATCTTTAAATTCACTAATCCAGTAAATTTCCCGGCGTAAAAAACAAAGAAATTCAGTGCTGAAATACATCCATCGTCCACTCCACACCGGTTATCAACCGCGGCCGTGTAAAAAACTGTTAAAAAGTCCTAGGGCGAGTTCCTTTTGCCCTTATAAAATCCGCCATTTTGTGGCGACAATTTTTTGACTGACAGGAGATAGGAGCCCGCATTCTAGGTATATTATTTCTATGGCCTACATGCAGCGTACGTGGCTTTTGGTGCAAATTTTTATAGAGGTGAGCCGATGTTAAAAAAAAGCCGATTGCCGATACCGGTTGTTAAGAGCCGATATTTCCCCACCATCGGCCTATTATTGGCAAAACCGATGTTTGCTAACCTGATGCTCATTGCTCCCGTTTTGTCGTTTTATTCATCTCAAGTTTCGCAATGAGAGGAAGTCATCAGGCCAATTCTCGTATTTTGAGCGCAACAAAACAAACAGAAAACAGAAAACAGTCAAGTAGTCAGCAGTGTTTCCTTTATTTAAAATATTTTTGTATCAACAACTCAACAAGCGCAAAAATGCCAAACAAGGTAAAGAATTGAAGTATACGATTGAATTTGAACCTGACGGGAGGGTTGCGGCTGTACACAGGCTATGATAAACGAGGACGAGAGAGCAGAAATACGAGGACGAGAGTCACGAGACAGCCGATCCGATGGTGAAAGACAATCGGCCATCGGCCGATTGTGAGAAAAACTAGCCGTTAATCGGCTCTGCCGATGTTTTGCCGATGATCGGCTCACTTCTAAATTTTTATTAACAAGACTCAAGCTTGCAGCCTGGGTTCCGTTGCTCTTGTCGGAACTCGTGAAAAATGTTTGGCCGGAACCAACTACTTGCTAATTTTATCTCAGAAATGAACTTGATTATTTAAACTCATTAGAAAAAGGATTGTAAGATGTGTCATCCATGTTGCATTGATGGAAACTTTTTCTACAATTATCAAGAAACTAAAAAATATTATTTCTTTCCGTAAAACAACATTAAAATTAAAACGTTTTATACACAAAAGAGCATGCATGTGTTTTCTGAGTTCCTGTTTCGGCTGGTTATTCCAGCCACTGATATCAGTTCTGGTTCCTATGGAACTTAAAAATTTGGTTCCGGTTTAAATACTTCTATCACATATTTAGCGCTATAAATCATGGCGACCAAACTTTCAACTTTACTCTTGCCAGCATGTTGCATGCTTTTTTAATATAAATGGAGATTTCTTTTTAATTAGCTTTCTTGTTAGTGAAAACCTCTATAACTAACGCGGGATAAACTATTGGCATCCATTTCTTTTTGCCCTGCCTTGTCTTTTGCTTTTTCCAGTGTCTACAATTTCACATAAGCTACAAGTTGTTTCTAGACTAGTAATTGTGTTTTGTTTGTGTTTTAACGGATATATTTACTTGAATAAGAAACCGTGTATTATACTTAGATGCATATAATCTTGAATAAGTAATAACTTTACATATTGCATATATCTTAATGTCACTGCTAATTGACTTTTTATTATTATTATTACTTTTAAAAAAGGCAAGCTACGTTGTTTTATAATACACTGTTATTTTTTGTTGAATTTAAAAATAGGAAAGTGAAATGATTGAAACTCCTAACTTCATTCCCAGGCCACTGAGCTTGTTTCCTCCGTCGTACATACATGATATAAGTTTCTGGGTGTCAGACGATGTTTCACAGGAACTGTTTATTTTAGCAGCGATTGCTTTAACAAAGAATTGTGTGAAAGAAGTTAAGCTTACTGAAGTCTACCACGATGAAGACAAACATTGGTTGAGTTTTAATTATCGTATGATTTATAGTCGACCCGATGGCCCACTTAGTCATTTAGAAGCAGTAGAATTCCAAAATAATTTAAGAAGGGCATTGCTTGTGCTGAATTTTGGTCTTAAGTAAGCCACAAATAGACAGTATATATATATATATAATTGACCGTACTGAAAAAGATGGCGTCATGTACATTTAACCATGCACACAATCCTTTGCGCACATTAAATATTGTTTCTTGCAGAATGATCGGAAAATAGGGTTTTAAAAGGGTAAACTTTGGTAGGAATGAAGTTATTGCTTATTTAATTCATTTTAGCATGATAAAGAATGTTTAGTTGTTATTTGAGCTGATTTGAGGTCGCAAAGTATTATGGTTAAATGTACCGCCGCCATCTTTTTCGGTACCGTCAATTATGCGACTCCGCTACGATTATATAAAGTATATATGCTTATTGTATTATATGATATATGTATACAGTACGACAATGGTATTTTGCAAATAACATTATTTAAATAATTATCAAACAATATTCGTATGAAAACTGAAAACAAGATTGGAAGCTTATGCTTAAATATACGAATGTTCAGGCAATAAACGATTCCGTGTACATGCATGCAGTTGCTGTTGTAATTACACATAATATTGGAAATAATCTGCATATCTGTACATGGAATTGAACTTAAAGGGAAGACAGCTGCACGACAACTTTGCCTCGTTTAAAGTTATGTTATTTATCTACTCTGTGAAAAATTAAGTTTTCATCTTTACAGTCAAACCGGATGTTCTCTTGTGCGCGATATTGCAATATTCACGAATAACATTGCAATATTTATTGGCAGATTGCCCGGTCAAGGTCAATTAACAATTGGCGCGCCAACAAGTTCCCCAACGGTCGCATGTGTGAATTTACTTAGTATTAGTAGATTCCCGTGTTTTTGTAAATGGCGTATTTAAATCGAAACGCTACAAATCTAGGTTTATTACAAACAATTTACTGCTAAACCAAACACAACTTTAAATTCATCTATAAATTAAGATTTAATTCTTCTTCTGACTCTCATTGTACTTTAGCATGATTGATGCTTCTAATGTTTCTTCCAAAGCTGCTCCCTGCTCTGAAAAGGAACTATTCATGAAACTGAAGACTAAATATGATAAGACAACTCCGGTGTTAATTCCCCTCCCGAGATCTTAGCTCGTTTTACGGGTGTATTAAATACCGTACATAAAAGATGACAACGTTTACCATTAACTTTAATAACTCTGATAAACCATATTGACTGAAAAGTGAAGAACCCATTTTAAAGCTGAGATTATGTATTATTAAGCATAAACTAAGCGAGAACAAGGAAAATGTAAATTTCTAACTTACCTACACAGATAATTGTTCCTTAAAATTGTCAAAATTGCTGAATAAATGCCAAATTTCGAAATAGTTGCTTGCAGCTACAAAAGTTGCCAGTTCAAAAAAATGTTGCTCATGTAAGAAGAAGTTGCCGAGCAACTTGTAGACATGGCTAATCACGGGTCAATTTTTTTGATGAATCGTCGGTGATAAAGACAACACCAAATCGAACATATGGACACGGCAAAAGAGCTAGTCAGCCGGCTATAGAGATCAAACGATTTACTTCAAATTGTATAACTATACCGTCAACCTTCTACATAGCCGTTTTTGGCATTACACATTTTAATGCATTGGATGGCGCTTCTAACGGACTAGAAATGCTTCATTTTTTTTTCAAGAGTGTCTGGCCCTTGTTGATCCTGTTTACGGCAACCCCGTTCTGGCCAATGGTGCATGACATCGTTGTGATGGCCAACTGTGGGTTTCATCATGGAGTATTAGCGGAAAATGAATTGCGAGAGATGTTCAGAAACAGGGGTATTGATTTAGTGTTTCAGCCACCTTACAGCCCTTACTTTAATACTTGCGAATTTTGCTTTAGAAATATGAAGCTTTATGTAAGAAAACACGAACAATTCGCAATAAATTACACTGAAGTGGCTATAATAGAAGGCTTGCAAACAATAACTCCGGGTTTGTAATTTATTGTATATTTAATCTTCCTGTATTCGCTGGCCCCTAAGATCAGATGTATTGGAAGGTCTTCTTTTTCATCAACGTCATCCATCTTGACACCATCCAAGTGGGGATATTCTTTCAGTATGTCGTCATACATGGGATTCCTTAGCGACAGCAACATGCTACGGTCGACTGTGGGTCGACTTTGGTTACTTCAGTGTTCAACTGAAATCCTCCTTCTAAACTCTTGATGGCCAAGTCGTAGACCTGGATCGTTTGAGTAGTAGCCTGCATCATCATCTCGATTCTTTTCTGTTCTCTACGTACAGGTCGCTTCTTTAGTCGTTGAAGAAGAGTTTGTGAGGCATACGAACTTCCCGCCCCCGTGTCTAACAACGCTCGGCACTTTATACCTTCGGCTTCGACAATGACCACGGGGTAAATAACTGATCCCTTTCCAGTAGCTGTCAACATCGGGTCGACGTCAGGCTCCGATTTCTTGTCGTCAGGCTCCGATTTCTTTCTCGGTTTTCCGAATTTCGTACCCTTCCGTCGTGAAGGGAAGACCGTCGACAGACGTTCGAATTTTGGGGTCTAGCAGTTCCTTCAGGTACGAGAATTTAGTAACCTTGGGGATATCGGCTTTCTCGACCTTCGTCAAGTTTCTTTTCGTATTGTAGTTTCTGTTGTAGCTTCGCTTCTTCGAATTTCATTTCGTCTTCGTGTCGTTGTTTCCTCATTAGTGTTGCTAAATGTTCTTCTTCTTCTCTAGCGTTGCGCATGTCGAGTTGTTTCGCTTGCTTAATCGCAGCGTCTAATTCACTCACCGTAGTCTCAATTGCATCTATGTTGGTTTCAATTCCCTCGTTTTCTTTTCGGATTTTGTCGGCGTTTGCGCCTTTCTCGATCTTAATTTCGGTCACTTTCACTCTAAGTTCGTGGACTTCTTCCACTTTATCCTTTAGTACGTTGCGCAACCTTTCCATTGACGGCAAATGAGCCTTCTTTAGCGTTTTTGGTACGTCTTCTTGTGTAAACCGCAACAGGTTGATCTTTGTCTCGAGTGCCTTCGACAATCCTTCCAGCGTCTCCATCTCGATTTGTGTTAGTTTCTCGATCACTGTTTTGATCCCGTCGGAGGTGCCGCTTTGTCGGGAAATGCTCGACTCGGTCCCAAATAAAACAGACGCTCGAAGGATATATAAAAATTACGTTTAATGGTCTCAAATCACATCACATCACAATTATGACATGTATTGTTCTTGTCTGCCGTCGATTTCTTAATGAACCTTAACAAAAACATAATCTTTCACATTTTTTAATTTTTTTGTTATTTTTTTTGTTTTTTTATGATTTTTTGTGATTTTTTATTTTTATTGTGATTTTTTTGTGATTTTTCTGAAGGTGTACGTGATTTAAATAAGTGATTTGCCCCTCGAACACTGCGATACCTCGTGTTTTTCCAGGTTTTCTTCAATGTTTTCTTGTTGTTGAAAATGACCAGATCCTTTACTGCGTTGATTGTCGACGTCTGTACGGAGATCACAGCTATACGTTTGTGACTGTGGTGCCTGCGTTTTTTTTGGTACTGCCGATGTTTTCGTTTTCTATGATTACAGTTTCCCGCTCTATCGGAGAATCAGAATCAGTCGAAAAACTTTTACTGTCGGTTTCACTGTTTGACGAGTAATATCTTGACCTTTTTTTCCTCTTGACAAAAGATTTGCATGATGACACAGGAGAAACCGCTAACGTTATTTCTGTACAAACAGCAGAATCAGCTGAATGCACTTTTCGCATTCCATCCATGACTGTTTTCTGTTGTTCAAGTAATGAGCTGAACAGTCTCTGTCATTTCCCGAATACTCGGGGATCTTATTTTCACATGCAACTCTTAACGTAGCAATGTCTTTCTGTAATTGCAGTTTACCTGTCGCAGTCTGCAGTGAATACTAATTCTCTTCGAAAGCTTTAACAAGGCGAGGTGTGACAGCTGTCGAAAACGCGGAAATGCTTTTTGACTGAAAGGCTTCAATGTTCTTCTTTTCCATTGTCGCACTGTCAATTTCTTTATTGAGATCTTTGAGTTGTTTCTCCATCTTTCGGAGTTCATCAAAATGTTCAGGATGCTTTTTTCATTGTCCACACCTAAAGTACGACGTACACACAGGAGCTTTACACGAGTCGTTTCTTCGGTTTCCCTCAGTTCGATGTCTGTCCGCATATATGACAGTAGACTTGGATCAAGTCTGTCTCTCGAGGGGTCGAGCTTCGCAGCGCGCGAGGAGAATGGGGGGAGGGAGAGAGAGACAGACTTGGCTCACTTGCAGCGCGCCAAAATTTACCGACCTGTTTTTGGGTCGGAGCACAGGCGTGTCTTTAGACTTAAATCAAGTTTGTCTCTTTATGTCATTAATCACCGCTCATTAAAATGTACCGGAAAACCAAAAGTGACTTATTTCGTTGCTTGGGGTCTTCGGCTTCGGTACTTGTCAGTGAGTGTCACCACGGTGTCACTGGTGTTAGATATGGATTGCGCTTACTCGATGAAATTATGGACATACAATGTGTGCCGGGACCAGTTCTTTCTTCTGCTGTTTGGTCTGGAAAAAGTTCTCTCGACTACCTGGAGTTTCATACCCGCTGTAAAGAACGCAGGTTTGAGTAATATTTATTGCTTATTTAACATTAACAGCAAGGTTGAACTAATGTACAACACAGTTTATACTAAAACTGACGAATGCAATACTAAACGTCCGTTTGCTGCCACGCCACAACAGTCTCGTAAGTACTCGTCATTTCAAACTGCTTAAATACTTAAAACACAATTACTACACTATTCCCTCCCTTAAAAGATGAGGGTTACTACACATATTAAGATTAAACAGCAACATTAAGATTAAGCAGCATAAATGCTGTATACGGGTAACATCATTTAGTTTATGTCAGTCTAAACGTTCTCACAAAAATGTCATTCGTAATATTTTAACCACGCTGGTTTAATTTCCTTCTTCTCCTCTCAAGTCTTCCTCTATTACTCTGTCCTCCTTGTTCTCTTGGATCTTCAAGTGGTAGCTCTTCTGGCTCTGTATTATTTTCTACTGCAGGTCCTGGGTTGCTTTCTTCTAACATTGGGTTATTCTCTGCTGCTTCTGGGCTGTTATCTACTGGTTCTTGGTTACTACTTTCCACTGGGTCTGGATTGCTTTCTTTTTCCGGAACGCTCTGCTGGATGTTGTTCCTTCTAGGTTTCCTGTGGTATGACAATAGTCCACTGATCTTCTTCGATATCTAACGAAGGTGGTTTCTCATGTTGACTTCGGTCCGCTCTTGAGTCTGGTCTAATTTCCTGTTGGATAGGATCTCTTGTTGGTATTCCTTTACTCGCTTGTTGGGAAGTATTGCATTTCTTTAGCCGATTGAAATGTACTACAGTCCTCTTTCTTTTATTGCTTTCCATCTGGATGCGATAGACTAGGTCAGATAGTTTCTTCACCACAATATTCGGACCTTGCCAAGGGCGGCTTAGTTTCAGTGATCTCCCTCTCTTGGTGTATGGAACATGCAGCCACACCCTATCACCCACGCAATAAGGCTCACCGTTTGATTTTGCGTCGTAATACTCGTTGTAGCGTCGTGAAGATCTTCCTGTTGTTTCTCGTGCAATTTCATAAGCCTCTCGAAATCTGAGTTTGCTATCCTTTAAATATCGTGATCTGGGCAAGCGTTCCTGTTCAGGAGGTTCGGGCACCATCAGATCGACTGGCATTCTTGCTTCTCTGCCAAACAGCATGTAGTGAGGCGTGATTCTTGTTGACATATGTGTTGTCGTTCGGTACGCTAGTAGTACTTGTGGGATCCATACGTCCCAGTCATTTTGTTGGTCATTGACGATCTTAGAGTGCGATTCAATCTCTCCACCATTCCGTCGCTTTGAGGGTGGTAAGGAGTTGTTCGAGTTTTCTTAATCTCCAAGATATCGGTCAATTCTTTGAAGATTTCGCCCTCGAAGTTTCTTCCTTGGTCAGTGTGTAGCTGTTGCATAACACCATACCTAGACACCCATTCGACGATTAATTTTTGAGCCACCGTGTGCGCTTCTTGATTCGGAATGGCGTATGCTTCTGGCCACCTGGTGAAGTAGTCTACGACAACTAGAATTAATCTAAAAAGTTAAAATTGTCCTTAGTAGCATTTTGTAAAAATATATAGAGATAAAATCAATTGAGGCCAAGTAGCTACTGTTTAAAATATATTTTTTTATACCTCACCGTCGTTACGTTCTGGTACTCTTTAGTTTCATTGAGTGTTTTTTACTCTTCTTGCCAAGGTATGCGCGAGACGCCGTCTGCGTTTCCATGGTTGCGGCCAGGGCGGTGCTCAATCTTGAAATCAAAGATAGAGAGTCTCTCGATCCAACGTGCTACCTGTCCTTTAGGTTCTTTGAAGTTGTTGAGTCACTTTAACGCGTTGTGATCGGTTCGTGCCGTGAATGACTTCCCGATGAGGTACGGTGCGAAGTGTTCCATTCCCCATACCAAAGCAAGTAATTCTTTCCTTGTCGTGCTGTAATTTCTTTCGGTTTTTGTCAGGGCTCTTGCTGCGTAACCAATAACTCTCTCGCCGTCCTCTTGACATTGCGACAATACTGCTCCTATGCCTGTGTTACTGCCATCTGTATCTAGGATGAATGGCAAGGATAGGCAAGGATAGGAGCCGTTGTTAACTTTTGCTTTAGAGTGATGAATGCATCGTTGCTCTCTTTACTCCATTTGAAGACACTCCCCTTTCTCTCCAGCTTATATAACGGTTCTGCGATCTCGGCGTATAGTTTTTGACGAACTGTCGGTAATACCCGACACATCCAAGAAATGAACGAAGGTGTGTGATGTTGCTCGGCACCGGCCACTGACTGATCACCTTGGTCTTTTCAGGATCCGTAGCTATTCTATCTCTGCTGACTACATGATCCAGGATCACGCTTTGCTCTTGTACCAGATGGCACAGGGCTCTCCGGGAAGAAACAAGAGGAGCCTGACAAAAAGAGCTCGCCAAAGTGGTAAGGGGCTCTTTTTAGAGCCCCTGGGAATTATACAGAAACTGGTATTTGAGAACGAGTTAGCACTGCAGTCCTTGCACAGTGGATAGTTTATACTTCATAGAAGAATATAGTAACAGTTTTATTACAGTAAATAAAATTATGTTAAACATTTTAATTTCTAAACAAAAATAACATGAAAATGATGAAAAGTAAATTATCAATATTAAAAAACAGGAAAAAGTTAGAGATGTCCATAGACATACTGTACAGTAAGTAGTTCAGTGTCAGTGACAATGTGAATTGTGACATAGTGACTAAGTGACTACATTGAGCCATTGACAGATTATCCTTATTTACAATTTTACATGTTTCTCACTATCTCCAGATTGAGTCATTGAGATTTGAGACTGAGCAGTAACTCTGTAAGACAGTAAGACTGTAACTGCAGTATATACTATAACTTCTAACTACTGTATATATTAGTACATAACAGTGTCACTCAGACTACTCAGTGCTAATTCACATCGATGCAAATGCAATCAGATATTCAGATTATCAGATACAGAATCTTCATCAAATTCATCACTACTGTTGCTGCAGGCGCTGCTGGTATCGGACTCGGAGCTGTCATCTTGGCATTCTCCAAGTTTCCTGATCTTTTCTGGTCTTGGTCCTGTTGTTTCTTCATCTGTGCTCACTATTGTTGTGCGCCTTTTGGAAAGATACTCTTTGACAGCATCACCAAGGATGTCTTCTTTTTCTCCAACTGACCAATTTCTGTCATTGCCCTTGATCATCATGATATCTTTAAGAGTGTTATGCTTCATTGACAAACGCAGATCTGAAAGAATCATTTTCAGCATAGAGAAAGAGCGCTCAACTGCTGAGTTTGATCCAGACAAACACATAACCAGGGAAACCATCTTACAGATGTTGGGGTACACTTGTTTCCTTGCTGTGAGCATGTTTTGCCAAACTTTGCTTGCTGTAACTTCACTACTCACTGGATAATGAGCCCGAACAAAACTCTTAGCTTGTTTCCACTCTTTTCTGATTTTCAGCGCATCAAATCCAGCATCATCCAGAGGCTGCTGAAAGTGCTTGTAGAGAGTGAGGATTTGATCAAGGCCGTAATCTGTAGAGTTGTCCCAAGATTTTGGATCGAGCCATTTCATGCACTGGAACAGGTTTGTGTTGTGATCCTCGAAGCGATGATTTAAAATGGGAACCAGTGCTTCTGCAACAATTCTAACTTCTCGGAAAGCTGCATCCATCGACTCTTTGCTAAACTTGGAGATATTGTCCACAGTCAGTTTAATGAATTCTCTGTTACATGGCTTTCTTCGTTCATGGCCTTCCTTGGAGTACATTCGAGAAATTGTAGCCAGGTTTGTATCAGACTGATCAGTAGTAAATGTGAAGAATCTTAGGTTGCTATCCAGTGGGACATCATCATTACTGCAATGTGCCAGTTCCTGGAGTTCATTCACTGTTTGCTGAATACATGGATAGACTTCATTCAACAGCAGCCCATCTTCTTCAAATACCAGGGATGCAGGTCTTGCTTTCTCGAGAATATCAGCAGATAAGCATACATTCAAGAGTTGCTTTGCATTTTTCAACTTCTTCAGCAAACCAAGTAGCTTTGCTCTTGTCTTGGGCTTTGTGACGCGGGTGAGAGCATTCTCGTATCCCAAGATTAGCGCTGGTACCATGTGCAGAAATCTATCAAATCCCCTTGTTCTGTGAGAAATGAAGCGTGTGCCATCGATTTTTGGCAGAACATAATGTGTTATTCCAAGTGCCTCTGATGCATTCTGTACCTGGGCTTGGATGATACGTGATCTCTTTAACAAACTATGATTTGCAGCATACATCTCTTCAGCTTTTTTAATCATAGGTCGATTCATGGCTTCTTTGACTGCCAATTCTGTTCGGTGATTGGCACAATGGATGGTAACTAGCCAGGGTCTATCTGACTTCATTCTTGTCACGAGACCAGTAAATTTACCTGTATTAACACTTGCCCCATCTGCTGTTGCACCAATCAGCTTATTCTTGTAAGATTCACAGCTTAACCTCATCTGATTGGTGTACACACCGTCAATGGCTTGTTTCAGTGACTCTGCATCTGCTCCTCCATGATCTGACATTTCCAAAAGGGATGTGAGAAAGTAAACAGGCAAACCTCTTCTTTCAACACGTGTAAGCACCAACTCCTTTTCACTCCCCGATTTTTTTGGTTGGGTTCCATCAGACAGTGTGGAAAAGAAATCCTTTTCGTCAAGAATTGATGAAATTTTTGAAGAGACGGAACTTTATATGTAACTCAAGAATTCTGCAGCTGCTCTCCCATCTTATTTACCTTTAATTAATGACACACCATTTTGTCGCTGGCATTTAATCAGGATTTTATAATGTTTGAGTGACATGGTAGGATTTAAAGCCAGCTCGTACGCAGTGCGAAACATTCTCTGGTATGCATCAAACGATGCATTTGCCATCGAGCTTACAATTGTCGGTTGAATTAAACCTACAGTACAAAAAATGAGTACATATAAGAATATATGCAATCAGGCATCAACGTACAAATAAAATATAGTTTGAATCAAATATTTTTTTGTCTGAGAACGTCTATTTACTTTTTAGTTCAATAAGAATCCTACCTAGTAGTGACGAAGATGTTTGTAACAGGTTCATTCGCTCAGCAACAGGCTTGTCTTTTTCGACATTTAAAGCTATTTCATGGGCTTTTCCCTTAAAATGACGATCCACATTGTGTTTCGTCACTTTGTTTGTGCCGTCGATAAATATTTTCATCGCCTTTTTTGCGTTTCCTCGACATGTGGGGTGCTGTAAGATTGAAGTTTGATTTCGACTGCAAACTTTGCACCATATCGACACTACTGAAGTTGCACCTTCGACTTCTTCGGTTTTGAAACCCAAGATGTCTTCTTTCCCCCACGACTTGAAGGTGGATAGTTTAACTTTGACCCCTTTTGAATTTAATGCCGCCATATATTAACATTCATCATTGACAAATTGACTATTCATATATTCAATCGACGCCATTTTTAGATTTTGAGAGCATGGTAACATCCTAGTTCCAGTACTAATACTCGGCCACAAACTGTCATGTCAGCAATTCTCGTTCTCAGGCACTGATACGCACGTTTTGGAAACGAGATTGCCAGCGATTAAAGAAAAAGTTTGCAAAATTGATTGATAAAATCCAAACTTTATAGTGTTTTGTTGTTCACTTCAAGTTCCCACAGTATATTCAATACTACTTGGTAGGTTTTTTTTTGTAGGTTTTTTCCTTGAGAGCCCTGAGATGGCACTTTCTCGCGTTCAGCTTCAGTCCAGCTTGTTCCAGTCTGGCGAGGACCTCTTCGAGTCTTCGATTGTGTTCTTCCGAAGACGATTATGTCATCAAGGTACACCAAACAGTCAGTCCAAGTGAGGCCAGCCAGGATGCTGTTCATAGCTCGTTGAAATGTAGCGGGTGCGTTGGTCAGACCGAATGGCATTCTTTTAAATTGGAACAGTCCGTCTGGAGTTGCGAATGCTGTTTTCTCGCGATCTTCTTTGGCTACTTTGATCTGCCAATACCCTCTCACCAAGTCTAAATGGGTGAAGTAAGCTGTGTTGGCTAATGATTCTAAGATTTCCTCACACCTTGGGAGAGGATAAACATCTTTTCTGGTGATTCCGTTAAGCTTGCGGTAGTCAACGCAAAATCGTTCGGTTCCATCTTTCTTTTTTACCAGGACGACTGGTGCTGACCATGGTGAGTTTGAGTGTTCAATAACGTCGCTCTCAATCATTGTGTCGACTTCCTTTCGTACGACTTCTCGCTTGTGGAAAGGTAGCCGTCGAACAGGGACTTTTATAGGGGTTGCATTACCGGTGTCTATTGCATGAGTGTTCAATTCCTCTCACTTCCCAGAGGTCAGTTTTGCCGTCGGAAATTACTGCTGGGTGATGAGAGAGTACTTCATACACACTCTTTCTTTCGGCCTCCGAGAGTGACGGGTTGTTGATCGAAAACATTTCTTCAATGTTGTGAACTAGGTTGTTATCGGTTCCAGTGGCCATTGAACATGTTCCATCAATCTGCATCGCGACTCCCTTCTGGGGTATGAAGTAGCAGAAATTGCAAGTAGTTTCGTTTTCTTCTACCAAAGGGCAGGTGTTGAGGAACTTCTAGGTGTTGAGGAACAGTTGAACAACGACTGCTATCTGGCCTTTTGATAGTGCGGAAACAACCTTGAGTACCCCCAGTCCGTAGCGTTCTTCGAACTTTCTCGATGGTTCCAGTACCCCATTTTCACACTTGATAGTACTCCCATTCTCTACCTTGCAGGCGATGGTCACTAGAGAGTGCTCGGGAATGATGGTAGATTTTGCAAAAGTGACCCTGCAGATGTTATATTCTCTTTCGTACGACTACGACATTGTGCACTCTTTTCCTTTTACTCGTATTACATTCTTCTCAAAGTCTATCATGCATTTATTTGGCTTCAGAAAATCAACGCCGATCAGCATCATTTGCGCTAAGTCCTCGCAAATTAAGACTTCGTGGTTTACTGTTATATATACCTCCTACAGATATCATCACCTTGGCGATGCCCTCCACTTTTAATGGTGTACTGTTCGCCCCGAGAACGGTCTTACTCGTTCGTTGAAGTTGTGTGTCCCTCCCTCGTACTCGTGCAAAAAATCACTATGCATAAGCGTTACGGACGCTCCAGTGTCTACCATTGCTTTCACGTGGTATTCATTTACCTTGCACACGACAAATGTTGTGCACCCGTCCGTCGCACTGGATGTTTTGCTCGACTGAGGGAGACTTGGCGCGGGCGGACAGCTTAACCCTTAAGCCCTTTATTGTTCAGGAAATGAAATATTAACACAAAAAAATATTTCTCTTCATATTTGGCTAATTTGAACTAACTGTATTTTGTGATAAAAAAAATTATTTCCAGCCGAGGTCAGAAACTCTATTTATTTGAGGTTGCCATATGGCAACTACGAACAATAAGGGTAAATGTACAATAATGGAAAATAACAACAATGCACTTTTTTTCTTGTACGAATGATACATTACTAAGTAACAAATAAAATGCATAAGATTACTGTACTTAAAAAACATATTTCCATGGTTAAAAATCCAAAAATTTAACAAAACTATGTAACCAAAGTACCTAAATGTGGCATCATAAAATTCATAATCCAACTTTGACCAAAAGTGGTAAAGATAGGGAACCATATAATATAGATGTTAGAATAATACCCAAGGATATTACAATGTTTTCAATAAACTATATTAAATACATTAACAATAAAGAACTAGATTATATACACCTAGAGATTGCTTCTATGAATTTTAACAAAAATGTTGAACAGTTACTTCACGTGAAAGTCCAAAAAACAGTTCCTGGTATTGTTCAAGCACAAACATAGATTGCATTTCTTGCAGTAAACTCTGCTGAAATTCAATTTACATAGCCTACATTTGTTTTTCTTTGGTCTGTACTCAGGCCAATGGCCAACATTGTCATACCTGGCATCATCACATGGCACTGGGGCTGGCTGTTTTCTTGAAACAGGCGATGGGGTCCCAGATGCTTTTCTCTTGTGAGGTCTGCCAACAGAGTTTGGGATCTTTCCAGCATTCACAAGATTCTGTGCAATAGTGGTAATGAACTTCAACAAAGTGAGCTGCTGCTTCTTTGGCACATTCAGTTGATCTTGATGTCGACGGTACAAAAGCCAAGCGTTGACCTTTGCAATATCCAGGCAGTGAAACAGGACTTTCAGGTACCATCGCCTTGTTTTGATGCTGGTGCGGTATAAAGAAATCAACATGTCTGCCAGGTCAACGCCACCCATTGATTCATTATACTCTTTGACTGTGTTTGGACAATCTATCTTTACATGTTTTCTCTGGACTTTATCCCACCTTTGTACAGTTGAAATTGGACAAGGGTTGGAATAATTGGAGCAGATGTGGACACATTTGTTGTCATACCACTTCAAGACTGCGAGACCAGAATTGGTGTCACATTGGTAGGTGCTGGTGCCTCTTCCCTCCTTCATGAGAACATTATCACTTGGCAAGGGACATTTCTTTAAACGGTCTGTTCTCAATGTACCTGTTGCCAATATGCCAGTCTCTTTCAACTTGATGCAGAGTGCCAATGATGAAAACCAATTATCAAAAAACAGTTTGTAATTTTGATTTCTTGGCAGGGTTTCGCAAAGACGGAGAACAACATATTCACCTGTGTATTTCTGTGTAGCTGTACTTGCACCCGTGTAGAGAAAAAAATCATACATCTTACCAGACTTTCCTGCACGAACAAAATTCTTGAAACCCCATTTGACAGGCTTTCTTGGGTTATACTGTCGAATACCGCTGTATCTTGTTTTCGCTGGTATAATTTGCTCATATATAGAGTTCTCAACTTCTGGTTGGATCTTCAGGCAGTTGTTTCTAACATATTCAAGCACAGGTTGAACCTTGTATAGTCGATTGCCTTTATTTTCACCAACATCAGCCAAAGTGCTGTCGCTAACATGTAAAAACTGTCTCAACTTCTTGTACTGGTTGACTGGCATGACATCTGCTATGGGTGGATATCTAGTTTCAGCAGCCCAATACATTATATATGATGGGAGCTTGACGACCGACATTAACATTTGCATACCTAGAAACTGTTCAATTTCATTGCTGGTTGTGCCAATGCTTGTACCCGACTTTTGTACGCTGTATAAATTTGTTTGTTCAGCAAGTAAGGAAGTCAGTTCATCACCCCAAAACATTTTGAAATACTGTAATGGGGTCAAAACCTCAGCATCATCTGGTGGTAAATTGAATCCATCACCGGTAAACTCAATATCAATTGCTGGTGGTCTCTTTTTCTTCCACTTGAATATCTGCTCTGGTTGCTTTACTTTCTTACTTTTCTTCTTGCTCTTCTTTGCTGGCTCGGTTGCTTTATTTTGACGATCTTCTTCTAAAACCTGCCGCTCATCACCATCATCTTCGCCCAACTCTTCCTCCTCCAATATATCATCTGGCAATGTTTCATCTGGCAGAATCTCACCCGGCAATGTGTCTTCAGGCAATATCTCATTTGGCAATACCTTATCTGGTAATCTTTCATCTTCATCATCATCACTTCCTTCCAAATCTGATAGTTCAGAGTCCGAACCAGGCTCAATTACTAACTGGAGGACCTCTTCTGTGTTATATCTCGTTCTTGAATGTCTTTCCATGATAATATTCCTATAGCAAAAACAATTATTGTTATAGGAAGTCCTCAAAGGTTATGCATCAGTCAATTCCAGGGGTGTCCCGGGGGACACATGCTTTACAGTTAGATTGCATTGATTTATTCCAACTCGGGCACAATAAATATATATTTTTATATAAAAACAACAGATATAGGTATAAATAATGGCTCTGTATATGAAACATGTTTATACAGTGGATATCACATCAGGTTTATCAATCATGTAATATAAGTTTTCGTAAATTAATTGCTTTTCCAAAATAAAGCAGACAAATAATGACCAACCCCCCTGATTTACTGCAGCAAATTGATGCAAGACTGAGACAAACAAATACTTGAAACAAAGTTCAACATCATTTTTTCACATGTGTTTGATGTAAAAGACCAACACAGGCAATAAACAATAAAGAAAACTGTATAGACACTCTATGAAAGAATCTGTACCCATGTGGGACAAAGTTGCCATATGGCAACCATGAATTCACAAGCGATTGTTTATGCACTAGTCAATGTGAACCCCCGCCCCCCCAACCCTGGGGATTAGGCAGGGATTATACATTTGCTGGTTTTAATGAGAGCTAATTCCCCGCTATGCGAAGCCATTTTAGTTGGTCTAATGCCCGGCCCTTTCTTGCACGACGCTTGTAGAAGATTAATATTAGAGATTTAGCAGAACGCTGGATTTTATTAAATAATAAAATGTATATGCACACTTGTATAATACTAATACAATAAAATAAATATCATCTTTTTTTCTTTCCTTTTTTTCTTTTTTTCTTTTGCAAGGTTGATGCTGCAATCAAATTAAAATGTTTTCTGTATTAGAAAACTAAGTTAGAATTAAAATACATTAAAAACTATTAAACATCACTGCAAGTCAACAAATATCATTGATGCTCATATCTTGGAAAAAAGCAATAAATTATAGTTAGTGTTTTCTCACCTTTGCAATCATTGCACAACCAATTAGGCCCTGGAACTGTTGCCATGCCAAGGCAAGGAAGGTGGAAAAGTACCTTAACACAGTCTTTACCACTACATTTTGCCATGTCTCCATACTCGCCTTGACAGCAGTAACATGTCTGTTGTGCATCAGGTGCTACACAAAGAACAAATAAATATAGCAGATCAACTTGGGCACTTGGTTGGCTCACATGCATCTGGGCTGATATATACAAATAATTATATTTTTTTTAAAAATGTACAAGATGGAAATCGTTTAAAACCAACCTTGACAATCAGGGCAGTACCACTGGAATGGAGGAGCTCTTGTTATCCCCACACATTCAAAGTGGAACCATTCCAATCGGCAGTCTTCCCCATCACAAGCAATCATCTTTCCACTTTGTGGTCCCTGACACCAGCAAAATTTCTCTGCATCTGAAGACTCTGCCTGTTCTCTGCTAAAATAAGAAATTAATGCATATAATTACTTATTGTTTCTAACTTCAAACCATATGTTGATACTACAATCCCTTTCAATTGCGTCTGATATGGAACTAACCTGTTTTCTTTCGTCGTGTTTCTGCAGCCTTCTTTGCTCCAATCTTTCGTCTCTCTTGGACCAGAGTGAGGTGTTCCATCCACATTGTGACTTCTTCAGTGGTAAGTAAGGTCTTTTTTGCTAGACGAGCAACATGTTCTTCCCTGATTTTGTTTCCACCAGCCTTCATAAGACTATTAAATTCTTTTTTTAGGACCAGAGATGGAGGAATAGAATTGCACTCTGAAATTCCGTTCTTTAAAATGACACTTATTGTGTCCTGTGGTTTGAGATAATGTCCAGCACACGCTCCACTGCACTCTCTACACTGGCCTCCCCACGGTCTCCCTGGATCTTTGACTGGAAGAGGAAACATTGACACTGGTGGTCCATTTTCAAACCATGTGTGCTGAGTCTCTGGTTTACCATTTTGGCACAACGGATGAGGGCATCTTCTGTCATAACACAGTATCAGCATAAATGCATACTGCTTAGGAAGTCCTAAAACCATGTGACGCTCTCTCACAGCCCACACGCTTTCGAAATACTTAAAAAGTTTTGGTTTAGTCTCCTTCAGCAGTTCTTTTTCACAATGCTTCCCACTTAGAAAACAAAGGAGATCACAGCGCCGTCTTATCAGTGATTCAGATCCTTCAACCTTAGCACCTTTTACCAACGAAATCGTACTATCACCACATGGTGCACCAGTGACACGATCTATGTACACATCCGTGGCCAATTCCAAGTTTTCGGCAAGCTTAGAGGAGTTCACCCCTTGAGAATTGAAGTTAGAACCACCCAGTGTTGAAGGGATGTAAAGGTTACTGTGAGCAATTGCCAGGCAGCCATTCATTAGCTCTACTTTGTTCAAGTATGAACCTCCACTTTGTCTTGTGGTTACTAAAGTGCATACTTTTTTCCTTTGGACGTGAAGTTCTGTCCAAAGAAATTGAACCTCCAAATGAGCAGGGCCTTCGTCCGAAGCTCCGTCGACTCTTATACAATCGATAGGCTTGTTTAATATCCAAGGTTTCATTTCGTCAAGTCTCTCCACCATTTTTAGGTCTTCTGCATGTTGTGAAGGATTTTTTTCAAATATTCCATGGGCTTTGACAACACCAAGACACTTTTCGCTAGTTGTTTCTGATTGAAGGAACATATATGACGTCGTTTGAAGGATACTGGCATACTTGTTAACATAATCTGTTCGGCATGTCAACTCTTGTTCTCCTTTCAGGGAAAATGACTTATGTCCCCTGTGTGTGTGAGTTGTATCTAACCTAAACCCAGCCTGATCATCACGATTAAGAACAAGCTTGTCCTTTCCATTTTGTAGCTGAATATAATCTAAATTTTGATTTTAAACAGTGCAGTACAGTAATGGGAATCTGGATTAAGTTTCACTGTAAAGCCTTTTCGAGCTCGTCGGCAGGTTACCTTTGCCACTCCACGGTAGCGCTTTGCAGATATCCGTCTTTTGTTACGAGCTACACACAGCTGCACTGTTGTTCCATAACTTATCTTGGTATGGTATTTTTCTTCTAAGTACTT
This sequence comes from Paragorgia papillata, assembly GCA_035771165.1. NCBI lineage: Eukaryota > Metazoa > Cnidaria > Anthozoa > Scleralcyonacea > Coralliidae > Paragorgia > Paragorgia papillata. Next base: position 9,221,842 of record JAWNZC010000322.1, on the reverse strand, counting down.
CTGAATACGCTGTAGGTGACTTTTGGACCTCTTTTTAAGTTTCCAGAAAATGTAAGAACACCAGTTCTTCTCCATTGATCTGCTCCTACTTTCTTCTCTATAACAAATTGTTCTATGTCTTTACCAATGTTTGGAAACCGCTTCAAAATATTGCATACTTTGTTGGGAAGTTTTCTCTTCAACAGGCAAGACATTGTAGTTTCCTTGGCAATTCTTCTAGCTGTTTTACGTCTCAGGATTTTGCGCTGCTTCTCAATCAGGTTTTTACCCTCCACTGATAAGACATCTGCAACATTTGCCCACTCCTCCGGATTGTCACTCTCTGAGTCAGTGTGGACTTGATCATCCGTTCCACTCACAGATTTCTGTGTTTCAAGTGCAAGAAATGCTTTCCTGGACTGTTCGATCTGACGTTGTTCTTCAATGGTAAGATCACTGTTCGAAAGATAGTGGACAAATTCCAACAAGATCTGTTGTAATGCTTCCACTGTGTAATTACGCAAACGACGTTTTAGCTCTTCTACCAGGACAAACCAGTTTAGGCTATTTTTCTTCAAAATATTCAACAAATGTTCATGTGAAAGATGAAGGTTTACAATAGGTTGGTCATGCTTTGATGTATCATGTGGGTCATGATACATGTACTTGTTTCTTTCACTGGAACTAAAGCTTTCGTTGGGCAAATCATTTCTCAAATCGGCTATACCATTGTCGGGAAGACTGCAGCAATCCTCATCTTCAGCAATTGGTTTATCACTATGATTGGTTTTTTCACTCTCAGTCTCTGATTCTTCCCCGGCTGTAGAAGCCTCATCACTGAGCCAATTCAGGTCAACTGCTTCTTCAATTTCCGAGCTCGAAGAACTCGTGTATCACTATCATGTACATTTATCCCGAAAGACTGCAAGACAGCTTTTTCCTGTATTGAAGCCAACGACATTATCTCGTTCCGAATCATATCTGCCTGGTGTAGTGAAGCTTCAACTTTCTCCGACAGGATTCCCAAATTTGAAAGACCATATACCTGTTGCGATTGTTTAATACCCAAACCACGTGAATGACAAGCAGCATACTTAATCAAAGATCTGTCTCTCTCTGTGCTTGCTAAATGGCACAAACCCTGCAAAACTTCTTTGCTAAGTCGTGTAACTTGATTCTTGCGCGACAGAACAAACTTTTCTAACAGGTTTGGAAAAACAGCGTACTCCACGCCTTTCATCTTCTCTATCACGTACAGCTTTTGAGAACCAGGACCTCCCAGACACATTCTGATCACAACCACTGGCAACTGCATAATTCGCCTAATAGCTTTATCACTCTTGTATGAAGAAACTTTAAAATGCTTTGTAAACAAAGTTTTTAAATCAACTGCACCGCATTCAAGAATATCTTTAGCAACATTAACAAAGTTTTGGCACTCAAAACAATGTTGTTTATGGTTGCCTTCACAATATAACTTCCTGATAGCGACAAATTCGTGCAATGTCATTTCTTTAATCAGTGACACATAAATGCCATCTGCCACTTTACACTTGGCTACGTCACTCAAACAAGAACTTTTCAACTCAACATAACAATTATACAAAATAGAGTCAGGCAGTTTATCATCCACCTTGCTTTGCTTATGCTCTGATTCAGTACTGTCTGTAGTGAAACTGTTTGAGTTAGGATACGAAGACTGTTTCAGAGCATTTAGGATAAAAAAGGATTGTTTTCAGATGTCTGAGCACTCTCTTCTTTATCAAATGAAACATGTTTGGAGTTTCCTGTAGTATCCAGTTTAGGATCCACTTCCATTGTGAAGGCTTTCTCTTCTTGAACTTCAGTTGTTTCTCTTTCTTCCCTTCTTATTTCTTGAACTTCAGTTGTTTCTCTTTCTTCCCTTCTTATTTCTTGAACTTCAGTTGTTTCTCTTTCTTCCCTTCTTATTTCTTGAACTTCAGTTGTTCTCTTTCTTCCCTTCTTATTTCTTGAACTTCTGTTGTTTCTCTTTCTTCCCTTCTTATTTCTTGAACTTCAGTTGTTTCTCTTTCTTCCCTTCTTATTTCTTGAACTTCTGTTGTTTCTCTTCCTTCCCTTCTTATTTCTTGAACTTCTGTTGTTTCTCTTCCTTCCCTTCTTATTTCTTGAACTTCTGTTGTTTCTCTTTCTTCCCTTCTTATTTCTTGAACTTCAGTTGTTTCTCTTTCTTCCCTTCTTATTTCTTGAACTTCAGTTGTTCTCTTTCTTCCCTTCTTATTTCTTGAACTTCTGTTGTTTCTCTTTCTTCCCTTCTTATTTCTTGAACTTCAGTTGTTTCTCTTTCTTCCCTTCTTATTTCTTGAACTTCTGTTGTTTCTCTTCCTTCCCTTCTTATTTCTTGAACTTCTGTTGTTTCTCTTTCTTCCCTTCTTATTTCTTGAACTTCAGTTGTTTCTCTTTCTTCCCTTCTTATTTCTTGAACTTCAGTTGTTTCTCTTTCTTCCCTTCTTATTTCTTGAACTTCTGTTGTTTCTCTTCCTTCCCTTCTTATTTCTTGAACTTCAGTTGTTTCTCTTTCTTCCCTTCTTGTTTCTTGAACTTCAGTTGTTTCTCTTTCTTCCCTTCTTATTTCTTGAACTTCAGTAATTTATTCCCTTCTTATTTCTTGAACTTCAGTTGTTTCTCTTTCTTCCCTTCTTATTTCTTGAACTTCAGTAATTTATTCCCTTCTTATTTCTTGAACTTCAGTTGTTTCTCTTTCTTCCCTTCTTATTTCTTGAACTTCAGTTGTTTCTCTTTCTTCCGCTATTACTTCTTGAACTTCGGTTGTTTCGCTTTGTCCCACTGTTCTGAGATGCTTGGGACTTGTCGCTGAAGAAACCAGATCATCGACTTCCATTGACATTACTCCTGTTTCTCTAACTTCTTTCGCCTCATTTTCTTGACTTGTTCCAAAGTACTGGGTGATCGCATATCTTTTATTTTTCCCTACACCCTCTCCAGATGATGGCTGACCTACATTGGCACCGATTGTTGTTGACAAACCAGCACTGTAATATTGTACCGTGGTGCAAGTTACACTGGAACAAGCCGATTTCTTGCTTGCTTGATATCTTCGAGATTTAGCTTCCTTTTTTTGGAGTATTGTGAGCTCTGCTTGAAGTTGTCTTTTCTTCTGGCGCAAGCCTTCAAGCTTTTCAGAGATGGAAATTGCCGAATTGTACTGCTGACAGTTGCTGTACCTCTCTCTTTGCTTGATACAGAGTCCCATTTGCTTGTCAACTTCTGTTAATTCTTCACTCACTTCTTTGACCCGTTTTGTACGAAAATCACTTTGCAACTTGGCTCGTTTAGGTTTGTCTGAGTCAGGATTTAGTTGTTTTGATCTTGACTTATTTTTGCGGTAGTTATAACCATCATCGTGAAGTTTGGCTACTGCAAGATTATTTAATTTACCCTTTTCTCCCGCAAGCATGGGGTTTTGCAATGCTATCTGGTATGCAGCATCGTTTATTGCTTTGTGATAGTTGTAAAGCTTCTCAGTTGGGTCTTTGAGTGTGTAGATTTGGGACCGCTCTTTAAGTGTGTTAGTGTCCACTGGCAAAGTTTCAATATTTGGTGTTTCGCAGTTTATCTAGGAAAATTGATACAGCTATATCGATTAAGGTTAAGCACGAAGAATACAACAGAAGCGTCTGGTTAAGGTTTTGGTGGTAGTGTTAGAAACTTGGAATGTCACTTGCAACCATACAGCCAATATTTGCGATTAAAAACAATCTAGTTGACAGAAATAGTGGTTGTTGTGGTTTTTGTATCAGATATACAACCCCCTTCCACGGTCATGATTTATTTTGTATTTTCTTCACAATACAATTGTATTTTCTTCACAATATATATATATATGTATGTATGTGTGTGTGTGTTGTGTATATATATATATATATATATATAATTAAATACAATCACTCACCGAAAGTGCTGGTCCAAGTGACACTGCACTTGTCGTGATTTCACTTTCTCGGAAACAGTTCTTTTATTGGTGTCATGTACTGCTATTGGTTGGTCTTTAGTCACTGTAGATTATTAAAGATAATTATTGCAAGCATTAGCTATTAGCTTACATATCAGTAAAACATATCAGCTAGTAAAAAGCCCTAATAGTTGTATATTAAAGTGCAATTACAATGGCTTGCATTGGGGATTTGATATTTGTTTGTGATAGAACCTCTGTTATACATATATATGTACCTTCAGCACTCTTCCATTCCTCGTTAACTGCTAACAGCTGCAATATCACATTTTCTTGTAGGAATGAGAAATAATCTTTGTCCACTTCCGAGCCATCTTCTTCCAGAACTACTTTAATTACATTCTGTTCTTCAATCCCTAACTTCTCAGCGCCTTGAAATTGAAAAAAACTAGGTCAGTGAAACAATTAGAACCAATATTGCTCATCAGAAGAAAGCCTGAAAGATTATTGAAATAAATTTCTTCAGGACTTCCAAAGGGATTACATTAGCTTCAGATAAATATCTTAGGCAGATTTAATAAAATTTTACAATATGTAATGGAATTCCTTTGTTATAAATTAGAAGCAAAAGTTTTAAAAAGTATTAAACAAAACAGCAATTGTAACCATTTAAACTCCATCACAAAATTGATATAATGTACAATTAATATAACATTTCAATAGTCGTTTATCAAGTACCAGATGTTCTTCATTTGATGCATTATTTTTTACAGTAAAGTGCACACTATGGATTTAATAAATTGCATAAATTACCTAAATCAGTGGCATAGCCAAGAGGTGAGCAGCCCCAATGATTATCTTGAAAAGAACTAGCTGTTCTCTTAAACCAGGGAAAAACTTGTGGAGGGCATACATAGTTGTTTTAAGGTCAATTAAGTAGACCGGTAATTGTATTTAGTGAAATTATGGTAACACATCAAATACGGCATATCTTACATGCTATGTGCCTCCTATATAAACACATGCCTTGCTAACTGGTTTGGTAAAATTATGTGATTTATGGCTTTCAGATTATTTTAAAACACTCGCCTCAATATAAAGAAAACAATGCTTCAGAAACTCTAGATTTTTGTTAGATTTAGAATTACTAAGTTTCCATTCATACGCCCTCCCCCCCCCTCCCCCCGAAGGCAAGACTTTGGTCTGCCTACACTATTAAATGGCCTAAAGATAAAATGCCAATTCCATTGAGTTTTAATATAATACACTGGCATTTAATGCTAAATTAATAACATAAACCAGGTATACTGTATCACCAGTATATATAATATATATAATTTAACTAAATTTTAGAAAGAGATCAATTACCATACCTTTTTCTATTAACATGTCCAACGTGGCTGCCACAACAGTTTTCCTCAGGGTTCTTGTAGAATTCCACACTTTAAAAGGTTTCATTTCAAAGCTGGGGGTATATTCATAACAAAGGGGGAAATATTAACTACGTTACCTAAATGGTATGTGAATGCTGCCTTTGGTAATGTGGCAGACGGTTGTGGGTTTTCTGACATGTGGGAGGAGAAGGCTTGGTGGTTGCGTGTTTCTGACTTTCTGTATGCATTTTAAACACAAGAAAGATAAATTCAAGAAGTAAAAAAAAAATTTTTATTGTGTATTTTTTAAAGCAATAGAATGCAACTGTAAAATGTTGAATATAAATGTAAAGCTAAAATGTCTTCTTAAAATAAACATACACGTCTTCGCACATCAGATTCAGATTAAACAATTGTTTAATAAATGACTAACTGACTCATTGAGAACTATGTAGACTAAACTTCACGGCTTGTCTTTAGGATATCTTGGTAGCGTTTGGGCTAAAGGTCTTTGGGAGAGGCTATATATTAATTGAAAAGATGCATACGCACCCGCTCCTCAGTATTGGCCATTTGACAGTTCAAATGTCTGTTGTAATGAAACAAAATTGCAATTGACTAATGACATTTGTTTAATCTTGCAGATGACTAAAGACATTTGTCTAATTTTTACATGAAATTCACAATTAGCATACTGCATACATACCTGAAAACCTGTTCGATCGACAGTCCAAACGAAAAGAAAGCATGTACTTCGCGCGTTGTATTCTGGTTAGTTGTTTTCGCACTGCATTTTGGGTCTATAGCAATTAGACCACAATGCAATGCGCCAATGAAAGATTTGAAAAAAGCCCCACTACATTATTTAGGTTTGCTGCCTTGCTCGCTCGCTTCAGGCTCGCTCGCTGCGGCAGCAATAATTACATATATAAAGCTTAAATATGTTTAAAACAATACTTGAGAACTACAAGCACTAAAACGTTTCACACAATGACAACTTAATCACAAGCTTTTAATATATTTCCCTATTTATACTAGTGATAGTATCAACTATTAAACAAGAAGTTGACTGAGTGTTTTGTGCAAAGAGCTCAAAACAAACCTTTTGCAATCGTACCATTTTACAAAAATAGGCTAAATAGCAAAAATTTATATTTGGGAATTTGACAATCACTTTTTGTTCGTAAAAAACACATTGACATGGCATGCAAAAATCCATAAAAAAACAATATTTTAGGCCTACACGCTTGAAAATTATTCAAGCAACCTTTCTATGGTTCAAATAAACATTTAAACAATAATAAAATACGTACCTTGCTGAATAAAAAAGCTCTTTTCCACTGCTAAAAACATTGCACCGACGGTGAGCACATGGAGAATTGTCGTACCCAGGCCACCATTAAATATGCCAATCCCGGTCTAATCCCCCGCCATGGTCGCAAAGTCTTCTAAACAAGGCCAATGTCCCGGCTACCAGGGATCAAATTGTATGCCTAATGCCCCGCTAATCCCCACATAGCCCCGGGGTTGGGAGGCGGGGGTTCACATTGACTAGTGCATTACACAAAAAGTCCTAGGGTCAACAGCATTTTTCATATTAACAAAGAAAGCTATTTGTAATGAAAATACATATAACAAAACAATATCCGTACGATGAATATTTCTTACACAATTTCTAGAACAATGCTCACCTCTTTTAACGTAAAAATATCACTCAAAACGGTCAAAATCACCCGAAGATTGCGGACGCCATGAATCGACCACGCTCAAACGCTAAATCATCAGGTTGTTTTACCGTGTAGGCGTGTAGCAGAGCACAAAGTACGTCACAGATAATCAGTCGTTGATTTCAATAATCATTCAAAATAGCATATATTGCATGCTTCAGAATCACTATAGCTACTTCTTCCTTTCTGCCAGAGTGCCAGTTTGGCCAGAGTAACATTATATATTGCTTCGTTTCTGCCAGAGCGCCAGTTTGGCCAGAGTAACATATATTTCTTCGTTTCTGCCAGAGCGGCCAGAGTGCCAGTTTGGCCAGAGTAACATTATATATTTCTTCGTTTCTGCCTGAGCGGCCAGAGTGCCAGAGTAACATTATATATTGCTTCGTTTCTGTCAGAGCGGCCAGAGCGCCAGTTTGGCCAGAGTAACATTATATATTTCTTCGTTTCTGCCAGAGCGGCCAGAGCGCCAGTTTGGCCAGAGTAACATTATATATTTCTTCGTTTCTGCCAGAGCGGCCAGAGTGCCAGTTTGGCCAGAGTAACATTATATATTTTTTGTTTCTGCCAGAGCGGCCAGAGTGCCAGTTTGGCCAGAGTAACATTATATATTTCTTCGTTTCTGCCAGAGTGCCAGTTTGGCCAGAGTAACATTAGGCCTATATATTTGTCTGTTTCTGCCAGAGCGGCCAGAGTGCCAGTTTGGCCAGAGTAACATTATATATTTGTCTGTTTCTGCCAGAGCGGCCAGAGCGCCAGTTTGGCCAGAGTAGGGATCATGTTGCATTTCTAATGCGCTGCAATTTTCTTTATAGTATAGTATAGTATAGTATAGTATAGTATAGTATAGTATAGTATAGTATAGTATAGTATAGTATAGTATAGTATAGTATAGTATAGTATAGTATAGTATAGTATAGTATAGTATAGTATAGTATGGTATGGTATGGTATGGTATGGTATGGTATGGTATGGTATGGTATGGTATGGTATGGTATGGTATGGTATGGTATGGTATGGTATGGTATGGTATGGTATGGTATGGTATGGTATGGTATGGTATGGTATGGTATGGTATAGTATAAGAATACAAGTTACGAGTATAAGAATACAAGTTACGTCTAAATTTTGTCAAAAACGACTACACATGCAGTGCGAGTAAATTTATACAAGTGAAGTATTGATGCTATAACTCATGTTCATATATATTGGGCATGCAGTAACTAGCGCAATCGCGAGTCACCCAATGGGTTCAGGTAAATTGCCATTATTAAAAGTAAACCTTGTGTATACCGTATTTGCTGCAGATTAACTAAACACTGGGTGAGTAGTGAGTACACTGGATCTTTACGACGACCTCTGTTACAGCAAGTCTATTAAACAAGCGCGGCCACCCTCGTATCGTTCTACTCGTGATTGCTACTAAGAGTCAAGTTTGACATTTCCTTATCACACATTGCTTTTATTAGTGTCAAGGTGTATACTGATCAAACAAACATTGGGGGGTGGGGTGCCAACCCAAAATTTCCGAATGAAATACATTTTTTTCCGACTCTTGCAATAATAATCACAAAACTTTGCCAACTGCCAAAACGACAGAGAGAACAACAACAACTATTTTATTACCATGCAGTTACTTACGGTAGTAACAGTACTACATTTTATCCATAATAAATTCTAAAACAATTGCACAAAAGGTCAAAATCTAATTATGAAAAGACAGTATTATTATTCAGACGATTTGTCAGTTTGACTAGTTGGGCTTCACATACCTCAAACGGGTTATTCGGCGCGCCTGCAACCTTGTAGCCGATTAGCTTATGCGCTTTCAAGTGATCACCATGGCATAACTCGTTGTGTTTTCTTCGGTAGTCTGAGTCAAATGTAGCTTGACAAACGAGGCATCCCACCTTAAAGCATTTCTTTTTTGGTGGCATAATTTGTATACGTGAAAGAAATAAAGGACATTTGTCAAACTATCGTACGGAAATATAAAACAACGAGCACATGGGCTGCGGTCGGGATCGGGTTGCGTACTTTCACATCCGGAGTCGCGTGACGACGGGACCCGTGGAAGCCTTGCAAGTTGCAATATTCACATTCCCAGAGCCCACGTTTGTGTGGCGGGCACTGGGAACGAGAATGGAGAATTTAGACAACGTAATTAATGTGTAAGTATTATTGTATTAAATTCGACAGACAAGTTTTCTGTTACCACATACCAGTAGCTACATTTATTTTTCATTTAATCAGTAGATTTTGACAAATCTTTCAAAATAGTCTTAAAGAAAAAGGTGCCAATTTTCCGAATAGACCCGTGAGTTTTCCGAATATTGCAATTTTGTAAAAGTTGGGGGGGGGGGGGGGGGGGTGCCGCACCCCCAATACCCCCCCTCGCTACGGCCCTGAATATGCATGCCAACATTTTCAAATACAGCACTGATTCATTTCTGAAAGTCATGCAATGATAGAACTTAAAAGATACAAAATATGTTTTATGACATTTTGAACAATAAGAAAATGTAAATCTAATGTAGGTATTTAGTATTTCTGCGTTTTGGCTGTCTTCACTTGAATCAGTGTTAATCAGGATTAACAGTTTTAACATATGCCTATATGGCTATGCGTCGGACGATTTGAATTTGTCAGCTGTACTAATTTGGTCTTTTTTACTTGTCTGAGCAATTTTCAAAAAGAGAAACAGCACATGCATGCGGTTATAATATTAGACTTGCTGTAACAGAGGTCGTCGTAAAGATCCAGTGTACTCACTACTCACCCAGTGTTTAGTAAATCTGCAGCAAATACGGTGTACACAAGGTTTACTTTTAATAGTGGCAATTTACCTGAACCCATTGGGTGACTCGCGATTGCGCTAGTTATTGCATGCCCAATATATATGAACATGAGTTATAGCATCAATACTTCACTTGTAAATTTACTCGCGCTGCATGTGTAGTCGTTTTTGACAAAATTTAGACGTAACTTGTATTCTTATACTATACTATACTATACTATACTATACTATACTATACTATACTATACTATACTATACTATACTATACTATACTATACTATACTATACTATACTATACTATACTATACTATACTATACTATACTATACTATACTATACTATACTATACTATACTATACTATACTATACTATACTATACTATACTATACTATACTATACTATACTATACTATACTATACTATACTATACTATACTATACTATACTATACTATACTATACTATACTATACTATACTATACTATACTATACTATACTATACTATACTATACTATACTATACTATACTATACTATACTATACTATACTATACTATACTATACTATACTATACTATACTATACTATACTATACTATACTATACTATACTATACTATACTATACTATACTATACTATACTATAAGGAAAATTGCAGCGCATTAGAAATGCAACATGATCCCTACTCTGGCCAAACTGGCGCTCTGGCCGCTCTGGCAGAAACAGACAAATATATAATGTTACTCTGGCCAAACTGGCGCTCTGGCCGCTCTGGCAGAAACAGACAAATATATAATGTTAAACTGGCACTCTGGCCGCTCTGGCAGAAACAGACAAATATATAATGTTACTCTGGCCAAACTGGCGCTCTGGCCGCTCTGGCAGAGACAGACAAATATATAATGTTACTCTGGCGAAACTGGCGCTCTGGCCGCTCTGGCAGAAACAGACAAATATATAATATTACTCTGGCCAAACTGGCACTCTGGCCGCTCTGGCAGAAACGAAGAAATATATAATGTTACTCTGGCCAAACTGGCACTCTGGCCGCTCTGGCAGAAACAGACAAATATATAATTTAATGTTACTCTGGCCAAACTGGCACTCTGGCCGCTCTGGCAGAAACAGACAAATATATAATTTAATGTTACTCTGGCCAAACTGGCACTCTGGCCGCTCTGGCAGAAACAGACAAAAATATAATGTTACTCTGGCCAAACTGGCGCTCTGGCCGCTCTGGCAGAAACGAAGCAATATATAATGTTACTCTGGCCGCTCTGGCAGAAACGAAGCAATATATAATGTTACTCTGGCCAAACTGGCACTCTGGCCGCTCTGGCAGAAACAGACAAATATATAATGTTACTCTGGCCAAACTGGCACTCTGGCCGCTCTGGCAGAAACAGACAAATATGTAATGTTACTCTGGCCAAACTGGCCGCTCTGGCAGAAAGGAATAAGCAGCTATAGTCATTCTGAAGCATGCAATATATGCTATTTTGAATGATTATTGAAATCAACGACTGATTATCTGTGACGTACTTTGTGCTCTGCTACACGGTAAAACAACCAATCATCACAAGTGCTATAGGCATGTACTTCATGTAAGACAAATATTAACGTTTTTAAAGCAAACTCGCCACCAGGACAACTTTCAAAAGTTGCGGTTGCCATATGGCTACTGCAAACAATAAAGGGTTTAATTGGCTCCCCGCCCTGTTTGCGTTTCCCTGGTTCCTGTCATGATACCTCGCAATGTGGCATAACAGTCTCGTAAGTACTCGTTATTTCAAACTGCTTAAATACTTAAAACACAATTACTACACCGCGACACTGCGTCAGTCTTTGTTTTATCACTAGGTCCAGAGTCCTTACACATGCGTTTATTTGCCTCTAACGATTCTTTTTCGGCAAATATCTTCTCCTTAGTCGCGTTGAACTTCGCTTACTTTCTTTACCAAATTGGCAGTTTTTTCAGCGCAGTTTCTACATATATACAGTCTATATTTGTTGATCGGGAAACCTCGTTGCTAATATCAAACTGACGCAAGCGGTTGTTTTCTCAAAGCTGGGTGAGAAAATCTCTCTTCTGAAATCAGCTTTAATGACTTTACTACCACACATAATACATATTGTTTCACTTTACCGGTAAGTTGATTTTTCTTATTTGTTTTCCAATCAATCACTTCGCCAAGATTTGGGCTATTTCTTGGAGGAAACGCAAGCGTCCTTGACGTACAGCCTGTTGCGTTTTGATATTTTGTTGTCGGCTTTGGTTGTACATTCATTCTCCTCGCTAATATCGTTCTTTTCGACGTGCCGTTGTTCATTCGTTCGTTTTCTCAAAAGAAAGGGAGAATCTGTTTCCCATACCTTTAACTGCACCCGCTATCAGGCTTGTAAATTCTTTCTGAGCCGCAAGAAACAGAATTTCTGAACGCGTCAGTTAAATGTAAACGTTCCTCAACGTCGATATTTAGCTAACACCCAGACTCGATGTCTTTATAAGCTAACCTTATTTGATCGTTTTCTACGTGCTTCAACGATGGAACAGCACACTTTACTCGCTGAAGTAATTGCTTGTAGTCCTCTATCGGGTTTTCAACAAAAAAGCTCGCGTATCTATCTTGCCAATACTGTACTAAAACTTGGAACATTCTTCACGGATTATTAACGTCTCACTCTGTAGCGATTCTAGCGTGAACGCAGTGGCGTAGCTAGAGGAAATTGAAATTCTGTTTTGAAATTGTAGCTAGAGGAAATTGAAATTCTGCCTATTCCTTTGCTACGCAGGCTACTTTCTATCCGTCGACACTCGATTTAGATATCGAATATAAGCCAGTCTTTAATTATGCGGTACTATTATAGCCACGCCCATTTGACCACGCCCTTTTGTCGGAAATTTTCAATGCTCGCCCCCCCTGAGGAAATTCCTAGCTACGCCGCTGCGTGAACGCGAAATAATTTATTAATTTCTGACTGTCAACTTGTGAGTGATGATTGCTAATTGACCCAAGCAATCTGCCAATGAAAATTGCAATGTTGTTCGTGAATATTGCAATGTCGCGCGCAAGAGAACATCCGGTTTGACTGTAATTTAGACAGCGAATCGCATCTTAAATTTCCAAGCTAGAAATCAAAGATATGCAATGCATGGCGCCGCCATACTGTACATCCACACGAGGCCGCAATCATACAGCGGTCTCTCTTCACATGTACAATATGGCGGCGCTCATGTGTACAACCAGCTTTTAAAGTTTAATGTTTTTTGTTTGTATTTTTAATTTTTTTTAAAGTTTAATGTGTTTTTTTTCTCTAAAAACTGCTAGTCTTATTTTTATTTAAATATTAAGTGAAAACAGTATTTATAGAAGTTTAAATGAGGAATGGCTTGGTATTACTTCACTTGCTAATTTTAATCACGCAGCTTAAACATCGGTGAATAAGTAGATTGAGATTTATTGCATGAAAAACCCCAAATTCTGTTGGTAACCATCTTCTCATATCATTATAATTATCTAACCTTGTTTCCACTTGATATTTACTAGGACAAATGTTCCAAATACTTGTATATATGTTTAACAAATAAATGCCAAATGACAGTCATCTTGACGTTACATATTAATTTCCAAGTTAATTTTTAAACATCTTATCCCTGTAAATTTAGAGTATGTGTATAATGTTGACGATTATCGATATTATTATGGTTCTATATTTACACACGTTTAAGGTAGCTATTTGATAGAAACACTATGACGTTACATGAAGATTTAATAGATTTATCCCTGTTGTTGGTAGTTGTTTTGTTGCCAGTTATTTTGTGGTTGCTGTCCATACTTGTTTCCCACTTGGTTTGCTGTGTAGTAACTTGCTTGTGGCGATGAAGCGGCTGCGTAATTGTTAGTTCCTGATGTTTGTTGGTTGTTATTGTAATATGGTTGTTGGTAATTACCGTAATACGGTTGCTGTCCATTACCATAACTTCCGCCGTATGATGCTGACTCAAGGGCTGCTAAGAAATAGATATAGATGTCTTAGAAATATCCTAGTTTCCGTGCAGACGTCGCCTGTAATGTAATATATTTCATATCTATGTGCCTAGCAATAATCATGAACATGCACATAATGCTATTTCTTATATAGCCAACAGGACCCCGAAATAAAAAATTATTAGGGACTCGCCACTTATTTATGGATGACAAACAAGGAGGTAAATTTTTAATAGTTGGGTATAACGGTGCCAAATCCTTTGTTTTAGGTTTATTAATATTTAAACAGTACGGTTGAGTGATTGAACCCAAACGTTGCTATTGGATGATTGCTTCATTATACAGAAAACACAATATGTTCAGTAACCGTGAAAGTGCAAAAACTTCCATAAACCTGAATAAAAACATAAAACAATGACTTTTGTTGAGCTTCCAAACCATGTATATTTTCTATTAACTATATATGTGTAATCGTAGTCGTTGTGTTTTCTTAAAGTCCCTAATACTTTGTGACTCAGTAACGTTGTTACATAAACGTTAGGAAATATGACGTTAAAATCACCTTGGGTTGTTGTTTCTTCAGCTTGTCTCGGTGTTGCTAGTCTATTGTCGTCGTTTAACAGAACTGGAAGACAAATTGTGGCAAAACGGAAGTTTAGAAAAATCTTTACATTGCAATTATTTCTTGAACATTTTGTTCACACAACAGTAGTGCCTATAGTTCATGTTAGCCTATACCTGGTCTTAAACTTCGGGGGTGAGTGTTTCTTTGATTAAAATTATTTTATTGATATTGAGTAAAGTATCTGGCTATCTTTATGTACACGGCAATGGACTCCTGCATGCATCAGTGATATCTCTCTGTGTTAGTTAATTTCTACATTCACTCCATGGAAAAGCATTACAATGATGATTGCAATTGTTCTTTATGTTAATTAATATGTTATGAATATATTTCTATTGTGGAACCGTATACCTAAACAAGTGAAATGGTCAGACATAGTTTAACGCTACTCTGGCTTGTTTTTTGAACGTAGCTTAAAAAGTTACTGTTCATGACCCAACGTTTCGACACTCCGATCTAGTGTCTTCATCGTTGTGAAGACAGGTCCCATATTTATACTCTCATAGAGAGTATAAATATGAGAGTATAAATATGAGACCTTGTCTTCACAACGATCATCCCTGATGAAGACACTAGATCGGAGTGTCGAAACGTTGGGCCATGAACAGTAACATTTTAAAGCTACGTTCAAAAAACGTTTAAGCCAGAGCAGCGTTAAACTATGTCTGATTCTTCACCTGGCTGCGTTGGGAATGTATTTGTTAAGTGAAATGGTATACAGCATAAGGGTATGGCTCCTTTTTTCTCTTTATTCAGCTTTTATATATAATAATGTTCACGTCTAACGTTCCCTCTCCCTGTTATAATCTTTGTATCTATTGCTTTTTTTTACATTTTTGTCGTTACGACTCACGCGACATTGACATTCCAAATTCTACACATATTTAAAACGTGCTGCATATACTGGTGCATCTTCTGCGACCTATAAGGGACGTAAGGTACAAAACTAGTTGGTGAAGAAGATAACTTACCAGTAGCCTCACTGGTTGGAACGCACGTCGGTCGGTTAAGAGCGTAAGTATCCTTACATTCCGGCATAACACATTTTACTCGTTGAATTTTACAAGACTGGTCAGTTGGGCATGCGAAGTTCTGCATGTTAAGATAAAGCAAATTATTAGTGACCAAATGTACTGTATCTAATGTTTAATTGAAAAGCCTATAGAAAGATAGAGACTATAACAGCAGGAGTATATCATAACAAACATATTGTGCTGGATATATAGGGAAAATATTCTTGGTTTACCCGTGACGTCATGGCGGCCATGTTGGAGGAACTTTAACAAAACAATGACATTTATTATAGCTGCATGTGTTTTATTTGACACCAACATGGCGACCGTATTTTTGTCTTCTGAATCTCAGGAGATTGATTGTAAAAATAGATTTCAAGATAAACAAGAGGGCACTCAGAGACTGCATATCAGCGGGTTATTAGAGATGTTTAAAAAGAAACGCACTCCTACCAGAATTATGCAAAAATATTTGATAAAATAAAATCAGGATAATGATAATGATCGCAATCAAGCGTTATCATAAGTAGTAATAATAAAGAGTTTATTTGGGTAACACAAGTTTCTGGTATGACAAACAGTCCACGAACTACAGATACTGTATGTAGCCGCATCAGTCATGTTATTGCGAGTTTCCACACTATTTCGAGTTCTTCCAAACTTCCACAAGTGTTTCTTTAACTCTATAGGAACACGGAAAAAATGCTTTCTATTTCCTTTATAAAATAACCCGTCAAATGAATGGATGGTGTATTGGATTAAGTTTGATGGTGTAGTAGATGACTTATAATGGTCTTTCTGTATGGCGTATTGGTTGGCGTAATCTATGCATGTTTTCCATAGAGTTATAGAAACACGACCAATCGACAAATTGTGAAGATTCGCAAAAAATAATTGTCTTCATTCGTTTATTCTATACGGACAATCTTGTGGTCATATTTTAATGAAAGTCGTATCCAATTATCAACTAAATTAACCCAAAATTTAATGGCGTGGTATCCTTGGACTATGATCAATCTTTCCACAAAGTTTCATTAAAACTTGAGGTATCCTGGTGACAGACAAACAAAGGATAATAAAACATAAATTAAAAGACGAAATACTGATGTTAAAAGCTTACTCCAGTTTACTGACATTTCGAGAAAGTGTACTCTATGCATTGGTTTACGAACAATGAAAACATTTGTTAGTTTACGCTGCACCTTGGCTGTCCCCAGTGAGGGTTAACCCTTTGATTCCTAAGCACGCATGTAAACGCACATTTAGTATTTTGAAGCCAGAGTATTTTACTCTGGCTAACGCCAGACGATTTTACTCGTCAAGGGAAGACCCCTGTAGTCTAGAGGTTAAGGATGGGATGTGCGTATCAGCTTTATACGACGACAAAGAATTATCATTAAAGATTAAAGATTTTAATTGCTTAAATAACTTACCGAACAAGGATCTGGATCTCGCACTGAAAAGAGAGAGGGAAACGGTTAACAATTTTCTACGAACAATGAAAAAGTGTATACATGCATATATGGCCCCACAGGAAACAACTTTCTTCTTGGTGTGGCAAGTTTTAGCAAGAATTTATTGGACTTAATATACACAAAAATTCAAAAAAATATCTTACAGGATGTCGAAACTAAAAATGCCGTATGCTTTTTTCGGAGTGATACACCCCACGGTCAAACACAAACCCGCCCTGTTAATTCTTTTAGGGACATTTCATCACTAATTTTTTTCATGTTATGGTAGCTTTATAAATGATTGCATGGTATATTAACCTATGAAACGAAAATTAAGTTTGTCTTATTTGAAAGAACACTTAAAATGATAGAGTAACATCTTTTGAAGTTTTTCGTTTCCTTGCTTCGTTCTTGAGATATTTCAGTTTGTTTTGATATGCAAATTAAACATTTGTGCATAATGAGTTATTGAAAAAAGTTATTTATCTTTGCTATTATCAAACCAAAATAATTCGAGGGAAGCATGTGCGTGTGTCTCGCCCAGAACACCAAACATGTAGATTTTCAAGTGATTATATATGACAATAGCAAAGATATATAACGTTTTTCGATAACTCATTATGCACGTATGACGTCACAACATGCGACATTTACATCAAAACATTTACATCAAATATCTCAAGAACGAAGCAAGGAAACGAAAAACGGCAAAATATGTTACTCTGTAATTTTAAGTGTTCTTTCAAATAAGACAAACTTAATTTTCGTTTCATAGGCACTTTTAGGGATATTAGTGATAGAAAGTTAATTACAGTGCTATAAGAAAGACGCCAAGTTATCTGAAAATATATCCAACGGAAAGTCGAAATAAAATATATGTAAATGCATTTTACTATTGCGTCATTTTTGCGACAAAACGAAATATATATGACTTGTGAAGTGAGGAATATATTTTAAAATAGGGGACATATTTCCTTACTTCCTGGTTATATGGCAATCCTGGTCCTGACTATATTTTTCTTGCTAATAACTGACAGTTAGCGTTATTACATAGCTAGAAATTTTACTTCTGGCCCTGAGATATATAAAACTCTTAATTTTCGAGAAGAACTTATAGCCAAAATGGTCTTAAAATTACACACACAAACGCACGTGGCCCTATGGTAATTAGTATATATACCCCATGCACTACATGTATACGTACAACGTATCATAGTATATATACCCTCCGGAAAACAAACCGATTGACTTTCAAATGATTGCAAATTATCCATTATCTATTGTTTGAACTGCAAGGATTACTGTAAACGAGGGCAAGCAAACGGTGACGTCATCTCGACGTCCGAAGCGCTATTATTACTTCTATTTATGAAATATTGGGTTGCCCGTTATTGCTTACCTGATCTAGTACACACCATGCCTCCACAATGGTTTTTACAACACTTTCTGTCTGCATCACAGTGGCTGTCTTCAACACACTCACTTTCTACACAGGTTACATCTTTGTTGCCTCCTTTCTTAACTACAATTGCGTTTCCAAAGTAATTCAAACGACGGTCACGTTTTTGGAAATTACGACTTGGTTCAGGACACACCCCTGTTCTTGATAGGAATCCTGGGAAACAATGAAAGTTTGTCGTAGATATGAACCCATTTTAATTGGTTAAAAACGTTTATAATCTTACATCTTTTAAATAATTAGTTACACTGCTTTACTTGCTTTCTAGGCATTTTATTTTTACACTATATACACGTCTTTAATCTCTTTTTTCATAAATTTGCTTTCCCCCAACCCTCTTAGGCAATTGGTATATGCAGGCTGGGATATATTGAAATTATTTTGAAGGAAAATTGCATTTACACTCAGTTGACGAGATGACATGTTGTGAGAACAAGCATGAGTGTGAACCCTTTGGTTAGTCACTTATATATAGTCAGCTTGATGGAACCAAAATAAAAAAAAACCCATTACATTTGGAACAATCCATGCATGCTATAAATAAATACTGCATTGTCTTTGTGATACGTATCGAAAGTAATCTGCATGTAGATAGGTACTATTTCAGAAATGCATGCATGCATACGGTTTCTCATAGATCTTCACACTCACCTCTCTTAAATCTGTTTACATTTGCTAAATTAAGATTTGTAAAGAGAAATAATGTTAAACAGCATCGGTTATAACGAAACTTAATTTTACAGAGAATTAAAGAAAAACGTAACTCACCACTAAAACACACTGTGCTCAATAGACCAACAAGAAAAAATATTAATGTAATCTTTGACATGGTGGTACTTGCAGAACGTAATTGGGTAAAAACTATAAAATTGTAAATATTAAATAAAAAATAATCACTATACAAGCTAGGTTTGAGGTGAGTTTGTTGGTCAGTGGCGCTGTGGTGAATGCACGTGCTTTTCACTTCTGCGACACGTGTTCGATTTCTGATCGGTGCAGTTTTCTGATTAAAGGGAATATATTGGCAATACAAATTAAGTTTGTCTAATTTGAAAGAACTTGTGAAATTGTAATATGGAAGACATTTTACAGCCTTTCTGTATCCTTTGATCGTTTTTGAGATGTTTTTGTTTGTTTAATATAAATATGTAAATGGGATGGTCTCTCATTATAACCAGGGTACAACATTTTCATGTATTACAAAATCACTTATACTTCCATGATTGCTGAACATGAAATGTTCAATTTAATTTGCACATTTTTAAGCGATTTTGTTGAACAAACTTGAAGATATAACTGATTTTGAATTATGTGTGAAAATGATTTACCCTGGTTATAGTGTCATGAGAGACCATCTGATTTCCCTTCGGGTTCCTCCAACATGGCCGCCATGACGTCAAGTGCAAACCAAGAATGCGATTTGACGAATGCGATTTCACGAAAGTATCTGACCATATATAGATCGCTTTCATCTGACGTCACAGCGCCCATATTGGTGTACCACATATTGGTGTACCAAAACAATGAAACGTGTTGTAACCGTATAAATGGGCTTTATAACGATTTCCTGTACGCATATATAGCCACTCTTGTGGTAAGAATCGGGGATTTTTCGTGTCCCCGATCGTCTGGGATTGTTACGACAAGTGTGAACATGGTTGAAGTAACGTCCCAGACAAGTCACCGATTTGATCCGAAGCATCGCAAGAATCGGAATCATTTCTATTTGGAAAATGTATCCCAGACGGTTGCCGACGATCGGGGATTCTTACGACTATTTACGACGTCTGGGAAGATCGGGGACAGGAAAAATCCCCGATTCTGACGCTTCGTAGGACAAGTCACGAAAAGTGTGAACGTGGCTGTCATAAAAATCACCGACAATCGGGGATAGAACTGTCCCCGATTCTTACGGTTCTTACGACAAGTGAGAACTAGGTTTTAGTATTTTATTCTGCATATGGTTGACGCCAGAGAGAGACCCAGATAATTCTATTCATTTTGGGGGACGTCCTGAAGGTAAATACACATGATTGACAACGAACACATGATTGACATAATCAAACTTGATTATATATTCCTATAAAGTATTGGGGGAGAACCATCTTTTTAGCTAATACGTTTCGGCTCTCATCTTGGCATCTTTATTTATATTGTGTGCGTGCCCATAGGCCATACTGAAAAGCTTAGGGTTAATATTTAACGTTGCGACTACTCCAGCTACAAAAAAACTATAAAAAAAACCCAAAAGCTACTAACTTCAGATTAAAGTTGGCATAAAACATTTCACATTGTATGACTTTGTACTTGAATGGTCGACTGACTCGCTGGCACTGGCACGCCTTAATTAACTTAACTTATGTCAACGGTTGAAAGGTTTGTTTTGATTTGTCCACGTGCTTTAAATTGCCAATTTTTAAACTGATTTTTGTTTCATTCTGTAAGATTGTCGTTTTTCATAACGCGTTCAAAAACTGTTCTTATTACAGTCTATCATTATTCATATATTATACCATATTTTTGCAAACCTGCATACCTGTTATCTTGATTTTATCCCACGCAGTAAACACGGTTTTGTTGTTTCTCTGACGCTTGTATTGAACTCTGCGTTGATTCTTGTAAACTTTTCAACACACCGAGTTTTAGGGTATACGTCTGTTTCAGTATCCAACATTAGAAAGAATGAAATGCATATTATAAAAACTGTATAGCAGTTTTCTTGCGATCAAGATCGGTTAGATCAACTTACTAAGATGGAAGATGTTTATTGATTAGATCAGAGAGAACTCTTTACGCTATTGGTTAATGTTTGGACACATGACGTTCGAAGCGTATCCTTACGGCAGGTGGTTTTATCAACTGCAAGTATTCATTTCCTAATTTCGCTCAGAAAATTGGTAAACATATTTTAAAGGATAATTTCATAATTTTCAGTTCATAACATATACTTTGAAAAATGGACAAATGGTATCGAAAAAGATCGAACTCGCGATCATGATCAATAAATACTTAAACTGACAGTCGGGCACTGGCGGTTTGCGAGTATATACTATATGTTTTTGTAGTCTGCGAGCAGGCTCTGTTTCAGCCCACGATAGCTATTGCCACTAGACGTAAAATATCGCGCGCTCGACTTTTCTATATATTGTACAAATTGAATAGTTTTCTACTTTGTTCTTCGAGGACGCGATATTCCACGTGTGCTTTTCTGAAGATTATTATGGGACAGTCAACTCGAGTGACGAACCATACCGGACAAGTAGAGAAAACTCTACTTGGCCCGGCTGGGATTCGAACCCGCGACCTTTGGTTTACTAGTCCGATGCTCTACCAACTGAGCTACGGGTCAAGTTGGGAGCTGAACGTCGAATGATAGTACTACTTAGGCTATTCGAAACAGACTAGTTTCTTCAATATCTAGACAACAGTCTACAGTACATGACGATTTTGAATGATTAAGAAACTAGTCTGTTTCGAAATATCAAATAGCCTGTTAAAGTACTATCATTCGACCCTCAGCTCCCAACTTGACCTGTAGCTCAATTGGTAGAGTATCGGACTAGTAAACCGATCAGGTCGCGGGTTCGAATCCCAGCCGGGCCAAGTTGAGTTTTCTCTACTTGTCCGGTATGGTTCGTCACTCGGAGCCGTAACACCTTAAAGGTGATGTACAGTCTGTTCTGCGCATGTACGAAACTAATGTTTACATCTTTATTTACAAAAATAATACTAATACCCGTGTTCAAGATTGTAAGCTTTTCTTGGTTCCCATTCATTACTTGTACCCAAAACAAAACATTTTCAGGAGAAATAGAAGAAATCCGAGGAGATATCCTCGCCGAATCGCTTGGTTTTCTGCCATGTTGTTCCTAACGGTTTACATTGAGCTGAGTACTTCATGTAATTATCTACGAATGTCATGTCATGTTTTGGGGACCACATTGCGGTCATGCGCAGAACGGACTGTACGTCACCTTTAATATTATGTGCTTTTCTGTTTCCTGTGTTCGATTTTCTAGTTCTGTCGCTTGGCGTTGTGTCTTGATTGTTCGTTGACTTGTGTCTTGATTAAGAGTTTTAAATTTTAAAAGCTTAACTTTTTCTGCATGGAAACCAGCCTTTACTCGCTTCCTTTAAAACTCAATTGAATAAACTCTATCACAATAAGTTAAACACTATCTTTGACACAGACAGAGTAAGCATGTGGAAGACAGTATGTCCTAATTGTAGGACTATTGACAGACCCTTTTGCTGCTGAATGCTGATCATTTTTAGGCAAGATGCAGGATGCGTCGTTTTCAGTGCTTGACGTCGAGATCAGCCCTTTGAATACATTCATTATCCGTCTATTTTAAAGTAAATCGTATTAACATTGATTTCGGGGGCAGGGGGCTGAGTTCGGCGTCAGGTGCGGATAATGGCGCATTCTGTATAGCGGACCATTAATTATGTGTATTGTCTTGAATTTATTAATTTATGTACGGGGTTTGCCTAGTTGGGACCGCGTGTCCGTTCGCTAGCCCCTTATCGAACTCACCTTTTTCTGTTTGTAATGTATTGTGATCTGTTGTTATTATTGTAGTGTATTACTGTATTATTTAGTGAGTTTGATTAAAGCTTCTATTATTATTATTATTATTATTATTATTATTATTATTATTATTATTATTATTATTATTGTTATTATTATTATTATTATTATTATTATTAGTAGTAGTAGTACTCGTCAGTTGTCACAGGAAAAACCCACCGACCGAAAGGGTTTCTAACGGCTTTTCTTATAATTTTGTAAATTTGATTAGGCCATACACAAAATAAAGTAAGCAAGTTTGTAAGCGAGATCATTTGGGTCTTTGGGACGTGTTCGTGCCACGTGCATATGCATGGTGTCCATAATTCGAATTTAATATGAAACCCTGTTATAGTGCCTGAATAATCGGTATCCTGAGTAAAGATTGAAACTAAATTCTATTCCATTTTCAGTCTGAACGAAAATTGTTGTTCACAACAATTTTAATATAACATCTACAGTTCGAAAGTCCCGAAAATGACGAAAATATAGTGTCAACTTCACCCCTGCGGAGGAGAGAAGATTCGATGGATCAAAAACAAGACAAAAAGATACTGTAATCGAAACACGGGGGATGTTTTTACACTTTTCTCCAGTCTCGCAAGTCGCAACATTCTTCGTGTTGGGATCAATCATTCTGTTAGGTTCACAATATTCTTCTCGAATCTAAATCATTTAACATCTCTAAAAGGTCTCTAAACGATCATTTGGCATTTTTTAACAGCCATATCGTCCAAACTTCCGTAGCCCGCAGGCTATAAAACTTCCGAGACCGAGACGACGCGCGCGAGGAATGATGGGAAAGACCGGCCCGACGTTCTCCGCTCTTTACGATTGCCCGCGCGCCTCCGCGAGAGGTTCGAATTCATTTGCAAGTGCAACTGTCAAAGAAGGTTTGCATGTCGTTTTAACGTTCTGGTATTAGTAATGAAATTACTACCTCGTATACTATGAAAAGTCAAAGAAACATAGTACTGTAAATCCTATAACATGTCGATTATAAGACAAATAGATCTCCTTCCAGCTGGCTGTCAACCATGGAACGTTGATGTGTGTGCAGCAAGTAGTGAGCGGTTTGCTTACTGCTCGACTTTGGCTATTTATGTTTATCAAGTAAGTTCAGATAAGTACTAAACTAGAGTATTGCCATTTATTTATGACATCTGTTTGGTGGTTTTCAAATAAACGAACGAATAAACGTCTAATGTAATCCGGATTAACTTCGTGTTGATATTGTAAATATATTGTGAATATTATAAATTTAAGTTAATATTTGTCAGATTTTTTGCTTGAGAGTTGAGAACTGTTTCATGTTTAGGTGGTTTTACTGTTCTAGCTATAAACTTTACTTGGATGAGTTGGATTTTGTAATTTAGAAGTGCTTTTAATATTACTGGCTACATATGTTTGACTTTATTACATTTACATCGTAATAATTGCCTAGTAAGATAATTCTCCCGGATGCCGGATGATTGTATTGATTTTTGCTTTGAAAAGAGAGATTGAACTCGATCTCTCTACACAACTTTTTGTTTTAGTTATTGTGTAAACAAATTGCAAAATATACAGTGTTGGCTTTACAACCAACTTGTATATACAGTGCAGACTGGCCCCATTACTATGTGTATCCGATTTCTGTTAGAATTCATATTTAAATATGTCTTTTAAGCTTAATTTGTTGCTAGGCACTCAAAAAACAATGCAGTAATTACTGTATAAAATAAGTTGCATCTTACCTATTAATATCACAAGACCAGGGTTGCAAATAATATTTTTTTCAGCTGGATGTATGTCTGACCAATTTCCCATTTTGGCCAGATTTATAACTTAAATTTGGTCAGACATAAAATCATTTTCAATATATTTGATCAGACATTCCATTTTTTGCTACATATATTTTTAATAGTATGTTCGTTTAAATATAGGTAATTGTAGCAACTTGAAACATTCATCTTTATCCAAACTCGAAAATAGAAATGCTTTCTCTTCAATGAAAGACTGGGTTGTCTAAAAAATGAATATTTTGTTCAAACGTGCAGCAACTGCTATCCGAGGCAGTCTACATGAAAAGAAAAGTTTCTTTTCTAATATTATGAAGAAGGATTTCTTCATTGTCAAATAATATATTTTATTTGCATGGATATTATGTCTGATTAAAATTTTATTTTGTTCTCAGACATAAATTTACCAAATTTTCTTGGACATTGTCTGAAGTTCAACAAGTGATTTGCAGCCCTGTGAGGCTAGGCAGACATTTTTATCAGATGGAAATTTTTTGTAGTTTGCAGTATTTGTTATTACTGTATTTTCTGGGCGATAACCTGTGAGTTATCTCTTAATTTTGCTAGGAAACATAATTAGTGCCGGTAATAGGGTGGTGCGGGTAATCTGTTGAATTCTTAAGACGCCGCCATCATGAAGACCAAAGACCAAGGATTCTACTTTCAACTACTGGTACTGTACTTTTTTATAATTTTGTGGTCCCAAACCGAGGGAGCAAGTCAGACTGACCTGTATTTCTTCTTCTTTGTTCGGCGTTCCTTCATTTATATCAGCCATTTTGAATAATGCAGTATATTCATTAGTGTATCGCAGGCACGGGCTACGGCCCCAGTTATTTCATTTTCAGAATGCGCTCGGGTTTCCTTCGGCCACGTAGCCCACACCTGCAATACGCTAATGATATATACCGCATTATTCAAAATGGCTGAATATACTGAAGGAACGCCGAACAAAGAAGAAATACAAGTCAGTTCAGCGTGCTCCCTTGCCCAAACCTATTATTAGCAGCTGCAGGTTATCCGATGGTGCGGGTAATATGCTGATTTATTTTTCCAAAAGTGACATTTTTGTTGCTGTGCAGGTTATACGCCGTGCGGGTTATCGCCCAGAAAATATGGTAATATAAAATTGGAAGTGGATGCTGCTATAACACGTTTGTAAACCAATTATATAAAAGTTGGGAAGAATTAAGGAGAATTCAATTGCCATTAATAGACTTACGGTATGAACACCCACTCTGTATGGAATGAAAAGGCTGTGTTCTTCTACTATTTTGGTATATGTCCAGTACACAGAAATTGTAGATTCCAAATGGGCCTCACTGTACAATTTATGTTCATATATGCCGTACAGTCTGACTGTATCAATTTGGATTCTTACAAAGTCAAACATGTGTGTCAGACTATATTTCAATTCCATTTTGTTGAAGTCTGTCTTGAGTGGACTTCAAACCTCTTCAGTCGTGATTTGGATTGTTAGAATCGAACAGA
This sequence comes from Paragorgia papillata, assembly GCA_035771165.1. NCBI lineage: Eukaryota > Metazoa > Cnidaria > Anthozoa > Scleralcyonacea > Coralliidae > Paragorgia > Paragorgia papillata. The sequence goes on along the minus strand of JAWNZC010000322.1, from coordinate 9,195,643 downwards.
AAGTGCTTCTAGCAGTACTCAATCTCGCTCCCAGTACTCAGCCCACAATATTGTGCCAGAACTGAGTGGGAAGAGTACTGGGAACGAGATATTTGGCCGTACCTCGCAATAATGCACTTCATTTATAACGCGTCACCACTAAAGACCCCAACTACTGTGTTATAGCGAGGCTCCACTGTAAAGACAGATCATGACTGATAGATATTTTCCATCATTGTGATAACTTGAGTTGATCACTCATTGGAGCACAGGTGGCATGTATGCTATTAGCGCGCTGCCTCTCACCAAAAAGTTATGCCTGGTTAGATGGGGTTTAAGTACTTGGATGGGTGACTGCTTGGGAATAACCCCGTTGTAGAGCTTGGAACTGTGTCGTATGGTGGCTGCCTCAAGCACCTTTGATATACCTTGATACGGCCACGTTGATTTGCATCCTTTGCAATTCAGCTGCTGGCTGCAAGTAAGGATGATTAGCCTCTCAGTCCTTTATCCTTTATTCAAGTCACTACTAAGGCTTGAAATTTTTTAACAACTTTAATGGATTTATAATAATATACTAATATCCACATGGGAAGAGCGCGAATGAGACTCGAGGACCCATGCGAGGCACTCCCCCATAGAAATTAAAAATACATAAATATATAAATCAACTAGTGGACTTATACCATCTACATAAACACCAAAACGCACCACCATACATGCACATAACCTCATAGATTATGTGGATATTAGTATATATTTATTATAAATCCATTAAAGTTGTTAAAAAAAAAATTGTACAATTTATTTACAACCTTATTGTACAATCATACAAATATCCCCAGGATATACTATACTACACTGTAAGTACTGATACACTATATAAAATTAGATTTTAGATTTGGATAATATATGTTGTAATTTCAGTATGTTAACAAAATTTAAAATTTTTGGTAGCACATCTGTGGCTAGCGTATGGCTAGTGTGTTATACCGTATGGCAACCCAAGTTTTCCTAACAAGGAGTCCACATTTGTATGATACATGTTAAATGGTGATTGTTATTTTTATGAAAAAGTTAGTATTTAGATCACTTCATTTTACAGTCTGTGTGAGTATTTTTAATCATTCATGTTTTATTATTTGATCCCAAACTGTAATGCCATTAGTTAATTTTAGATATTGCGAGTTGAAATATTAATAATATCCAACAGTGGAATACCACAGATTTAGAAGTTACCTGACCATTTTTGGTGACCCAACTCAACTTGGGTCTCATACAAATTTAATAATTATAATGACTTGATTTGACTGAAGTGACTAAACTCAAACGACTTCACTTGTTTGTCAAGACTCCAGTTAGTATGATAGATACTTGTGGAACTTTTACATAGGCTATCAATGAAGACTTTTTTATTATATTTTTTTTGTATATTTTCTGCATTGTGTTTTGTACTTGTACAGTACTGTATGTCATGAAAAGTAATCTTAATTTACAGATTTTTTATTGAATTTTGCATTTATATTTTATATACTAGTAATTACAGGATTTCATTAGAAACTGGCAAATCCTGTGGCTACTTTTTACATCATCACCTATCTGAACTTTTGTTCAGTATTCAGATACACTCATGTACTATCAGATATTTGTAAGTTAAGTTGCCCACTTTTTCAAATGAGCCTGCTAGGCTGCTACTGTACTTTTTAAGAAAACTGAGCAGGATTGCCTTAGCAACAGGCTTAAGGTTTTCAAATGATTATGTTGTATGTGATAAAACGTTGCTTTACACGATGTACTAGATACTACTAGACAAGTTTAAGCACACTGTATACATTACCTGATTTACTGTACAAATTAAACGTATTGGGCAAATCCCGTAATTTTTGTCTCAAAATGATTCAATTATTTTCTTTTAATTAATTATTTAATTCAAAACAGTGGGATCAAATTATACATGGCTATTTACACCACAGTAGAAATAATTAATTGTTTGTAGTCTTATTAGTTAAATTTAACCTTTTACAGAATAGGAATAACAGAACTGTTTCATATGGTGTTATTAAGCAATATGTACAATTAGCTTAAAGCTAGATAAATTTATAGTTACAAATTTTGAAATTTGAATATGATTATAGTGGATCAGAAAATTGGTACTGTATCTATACAGTTGAATTGCTGTTGTACATTGTTTAAAATGCTATCTGTACACAACATGCACTTTATCATTACAATGCTGTTACAAGACAAGTCTCATTACATGAAGCATCGCACAGTGTAACATGCTGTGCAAATTGCAATAGTCAAAATTGATGCTAGTAGTACATGATGAGTTGCTTGAATCCATGCAGAAAGTAGAATGTGTTTCTACATTCGGGACTGCAAAAGTTGCATCACGTTTAATACACTCGTTCTGCAGCTAAATAATGTCTTGCAGTAGAGTATTTCTTCATAGGTGACTGGACTTATTGTTATTAGTTAATTATTAAATACATGTATACTGCAGGGGTTCCATGAACTTTGGAAGTAGCATACTGGTTTGAAGACATATGTGGCTGAACTGATCATTCAGTTGATCCATGCAGTGAAGTAGTCTGGTGTCCCCAATAATTAGTACACCACTTGTGGTGCGCTAGAAGACAGACACATTAATAAAGTTGTTGATTGATTGAGAATTTGCTTGTTGCTATCTATGAATGAAATTCCTGATACTGTTAGTAGCTCTTTCCAGTCTATCTGCTTTCAAATTATTCCAAGTTTGCATGACATGCATTACATACATGTAGCGTTACACTACAGTACATGTACATGTATGTAATGTTTACCGTATTTCCTCTATTTAGCACCCAGCCTGACTATTTAGCCCTCCTTCTAATAAGCCCTCCTTCTAATAAGCCCTCAGTCCAGAAGCACTGAAAAAAAAATAAGCCCCAAGCCTCTTTTAAGCCCCCATCCCTATGGGTTTTTTTTATGAAGTAAAATCAATATAGAAATAGCTACGAGCACTTGCAACGTTTTATGATGAAGAGTTTGTAAGAGTAAGATAAACTATGATAATCCACATTGATAGTATGGTGGATGGTATAACTGTTGCGTTTCTTTCATGACCAAAGACCATTATTTTACCTTGTTTAGTTTCTAAAAACTTTTATACATTAGTTATTATATGAGCAATGAGCTTATATACGAAAGGTAATCATGTGACCAAAAATAAGCCAATCAGATAAAACTGACAATAACAAATTGATAATGAGATGCGAAAAATTAGCCAATCAAAGCAAAATAACAATAACAAATAGATAATGAGATGCGAAAGACATTTGCTATTCATACCGTCGATGAGTAAAAAGGAGGGGGTGTAAAGAGGATGAGCGAGAGTAAAAATAGATAAATTAATAAAGTGAAAACGCTGTTTATGTCCGCCCTTGCTGAACAGAAACAACGTCTTCAGAGGTGTTAAATAAAAGAAAAACGTTCGTTGAGTCCGTGAGGATGAATGGTACCAATTTTGAATTCTGCAGTATGTAATGCATCTTACACGTTTCAATTGTCTTTCAAACAGCAAAATGTTTGGCAGCACTCAGCGTCGGTGGCGTAGCGTGACCAATTTGAGGGTGGGTGGGGCCGGGGGAGTGTACCTCTATTGCTTGGCATTACCGACCAACTCAATTTTATGATCAATTTACCGACCAATTTCTCATCAATTTACCGACAAATCACGTTTTTCTCTACAGAATCTCTGTTTTACCGACAAGTTTTCCAAAACGTGGGGGGTGTCCCACCTCTTAGATTGCATCGGATGCATAGCTGCAGTCAGATTTTTGCGCCTTTTGCAAATTTTCAGAGATTGAAATTTGAAATACTATTTCTCATAAACAGTTTGTCCACCTCTAACTAATGCATGAAAAAGAAGTTATTATGAATGAAGTTTCAACAAACTAATATAAAATAATGTAGCTGGGGACAATGGGACATGATTATTTGCGCCACGGACTATGCATGTTTACTGATGTGCATGGTGACGAAGCCAAAGGGCACACTGCTCGAAACGTCGGCAGCATTTCGTTATTTCAAATCTCGTCAGTGCAGTGAGTGCACCAGCTTTTAATTTTATTGAGATTTGTAATTATGTTGGAGTAGCAAATACAGTGCGTATAAACCTCTTATTTTTTAGCTGTATAAACGACGTTTTTTTGTTCGTGGCTTGTTTCAGTCTTCTTTAAAAATCTACCTGGACAAATAAACAAAACATAATGTTGATACACTCTTGTTGATACATGTACTAGGTACAAGGGGTTTCGACATGTTTTGTCAATAGGTGTTCACAGGTGCATCCTGTATTCATGTAAATGCAATCGCCGGGCAGTATACAATAACACCAGAAGAATTTTATCCTGGCTAATTTCAGATGATTTTCTTTAACATAATTAGGAAAGAGGCCTGGTTGGTTTTAGGGGTGAAAACGTTAATTAAAAATATCTCTTTGGGCACTAGTATTTCTTTCAGTATTTTTCGTAAGGCAAGAGTTAAGAATTTTGTTCTGGTTAACACCAGACGATTTTATTCAGCAGAGGAGAGAGGCTTGCCTGGTGCCCTGGTTTTGGCATGCAGTTAATTTGTAAACTGCTGAGATATTTAGCAATGAAATACTGACGTTTCGAGCAGAACCCTTCATCAGTTTAAATTCTTTCACCCTGTGTGTTTAGAATTTTATTTTTGCCAATACCAGATGATAGTTTTCTTATCAGTGAGAAGTCTGGTTTAAGTCGGTAAATTAAAGAATCAAAACAAAATCGAAAATATCAAATACTGGTAAAGGAGGTTAAAATAAATACTGATAAAGAAGGTCTGCCAAAAATAGTGTGAGAAGCATCTCATTTTCTGACTTGCAATGAACGTTTTTCATTTAAAGGAAATTGACAATATGAATTAACTTTTTTCTAATTTGAAAGAACTTGTGAAATGGTAAAGGAAGATCTACAACTTTTTCGCATTTTTCTTTTCGGGATATTTCAATGTGTATAATATGTAAATGAGATGATCTCTGACTTTATAACCATGGTACAGCATTTTTGTGTATAGCAAAATTAGTTATATCTCTAAGTTCGTTCAACAAAATCACTTGATATTGAACATTTCATGTGCATGTTGAGTAATCGTGATATTGAACATTTCATGTGCATGTTGAGTAATCATGGACATAGAATACATGGAGGTATATACCGTAAGTGATTGTGTAATGAAAGAAAATGCTGTACCCAGTATGCCCCGTACGTCAGAGACGAACTCATATACATATGGGTTAAGCTATCATTAATTTTGAATTATTTTATGTACCTGTATTGTTTTGTTTTTTTGTTATTGGCAACAAAAAAATCATTAAACTAAACTAAATGTAAAAAAGTTGAATTATTAATAATAAGTTACTTACAGTAATTTTAGTGTATTTAATATTTTAAACTATATTAAGCTTGTTTTATATCTTTACTTTTAGTACAATTCTAAATTTAATGAATACAAATTGGAGTCCATAATGTCTGAGCATCGGAAGACCATTACAACAATATCATGGAGTCATTTTGACAGTGACTTGTTTGTTAGTGGCAGCGCAGACCCAAAGATTTGTGTTTGGAATATTAAGAAACAGAAACTGGTTGCTTCTTTTACATATCTTAAAGCAGTTCCTGCATCACTTGGATGGCATCCAACTGAACAATCTACAATTGGTTTTATATGTGGACGTGGTCCTATGCACACGTTAAATTTTGAATCAGATGGGACAACCAAACCGATTGATGCAACAGTATTTCTGTCAGATGTGTCACATTTTTGCTGGAATTATCAACAATGTAGTAAATTAGCATTTGGACACGTTGATGGGAGTATTAGTATTTTGTGGACTGGCCAAAAGATTGACAGACATTGTCTTAAGCCTGATCATGATGAAACAATAACAGAAGACGATCCAGTAATTGGTCTAAAATGGGATGACCTTTCATCAGATTATCTACTTGTAGCAAATTTAAACCATGGTATTAGGTTAATTGATACAGAAAATATGTTTATGATTATGAAATTTCAGTTACCCAGTGCTGCTGCTCGTGTTAGCTCAATGGCATGGGTGCCCTCTGCACCTGGTATGTTTGTATCAGGAGGTAAGCATGCATTCAAATAAACCAGGGGTCGGCAACTTTCTCAGGTTTAACAAATATGACCCACTTCACAACACCACATGATGGTGCAGCTTTTTTTAGACGATATGATGATGATGAGGGTGATGATGATGATGATGATGATGATGATGAAATGAGATAGGATAGGAGATTATAGATGATACGACATAAGGTAAAATGGGATAAAATATATAGGATGAAATTATACACAATTAAACATGAGATATTCAAAGAGATAAGAGGATACAAGGTGGGATGATATTCGTTCACCAGATTATTCACATCGTTGTGAAGAATGTGGCTAAAATATTTGTGAAAGTCTTTCTTTATTTAAACTTTCCTTTTTCTTTTTGTGTTTTGTGGCCCATCAAAAATGGTCCCACCGCCCAGCAGTTGCCGACCTCTGCCTTGTATCATTTATATTGTAAACCGATTTTTATTTTTAATAATAATATCTAGTAATTACCCCGGCCAAAGAAAGGGGGAGACTATCTGGGGAATGAGGGGGGCGGGGGGGGGGGGGGGAGTTGGGTTAAGTTTGATGTTACTAGGTGTGTTTGCAGTATGTTTGTAGCAATTAGTAGCATAGGAAGCAAGTTTAAGTTAGGTGCTCACAACTTCAAAATGGCATTGGAGGTACAATTGACGCAACCTCGTCCCCAGGGCCATTTGTGGGGGCTGGGCCAAGATGGCGGCCAAGAACAAATGGCCCTGGCACAGGCTGAGCTATCACCACATCTGATTGGTCGAGATGACATTGGATGTTTTAGGTATTCTGATTGGTAGAAACGAGGCGGGCGGCAGGCTAACTCGCGGGCATTTGTTTTTAGGGCTCAAATTATATTAAATATAGTAGTGATACCAGAATTGCCGGCTGTTAAAAACGGCTTCAAAATGAATGAAAATGTGAGGAAAGCTGGCGAAACACCCGTAAAAACGTCGGAAGAATATGTAATGATGGGTCGTGTCGTCTCTGTGCCCTGGCTGCCCTACAACGAAGTCCATGGGACGGCAATTCAGAGTGTTTTCTAAATCGAGCGAACGGAAGACTTGGTGAACAAAGTCAAAACGTATTTTGGCTGCGAAAGGAAAGGACACCACAGGGCAGAATTTACGTGTTTGGCCATTGAGAAGCAGGCATTTTTCAAACAAGAATTCTCGACTAAACGAAGCCTAAATGTTTTTCAAAACGCTGAATGGAATCCACCGAAAACTCACGAAAACAAGGCGGCCCGGCCAGACAACGGCAATCCAGTTTCTTGCGAATTTGGTACAACGGTGAAGCAAATGTTAAATACTAAGCTTTTACAGATATTTATTAAAAGTCTATTTATTTTAATAATTCGACAATGTATTTGGAGATGAATGTTTTGATTGTTTTCAGTTTGGGTCAGTCAAGCTGAACTAAATATTCAGAAAAAATTGAGCCTGACTAGGCGCGATAAAGTTAGTGAAGCCTGGGTCCGAGTAAAAAATGCGTCAAAATATGGCGCATTTTTTGCAGCCTGTGCCAGGGCCATTTGTTCCCGCCATTTTGTTTTTGGCTGCCATCTTGGCCCAGCCCCCACAAATGGCCCTGGGGACGAGGTTGCAATTGACGGTACCGAAAACGATGGCGGCGGTACATTTAACTACAATGCTTTGCGACCTCAAATCAGCTCAAATAACAACTAAACATTGTTTATCATGCTAAGATGGATTAAGTAAGATCTTCCAATATTCCGCAAGAAACAATATTTACAAAAAGATTTCTCAGTACAATCTCTTGCAGTGGACGTTCGGTATTTTGTAATTTACGTATGTCAAGCTCAAATACTCAGAAAATGTTTCTGAGCTTCAGACAGAAATCGAACCTGAAACCGTTTCATGACTGTTTACTAGTAGACGCTCTAACCATTGAGCTATACTGAGGCTTGATCGGCCTTGATGATTGCTCTTCATTTGCTGTGGCATTATAAATAATCATTGTGCTTTACCAAAGTTTGAAATCAGTTCATTCAACTGTCTCTCTTATATTCAACTGCGGTTCAACTTTATTTGCGCAGAACATTAAGTTACTTCTAAACAGTACAGCTGTAGGCTTGCGTGTTTTCACGTACGGTTACACTGAGCAGTAATACTAGTCTGGTAGCTTAAAAATGACCTTGAATCATATTTGTGAAAATGTTTGACCTAACTAGCTTGTTTGCAGCCCGAAAGATCCAACAGAAAATTTCGTTTGCAAACAGCCTAGGCCTAGGCCCAACTAAATCACATAGTGCAGATACAGTAAATGGATATTTAATATGTGAAAGTCCAATTACTACATGCATGGATGCAGTGTAGTTATTCAACCATTAACTAATCAGTAGTACCTTGATTTGATAATGAAGATGTATTTTAATTTAGATGCTCAAAGTGGTGTTCTTAGAGTATGGAATGTTTCAAGAACTACTCCTGTGGAAAATATTCGTTTGAAGAAAACTGGTTTCCATTCCATTTGTTTGGTTCCTAGAACAAGATCTTGTGCTGCAGATCAATCAATGTCTTGGAATTCACACATTTCATCGACATCAATAGCAACAGACCCACCTATAGCTCCTAATTCCGACTCTTTTGTTTTGCCTCCTGCTGATTTACTGTGCACCTTTCTTGACGGAGGCGTGGGATTGTATAATTTAGATAAAAGAAAATGGAGTTTCTTACAACCAATGGTGAGCGGAATCCACGATGAAATCAAACAATTTCATTTCGCATTACAAATTTTTATGATATTTCTATTTTCTATAATGACAATCGTGTGTTATTTTTTCGTATTTTTATTTAAAAGGGCCACACAGAAACGATTTTTTCTTGTGAATTTCAACCAGATAACTGTGATCTACTGGCCACTGCGTCATTTGATGGGACCATTAAAATTTGGGATGTTACAACGATGGAGGCAGTAAGTGAATTGAGCAGAGGTTTTGATTTTATGTATCGTGAATGATTTCAAAGAAAAAAGTAGGCAGACTGACGTTAACCCTTTAACTGGCCACAGTTGCCTTTTGGCAACGTATTAATTTTACTCTGGCTAACGCCAGACGATTTTACTCGTCAAGGGGAGAGCTCCCGCAAACCTGGTCAATAAAGGGTTAAATAGAAGCGAGCATTTGTAGTAACACCACGTTTTTATTTATTGTTGAGCTTTCGAGCTGTCAGACTGACGTTTGTTAAAACAGGGATAGCACAAAGATAGCTTGATGTTACTGGATACAAGGATTCTGTACATCTCTAATAGTCTATTACCAGGTTTAACTTTTGAAGAAAGTTGAAATGCCTGATTATCCCCCTGATTCCCCTCTTGCAGCTAATAAGCTATTTGATGGAGGTTATTTGAATGTTTGATGGTGGTGATGATGGTGATGAAAATGTCCGCCAGTACGAGCAGCGATGCCTCCCAATCTCGTACCCAGAGCCAGCATTTTCTGTACTTTTTTGTAGTCAAATTGACAATTTGTTATCAACTATTACACGTGAATGCAAGTTTCAGTGAACTTGTAAATACATGTAGTAGTGCTATACCATCGGATGTTTTTGTTGAGTGGACTGATTGGCCCATAACCCGGATGGGTTATAATAAACGTGGGCTAAGCCGGATCAGTTTGCTGTATATTACTAAAGTCCTAAACCTTCGTCTGTATTATTACATCGAAGGTCAATCATTCAGCTGGTAACGAAGGCGTAATATATTCATTGACATGGGCACCAGGTAAGTACGTATTTCTAAACTAATTAGTTGTAGTAGGGTCGCAAGTTATATATAAGCCAATGACGTCATATACTGTATATCATTTTATTTCTCAATCGTGATATGTGTGATCAACTAGATTATCGAGGTACTGTCGTCAGTGCAGTCCTTAGTTACTCTCATTATTTAATCACATTCATCATCTGATAAATGGCCGTATGTCTCACCTCACTTCATGGGAGAGGTTGCAGTTTCCTGAGGGTCAGCCAGATCTTGTAAAAAAATCGGGACGGAATAAATTTAAGCAATGAAAGTTAACGAGTGTAAAGAAGATTTACTGCAGGCGTTTTGCAAAGTTTGAAATTTTACCGGAAGGTTATGATTGAAAGCACTTTACCTAAACCGTTTCGTCGTTTTGTTTACAAGGTCTGGCAAACAATGCAATCTTCTCATGAGCTTGCAGAAGAAGCAGTGTTGACTCTAATAATAGTATATAAAGTATAGTTTAGTTTACATGGTATGAATAACACGTGAACGAGCTATGCACATACTTTCAAGTTTTCTGAGTTCCAAACCGATTAAACCTGCAATTATTTGACCAATACACATGTAATATTTGCTCTATCGGAGTTCAACCAGCTCGATTGTTGGAACATGTTGGAACAGGTCGAGTTGTCTACTTGTCTGGAACTCAGAAAACGTTTCTTGAGATCGCGCACATTCGCTTTTACCACGAGCAGAGTATTACATTGGCCACACAGTATTATACCCCGGGTGGCGTGTGCTGTTGTTAGCGCGCTGCCTCTCACCAAAACGTTAAGCCCGGTTAGACGGGGTTAGTACTTGGATGGGCGACTACTTGGGAATAACCCTGTCTGCTTGGTACTCATGTGAGTAAAGTTGTAGTTGATCTCTCCTGTGCTTCGAGGGTTTTCCGCCGGGTTCTCCCGTTTCCTCTCTCCATAAAATCAACACCTAACATCTTAGCTGTGATCCGTGGTCTGAACTGTGTCGTATGGCGGCCTTTGATATGCCTCGGCACGGCCACGTTGATCTGCGTCCTTCGCAAGTAAGGATGATTAGCCCCCCAGTCCTTTATCATTTAAATTTACATTTTCTATTAGTACTGATATGATAGTTCAATGGACGTAATTCATATAACATTCCTATGCGCAAATATATTTAATTTTTTTGAATAACCTGTGGTAAATTTTGACAACGATGTGCTGAATTTTTTATATAGGTAATATGAACTGGATTGCCTGTGGTACTGGAAAGAAAGGAATATTTGTTTGGGATGTTGCTAAGTCACGGGTTGTTTGTCGATTTCTTGAGGTGAAAATGTGTAGCATTAGACGCGTAAATTATTTTCTATCTGTCTGTCTGTCTGTCTGTCTGTCTGTCTGTCTGTCTGTCTGTCTGTCTGTCTGTCTGTCTGTCTGTCTGTCTGTCTGTCTGTCTGTTAGATAATTTAAGTTAATTTTAGTTAATAGTTTATTGCTTCATGCAATAAACTATTTAAGTTAATTTTAGTTAATTTTAGTTAATAGTTTATTGCATGAAAAACAATCAGGCTTTAGGCCATTTCACTCTACTACGAGTACACTTCTAGATGCAACAACTGATTGGCTTACAAACATGGATCAGGGACTTCTTAATTCTGTAGTTTATTTGGATTTAGCAAAGGCATTTGACACTGTAAGCCATGACATATTACTCTGTAAGCTCCAAAGTTATGGAGTTGACGCAAATACTTTATCTTGGTTCAAATCGTATTTGCACAATCGCAGACAAAAATGTTGTGTTAACGGCTTTCTGTCAAAAGAACGCACACTTAACTGTGGCGTTCCCCAAGGCTCCATTCGTGGACCATTATTATTTCTCATTTATATTAATGATCTTCCACATTGTCTGCAACATTCCACTGCTCGAATGTATGCTGACGATACTAACATAACAACTACTGGAACATCTATTTGAGAAATAATAACTCTTGCCAACAAAGATCTCGAAAATATTAGTGAATGGCTAAAAGCAAATAAACTCAGTCTAAACTAAAACTAAAACAGAGTACATGTTTATTGGGTCTGACTATAATCTTGACAAGGTAAGAGATATACCGCTATTATATCTCGACAGAAAACCTATAAAACGAGTTAGGGTAACCAAATCTCTAGGGGTATATATAGATGAAAGATTATCATGGTTAGATCATATCAACAATATGTCAAAAAAAGTAAGTGCTGGAATTTCAGGTCTTCGACAAGTAAGACGTTTTGTTCCTCAGCAAACTTCAATTACAATATATAAGTCATTAATTCAACCATTGTTTGATTATTGTGATGTTGTGTGGGACAATATGCCTTTGACAACAGCCCACAGACTGCAAAAGCTGCAAAACCGTGCGGCAAGAGTGATTACTTGTCAAGGTTATGAAGTCAGATCTAATGAAATAAGACAACAATTAAAATGGAAAAATCTTACGGAAACACGAGATATGCACAAGTTAATAATGATGTATAAAGTGTTAAACAACATGGCCCCTCCCTATCTACGAGACCATTTTAAAATGTCTACCATTAATGATACATATTCCCTGCGAAATAGAAAGTTGTGTCTTGTTTTACCTCAAGCACGTACTGAATTCCTAAAAAAAAGTTTTGCATATTCTGGATGTAAAATTTGGAACAACTTGCCGGAAAATGTAAAATGCAGTGAAAACATCAATGAGTTCAAAAGAGGCCTTACATGCATCATGCTTCTAATTAATTTTTAACTTTTGTAAGTTTAGTTCGGCTTTCTTGTAAAGCAGTTTATCAACTGAAGAAATTCCGACTTTAAATAAAAATATCTGTCTGTCTGTCTGTCTGTCTGTCTGTCTGTCTGTCTGTCTGTCTGTCTGTCTGTCTGTCTGTCCGACACCGAACCAAGCACAAGCTCGATGGGTGATAACGCAGCTGAGCAAAACAAGCGATTCTCGACTGTGATTATCGGCGATTCGATAATCTCACGATTGCAGGGTTGGAGAATGTCTGATAAAAAGAACAAAGTTGTCGTGCGTTCATTTGCTGGAGCGAAAGTCAACGACCTATACCATTATCTTGTTCCTACTCTCGAAACCAAGCCAGATCGAATAATTTTACACATTGGGACCAACGATCTTAGAAATGAAGAACCGAAGGAAGTCGCCGAAAAAGTTGTTAAGCTTTGTGAATTCATTGAGAAAAAGTCACCCAACACGCAAATATTAATATCAGAGTTAACACCGCGGAACGACTCCGAGGCGACCAATAAATCAAGAGATGAAGTAAACAAGATTTTACGATCTTTTAATCGTACAAGGGACTGGAAAATAATTTCTCACTCGGACATGAACACAGGTTGCTTAAACACTCGTGGTGTTCATCTGAACAGTAGAGGAACATCTCTACTTGCCCGAAACTTAAAGTCTTATATTAGCTCTAAAGAAGATTGAATATCTATGTGGGAAACTGAAGAAGGTATAAAACAAATTCCACAGGTTAGAGGCTTTAAATTAGCTTTTCTTAACATAACTAGTTTATTATATCATATTGACGAATTACGTACATGGATAGAATTCCAAAACATTGATATCCTTGCAATTAATGAAAGTAGATTAGACTCCACAATACCAAATGAATGCGTTGCACTAAAACATTATAATATTGTTCGGAAAGACAGAAACCGCAATGGTGGTGGAGTTGCGATCTATATTCGTAAAACAATTAATTTTGTAAACAAATCTGAGTCAATCCCAAAAGGGTTAGAAGCTGTGTGTGTTGATATAATCAAGCCCAATTCCAAGCCGTTTACCGTTCTATCTTGCTACAGACCTCCTAATGGAGATAGTGATGAATTTTACAATAGCCTAAAAGCTATTACTGCTAAAGTTGATAACGACGGTAAAGAGTTGATTATTTTGGGTGACCTAAACACCAATCTTCTATCTACAGAGAACAATAAGTCCAAACGCTTGTTTGAAGGGCTCACTGAATTATATCAACTCAAGCAGTTAATCGCTGAACCTACACGAATTACTGAAACTAGCAGTAGCCTAATTGATGTAATACTAACGAATATGCCAAACCGAATTGTCTGCAGCGGTGTCCTTCCCTTAGGTATTAGTGACCACTGTTTAATATTTGCAATCAGGAAAATAGCAATCCAAGCCACAAAGAAACACAAAATAGTGCAATCGAGAAACTTTAAAAACTTTCAAGCTGAAAGTTTTAGAGCTGATCTAAGCTCCATGCCATGGGACAGTATAAAAGGATTCGATAATCCAAATGACATGTGGCAAGCTTGGAAAAATATGTTTCTCGCAGTGGTTGATAAACATGCACCACTTAAAACGAGAAGAATAAGAAATAAAAAATCGCCATGGTTAAACTCAGAAATTAAACAACAAATGATTGCACGTGACAAACTAAAAGCTCTTGCCATCAAAACAGATAGCCCCCAAAAATGGGCGGATTATAAAAATGCAAAAAATATGCTAAATAATGCAATTAAAAAAACAAAATCGACATATTTCCTCAACCGTTTTAAAGAATTAGCAGGTCAACCAAAGGAAATTTGGAAAACAATAAACGAAGCTATGTCACGAAATGGCAAAGCAGAGCATAATATTCAGACTGTAACTACTAAGTCAGGTACCTACACTAATCCAGCTGACATAGCTGAGTTGTTTAACGAGCATTTCATTGAAATTGGTCCAAGCTTAGCCGCTGAATTACCAGCCTCCTCTAAAAGATTCGATGAATACATTACACCAACAAAGAGCACATTTACCTTAAACCAAATTTCCGTAGCAGATGTTCAACTGCTGCTTAAAAACATTAAAACAGACAAAGCGACAGGCCTTGATAAGATCCCCTGTCGTTTGGTCAAAGAGGCCACTCGGGTAATAGCAGTGTCGCTCTGTTATATTTTTAATAAATCTATAAGTTCAGGGGTTTTCCCTGTTGACTGGAAAATGGCAAAAGTAACTCCAATTTACAAGTCTGAGTTAAAAGACAACATGAATAATTATAGACCAATTTCTGTCATATCGCCTATTGCGAAAGTGTTCGAAAGAATTATTTACAACCAGCTATACAGCTACTTGCAGACAAACAATCTACTATCAAAACATCAATCAGGGTTTAGGAGCTCTCATTCCACTGCGACATCTTTAATCGATGCCACAATGGAATGGCTATCAAACATGGATAATGGTGAAATTAATTCTGTGGTGTTTCTTGATCTATCGAAGGCATTTGATACAGTTGATCACTCTATTCTTATACAAAAGCTCCGTCTATACGGCCTATCGGCCCAAACGCTAAAATGGTTTGAATCCTACCTTACGGATCGAACACAATGTTGTTTTATAAATGGGCACTTCTCATCTCTTAAGAGAATAAAGTGCGGAGTACCGCAAGGCTCGATTCTCGGGCCACTGCTCTTTTTAATTTATATAAATGACCTGCCAAACTGTGTGCATCATTCAAAGCCAAGAATGTATGCAGATGATACTAATGTTACTACAAGTGGCAGATCACTAAAAAAGGTAATTCATTCAACTAACAAAGACCTGAGCAATATAAAACAGTGGTTACTAGCAAACAAATTAAGTCTTAACGCAACAAAAACTGAACATATGTTCATAGGATCGGACGATAACCTAAATAAAACCCGAAACACTTCGCAAATTAACATCGACGGTCATGCACTAAACAGTGTTAAAAGTAATAAATGCCTAGGTGTGCATATCGATGAAAGACTCTCCTGGGATGAACACATAGATTATGTGTCAAAAAAAGTTTCGCAAGCAATTGCAGGCCTAAGGCAAGCACGTCCGCTTGTTTCTAAAGAGGTGGCTCTTGCAATTTACAATTCTTTAATTCAGCCTTTATTCGATTATTGTGATGTTGTTTGGGATAATTTCAATGCATCACAGGCAACTAGACTGCAAAAGTTAAAAAACCGTGCTGGCCGCGTTATTACACAACAAGGTTATGACGTCCGATCTTATGTCATTAGAGAGGAACTAGGTTGGAAAACACTACAAGAAATGAGGGATCAACATAAACTTGTCCTCATATATAAGGCGCTTAACAACCTAGCACCTCCGTATTTATTAGATTACCTCCGCTTGTGTAACTATTCAGAAAATTATAATCTCAGAGATCGTGAGATGAAAATTGCCTTACCAAGGCCAAAAACAAACTATCTTAAAAACAGTTTTGCACTAAGCGGAGGAAAATTGTGGAATGGTTTACCCACAGAAGCAAGATTAGCAACAAGTTTAAAATCATTTAAGAAAACTCTCTCAACCTTCAGTTTCCCACAATAGTGTTTTAAATAAGTTATCTTATTGTTTCAAAATAACAAAAAAAAATGTAAATATATTTTTAAATAGTTCTCGGCTTTCACGAAAAGCAATTTATGTATATATTGATGAAATTCCGAGTTTAAATAAATTTTCTGTCTGTCTGTCTGTCTGTCTGTCTGTCTGTCTGTCTGTCTGTCTGTCTGTCTGTCTGTCTCTGTCTGTCTGTCTGTCTGTCTGTCTGTCTGTCTGTCTGTCTGTCTGTCTGTCTGTCTGTCTGTTAGGGGTTTTGATAGACGAAAGACTCTGTTGGTATGAACACATTGATTCTATTTCTAAAAAAATAAGTTCTGCTATTGCAGGTCTACGTCAAGCTAGGCAGTTTGTTCCTAAAAAAACATCTATTACAATATATAATTCATTAATAAAACCTTTGTTTGAATATTGCGATATTGTCTGGGACAACATGCCTTGCAGTAGTGTGACAAGAATGCAAAAGCTACAAAATCGTGCTGCCAGAGTCATTACTAGACAAGGTTATGAAATCAGATCCAGTGAAATAAGGCAACAATTAAACTGGAAAACTCTTTCAGAATGTAGAGCTGATCATATGTTAGTAATGATGCACAAAGTATTAAATAATATGGCCCCTTCATATCTGCAAGACCATTTTGAAATCTCTGAATTAAATGATACCTATTTACTAAGAGAACGAGAAATGACTCTCGTTCTTCCTAAGCCACGGACTGGATTTCTAAAAAAGAGTTTAGCATATACAGGAGCGAAAGTTTGGAATGATATGCCAGAGAATGTTAGATGTAATAGTAACCTAAATAGCTTTAAACGATATCTGCAATCATCGCTTCCTCAATTGGACTAATTTATTGTAAATATAGACTTGTACATACATACTGTATATATTCGGCTTTTTTGTAAAGCAGCTTTTTAACACTTTGAAGCCTGACGACGAGTCTTTAAGGTTATTCTGGCTAATGCCAGACGAGTTTGTTCAGCGCAGGGAGAGGTCCAGGCCTCAAAGTGTTAAAAGCTATCTCTCTAACACTTTGAAGCCTGACGACGAGTCTTTAAGGTCTATTCTGGGTAACGCCAGACGATTTTATTCAGCACAGGGAGAGGTCCAGGGCTCAAAGTGTTAACTGATGAATCTCCGAATTCAAATAAATATTTCTCTCTGTCTGTCTGTCTGTCTGTCTGTCTGTCTGTCTGTCTGTCTGTCTGTCTGTCTGTCTGTCTGTCTGTCTGTCTGTCTGTCTGTCTGTCTGTCTGTCTGTCTAGTTTGTGTGTGTGTGTGTGTGTGTGTGTGTGTGTGTGTGTGTGTGTGTGTGTCTGTTTGCAGATTACAACAGTTTTGCAAGAGGACACGTGTATTAGTGTGTTCTATCAATCTTGTCCATGCATGCAGCAGTGACAGATTAACAGACTGCTACAGTTAGTTTGGTCGTGCACAATCTGTTGTTGTTGTATCCAGGTATCATACAGATATGATACACCATGCAGGCCTATACTAAATATGAGTCTAATTCCAACTGATTACTGATTACAGTTAGTTTTTTAAATATTTAGCATGGCAGCAGTTCTGTCTATTGTGTGTCTTGGAACCGGAAGGATTCACAACTCCTGGCTAGTGCTTGTAGTGCAGGATTGTGGTAGGAATTTAAATGTGTTTAAAAGTTTCTTATCTAAAGTAACATTAAAGAAATGGTTCATTGTTTCGCGTGCTTCATCGAGTTATGGATGCACGCGGAAAGTTGGGAGAGCAAGAAAAAAGTGTATAAAAAGTGTAAGAGTCGATCGAGGCGATAGCCGAGAACAACTCTAGATTTTTGAGTGCTATCGCAACTTCCCAAGTGCATCCATAACTCAATGCAACACGCCAAACCATGAGCCATTTATTTTATAACAGAGAATCAGACACAAAACAACGCAAAACAATATTTAATTCGCTGATTAAAAATGAGTTTCTCATTTTGTTTGAAGTTGCTGTGCTCCATCGAGTTATGGAGCACACACAGCAGCCAATCAGAAACACCGTTATATTACATCTATGTTATAAAATAGTTTTACGTCTTATCCCCTATAGTTTATTTATGATATAAAGTAGTTTATAGACTGAATGTGATTGTTCGTTAGACGGAAAGTGTGCAGTACATTTGGTTTTCTTATCAGAGATCTTGATGTTCACTTAGGCTGTGGATACGTCAACCACCAGCACCAGCACCACCACCACCACCACTAATCTTTCTCAAGAGTAGACTGAGTAAACTTTTACATGCAAGCATGTAGTATCGATCTGTTAATTTAGATAAAATGTTAAAATTATTAGCACAAACTAGGACTACATAAATGGTGAAAATGCTTCGATAGAAAACGTGTCGCTTGCAATTATCGAGATATGATGTTGCGCAGTTATATATTTAAACTCACTAAACATTTGAATTAAAGGACTCCTAAACTATTGACTCCTAGGTCAATAAAATGGAGTGTATACTTTATATGCGGAGTAATAATTTGGCTGTTACAAATTACAACCAGTAACTCACGAGGTAACTCTGTCTTTTAACGTTGCACATAAAATACCTGAGATGACTATTGTGATATTATATAATGAAATTATATCACAGGTTGAAACCATCTGCCACGACTTGTTCAAACGAGCTGCTCACTAACTTGAGGCGATTTCTACGATTGATAAAGACTAATTTGGATTAAGATTATTTAGTGTTTTCCTTAAGGTGAAGTAATACGAGCAACAAATTGCTGCAACATTGTTGCGTTGCAAGTTGAATCAGCATGTTGCACGTATTACCACCCACCTTAAACATTGTCACGCAACAATGATTTTATTGCAAGTTGAATCATAGCGTGTTGCAGCAAGTAGAACTGGAGTCTACTTTTTTTCAACAAATTCCTTCAACTTGCAACAAAATCATTGTTGCTGCCAATGTTTAAGGTGAGTGGTAATACGTGCAACAACGATTAACATTTTCAACTTGCAACACAACAAAGTTGCGTTGAAAGTTGAAGAAACATGTTGCCCGTATTACCTCACCTTTATTGATTGTATTAATTTGTTGCGATTTTAACTTGAGTCTGGGAGCGAAATGAAGTTTGTTCAAAAGTATCGCATAACGTACAGTACATGAATTTTAAGATCAAAGCATTTATAATATTGTATAAATATACTAATTATTGAGTGTAAAATACTCATTATTGTGTGTAGACTTGTTTTGTAAATATGTCGGGACTAGGATTATATAGGACCCCAACAAAACCCGACGCTTGAAGGATGAATATGAACTTTTATGTATTATAACAAACACGGTTGTTTAACGTTTCTCACTACTCACGATGTCATAGTGTTTTTCCCATTTAGTCTCTCCTCAGCCCCTTTCTCACCTGCCTACCTAAAAATAACCTTGTCTCATGTTCCAATGTTCTATATATTACATTACAATCTGCAAACTTTACCACAAATAAATAAAATAAATATTAAATTTGATGTCTAGCACTTTAGAACTTTACGTTAAATGTACGTACGTTATACGCTTTACGGGAAGTATCGTCCAGTTACTTTACAAAATACTCATTAGACAGGTTTGGTTTTCAAATCAAGTTTATAAAACGAATTATTTTTTATTTTCAGCATAGTCAGGAATATTGATAGCAAAGTCATTAAAAAATACAGGCATCCTCGCGCAGTTTATGGATGTGAATGGAGTCCGAATAACAGGTTTCGTATTAGATATGAGCAAATATTTGTTGTAGTGTACGTAGTTAAACGAATGAACAAACTTTGGAAGCAATGAAACAAACAATGAAAAAGTGAACTAATGAGTGTGAAAGGAATGAATGAGTGAATGAATTGATGAATCAGTATTGAATAAGTAAATGAATAAACAGGAAAATTTTACTTTGATTAAAGAGCGAAACGTCAGTATTTTGTTCCTGTAGAAATCTTGGCAGTTCAGTACCTTTTCGCTTTGCTATATTGAAAACACTGCGTACGCAGCGCTCTACCTTCCTTATTGGAATGTTAGAGTTTTTAGGGATATCTTGATATATCTATTTAGTATAAATACACAGGTGATTATAGAAAATCACGCGCGCTGATTGGTCGAGCTACTTCGGATTAATTCTCGATAATCACCTACAGCGTTTATTCAAAATGGCCGCCAGCCAAGTTGTCAATGCGACAGACGAGGAAATTAACAATTTTAAAGAAAATGTTGTTCCTAAAAGTACGAAAATGTGTATTTATACTAAAATAATTATTCGCCTCAGACTCAGTGAATATCGGTGAATAATAACCTCGACTTCGTCTCGGTTATTACACACCGATATTCACCTCGCCTTCGGCGAATAATTGTTAAATGTTAATGTATAGATAATTGTTCAGATTTTATTTATTTCTGGGTGTTGGGCAGATGTGTTCATTGTATTGGCTTAGAGCGCGATGTCCTACAACAGTATGTTTTTCTTCATTTAAGGACAATGAAATTGTGACGTTGTGATTGGTATAAATATTTGTTTTTAAGGGATATGATCGCAACAAGTTGTGAAGATAAAAGCATACGGATTTTTTACATTGCCGCAAGTACAGATAATCCATTGAGAGTTTTTAAAGGTATACTTGCTATTTATTACTTAATCTTAACGAGTTAACGCAAACGGCGTTAGAAACTACGTTCAATATTTTCGGCAGTACTCACTGGCAAACCTTACTATATTTCCATTTGTATTTCAACACTGCCTACGCAGCACACTACTTTTATTTCACTGTTTGGATTGGTATTACCGTGTCTTGACGATTACCAGGGCTTTATATTCTGCTTGTTCGTTCGTTCGTTCGTTCGTTCGTTCGTTCGTTCGTTCGTTCGTTCGTTCGTTCGTTCGTTCGTTCGTTCGTTCGTTCGTTCGTTCGTTCGTTCGTTCGTTCGTTCGTTCGTTCGTTCGTTCGTTCGTTCGTTCGTTCGTTCGTTCGGAATCAATAGCAAGCGACGTTTTTAACGCCAAACAAGCCACCGCTCTTTAGCACTATGTCTGTCTAGGCTTTTTCCATCTAATGACCAATTATTTTGTGTTCTAGGTCACACTGCAAAGGCCTTTCACGTCAGATGGTCTCCGCTAAGAGATGGTTTTTTGTGTAGTGGTTCTGATGATACGTAAGCTTTCATGTCTTTTCATGCATGATATTCTTTGTAGTCGCAATACTAACTTTTTATGCTTGCATATCGTTTAGGACCATACGTCTGTGGGATTACTCAGAGGTACGTGAGTAGTTTTTAGTATCTTCAGTAATTGTTGTTCATAGAATCATAGGTCACTCGTTACTTTTAGTCTTTGTTCACATTGAATTGGAACCGTTCGTTCCGTGTAACCGTTCTACTTTCACACAAGAACCCAATAATTTCATGTAAGACTATTCTACATTCAAATAGTGAAATAAAAGTAGCGTGCTGCGTATGCAGTGTTGAAACAACATCGAAATATAGTTAGGAGTCTGACGTTTCGATCGAAGGCCGTTCGTTACTATATTTCGATTATTCTACATTCACTCGGGAACGCAATAATTTTATGTACGACCGCTCTACTTTTACACAAGAATATAATCGTTCAATGACGTTCACATGACGCAGTCGTTTTAGTAAGGGCATAATACGTTCACACAAGAACGCAGTCGTTCTATGTAAGAGCATTCTACGTTCACAAGAGAACGCAGTCATTCTATGTAAGAGCATTCTACGTTCACAAGAGAACGCAGTCGTTCTATGTAAGAGCATTCTACGTTCACAAGAGAACGCAGTCATTCTATGTAAGAGCATTCTACGTTCACAAGAGAACGCAGTCGTTCTATGTAAGAGCATTCTATGTTCACAAGAGAACGCAGTCGTTCTATGTAAGAGCATTCTACGTTCACAAAAGAACGCAGTCGTTCTATGTAAGAGCATTCTACGTTCACAAGAGAACGCAGTCGTTCTATGTAAGAGCATTCTATACGTTCACACAAGAACGCAGTCGTTCTATGTAAGAGCATTCTACGTTCACAAGAGAACGCAGTCGTTCTATGTAAGAGCATTCTATACGTTCACACAAGAACGCAGTCGTTCTATGCAAGACCATTTTACGTTCACAGAAGAACGCAGTCGTTCTATGTAAGAGCATTCTACGTTCACAAGAGAAGGCATAAAGACCATTTTACGTTCAGGCGGGAACGCGGTAGTTGCATGTAAGACCATTCTACATTCACACAGAAACGCAGTCGTTCCACCTAAGACTATTTTACGTTTATATAGCGATTTTTTCCCTTTTCATCTAATTTCCGGTTCGTTGTTGGCCTGGTCCTACGTACGTACATGCGCAAAGGGAGCTGTTCCAGTGGCGACGTTTTGGACGATGTGTGCTTCATCGGGTGCCACCGAAATTGTCCGAAACTTGGGTGTATAAGTTTATGTCCAAACTAACCCAGATACTCATGTAGGCTTGACCCCAACACAAACGCTGATCGTAACCCAGGAATTGGTGCAGATTGGACATGGACATATAACCCGAATTGGAAACGTCACCAGTGAAATATAAAGTACACATATACTTAAGTAATTTTCGGAATATTTACGTTTACCAGACTACATGTCAAACAATTAGCCGGTATTTGACCAATCAAAATTCTAAATACTAAATAAAATAGTTACCAAAGATTTGCCAGGCGGAAATCGTAAACGCGGAGTATGAATTATAAGAGTCCAGCTCAATATACGTAAATGGAGAGTCATCTCGTAGAAAATATGGAACAGACAAAAATTTTAGGAAATTTTTTACTGACGTTTTGTCAACATTAAAAGGATTTGGCAAAGCTATTCATCAGCAAAAACCTGACCATTCTTTAACCAGTAATAAACTGGTATGATTCTGTCTGTTGCTTATACACACATCACTTTTTCCGGGAAGTTCTTGACACTGTATAACAGCATTCCTGAGATGTACTGCAACGTCAATTTATGTGTACAAGTCGTTAATGATAACTTGTGCAAACCTTGGTTTACAAACATTCTTTCCGTCTTCGAGATGTGAGATATTTGTGGGTTTTTCATATTTCGCAGGAGGAATGCGTTGGTGTACTTAAAGGCCACACTGGTCCAGTTCGTGGTTTATTATGGAATCCTGAAATTCCTTATCTTGTGTTGTCTGGAAGCTGGGATTATTCAATTAAAGTATGGGATACGAGGTACTGAAGATCTTGGTTACTTTTTTGTAATAGTAATCGTTCAAGTAAATAGTACATACTAAATATAGTTGTAGTAACAGTAAATTTCTTCCACCAATTTCAAAAGATCGAGAAGCTAATAAAATAGAAAAAGGCGAAGGTGAGATTTTTTAACGAACTTTTTGATGAACGTTAGTTTTGTTCACGGTTATTCTTCTGTGACGAAAACAACTCACGGTTATAAGAGTTTGGAATGGAGAACAGGATGTGTGTCAACTTCGTACCCATGACTATATGTAAAAGGAATAGACCTTTCCGCATGAAGTGAATGGACCACGTGATCTTTCTTTTTGGCAAATCTAACTGGCTAGTGTCTAACGTTGTCCGAAGTTTTGGATGTCAGAAGTTTCGCGAGAGCCAATTTATCTTTCAACGCGTTACCTGCGCACTTCACGCGGAAAGGACTATTGGGCTAAAATGGTGTCGAAAAAGATGGCGGGATGAAGGAAAAATGGGTTATATCAGTTCATGTGCACCACTTTCTGGGCCAGGGTTCGTGTTGACTTGATTGAGGCCAAGCAAATATCGCATTACTCTCTCGCAGTTTGGACTACGATACAGTCTTTCCTTATAATATGGGATATAGTGTACTTACTATACTTTCTTTTCTTGCAGAACTTTGTCGTGTCTGGAAACCGTGCATAATCATGGCGCTGATGTTTATGGTAAAAACATTTAATATTTTTTTCATTAAGAAAAAGTTGCGCAAACACTATACTGAATATGTACAAGAATACGAACATTCTGCGTTGGAAAGGTTTTAACATGATTATTCCAAGTTTTGTTAGGTTCTTAATGTGTTTCTAATTAAACAGTTATAATAACTTTGAAAGGGTATGGAGTGCAAAGGGTATATTGTTTTTAGTCGCATTTTTTCTCTACTAAGACACAGTTTGAACGAGCAGTGGCAATGACTTGGGTCATCTGTGCAGTAGTTTGAATCTCATTAGCAGTTCTTACGTGAAGGATAACTGATACTTATGGACTTTGTTGGGTTGTCTACTCATTACAAAGTTATGCATTAACCCAAGAACATTGCATTAAAAAACAAATGGATCTTCCTTGAGGCACACACTCTAACATACACCGTACAAATCTTTTCAGTGTAGTTAAGTCTCGTTGCGTATTTTGTTATAACTTGTATTTTAGTATTATGTTTGTGCATGCTGGTAATATTTAGGTGCTGGTAGCATTGAAACCATTAGAAGGTATAGCTACGAGCTTCTTGTCAGACCACGAGTGAGCTTAAGATAATTCGAAAGTACTTACTTAATTTCTCGCTTATTTGCATAACTTGGGTTCACATAAGCTTTTCAAACTTCCTCTCCTGTTTGCGTCAGGCTATTTTAACACGGTGGCAATTTCCTAGTTTTTAATTTACACAGACCTGTTTGTTTTATTATAGGGTTGGCATGTCATCCTCATCGTCCATTTTTTGTTGCGTCAACATCACGTGATTCGACTGTTCGTTTTTGGTCTCTTACTCGTGTGGCTCACTCTATCTCATTAGCTATTCTTGCACAGCGACCTTTCTCACAAATATTTGCGAAGAATATAGGTATTACTTAAAGGGTATTGGCAATAAAAATTAAGTTTATCTCATTTCAAAGAACTCGTCAAATGGTATAAGAAGACCTTTTACAATTTTTCCGTATCTGTTTTGGTTTTGGAAATATTTCGACCAAACTCAGCGTGCTGTCCGCCATCTTGGAATTATTTTAGATATGCAAAATTATGCATGTGACGACATAAGCAGGGTAAAGTGAAATTTTTATCTTGCCAACCTTATGACATTATGAGCTAGAAACTCGATTTTTAAATTGACCCACAACATTTAAAAAACCTTCCGTGGAAATTTGGGCACCCACGGAGTAGTTTCATCAGGTTTACCCTGCTTGTGACGTCACCAATTTCCTATTTAATTAGACCCAATATTACAACAAGATGGCGGACAGCACGCTGTCTTTGGTCGAAATATTTCAAAACACAAGAAAGATACAGAAAAATTACAAAAGGTCTTCTTATGCGAGTTCTTTCAAATGAGACAAACTTAATGTTTATTGCCAATACCCTTTAACCATACATACTGTATACAATCAAACTAAAACTTCTAGAATATTATGTTTGTCTACTATTTTAAAAGTATACAAACCTAATGATTTTGATCAAATAATTTGTTTTTAGACTTTTATAATTTTAATTTTATAAGTTTAATTTTGTTTTTTATTTTAATTTTAATGTCGATGTTGCTATGCTAATGTTATACATGTACATGTTATATATAAATTCCTGGTAGATAAAATGTTAACCATCGATATGTAATTGCATATTTTTATGTTTGTATTGCAGAGGATGCATTAAAATCAGAATACTCGCCTCTGCTCTCTGGCCAATATTCCAAAGAGATAAACTTTGCTGGAGCTGCTAAAGAACCTTCAGCATATCCACTTTTACAAAAGAATGTCTCGCAGTTTTTTTCGGTATGCAACTTGTTTAAATTACACCAGATGTCCCAAAAAACCTTAACGTTTTTTAACGTAAAATCAAAAAGGCAATCAGTAGGACTACAGAATAAATTTAGTTTGACAACATATAGACTCTAACTTAAAAAATGACATTCCTTATGATAAAATCTATCCACAATTTCCATCATTTAATTTGACTGAAGACTATGTGTGGATAATTGATTTAAGATTATATAACGGTACAATTTAGTAAACTTGCAGATACTTTAATTTTACAGCTAACATTTTAGCTAATGTTACAGCTTTCATGGTATTCAATTTGGGTTGTCTGTATTATCGTTTCCCCTTGAGAAAATTGCACTATACAAAAATGGAAAACCATTAAATTAAAATAATAAATATAAAATAAAGTAAATAAAATAAAAATAGTAATAAAAACTTCAGATTTATTTATTTTTTGCATAAAAACACTTCTTCAAGTTTAAGTAATCAATAGGTATATTTAAAAAAATTCTATACATCCAATGTTTTTACTGAAGAAAAATCATGGTTTTTTTTTAATTCATAAAAATAAATAAATGGATTTTTTAAAATCTCCCTATATTGATCACTTAAAGGAAACGTGTAAGTTTTCGGCGATTTTGAAACGTCACTGTTGTCATAGCTGCTGCTTGAACACCTTATCTCATTAAAGGCGGTTTTTCCACTAGGCGACATTTGTCGACCGACTCGACATTTTTCTTTTGTCTTGGCTAATTAGTTCCGCTCGAGAGCTTGCGAAACAAAAGAAAATGTCACTTCGCGCGACATTTTTCGCCTAGTGGAAAACCGCCTTAACAGTATTTGATGCCCTGATTATTCGATGCATAACTTTAGTTCTATTCTTTTCCGAAATATCCATGAGTTTTTAAGATTTGAATTTTTTGACATTTGACACTTGAATTTTCTTCTACTTTTCAAGAATGTGTAGCAGTTAAGGGAGCTACTTGAAGTTGTCGTCAAAATATATATATATATTTATCTATATAGTTATCTATTGTGACAGATTCAATAATTATTCTATCTAGTTTTATTTAATATATTGATTTTATTACTTACATATACATGTAGATACCTCGAGGCCTACGCAACTTGTGGGATCTTATTAAGGTGCTTTCTGATAACGAAATTGGCGTTCTTTCTTCATCATACAGTAAAGGAATAGTTCACATCAAACATCTCTTACAACTTAAAGCAGTGAGTCAGTCTTCATTACAAATTTTTTTGTTTATTAAAAGTTATTTAAACCACTTTCTTGGCTTATACACGCAGAGTTGGAAAAAAGCTGCGGGTATGCGGGTACCACCCGGAGGAAGGTTTACTTTAGTGAGGAAGGTTTAAAGTGAAAACGCGTGAAACAACACATTCGGTAATCTGAGAAAGTTACAATTGATCAAGCAAGGTGTCGAGAAGAAATGCGATTTGCAGCAAAACTTTGGCTAACCAACAATTATGCAGCACTGGCAGTGGCAGCAGTTACATGTGTGAGACATGTACGCTGATATCTGCTGTGATGTCTGTATCTTCGCAGCAGTCGAGGGTAGTTGGCAGGCTATCAGTCAGCAGCGGTCAGTTATTAGTAGCTAATGTAGTATGCCAAAGCTTACCTAGGAAAACCTAGAAAACCGAGGTACTGTAAAAGTCACGCAGTATTTATGAACGTTGCAAAACACCAAATTCTCGCTATATATTTTGAGGAAGGTTTAAACTTAAAAACCCATCCGGAGGAAGGTTGAATACTTTTTCCAACTCTGTATACACGTATCAAATTGCTAGTGAAAACTCTAGAAACTTATTTTAAGAAGAAAAAAAGTAACTTGTTTAAGATTTTTCTTCAGAGATTTCTTGGCAAGATGTTTTGTTTTGAAACAAGATTAAAATTTAAATGTATTAAAACAAGAATTAAAATGTTTCTCTTCTCCTAGTCAGAAGCTCAGGAAATAGAAACTGTGAAAATGTCTAGTTTTGGGGGAATTGGATCTCACAAGAAAAATGACCGATTGAAAGCAGCGGCGAATATCCACATCAGGATTGGTCACGTGCAAAGATATTGTGAACTTATGGTTGAGGTTGGCGAGGTAGTGTAAAATGATCAATAAATGAATAAGGAGTTATTCGATAAATCTTTCCTCATGCATGAAGCGCGTGGATAATGCGTTTTGATTGGCTCTTGACATCCAAAACTTTGGACGTTAGCCAATCAGATTTGTCCAAAAGAAAGATCATGGGGTCCATTCACTTCATGCACAAAGGTCTATCGACGATATTCTTTATGCCATGAATATTTCGGTTTACAAACTTAGATGTCTTGGCACAAAGTGAAATCTTATAATTTACGACGTTTTTATTACTCCTCCCCTCTCCCGACTATTAATTTTTGTTTATTTGAGAGGGTTTTTTTTTGTAAAGTTTAAACATTGAAACGAATACGTTACCAGGGGAAATTTATGATGTTGTCAAGGGCAAATTTAAAAGTTTGGGCAACGCCTTAATTTCTATTGGTCAAAATACTCAAACATTCAAATTTCCCATGGGAACGTGTCAAATTGCGAAACGATAAAACTTTTCAATAACACTTCCGGTCTCTAAGCTCAACATCAAAATTAAGGAACTTATTGGGTTTAATATCCGACCATTGTTGTCGCTGAAGCAGTTCTTCGTACTTGTATTTATTAACCGAAAAGCCTCAAAATAGCATACTTTAATTTTTATGGTCTGCGTATACAGCGGAAAATTTAGAACATGCACGGAACGTTATACAATTGGTACGCTTCATTTTTGCGTATTGGACATTTTACGCTGTTTTTAACGATGTATATTTTAAATATTCACTGCATAGTACACATTCTTGTTTTTAGATATAAAACGGGACAAACTGACCACACCAAGATATAATTATATATACATACTATTATGATATTGTTTCAACAAGTGTGTATTATAGAAGTGCTTTTCACTGAAGAGGTTACCCTGCTAAATATTGAAATACTATTATTATTAATATTATTTTTCTTAGTGGGACAAAGCCCTTTCTTTTGCTCCTGGCGTTTCTTTGGAATATTGGAAGTCCTTAATGGAAAGGTTAGACATTTTTGTGCAATTAAGTAATGTTTTGCTGTCTAAAACATTTTACTAAATAACCGCTATATACATTTGGTAACTGTATACTTTCTTGCATACTATAATTTTTTACATCTTTGTGGAAGATCACAAACACGTTTTACACCATTCAGTCAACCTTTTTTGTTGACTGGACGATATCACATTTTCTTTTAATTTTGACATCAACAGAATTGCACAAAACTTCACAATAACTTTTAAAAGAAAAGGTTTTAAAATTACAAAAAGAGATACTAAAAATCTGCATAGATGTACCTATAGTTAAACGGATTGCAAATGTGACAGCTTGACTTCTGTTGGTTTCGCCGAAATTAAGTTTAGGTCAATTTGTGTGGAAACCTTGGTTTGGATGTTAAAAAATCCTCCTTATTTGTTTTGAAGTTTGCAGCGCAGAATTTGAATATAAACTAATATAACTGGCTCTCTTCAAATGTGAAGCGTTGTCCATGTTTTACACGACCTGTTTTTACTATTCATAACTGTTGTTTATGTTCTCTATAGGCGCGCTAATCAACTGGTAAAGGATGGAAACGACGCTGCAGTTCCTTATTGTTTGGCGACAGGAAATGTTGAAAAGGTAATTGTATAGTTTTAATTATAGACAGACAAACAGACAGACAGACAGACCTACAGACGGACAGACAGACCTACAGACAGACAGATTGATTGATTGATTGATTGATTCACTTTTATTTAGATACGGTAGTTTCATAAGTTAAAAACTTCTTTACATGAAAGCCGTACATGAAGAATAACTAATTACATAAAAATTTAAAATACAATATGCAGCTATATACAATAATACAATGATAAAATATTTTGACCTTACGAGGTTGAAGCGGAAGCTTTATAGCCCATTGACAACCTATTTTTAAATATTGTTCTAGATTTTGCGGTTTTTATATCCAGCGGGAGAGAATTCCAGTTTTTTCCTCCCCTGTATGAAAACGACGCTTTGTAATATTCCGTTTTTGGAATATAACTCATTGACACATTAACGGCATTCTCTCTAAGACGAGATTTGTATGGGTTATTTTCAGAATTCAATGAGAAAAGATCACAGAGATATTTTGGAACATTGCAATTAATTACATCGTACATTAAAATGCTGAGCCGCTTATCTCTTCTCAAAGCTAAATTATTCCAATTTAGGTGTTCTAGAAGATCTGCCGATCTCACGTCATAGCCTTGAAAAGTAATTATTCGGGCTGCACGGTTTTGTAATTTCTGGATTTTGCTGGCAAGCCCTTTGTTTAAATTGCCCCACAGAGCATCGCAGTAGTCGAAGACAGGCTGTATTAAAGCATTATACATCATTTTTAATATATCTAATGACACATAATCACGAGCCTGCCTTAGACCACTTATGGAACGATTAACTTTGGAGCAGAGTTTATCAATGTGCTCATTCCATGTAAGATTTTCATCTAAATATACCCCTAGGTATTTTGTGTTTTCAACTCTCTTAATTTCTTTTTCACCAATGGTAATTGGAAAAGTTCTACCTAAATTAGACAATCTGAAAACAGTTCCGAAGAACATGAATTCAGTTTTCGCAACTTTTAGGCCGAGCTTATTTGCCATCAACCAGTTTCTGATATTTTCTAAATCTTCGTTTATTTTAAATTGTAACTCAGACGTTAGTACTGCAGCAGCACTCAGCATGGTGTCATCAGCATACATATGTGGTTTGGTATGCAATAAACAAGAAGGGAGGTCGTTAATATATATAAGAAAGACAGACAGACAGACAGACAGACCTACAGACAGACAGACCTACAGACAGACAGACCTACAGACAGACAGACAGACAGACAGACAGACAGACAGACCTACAGACAGACCTACAGACAGACCTACAGACATACCTACATACAGACCTACAGACAGACCTACAGACAGACCTACAGACAGACGTACAGACAGACAGACAGACAGATTCACTATAGTGTTGCTCGCAAAAAAACACGTTCCTATGAATTTGTACTTAGTATGCCCCTGTTCATAACTGACCTAGTGTGCATTATCTAACATTTTCAAAGCATTAATAATTTATGCTAATCAGTTCACTAACCAAAGTAAAATATTTAGTCATGTGCATAAGTTTTGAAATTTGATAAAGATCGCGCAGCACCGAATTTACAATTTACACTTTTTGTAGCCCCTGTTAAAAATACTCGCACTTATCAAATATTACGTAATCATGACTGTTGTACTCAGTAAAATTGAAAACTAGCTTCGTTATATTTGTGATTTCTAATTAGGTAACTAGATGTCATGTTGTCCCTGTTGCTAAATAAACCAGAGTACTGAGGACAAGGATGTCTCATAGTTTTTAACTTTTCTTTACCATTGAAAGAACACTGAAGTTGTTTTGTATTCTCTTGCAGCTGTGTGAGTTTTATACAGGTCGAGGTGAATTTCACGATGCTGTATTGGTTGCTCTTGCTTCAAAAGGTCAAAAGTTCACTGAAAATTCTAAACATAAAGTGGCTAAAGGTTTAGATGTTCGACAGAATAATGTAGTCGATAAGAAACCCAAAGAAGGATCTTCAGCAAATGAAAATAAGTAAGTAATTGATTATTATTATAAATAATAAATAAATTGTTTATTCCTCTGTCATACGTCTGAATACAGTACAGTACTGCAGTGCAATACGTAACATTCAAAAACTCATTAATAATTCATGATGAAAACACAAAGGAAATCAGTACCATGTCCGTGGTTTTATACCTGATAAAACTTCTTGACGTCAGAAAGAATACTAATGAACATACAATTTTATATAAAGAATACTAATGAACATACAATTTTATATAAAGAATACTACTAATGAACATAACATCCAATAACGAATCGTTTTTGAAGCCATTCAAAACACTCGCATCACGTGTTTTATCAGATCTAAGACTCGGGCTGCGCCCTCGTGGTTTTAAATCTGATAAAACACTCCTGCTCGTGTTTTAAATATTACGTACAGTACAGTACATTCTAAAACTCATTAATAATTCATGAGGAAAATTCAAAAGAAATTAAGGTTTAATCAATGTCTGTTTACCCCGATACAGAACTGATATCAGTGTCTGTACATGTGATACAGAACTGTTTAACAAAACATCAGTTCTGTATCACATTTACAGACACTGATATCAGTTCTGTAGCAAGTGTACAGACACATTGCATTCAACTATCTTGAGTGAGGTACGCTGGTAGCGTCCTCATACAAGATGAAGATGCAAACATTTGTTGAACAACAACATTTGTTGAACAACAACATTTGTTGAACAACAACATTTGTTGAACAACAACATTTGTTGAACAACAACATTTGTTGAACAACAACATTTGTTGAAGTTATATTATTGCTCCTCGGTCTGGTCCAATACCACAGATCGAAATATACGGAAACTTCAAAGCATACAGAACTATGCTGCTCGGATTATTAGTGGAACTAGGAAATATGACCATGTGACACTTGTACTGAAGCAACTACGATGGATACCCGTTAACTTACAACTTTATTATCGTGACGCTACCCTTACTTTTAAATGTATGACTGGAATGGCGCCCATTTATTTAAGTTCTCAATTTTTAACTAGAGGTAGTATTAGTGGAAGGTCAACTAGAAAAGCTAATCAATTAAACATTCCACTTTTTAAAAGCGCAACAGGTCAGAGAACCTTTCATTATCGCGCTGTAAAAATATGGAACGAATTACGTCCAAAACTAAAATTAAGCGAGACAATTCGGGAATTTAAATGTAAATTAAAAAGAGACCTACTAGATAGCTTTCTATCATAAGGCATATTATATCTTGCAGTATTCTAATTATGTTTCTTGTATCTAATTCTTAACATTGTAAATACTTTAGGTTATAGCAATTTTTATTACGTTGTATTATTTAGTACATTGTCCCTGAAAAGCCCCTATGGGGAGTGGTCAATTAAATATTGTATTGTATTGTATTGTTGAACAACAACATTTGTTGAACAACAACATTTGTTGAACAACAACATTTGTTGAACAACAACATTTGTTGAACAACAACATTTGTTGAACAACAACATTTGTTGAACGCAACAAATGATGATCAGAACAGCTATTTATGGCACGTCACTTAGAATATAAAATGTGGGACTAATAATACTAAATCATAGCGCATGCTCACATCAGTAATTTAATAATCGTAACCTACTAAACCTTACCTCGAAGGTTTATCAGCTCTTTAACATGATGTAGTTTTAGCTAACTTAATAGACGTTTTAGAAGTCGTTTACAGAATTCGTGTCCGTTCTGTATCGGGATACAGGCACTCGGCTTCGCCTCGTATCTGTATACCCCGATACAGAACGGCCACGCATTCTGTAAATAGTACAGTACAGGGCAGTACAGTACAGTGCAGTACTAAGGACTTATTAACCGAGTGCGAGGTCTGTACGGGAAAGTATTTGCCTGAGGTTTTCGTACAGACAGAGCGACGAAAGAGCGAGGTTTGTGCGATAAAACCGAGGGCAAATAGTTTCCCGTACAGACCGAGCAAACGAGGTTAATAAGGAATATATTATATGGCTATTGGTTCACCTTATTCTTAAGCTTCGAGCGTTGTTTTCGTCTTGGGAGTATGATGTTTACCTTACCTGTTAACTTTTTCATGTCGCTCTTGGCCTTCTTGTTTCCAGTTCGGCTTTTATTTGTCATGTTTTTAGATAAACAGCTTTAACGAAAACCAGCAGTGATGTTCCAACACATTTTATTGTTCAGAATATTTGAATAAAGATAACCAGTTCTCTTTTATTTGTATTCTGATTTGAATGAGAAATGTTCTCGCCAAAACTTGCAGGGCCGAGAAAAAAGCGTATTGACCCGGACACTGACCGGAGGTCAATATCGTAAAATCCCGACCTCTCGGGAACCAATCAGCGTGCGTCAGTACAGTACAGTACGTAACAGTACAGTGCAGTGCAATGCAGTACAGTGCAATGCAGTACAGAACAGTACAGTACAACAGTACAGTACAGTGCACTGCAGTACGTAACAGTGCAGTACAGTGCGTAAGAGTGTAGTGTAAATAAAAATAAAGGAATAATAATAAGAAGTAGTATAATATTAATGTCATCAATGCAATTTTAAAAGGAATTATAGTTCTTTGCCGATTTAGCTGTGTTCGGCAGGCATTCACCTTAGGAAGTTTCAAAGTATCTTTCCCTCTCAGAGAATATATACTTTATGTCGATTCTAAGTCTTAGGCTATCTGGAAGGCTAGTAGCTTGCTTAGCCCACCGTATCTTCGTTTCTCGTTTACATTGATATCCTTAACCTAGCGCTCTTTTTTCAGAGTAAACGTTTATTATAAATAGTTTATTTGTGCTTTTTATTACTTTGTAAATAATATTTTAGTACATTATTTTATTGTTTTGCTTATTGTGTTATTGGTATGAATAACTTTTAGGTTATTGATGGATTCGTTGTCGTTATTAGCTGACTGGTATTTTGAGAACAATCAGCCAATCATTGCCGCTTGTTGTCACTTGGCAGTCAATGATGTCCAGGTCAGTATTTTACTTACATGCATGCATGAGGTGGTAATAGGCCGATCATGGATAGAAAAATATTTTACTTTTTTGGACCGCAAGAGTACATTTTTTGTTTGCGAGTGTAATGAAGCGTATACTACTACTTTTAAAACTCTTAATTTATTACTGTGACCATGTCCACACTAAGGTCTTTTCAGTCATCGCAGGAACATGCCCACAGCGGCACTGCGAGTTTTTTTAATGAAATAATGTAAGTACTCACAGGGAACTGCGACCCAGTTTCTTCCATGACTCGAAAAGAGGCTTAATCTATTTTTGTTTGAAAACGGAGACCTATATCGAAAACGTATCAAACGTTTTTCGTCCACACTACCATTTTCGAATCGTTTTGTCATCCACACTAAAACACCGAAACGATCCTGAAAAAGCACAATACCTAGTTGAGCATGCGCAATGAAATCCTGTAGGTGACCGGAACTAAGATCACATGATTGTCGTGACGTCAGTGTTACCGAAAAGCTTCGTATATATATAGCATAGTTTAAGTGGGCTTACCTCAAAATTTTGAGTGTCGCAACTGTCAGTTTCACGCGGGGCGATCTTCAGGCGACTGAGTGGTTTCGATTCGTGGGCCGCTTAAATGGTTTTGGTAAAAGGTGGGCGTGTGGGCGGTGAAACAATGAATGCATCCCTCAAATGGTTTTGGTCGAAAGGTGGGCGTGTGGGCGGTGAAACATTGAATGCATATATTGAATATATATATATCCATTTCAACTTATTAACTTACAACCATGTATTCACTAATTCAGACTTATTATAAGCAAGCGGTAAATTTGGTTTCTTGACTATATAAGATTGTTTTTGTCAGGTGACCCATATTGCTTACAATGCCATGTAATAAATTATTGGTGGTAACAATATTGCAAGCAATAAACTAATGTTGTTATCGGCTCAAAGATCATAATGTTTATAAAAAAATACTCTTAATGTCAAATGATATCTATTGTCATATCGCTTGAATGGAAGTACTTTATACCTAGCATAACTTATTGTATGATTTGCTTATGAATTATTGGGTTTTGAATTACAGCGAGAGCTGCAAACGAGCTATTCTGAAGGACCGAAAGATTGGGCCCAAATATTTTTCTCACTGTAAAATTTATACCTATACATTTATCAAAAAAATAAAGGCACTCATTGGAGACGCTTATTTAGCCATTGCTTTTAAGTTTATGTTTATTGGGATTAAAAGGTATCCATCCACATTAATCAAATCATTTTATTTTAGCGTGCTTTATGTAAGCTTCTTCGTGGTAATGAACTGGAGAATGCTTTTATACTAGCTCGTGTTTTGAATACCCATGGAGAATTACCACAAACAACAGCTAAATATCTATCAAGAAGATGTGAAAAGCTTGGTCGATGGTATAGTATTTTAAATAAATTATTTGATTGTTGATATTTTTAGCACGCAATAGTTGAACCATGTCGCAGTGATAGAATATCCGAGAGTGTAAAAAAGTACAGTGTGGCGCAGGCATGGAAGTGTTTTGGATAAAAGAAAGCGAAAAAGTCGTAAATTTCCGAGATTAGTTTTAATAACAAAATACTGACGTTTTGAGCGGAGCCCTTCATCAGAGTAAAATGTAATGAAAATATTCTGACTGATGAAGATTGAAGGGCTTTGCTCAGTATTCCGTTACCAAATACCTCGGTAGTTTACCATCTTTTCACTTTTCTCTATCCAAGACACTGCCTACACAGCATTCTACTTTTTAACAAAAATAAAACTACATGGAGGACGTTTGATAACACTTCAGTCGATTTATTATTCATGTTGAAATCCGTGGGGGCTGCGTTTCCAGTGATTAATGACCATTAATGTTTTGTTTTTTCCTTGCTTTTGCAATTCTTTTCACTGACTTGTTGTTTTTAATTAGGGATTTGGCAATTGATTTGTTAAAGATTGTAGATGGTTG
Source organism: Paragorgia papillata (assembly GCA_035771165.1). NCBI lineage: Eukaryota > Metazoa > Cnidaria > Anthozoa > Scleralcyonacea > Coralliidae > Paragorgia > Paragorgia papillata. Next base: position 9,159,031 of record JAWNZC010000322.1, on the reverse strand, counting down.
TCAGGATGAGTTGTGGATGTTCTGTGCTCGGTGTTCTGGTACAGTAACCGTGATTGAAAAAATCCACGAAATGGTAAATTTACACACAATATATTATAATGTGTGCATATGTAACATAATGTAATTTAATACAATGGAATACAATATAATACAATGAAATTAAATACGGTGTAATACAATGAAATACAGTGAAATGCAGTGAAATACGGTGAAATACAATGAAATACGGTGAAATACAATGAAATACAGTGAAATGCAGTGAAATACAGTGAAATACAGTGAAATACAATGAAATGCAGTAAAATGCAGTGAAATACGTGAAATAAAGTTTCATTAAACTCTTTTTTAGGCTGGCATTCCTTCGATGAGTGAATGTTTTCAGACAGCTGAAATGTTGTTGGAAGAACAGAAATATCTTGATGCTCTAAAATATTATCTTGTATCAACCACTCCAGAACTGGCTTTGGATATTGGCTTGAATCTGATGAGAGGTCAGTATTATGTTTTGGGTCGTTGTATTTTTATATGTTATTGCAAAAGGATATGGCTTTTTGTGTGTTTACGTCATGGTTTTATTTCTATTGCCAAACCTCGTTTTGGTGCATGTCCCATAAAGGCAAAAGCACGGTATTCTGTGGCAAGGGTGAGACTTTTTTGGTGACAGTACGAACTATATGACATCATTCCACACTAGCCATGTCATTTTATACCTGCAGTAGTTTTAGTAAGACAATATTTTATCTGAAATGTCAATTAAGCAGAACGTGCCTGTACAATGTACATTTTCAGCAGGCATATACTATTGGAATTATTGCACGAATTCTTTGGAATTAACTGTCAGTTCAAAATGGCGATCAATAGAGTGCTGATGAGTGAAGCATGCAATCGCATTTTAGAAACATTTAAGGTTGATTGTCTAAAAAATTTACAGCGGGAAGCTCTAGAGAAATTGGTTAATGGGCAAGATGTTTTCGTCATTCAGTATACAGGATCGGGAAAGGCACTAATATTTCAGTCAGCTAATTCTAAGGTTTTTGATGTCGTGAAATTAATTTATGCAATACGTCACAGACACGTTCCGTGGCTATCGTCTAGAAATTGAACCTATATAGAGAAATACATAATGTACAATTAATATAAGTACATTAAGTTATCAGTAACTGATCACGAAAATAGTTCTTAAAGTTCTTTTTAAATTTATATTCGTGGCGACGATGGGTAAATACAACCCTTTATATCTGTCTAGCTCGAATCTATCCTTATATGTTCGATAATTATTGCTTTTACTAATACAGTCGCTTGCACCTAAGTGGAAACACCGCCCATCAAAACATGTTCCATTTCAACGTCAAACCATAGTCGATCGAGAGATAGTCTGGAAACTCAGCTAAAGTCTTTGTTCTATCTTTCTGTTCGCCTTTATGCATTTTTGTGCACTGTCACTGAACACATTGTATTTTAGTATAATGAACGAATTGTCCAATAGCAACGTTTCAGTTCAATCACTCAACCGTGCTATTTAAATATTAATAAACCTAAAACAAAGGATGTGCACGGTGTAAGGTACGGTTCAACATAAAATCACAGTTCATTATAGGCGCTTTGAAGTTTGCCGAGTTTCCATGCAGACCATATCTCGATTGACTATGGTCAAACATAAAAGTTTTCCTTGGAAACATATTATGTTTCCCTTCGATACGTACATGTTTATGCTCTTAGCCAATCACGTCTTGCCAATCCCACGGTGTCAATTTCAAAACGGTTAACTTTTGAACATGTTTTGAACACGTTTTGACGGGCGGTGTTTCCACTTAGGTGCAAACGACACTACCAAAAAATCATATTTCAACATTGTTAGCAGTTAACAGTTAACACAAATATGTTAACAGTTAACACAATTATGATGATAAATCCACCGCATTGTGTGTCCACATCACTCAATTAAAACATTTTAATTGAGCTTGAGTTGGTGTGGCTATTAAAACTTTTACACTCGTGTTTTATTTTTCTTCAACTACTAATGAGTTTGAGAATATTTTTTTAATACATTTTTAATTTTCTTTTTAACGTTTTTCTTTATTTCTACAGATATTTTGCTGAAAGAATTTTGGGATCTTAAAGATATTTTTGTAATTCTACAGTACACGTGTTGCATTAGAACTGATAAACTGCAAAGTACGAAACTATCAAGGTATGTTAAGTAATATTTAAGGCAGCAGTGTTTTATCAGATTTAAAACACGAGGCGATAGCCGAGTGTTTTAGATCTGATAAAACACGTACTGCGAATGTTTTAAATAGCTTCAAAAACGACCCATTTGGTAAGTTCATTGGCGTAGTAAGTTTGAAAAATAACCTTGTCTAAGCCAAGAAAATCAAAGCTAAAGTTTATGTAAATCAGGAGGTTTCTTTATCAGATATAAAACCACGGACATGGTACTGATTTCCTTTGTGTTTTCCTCATGAATTATTAATGAGTTTTTGAAGTTTAAATAATACGAAAGGGTTGGAAGGAAGGAGAAAGGGGATTGAGGACGGAAGAGAGGGAGTATTGTACAAACACAAGGCCAACATAAAATTAACTTCAAGTTTCCTAAATATTTTTTTACAGACAAAGACATGAATTACTTGTAGTCAGCGCTTACATTGGAGCATTGTTAGCTATACAAAGAAAATATATACCGATAGTAACGCTGCTTTTTAGTCACACGAGGTAAGTCGTACAATACGATAACACTTGGGAATGTGGTGTATTTGATTATAAAATAATATTTTGAAAACGCCATAAACATTTTCTATAACTCTATGGAAATAGTGTGGAAACGCTTGTCCTGCGTGCAATTTCTCGTTATCCCAAATTTCCCCGTGTTTCTGTAACTCTATAGCAACATGGAAAATGTTTTCTATTTCTTAATGATGATATAAGGTTGGTTGCTTGTTTGTTTGTTTGTTTGTTTGTTTATCTGTCTGTTTGTTTCAAACTTGACAGAGTATACTGACTATCATTAAAGTGGTTCTCTGATGAAAATATTGTGGGCAATGTTTTTGCATAATTTTAAAGAGGATATGGTAGCTACAGGGGGTAGGCCATCATTAAAAATATGGTTAATGTGGAATAACTATTATTCGAGAAAAGTATGTAAAGTGATATATTTTAGAATGCATGCGTCAATATCTCCCCAAATATGATATCCAATTCTAATTTTGTTATTGGTTTAAAAAATACATTAACTTTGAAAGCATGCCACGCTGTGAAGCTGTAGTGAAATCAAGTGAAATGGCAACAAAATATCAACTATTTTGCTGTTATAATACTTTCATAGTATACAGTAAAACTCCTTTAATAATTTTGAAGACCAATTGGAATAAGTCGAACTAAGATTCACTTCATTTGTTACAAGATTGAAAATCATGAAAAATTAATATATTTTTTAAATCAATGGATAAAATTAGAATTTGATATCATATTTGAGCAGATCTTGACGCATGCATTCTAAAAATATATAACTTTACATATTTTTCTGTACTCTAATAAAAGTTATACAATGCACATTAATCATACTTTCAATGATGGCCACTTTTTTTGTCCACCCCCTGTAGTAATATAGGAAAGTTTCATTTCAAAATTTGTTGAAGAAAGGTGATATTTTACGTGTGAAGTTTGTATTTTGGAGCGCCGCCATTAAAGTGGCCGAGCTTGAGAAGAATGAGTCGAGGAAGCTTATGACGTCGTAGACTCAACAAAAGATCATTGTTGTTGTCAGCAAAAGGGTCATTGTTGTTATTCAGTCTGACGTCATCAGCTTCCTTGACTCATTCTTTTCAAGCTCGGCCACTTTCATGGCGGCGTTCCAAAATACAAACTTCACCCGTAAAATATCACCTTTTCTTCAACGAATTTTGAAATGAAACTTTGCAATTTTACTAAATACCTTATCCTCTTTAAGATTATGCAAAAACATTGCCCACAATATTTTCATCAGAGAACCACTTTAAAGCTCGAAAATTTGAACAGCACGAAATTTTATGGATGTTTTTAAGAATTTTATTTTAGATTATGTATAGGATTTGTTTTATTTTGTTCATTTCAAATGTATTCCGTTAGTTTGAGCATGATCTACTAATGTAGATCATAGTCCCTAGAAATAAATTGTCTGGAAACGCGGCCAAAGTCTTTGTTCTAGGTTTTTGTTCACGTTTGTGCACCTTATTTCACCTTATCGCTTGCTGAACACACTGTATTTTTGGTATAATGAAGCAACCAACAAATAGCAGCGTTGCTTTATAAATATTAATGAACGTAAAACAAAAGATTGTGCACCTTATTTGCCACCCTCAACCTAAATTGTAGCTCATTGTTAACCGCTTTGATGTTCACCGTGTCTCCAGACAATGTAATTCTAGGGACTATGCGTAGATCTAATGACATTAAATAAATAAACAAATAAGTGTCTAGTATAGATAGGTGTCGAACCAGTTATGGCAGTGTTTCTGTATATTGTTCAAACACACATACAATTAGCTGTACCATTTTCGGAGTTACTGGTGTTTTGTATTTTACACACACTCTTTTTTATTGATTCATTTATGCTAATTATTAGCATAAATGAATCAATAAAAAAGAGTGTGTAAAATACAAAACACCGGTAACTCCGAAAATGGTAAACATTTTATTAATGGTTCGACGTTTGGACTAAATTGTAGTCATCATTTGTATTTTATCAAAATACTCAGTGGTTCCCGTAATTTTTGAGTGTGTGTAAGATGCCTTTGTTCCATTTTTTATTTCAGGTATTTGATTAATAAGGAAAAGGTAAATCTTCCATTAAGCGGAATTCAAATTGAGAAAGAGACCAAAGCATGGCTGATGCATTCTAATTCGAGGTATTGATGTAGTACATATTATATCTGAATTATTTTACGTGCAAATTTAGGGGCCGAATACATGGGGAAATTTCAGGCCGGGCTGAGATTTCAGCCCGGCTACTGGGGGATGGAAAAGAGGGAGTGAATGTTTTGAATAAGAAACACGAAGTGTGGAATACAGAAAGTGCCTTGTGAAAAGCGATAAAGAAGGAATAAATATGGTTTATTTGAAATGTACATCTAAATATGTTTGTTTTATGCTGCATGTTTGTGACAACTTGACTGATTCCCACACTTCGTGTTTCTTATTCAAATCATTCTCCTCTTTTCCATACCTCAGTAACCCGTCTGAAATCTCAGTCCGAGCTAAAATTTCCCCATGTATTCGGCCCCTAATTAATCGTCTATTATAACGTCGAGTAAATACCCTGGGTATACGAGGCAGGTTCGATGGCTTCTTTTTGACTTGATTAAGATTTGATTTGAAATGTGCGAAATCTGTTTTCTCGTCCTAGTCCGTACTTGGTTTAGGACCCTCGGTGGATTGTTTCTGGTACCCACCCTCTTTTTTATCTTGAAGTTGCATTTTCACAACTTGTCCCGGTCCAGTCTTAGGGCCTGTTTATATGGAGGGGAGTTACCCGGCCTGCCGAGTTACTCTGTACATGGCGAGATCCCGGTCGGTATATAGAGAAAACACTGTTTTTCCCACCGCAGTGTTTATATGAGACAGGGAGGTAACTTGCCCTGGCAAGGCGGGATAAACATTTCCCCATATATTAAATACTTTTGCCCGGGTAACTCGGCATAGCGGGATGAATTTTCTATATTCGTTACTTCATGTCACTTTCGTTGCTGATAATCTTCTCAAATATTACAACCAGCCAGGTAACTCGCTTTCATATAAACAGAACCTAAAGTTTATCCCGGCAAACCGCGGGTAACTCGGCTGACCGAGTAACTCGCCTGCATATAAACAGGCTCTTAAAATATAACTTTCTCGCACCCAAATTCTTTCTTTACTATATATAACTCCTACTTTTACTTACTTCACTTTAAAGTTACGTTACAAGCTTCACAAAAGAGTCTGAAAAAATCCAAGAGACTGAAGAAATTAAAAAGACTTGGCATGATATAAAAAGACGAATTGGTAAGTATCATATAGTGTTATATAGCTGGGGTTTTCCTGGATGTAACTCAGACTGCCATGCATTAGTTCATTTGTGCATGGTCACGTGGCATTAGACAAATCAAATGTTTCCAGCGCGGACAGTAGATGCAACAATTGTTGTCCGCTTCGGCTACAACTGCTCACTGTGCTCAGTGCATGAGATGCAGCTAAAAAGCCTAAATCCGGCAATAATCCAGCGAGATTTAACATCGAGATTCTGAAAAACCGTTTCCCTCTGGATCAAACATTAAAGGTACATGTATACTGATGACCACTTAATTGTTGGCACAAAGTAAGCCTTTCATAAGTTTTCAAGTTATAACCTGCATGTGTAATTAATTTTGTACATTCTGAAACTATGCGTATAAGATTAGCTTTTATGATGTCAACAGACTTACGCGTTTATTAAAAAAGCATGCAGTGCACCGCCATGCAAGGGGAGTAGCCTATATAAGGACGAAAGCTAGAGCTTGAAGCTTTTTGTGCGAAGAACAACGTTTTTGTCTTCATGAACGATTTATTTTAAGGCTTTCAATATACGTTTTGAAGTTTTCTGGCTTTGTTTATCTCAGTCTACGGTGAAGATGTTTTCCGTTTACGTCACAAGCTTCCTATATTTGGATTTAAGTGGAAAAATTCATAAAAAAATAATATATCAATTTAGTATCGGCTTCGGCAGATAACACAAACTTCGGCCTTGCTAATTCTTGATATTATATCTACTATAATTGTTTATGCACAGGATCTTTTAAGAACAAAGAAAATGTTCGTTCGTAAACTACAGGCGACAGTTAAAAATGCAGAAAATATAGTGTGACAATGTCAACAATGTTTCAATGCTAAGTGGCGTTAATATTTATTGCTATAAAGATCTGTTAAAGAGTTTTTCTTCTTAAATGTGTGTTTCTTGTTTCTGCCTTGTTTCGGCATGTTTATTTTCGGACGAGCAGGCTATTTGAAGAAATGACATCATATATATCTACATGTAACTGATGTCGGAATTCAGTCCTATCAGGATTTGTCCGTCATGCCAACAACCAATCAAAATCGAGATAAAATGGAAAATGCATAAGAAAAAACACGGACAGCCGTTCTTTATGTGATATACAAACGGAGAGCGAGCGTTTACAAATAAAGATAGGATGGGAAATCAAAAGCACACGTCTAATTGTTCAGGTTTATCAACAATAATACAATATTAAAGATGTAAGCTCAGAAAATCAAATGGAAATTTTATGTAACCTGGGACGATTCTCTATTCTATTTACAAATATTGATTAAATATTAGTTATATTGGTTTTTCTGGAAGAATTATTAATAAACTGGATAAATTATAATAAATGTGGCGCCTCGAGTTAGTCTAGTATACGTGTTTTGAAGTAGACTTTGATTTATTTCTAGGATCCAATAAAAGCAACGTTGAAGAAGGAATTGACGTTGTGCCTGGTTCACATCTGCCTAACAGTTCATGTACAAAACTTTCTTTTCTTACTGGAGAAAGGATAAAGGTATATAGTCTACAGCCATACTTTCGATAAACAGTTGTAAGAACACGAGATTTAGATAAAAATAAATCTTGCCATATCAAAGCCGTGATACAATACAATTTACTTTATTTAACGTGAACAAATATACTTAGCTTCACATAATTCTAATACAAAACACGACTAACCAAGAAAATGCACGAAAAAGAATATATATAGATAAGAATTAATTAATTAATAAATTAAATCAATTAATTAATTATTCCATGACTTGGTACAGCCAGGACTTGAGCCCGAGAGTAGCAACCTTCGCACTCGTTTGATCACCAAATCTCGTATTTACTCTCGTCAACTCTCCTCAACTTTCAACCTGTTCAAATTTTGACGGTAAAGTCCTACCTAATATGAATATGTTTTCTATTTGGCTATAAGTAACCAATCACATTGTCAATGACATGTTTTACTGATTATGAAAAATATTTATTGTCCAAGATAAATACGACCAATATCTGTCAACAACAAAAAAGTGTCGTCAATTCATAACTTAATATCCTCCTTGTCGACCAGGGAAGAATAAACCTGAAAAGGAACTCCTATAGCATATGGTAACCGGCTGTCTTCAGAAACTGATTTTTTTTTCCTATTGGCGTAATAATGGCAAAAATGTGCGTTTATACAGTTTTTTACACCTGTTTTCAAAATTACGCGCCCAGGCCGGAAATATTCCAGTCGACTTGTAATATACTTCAATATAACTTGACAAAGCTTTGTCACCGTATTCAACATTCCCATGGATTGTATTGTTGTAATGGTTAAATAATTCGCCATTCGGTCAGCAATAACGACCTCATTTCATTGTATTTTGACTCAGTTCGTATTGATGTCCGCCATTTTGTGACACGGGCCCGCTGTAATTGGCTAATCGCTGTTGCGGATCCCCTGCCATCGTTACTAAGTAACTTTTCTATGTTATCTGTACATAAACATTTTTTATCTGGCAAAGCTAATAAAATAAAAATAAAACAACAAATTGCTATATAACACATCACGCCACATGCATGCCAACTTCCGGGGTCGCGTAATTTTGAAAATGGGTGTAATAATGATTTGCGATTTATTATTGTTTTATACACATGCGGATATAAATTAGTATAGGCCTTGTATACAATATTAATTAGCCCTTATGAACTCGTTTTCATGTGGGAAATTCAAAAGAATTTTAAAACGAGTTCATAAGGGCTCATTTATATGCACATACTGAAAGAATTCTAATTCGGCGGCCATTTTTGAATAAGGTTTATATATAGCTTTGTTTCATAGTAAACTCTTATAGGACTTATAACTCCTATATTTCGCACACGACGATGACTGCAGCTTATGCCATAACTTTTATCTTGTGTAAGTTGTGTTTTATGGATTTTTTTGCGCAGTAATGTACTTGATCTTGTTTGATAATTGCGGCGAAACCCTCTTTCAAATATTTTGAATAATATTTAATTTTAATGTTTCAGGGTCCGGTGTTTATTTTGGAAGATTGTCAATCTCTGATGTCGCTAAATAATGCCCTGATGTGGGCAAAAGTTAATCCATTCTCGCCGCTTGCCACCGGAGCAAGGATAAATCCATTTTGAAACGTGCATGGAATAGTTTTAAATTTATTACTATATGTATATTTAGATGTACGACCTTTTAACAATAAGTTTGTAAATATATACATTTTTATATATCAGTAAAGGAATACCAAATGATTTTCCGTGCAGGATACTCTGATCCAAACACGCGGGACGTTGCGAGACTTGAGAAAAGCGTAACATAAACACGAGCCGCTAGGCGAGTGTTTTTAGCTTTTCGAAAGTCGAGCAAGTTCCCAAGTGTTTGGATCAGAGTATCCTGCACGGAAATTCATTTGGTATTTCTTTTATAAAATAACTAACTTTAAAAAAAACGGTATATTTAGTCGAAAAAACACGATGAAAATACAAATTCTCTCGAAATTCATCAACTACCAACCACATTTCTTCTATTAACACTTTGGTGACTCAACAACCAATCACATTTTCACTTCTAAAACTTTGATAGCGTAACTGAACTGCAGGCGAAATGAAGTTGACTAGCCGAAACATTTTTGTATCTACTGCAAAGCAGGTAGATACTATATCATCGAGTGTGTAAGTCCGTAAGTAAAGTAAAGTTAAATTTAGTTAAATCATGACCAATGAAAGCCCAGAAGAAATACACGACATTTTACGAGCGAGTCCGATACGTTTCCGATAGGTTCATAGCTCTTCAGTCTTCAAAATGGCTGCCATTTCATTGTTTCTATGTACCAATATGGTCGCCGTGACGTCAGATGAAAACCAAGAATAGAGAGCTTAAGCATCGGGCGTTTTTGAGACAAGGACGTGGCTTGAAGAACAGCAATACAATACAGAACAAGCGAACCGCGCCTTCTTTGAAAAGATTTTTTCAGTTTAAAAGCATGTTTCATTGCAGTAAAACAACGATGACAGCCTTCAAGTTACGTTCTAGAAGTTCCCGTCGTCTCAAGAACGTGAGAATACTCTCAATGTCGTCTTGTGTAGAACGACGACGGCGTTCACTTTGCTCTTGGGATTTTAAATTGCTCATTATCATTGTTTTGAATGAAAAATGCTATGGATCGTTTTCACTCACGTGATCGGTGACCCAGTTTGGGTGAAGAAACAATTAACAATTATGGGACGAGGTTGAGCAAATAACTGATCTGCTCGTCACTGACAAATCACGATATTTTGTGAAAACCGAGTTCAATAATTGTTTTATTATTCGATTTATTTTTTATTTGACATTGTTTACCTGTAATTATGTCCATTCATTTCTTTCCAGCTTGGCTGAACGAGCGATTTACGTTTGCCGAAATTGAGTGTAACGCGCATGAGCAAAATATTATTTGCTGCAAAACAACATCTCCGACTAATGTGCATGAGCAGACTGTTATTTGTAGGCAGTTATTTGCAGGTGACGTAGTGGTCCCTCAACCAATTAAAAGGAAGATAAAAATAAATCGAATAATAATACGAAATGTTTGAATAAAGAATAGAGCTAAATGCCCATAGGATAAAGATTGTGCACCAATATGTCCGCCATATTTCACTGTTTCTGTGCACCAATATGGCCACCATGACGTCAGATGAAAACCAAGAATTGAATTAAATCCTCGTCCGTGGCTCTAAAACGTCTGTTGCTTAAGCTCCCTGAGGGCCTGTTCACATGAGGCGAGTTATCTCCATGTTTATTTCCATGTTAAAAAAGTAAATCGTTCACATGAGACCGAGATAACTCGGGGGATAGGGATAACTCGGTCGGAGCGATAGGGTAACCCTAGCCCCGAGTTATCCCTACCTCCATGTGAACGCTTTCACCGAGTTATCTCGGGGGGTAGGGTCAACTTAGGCATGCGTATTTATGCTGTTGCTCGGGATAACTCGGGGTGAAGCGTTCACATGAAGCTAGGGTTATCTCGGGGGCCAGGGACAACTCGGTAGTTGCGTTTTATCATGTGAAATAGGGTCAACTTTGACACTAGCCCCCGAGTTATCCCTACCCCCCCCCCCCCCCCCCCGAGATGACCCGGTCTCGTGTGAACAGCCCCTCGGGGGCGCCGGAGCCACGGGGGCAGCAGGGGCAGCTGCCCTCACAGCGCGGGGGCAATTCCTGTAGAAAACATTCGTCTTACGAGAAAGGGCAATTGGTTGGCCCCGTGCTGCCCATTTGTATTATTGTATTAAATGACTTTTGTATTAGTACTTCAAAATCTCAAATGTCGCACAAGCTAACTTATTACTGCAGACCACACAGAGGCAGCAAACTAATTTTGCCTTGGGTTAGCTGTGTCCAACCTCGTTCTTAGGGCGTTTTTGAAATTTAGAGGGTGGGAAAAAGCCCTGGCATCGGCTAATCACAGCACCCAAAAATACTGGGCGTAATAAATTAGCAATTTAGTTCGGTAAGCAAAATCATTCTGAGTAATGGCAGCCCCGTGGGAGAAGTTCATTGTAATGGCGGTCCTATTTGTCCCGTTGGCGGTCCCGTTGAAGCTATTTGATCATAACTGGCACAAAACTATGGATAAATATGTTTCACGAGGAATGTTTAAGAAAACAACCAACCAATGAAAATACCGAATCAAACAGTCGACGTCAGAACCTTTTCCCACCTTACCAATTTCAAAAATGCCCTGCATGAGAACGAGGTTGAGCTATGTCTTGTACCCAGGCCTTTTTCACTTGGCGGGTGTTTTCTGATTCATTAAAGTTGCCATGTTTTCTTAAATGTAAATAGGAATGTAGCATCAACTCAGTCGTTGAATTTTCTTTCTCAATACATTGTCATTCATTATGCTTTTTGGTTATTTTATGCTACGTGCAAAAATTAATGCTGAGAAAAAGTGCCCTTTTTATATGGCTGCCCCCGCCGCCTTAAGTAGCTTCCGGCGCCCCTGAGCTCCCTAATTTCAACTGAAGCGTCTTCGTGTTTGCAAAATTAGTGATATCAGGGGCGCAACTAGAAAATTTCGAGGGCAGGGGTTGAACGCAAGAAAAGGGCAAAGTCATTCAGTATTCTAAACAATTTGGGAGTAGAAGCCAAGCAGAGATTCTAGGGGAGTCCGGGGACATGCCCCCCGGAAATTTTTGAATTTTGAGTCTCTGAAACAGCATTTCCTGCATTTTGAGGACGCTTTTCTCGTATTTTCGGTTGCGGAAATTTTTATTTTGGTCTCGCATTATTTAAAATTTATCATAATTATATTCAGCCTAGCTGCCACCCGGGCCCACTGCTAGAAGCCTCTGAGTCTCGCCAGATTTGCGGAGAATTGTATTGCGTACTATAACAGACGATTAATTATCTGTTTATCTAATGTCTAACCTAGTATTAGAGGTCTCACAAAAAGCTCGGCAGGGGTTAAAAAGGGCAGGGGTTGCAACCCCCCCCAACCCCCCTCCCTAGTTGCGCCCCTGTATGATATCACAATAAACGTGCAGAATTTGAGTTGGGAGAAAGCATAGCGAGCTACTTTGGTCATCCTTGTACATTTTTATAAATATTTTTTTGACAATTAGTCTTCTTTATTTTCTTCTTTATTTATGCTTGTATATTTTTCTTTGAAACTGTAAACTATATTTGTGTGTAGATATAAAAATTGAATCAGTGTTCAGCGAGTTTAACGTCATGTATATAGCTAAACAGAATTTTCAGTGGTTCAATTGCTCAATTCAATGGTTCAATTTTATGTAAATGTGGTAATTGCGCTGTCTCCTGATGAGTTAGCAGCGCTTTATATTCAGCCTGTGAGTTTGTTCGTATGTTCGTTCTTACGGAATGAATCAGTAGTAGCAAGCGACGTTTTTGACGCCAACATTGCATTGTCGTCGTTGTCCTGAAGTTGATCTTTTATTTGAAATTTCACTGACAAGGCATATATTTTCTCTTTCTTGACATGCCTATATAGATAGATAGATAGATAGATAGATAGATAGATAGATAGATAGATAGATAGATAGATAGATAGATAGATAGATAGATAGATAGATAGATAGATAGATAGATAGATAGATAGATAGATAGATAGATAGATAGATAGATAGATAGATAGATAGATAGATAGATAGATAGATAGATAGATAGATAGATAGATAGATAGATAGATAGATAGATAGATAGATAGATAGATAGATAGATAGATAGATAGATACTTTATTGTGTGTTCCCCTAAGGGCTTTTCTACACTCGATTACAATGATTAAATGATTAAAAACTATTTATATAATAATATGTGTATCGAATATATTTACAATGTTGTATTTAAAAATTACATAAGTAAAAATGTAATGTACCCTAAATGGTTAAGATATGCTATAAAAATTTCTTAATAATTGTTCTCTGAGTTTTCGCATAAATTTACTAAGCGTTGTAATCTGTTTAAGATCGTCATCTAAATCATTCCATATTTTCACTGCTCTATAGTATTAAAAATGTTCTTTGCCCTGAAGAAGTTTTAAAAAGTGGAATGTCTAAAAGGTGATGATTTCGTGTCAAGCAATTATATATTTCAGAGCGCTTGGTAAATTTATTTATTAAATAACTAGGTGCAAGATCGTTGAAACATTTATAGGCCATTACAGTATCCCTGTACAAAAGCAATTGTTCAACAGGAAGCCAATTAAGTTCACGCAAAGCTGGTGTAACGTGATCGAATTTTCTGGTTTTTGTAATGATTCTGCAGGCGAAGTTCTGTACTGTTTGAAGCTTCTTTATATTCTTAGATGATGTGTTGGACCAAACCGTGGAGCAGTACAAGAGCTTATTGATTACAAGTGTTTCGATGACTAGTAGTAATGTTTCTCTGCACGTTAATATGCATAATGTTAATATGCACGCTAGCTAGTTTCCTGGTTTTGTAAACGTCGCTGTTCTAATGCGCCGAACCTAATGTAACGAGCTAAATCCTTTGTTTATAATATATATGCTGATATTTGCATTACGTTCGACGTTTGACCTAGGCCTTAGTAGCGCTTTATATGGCCTACGTGTTGACCCCCTTACAGAAACCCGTGTGGGGGCCCTAACGAGTCACGAGTTAGTTAGCAGCGCTTTATCTACCTGTTCGTTCCTGCGGAATCAATAGGCATGCCACCGCCCCATATATACGGAACCGGGCGCGACATTTTTTTATGCCAAACTATGGCCAAACAGAGCACCCCTCTTTGGCATTGTGTCTGGTTCTAAGTGCAACTGTCAACAAGGTTGAACCCTACTTTGCCAAAGGGGGTTCAGAAATTACATTTTCCCGTCCACCTAAAATTCACCGGCCTAATAAAATATATTGCTTCTTAATTTCGTTCAATAGTTTGTCCAATTCAATAAAAAATGACATATTCGTGCGATTTCATCCTTGTTCTAAAGATTTGGCGCTTATTTTTGCCTGTATAAACTAATTAAGTTGGAAAGTGATCGACGCAGAGTCTTCGTCGGCACGCAAACATTAGCGAGGTTCAGATCACACTTCCACTGCCACTACCGCTACCATAAATATAATTAAGCATGTCAAATATTGTTTTTACGTTCAGTAACGGTCAAACCTAGTGCAAAAAGAAAGCGTTTTACGGTACCAGGATTAAAACCAACTACGACTACAGAACGAAAAAACGAACATTACACCAGCTTAACCACATTTACGGTAGCAGTAGCGGTAGTGGAAGTGTAATCTGAACCTCGCTAATACTATCCATCGCCGACAACAGAAAAACCTGTTGCCACTTGAAAGGCCGCCGCCTTGCTAGCCAATCAAAACACTTCTCGGTGTGCCGGCGAAGGCTTTGAGTATAAACGAGATTGGCAATGGCCGACAAATAGATCTCAAATTCATCAACCCTTTAACGCTTAAAATGTTTTCTTTTGTTCTTTGTTCTCACGTTGTTTTTGCTTTATTCTCTTATTTATTCCTTTGTTCTTGTCTTGGCGTCCAATACATGTATATCGGACATTGAGACAATCTCGTTCCCAGAGCCCACGTTCCCCTTACCAGTGGGCGGGAAACGAGAGGCTCTGGGATAATCCTAGCCTCCTTCGCAGGCGTTCTTTGCGGGCCTCGATATTTCCATCACAGGATTCTTGTTATCCGGAAGAAGAGTTATAGAGTTCACTGTGTTCATCAGCCAATGAAATATCGATGTGAAACGGATTATCCCAGAGTCTCTCGTTTCCCGGGTGGGGAACGTGGGCTCTGGGGACGAGATCGACACTGAGCGTTAATGAATTGAACTTCAAAAACTCATTAATAATTCATGAGGAAAACACAAAGGAAATCAGTACCATGTCCGTGGTTTATATACCTGATAAAACTTCTTGACGTCAGAAAGAACACTAATGAACATACAATTTTATATAAAGAATACTAATGAACATAACATCCAATAACGAATCGTTTTTGAAGCCATTCAAAGCACTCGCATCACGTGTTTTATCAGATCTAAAACACTCGGGCTGCGTCCTCGTCTTTTGCACTCCTGCTCGTGTTTTAAATATTACACAAAGGAAATCAGTATGCAACCTTGTACCCAGGGTCTTATCGCCACACGCCGCCCGATCAGTATGTCGGCGCAAACTTTTCGATTTTCTCTTAAAATCACTAGACAAGTTTGTTTGCTATATCAAACATTTGGAGGAGTCGGAAGTTATTCAAATACCTCGAAGTTTGTTCAAACCGCCGAAGGTTTTCGAATCCCGATGACATGCCCTGCAGAAACAAATGCAGAACCCGACTGGCGTATATTCAAAATGTCAGGCGTCAAGAATTAACAATAGTCGATATACCGGTGGTTTTAAAAATCACGTATCGGTTTGGCAGTATGTCTTTTCCAACCAAAGTAATATGCCGAAATATTCGATATATCGGGATTTTCTCATATAACAAGATGTTTAGGCAACTACTTACAGCGATTCCAGAAATACTGTACGTATGCTAGTCTCCTTCGCAGACCTTCTTATGGCTCAAGTGTTTATAGCGAGCCATAAGAACGTCTGCGAAGGAGACTATACGTATGCACGCTATGAAAGTCAAACTAGGTGTGTTTTATATTTTTTCATTGTTTTGTGGACCTCGTAAAAATTACGTGACTTTATAAAAAGCTCAAGAAATAAACCAAACTGGTATACCGATAATATCGGTATAATATTGACGCGCGCGGTACTACCGATGCTGCGGAGCGGAACAACCGGTGTACGTCGCGCGCTGAAGAGTGAGGGGGCACGTACTGGGCCTATGACTGGGCTGAAGGGTCTCACTCAAATCCGCCGCGTTTGAAGGTCAAACATTCTATATTTTGCCAAAGTCAGAGATGGCTTCCGGACCTAGCCTCCTCAGCCCTCAGCAGGCAATTTTGTGACTTACCAACTCTGTGACTTTTCAACGTATCAGTATGGGCAATACTGATTTGTGCCCAAGATATGATCTTCGTTTGCATGACCGAGCACGAAAGGGACAACTGGCTAGCCCCTCAATTCCGTCACAGAGTTTCACTTTCCCGATCCCAATCCCTGGCTGAACTGCCCTGCTAAAAGCCCTGCACAGACGACCAAGTTTTCCTTGACAAGTTCCTTGGTAGCTTTCCTTGCCTTCCTTGCGTGTGTACGATGAATAAGTTTTTTCCCACCAATTTTCCTTATAAACAATGTGCTGGACAAGTTTATTTGACGGCACTGATGATTGCGAATTCGTGCATATAATAACTTAGTCTTAGGAGATGAGTGCGCAGTAACGTAGTGCGCAATAACTTGTCAAGTTTTCCTTGACCACTATATAACGACAATTTTCCTTGTTCAAAAGCTGGCATGACCAGTTTTGAACAGGGCTCCTTAATTGCATGTCAAGGAAAAACGTGTCAATTTGTGTCGTGCGCACGAGCAAATAAAACGTCTGTGCGGGGCTTTATTACCTGAAGAACCGTTGGCCATGCCACACGTTGAAAATTACATAGTTTTGCCTTTTGGGAAGCCACACGTGCACTATTCCGGACGAAGATCACAGAGCTACGAGCCTATACAAACTATAATTTATTATAAATTTCTTCATTAAAATCATCAATTAGATACAAAGACATCCCTCCTATTCGCCATACGGTATGTCCATGTATAGATATACAAGCCGGAATATAATATATCATTGGTTCCTACAGCGGATATACACCAAACATTGCTCTATAGCCCCGTTTACACTAGAGCAAAAGTATCCGGATTCACATTGTTTTTACTAGTGTAAACGGGGTCTAAATAAGTAATCTTGGGCCAGTATTATTGCCGTAGTCAAGGCTGTCAAGACAGTCAAGTCCGTACACGTGTAGTAATAAAATCAGGGACTGAAGTAGCCAAAAATACGTTTACTTAAACAAATCAGTTAGTACCAAGAAAATATAGTTAATTGTCCCCAGATATAATAATAAGCGCTCAGACGCTTAGTGCCTACCAACGGAATATTTTTTCTGCTTCAGTAACAACGTCAATATTAAAATTATGTCAGGCAATATGATCTATAACCAAGCCAGCTTAAAAGTCGTTATTGTTGACTTCTATGTTTAATAAGAAGGTGGGCTTGAAAAAGTACTAGCTATGATTGTGTCAGGCGTTTAATAATTTTTAGATGTGTTGAAGTCAATATCTTCACAATAGACAAATGATTGACAAATTTGTGTGGTGTCGAGAGGAGGCCACAGCAATTAACTGACTTCAGAAAATGTAATATTACGTCTTCGATTAATATAGCTTTTTAATACGGTGCCATTTTACCTGATTTGTCGTGGTTTACTACATGTAGCTTAACAAACAGGACTTGAGTTAGACATATCCGCAATATGTATAACTTATTTTAAAAGTTTAAACACCAGCAGGAAAGTGTAATAAATCTTGCTTTGGTTCGCAACAGGAGAGCTCTTTGTTACCAGGGTATAACTTTACAAGATGATATAATCAAGCTGCCTCGCTCCTACCTCGCTCACAGTGCGCTGTCATTCTCCTTTTGTGCATGCTAGTGCATGCTCTATGGATTTCACTCACTTTACGTGAAATTATCAAGTGCTTGAAGCTCTAAAGACTTTGTTCTACAAAGATAATTTACTGAATGATATATCGGCGTTAAGCTGTTCTTAAGAGTTAAGGCTTGCTTTCAAACACCGACGGCAGGAAGACGGGCTCTTCAGGGGTCAAGGACTGCCCATTTATTTATATATGACGCTAAATGCTTCGCTCGGTTTCCCTATATTATAAACAAAATTACAACACAAGCACCAAATATAGTTTTGGAAGAATGAAAAGGTTCATTGCTCCTACTCTCATGTAAAAGATATAGTGAAATTAAAAAGTTTATACTCATCGACGTGATCGAACGTAATCGTCTTTGTTCATTTAATTATTCTTTTATTTCCTGTTCGCATGATCACGTGATCACTGCTTGAATTACTGAAGTGCCGAAACGTTTGAACGCTGCGGTATCGACAATATTTGGGATTTTAACTGCTTATACCAAGGAAATCTTTTAGATTGCGTTGTGGAATATATTGAGAAAATACAAGCAAAGTATAAAGTGGTGATGAGATGGTCGGGAACAGATAAAATGGACTGTATATGTGTGGAACTCTTCGCAACAGTTTAGTCGTTGTTGTATGTCAATAATCGCTTGTGGTTTCGAAAGCCAACTTGGTCGTCTGGGACTCTGGTCAACCTACATTTTTGCTGTTCTGGCTTAGTAGATTGTAAGGTATGTCCGTGCAATAGTACGAGGTATTTTGATCCGAAGGTGAGCTTGAACGACAGTCTTGAATGGTGTAATTTTCTTACATGGCCTACCTTGTAATCTTTCTGTTGTTGTTGGGCAACACAATTTCTGCTTCAACCAGTATA
Source organism: Paragorgia papillata (assembly GCA_035771165.1). Lineage (NCBI taxonomy): Eukaryota > Metazoa > Cnidaria > Anthozoa > Scleralcyonacea > Coralliidae > Paragorgia > Paragorgia papillata. Next base: position 9,140,081 of record JAWNZC010000322.1, on the reverse strand, counting down.
AAAAAGAAGTTCTTGATTCCCGAAGGACGTCCGCGAAATACTTTTGTTGGAAATCTTTCAAAGAGTCTTCTCACCCCAACCAGTGGTTCAAATATTCCCAAGGAATTTAACGTGGATGTTGTAACTGGAGTCATCACTACAGCGGTTGAATTAGATCGAGAAAACCAAAGTTCATATTTTTTTCAGTTGTTCACAAAACAATATAATGTTTTTGATGTCTACGTAGAAGTAGAGGACGTTAACGATGAAACTCCTAAGTTTTCATTAGTAAATCAGACTATTTCCATCTTAGAAGCTTATGATGTTAGACATGTCCACGACGTAGGATTAGTAACTGATAACGATGAAGGATTGAATTCCGTTCACAAGGATACTGTTCTAATTTTGTCTGGAAATGTTGGTGGTGTGTTTAAGTTGAAACTGACAGAACGTAACAAACATTCTTACCGTGTCTATCTTGAAATTGCTATTAAACTGAATCGGACTGCTAGAGATAGATATGTGTTAAATATTTCAGCCTCTGACAAAGGTACTCCAGTGAGAACTGGATATATGTTGTTAACTGTTGTCGTCGAAGATTATAATGATTGCTTTCCACAGTTTGCCAGACCACATTACAGTGCAGTAATTTCAGAGGATGCTCCTTTGGCAACCACTGTACTTAATATAACAACGACTGACTGTGACATTGGTAAGAATGCTGAAGTAAAATATGAAATGGATTATACACTTGACAAAGGTAGATACTTTGGAATTAAACAGGATGGACACGTGGGGTTTATACGGACAAATTTGAAACTAGACTATGAAGCAAAAAAGCAATACAAATTGCAAGTGATTGCAACTGATTTGGGGAATCCACCAAGAAGATCAACGGTTGATGTAGAGGTGAATTTGAGGGATGAAAATGACAATAGTCCTAAAGTTGGTCCTTTTAAGTTTTATTCTATTAGGGAAGATGCCCCTATTAATTCTACAGTGGCCTCAGTTAAAATACAAGATAAGGATTCTGGTAGAAATGCCAGGTTGGATGTGAAACTTGAACCTCAAAGTGTGTTTTTCATCAAGAAAGTATCAAAGGAACTTTACTTTATTTGTCTGAAGGCACCATTGGACAGAGAACTGAAAAAGATTTACAAAATTATAGTCACTGCAACCGACAATGGCCTACCCCCTAAACAAGGTAAAAATGCAGCTTCCATGATAGTTGGTGATGTAAATGACAACCCTCCAAAGTTTGACAAGATTATGTATACCAAGGATATTTTGGAATCTGAAAAAATTGGTTCTTCTGTTCTTACTGTTCACGCAACAGATCCAGATACTGATTCTGCTTCCAGTATAACATATCATGTTATATCAAATCAAAACATTAATTATTCAACATGGTTTGAAGTAAATGCAACTTCTGGACTTATTTATGTGGCTTCTGGTATTGATCGAGAGAAGTACCCTAAAGTGGTTTTTATTATTGAAGCTCGCGATGGTGGGATCCCAGAATACAGGGTGAATTGTACAGTTGTTTTGAATATCTTGGATGTAAATGACAATGCTCCAGAGTTTTTAAAGCTGCCATATGAAGCATCAGTTTCTGAAAATTCTCAACCCATGGTATTTGTGCTGCAGGTTGTTGCTTTAGACAAAGATATCCCTGCAAATGGATATATTATTTACTCTTTTGACCCAATATCACCACCTCCAAAGGATGTGTTTAGCATCAATAGCACTACAGGAAACATCACAACACTTCAAACACTGGATCGAGAATTTGTTGATGAGTATAATTTTGGAGTTATTGCAAAGGATGAAGATGACTTACAAAGTACAGCCAAAGTCAAGGTGATGGTGAAAGATGTCAATGATAATCGGCCATTCTTTAAGCCTGATTTTTATCATCGATCTATCCTTGAAAATGTCACTATAGGATCACAGGTGGTTCAGCTTTGGGCTTATGACAATGACACTGGCTGGAATGCTCGTATCTCCTATGAAATTACATCTGGGAACAAGGAAAACACTTTTTCATTGGATAAAAATAATGGTCTGATTACTCTTCAAAAGAATCTAGATAGAGAAAAGCTGGACAAATATCTATTAAAGTTTCGTGCAATAGATAATGGTGGACGAACTTCACTTACTCTTGCAACTGTGGAAATTATTGTCCAAGACGTTAATGATGATCCTCCAGTGTTCCAAAAGAAGGACTATGCTTTTCATGTTGTAGAAAATGGAATGTCAATGGCTTTTGTTGGTGTAGTTGCAGCTAAGAGTTATGATCAAGGAGCTGGTGGAGTAATTAGTTACTCTATTAAAACTCTTGATGTACTGCAGTTCTTTTCTGTTAACAACTCTGGGGCAATATTTACAAAGGTTAGGCTTGATCATGAACTTCAGTCCAAGTATGTATTTACAATTGAAGCAAGGGACCATGGTAATCCATCTTTATTTGGTTATGTAAATGTCACTGTGTTTGTACAAGATGTCAATGATAACTTACCAGTTTGGACTAACCCTGACATTGAGATATCGCTTGTTGAAAATAAAGGTGTTGGTGATGTCTTTTTTGTGTTCAGTGCTTCTGATAAAGATGATGGAAAGAATGGTGAAATTACGTACAGTATTACAGCTGGACCTCGTGATGTGTTTCAACTTAATCCTAAAACTGGTTCATTATCCCTGTTGGTGCCTGTTGATTATGAGCAAGTCCATCATTACCAATTAATTGTAAATGCTTCAGATTCTGGAATACCTTCATTATCCTCATCAGCATGTGTAAACATTTCAATTGTGGATTTCAATGACAATACCCCAGTCTTAAATGAATCATATATTTATGTTGAAGAAGATGCACCTATTAATAGAAACTTTATTTACTTTCCATGCATCAGATAAAGATAGTGGAGCTAATGGAGAAGTTTGGTATAGCTTGAAGGATAGTGGTTCTAAAAGAAATTTTCATCTTGCCCAGGATGGAGTCCTCAAGCTTAAAGCACCGTTAGATCGAGAAAAACAGGACAAACATGAACTATATATTGTTGTTGGAGATTTTGGGACACCACATGAAACTTCACCTCCTACAAAATTCACTATTTATGTAAAAGATGTGAATGATGAGACACCCACATTCTCAAAGAAGTTTACATTTACAACAACAGAAAATGAAAAGCCTGGAACATTTATTGGGAGATTGACAGCAACTGATAAGGATATTGGCCTGAATTCAGAATTGCAATACAGCTTAGTAAATTCTTCTGGAGAGTTTGAAATTGATGCCACTACAGGCATCCTTCAAAATAAAGTTAAACTAGACAGAGATGAAATTCCAGTTTACAAAGTAGAAGTTCAAGTGTCAGACAAAGGTGTGCCACCAAGAAACAGCACAACTGTTACTGATGTTTATGTCCAAGATGTCAATGACAATGCTCCAGTATTCACGCAGGACTCTTATCAAGTCAATGTTCCAGAAAATGTTGCTAAAGGGACCATCATAAAACAGGTTGAAGCTGATGATCGTGATGAAGGTCCAAATGGTAGTGTCATTTATTATCTCAATACTGGTAACACACAGAGAGGTGTGGAGATGTTTCAAATTAACCGCACAACTGGGGAGATATTTATTGTTGCCCCCCTTGACAGAGAAATCAAAGAATTCTTTATGCTGAGTGTGGTGGCAAATGATAAAGGTCATCCACCGAGAGATGCTATATGTAGAGTGGTTGTGACCGTGTTAGATGTTAATGATCACAAACCTGAATTTAATGGAAAGAATAATGACACAATTAACATACCTGAGAAAACAGCAGTTGGTACAGTTATCTACATAGCTAATGCAACTGATCCTGACAAAGGGAAGAATGGTAATATTACTTACTCTCTTGCTGCTAATGGGCAGATGTTTAAGATAGATGCCAATTCAGGTGCAATTACTTTAAACAAACCTCTAGACTATGAGGTAACTAAGCAGTATAATCTTCAGATTAATGCAACTGACAAGGCTGAACAATATCCTAAACAGAAAAGTATCCTTCAATTATATATCAATGTTCTTGATTCAAATGATAACAATCCTTCATTTAAAGAAAATCCAGTTGTTGCATCTGTTACCGAAGGGGTGCCACGGGACACCAAAGTTCATAGTCCAATTGTAGCCACAGACAAAGACTCTGGAGCAAATAGCAGAATAGTGTACTCCATTGTTAGCCAGTCACCAAAAGCTGCCTTCAAGATTCATCCCTTCCAAGCACAGTTATCTACTGATGTTGAAATAGATAGAGAGGACGTTGCGGAGTATACCCTAGTTATCAAAGCCGTAGATCAAGCTGTTGATATCTCTAAACAATTGTCAAGTACAGTAACAGTTAAAATACTTGTTTTGGATATCAATGACTGTGCTCCTGTATTTACATCCCGGAATGAAACCTTTGTGATGGAAGATGAACCAGTAAACTATACAGTTTTTGCATTTACCGCTGAGGACAAGGACTTCGAAGAGGGGGGAAAAGTAGTTTTCAGTATTACTACTGGCAACCAAGACGGCGTCTTTGAATTAGATCCTTTATGGGGATCTTTGATTCTTAAGAAAATGGTAGACAGCGAGAAAGTTGAAAGTTACCAGCTTGGGGTGAAAGCTTCCGATAAGGGAAATCCTCCATTATCAACAAAGATAACCTTTACAATTGCTGTGCAAGATGTGAATGACAACTTGCCCCGGTTTTCCAACTATATGTACCAGGCTTCTGTGAGTGAAAACGAGAGCAACACTGAAGTTATAAGAGTCCAAGCTACAGATGCTGATAGAGGTTCACGAGGACAGTTGCGGTATAGTATACCACATGGTGTCGCTGATGATCTGTTTATTATCAATCAAACCACTGGCGTTATATCAACTACATCTCCGTTGGATAGGGAAAAGGAACAAACATACTTGTTAACTGTCTACGTTCTTGATAAATTCCTTCCTAAATACACTGACAGTACAACTGTAATTATCAATGTTACTGACAAAAATGATAACATTCCATTCTTTGTGCGCAGCAATTATGAAGTCAAGATACCCGAGAACAATCCTCCAGGGTTTGTTTGCTCTCTTGTCGCTCAAGATAACGACAAAGGTATTAATGCCCGATTGGTTTACTCCATTGAAGCTGGAAATGTTTTTGATCTCTTTACAGTAAATCAGAACACTGGCATTCTGTCAACGCGTAAGCGACTTGATCGCGAAGGAACTCCCATTATTAAGTTAGTTGTTCGAGTTAGGGATTCGGGCCATCCTTCCCTGTCTGCGTCAGTTAATGTGACAGTCGTTGTGGTTGATGAAAATGACAATGCTCCAAGATTCAACTCAAACGAATTGAATGTGTCCATTCCTGCACATAGCTTACCCGGAACGTCAGTGTTGAAGGTAACGGCTGTTGACGATGATGAAAGTTTTAATACGGCAATAACATACAGCTTTGGCAGTGGAGCCGAAGTACCATTCGGCCTGGATTCGACAAGTGGATTGATCTATACCTTAACGTACTTAAATGCCAGTGAAGTAGATACTTACAATCTCCCTGTAATTGCTAGTGACGGAAGTGGGTCCGGAGTTCTTACTCAATCAATCAGTGTCAACATTTTTGTGGACGACACAACAAGTATCCCACTCCAATTCACCAAAGTCTTTTACAATGTGTCTTACAAAGTGGGTGTAGAAGCTGGTGATGATATATTGCAGCTTGAATTCAAAAACAAAAAATTGAAACCAGGCGATGTTGAGTACAAAATAGAAAGTGGACAAAATGTTTTGGCTGTTGGTCCTACCCAAGGAAATGTGAGTTTTACGACAAAACCAAACCGTGGAGCGTATGTATCCAGCGTAAGAGCAACTTTGGTACGTGATCGGAGTAATACTGCCGTTTGCTTTATACTTGTCGCAGTTGGACACACCAGCCAACTTCCTAGTTTTGTTAATTTGGCTTACTACGCTACTTTGATTGAGAATACTGCTGCTGGCACTTCTGTAGTGACAATACACCCTAAAACAGTAGGAAATGTTTCTTTCCAAATTGTAAATGGCAATGAGTTCAATGCTTTTCAGATCGATTCCAATGGCAAGATCAAAGTAAATAACGGAAGTGCTTTGGACTACGAGAGAACTCGTAACTTTGAACTTGACGTAAAGGGAGACTGGGGAAATCTTGTAACTAATATTGCCTTTGCTAAAGTATACATAAACATTCGCAATGTGGACGATAATGCACCCATGTTCAGGCAGACTGTGTTCGTAACAAGTATTCCAGAAAGCAACGGTTCTCAGGACAATCGATTTGTGACCAAACTGCATGTATTTGACTTTGGAGACTTTCAGTTATCGTTTGCCATTGTTTCCGGAAACCGCAGTGTCTTTTCGGTGTCTCAACACACTGGGGAGTTACGTCTTCGCAAAGCCGTTTATCGGGAGCATGTAAAACTCTACAATCTAACCGTAAGTGTGAGTAGAGGGAAATTATCGTCAAGAACTACTCTACTTGTGTTTATTACCGATATCAATAACAATCTTCCGACACTTCCCAAAAATTTCTCTTTCAAAGTTGTGGAGAACAGCCCTAAAGGGAGTCTTGTTGGAAGGGTTACGGCTGTGGATCGGGACGATTTCTCTGTGCTCAAGTACTCGTTTGCTAACTACCAACAACAACATGGGCCGTTTGTTATAGACCTGTACACTGGAAGTCTAAGTTTGATTGATATGTTGAATTATGAGACTTGGCCCATCACGTATTCTTTTGAAATTTTTGTTAGTGATCAAAAGGTTAAAAATGCAGCGGAAAACGCTCGTCTTAGTGACAATCCTTGATCAAAATGACAACAAACCAAGCTTTGCGAAACCATCGTATTTCTTTGAACGTAAAGAAGTGGTTCCTGCAAATTATCATCTGGTGCAGGTCAATGCTACTGATAAAGACGGAGGAGCCAATGGAAAGATTACGTACTCCATTACACCAGCTAAAGGGGTAACCATTGATCCAAGAACTGGAATAGTTTCCACCACCAAACCTCTAAAATACGATCCATATTTATCAATGTTTAACGATGTCTTAGTTACTGCCAGAGATCAAGGTTTGCCGCCGCTTTCGTCTAAAGTTCTATTCCGTATTCGAATTCTGGATGAAAATAATCATCCGCCAATCTTTTCAAACATTAGCTATGACGAGAAAATACCGGAGAATACGAAAGTTGGGACTGCTGTGGTAACGATAAAAGCTACAGATTCTGACCTATCATCTACCAATAAAAGAATTTCGTATGAAATATTGCGCGGAAACGAGTGGGGAAAGTTTAGGATTGAGGAACGAACTGGCATTCTTAGAGTGCGAGGAAAATTAGATCGTGAAGAGAAAGACAAATACTCCCTTCTAGTTATTGCGAAAGACGATAGTTCCAATACTAACAATGCTGATCGCATAAGTGTTCAAATTACAATCGAGGATGTGAATGACAATGCTCCCGTTTTCCAAGCCAATGAATTTTACGAGGCAAACGTGTCTGAGAATGCGAAACTATATACGAAAGTCCTTACCGTACTTGCAACTGACAAAGACGCTGGACGTAACAAGAAGATTGAATATTCCATCAGTTCTGGGAACGATGGCAGGTGGTTCTCTATTGACCAAGTAGGTCAGTTGTGGTTAGTCAGTTCGTTGGATCGCGATGTTATTCCAATTCATCGTCTATCTGTGAGAGCAACAGATCAAGGTAAATACATTTTAAATCTCATGTACTGTTAACTTCCGATAATATTAAAGCTGAAATGCAGCGTAAAAAAGGTTCCTTCATTTTATTTTATTTGATGTTTTTGTAAATGGAAATTTTGTCAAATTCAAAATGGCGCATTGTCGGAAGTGCTTTCAGAAAATGTCAAGTGTGACGTCACGGTTGACATTGTACGAAAGTTGTGATCAAATATACGCTTTGTAGTCATTTCGTTTTATCACTCAGAAATGGCATACTGAATAAATTATTAATTGAAATAACGATTTAAAATATAAAGCTAAATCGGAAACTTAGGTTTTTCTACTTTTTAAACAATGTGTAAAAATAGTCCGAATATATCGGAATATTATCGGGAAAAATATCTCACTGTCGTTGGAAGTATATTTCTGAAGTTACGTTGCATTTCACCTTTAAAGCCCTGTATAATTAACAATTAGACAACGAACCCGAGTTTTCTATGAGATTGTATTGGCAGAAGTCTCTCAATACAAAATGTAGAGTAGTTCATATTAAATAAAACTAGAGGGGGCATTGGGAGAAACTCCAGTCAAACGCGGGTAACCAATTGAAGGCTGCCATCTTGGATCAGTTGGGGGGGGGGGGATTGCAAATCCGGATGTAAAACTACTCGGTCCCAGTACTTTCCCTACTATCCGAGAGCTAACCCGGATGTAAAACTACCCTGTCCCAGACCTTTCCTACTATCCGAGATTACCCGATTTTGGCCCCAATGCCCCTTCTAGTTTTATTTATGATCTCTATGAGTTCGATAGCCTCCTTCGCAGACGTCTTGTGGGCTTTTGTTCCCGCCCACCAACGTCTGCTCTACGGAGCATGAAATTCCTTTCCTGAAACGGACCAATCACAGTTAACTTCCCAAATATTGACCTTCAAGGTCTAATCGAGGCGTGAAACTCGGAGTGGCAAACTAAATATATATATATCAAGCCCTGCCTTTGGTCTTATGGAGTTGCTGGTCATATACTATAGTCGTGGTTGTCTCACCGCTTGTTAGCGTAATGAAAGACCAGGTCAACAAACTGCGAAAATCGGGATTTCTGCTGTATTCTGCGGCGGTTCTGTAGCCCACAAGCCACAAGGCGTCTGCGAAGGAGGACAGACATCCCCGTAAAATGTATTATTCGCTAGATACATTTCGCCGAAACTTGTAGCCTTTTCAAAAACGTTCGCGCATATCTATTTACACGGGCATCAAGAACACATTCATAATACCATTCTTCGTAAATTTCGTAAAGTTCTAAGCTATACTACGCAAAATATAAGCTTTCAAAGAAACTAGTTCTCTTCAGACAATCCCTGTACACCTTTGGGCTTTTGTTTACAACCATTGATTTCTCTCACGCTCTTACGCTTTACATTGATTTTCACGCATATTTATTTGTATGAGCAGAAAGAACATAGTCAAAACAGTATTCTTCGTAAATTTCGTAAAGTTCTGAGCTATACTACACGAAATATTAGCTTTGAAGTAAACTAGTCCCGGCAGTTCGTACAAGACAATCCAGCTGTACACGTTTCAGTTTGAGCTTTTGTTTACAATCTTTCTCTTTGCTCTTTATACGCTTTACACTGACTTTCACGCATAATTATTTGCATGGGCAGAAAGAACATAATCAAAGCATTATTCTTCGTAAATTTCGCGAAGTTCTAAGCTAAACTTTTCAAAATATTTGCTTTCGACTAAACAAATTTCACATATTAACAACACCCGCCCGGCCGGTTTTATTAATATATTTAGCACGACAAAGGTTTAATTTGATTGGTTCCGTAGAGCAGACGTTGGTGGGCGGGAACAAAAGCCCACAAGACGTCTGCGAAGGAAGCTATGAGTTCGATGGCATATGGTAAATATACGCTCACAAAACACGAGATTGTAATTATTTTGGTTCAAATTTGGTGTAGATATACTTCATAGGCATAGGCATACGAATTCATTTTCTTATTCAAAAATGTCAAACTGAATAATTTTCCATTACTTTCGTGCCAGTGTTTTCCTCATTCGCATAAATTTTAGCATAAATTTTAGCGGACGCCATGAATTTTTAGCCTGCAATCCTGGTCAAAATCACTCGGACACCTTGCCTTAAATCACATCTGAAATCAAATTTCCTTCTGGAAATCATTCCCCCCGCTCCCCCCATCCAATGTTGATAAAAATTTGCACTGAACATACTTTGCACATTTTCTAAGCAACATTGAACGGGGGGAGGGGGCGATGTTTTTTGTACATAATGTTAGGAATTGATGCGCTTATAAACTTCGTTTTAATTATACGCGACTGTCCGAGTTAATTTTGGCCAGGATTGTAGTTTCCAGGTTTTGCTTGCGGCGAAAATGTGTCGTGGCTTCTTAGGGGTCAGAATAGGAATATTCCAGTTATAAGGTTTGTCATTGGATAACTCTACTAAGTGGTATATCACCAATAAACCACCAGTAGCTCAGCCAATCAGAATGCCGGATTTGTAATAGTCCACTAGTTGGTTGATACTAATATATATTAGTATAATTTCAGACTGAAGTGAATTTAAAGATTTCCGCATTTTGATTGGTCCACTGAGCGGTGGCAACTAAAAGTTGTTTGTAAAAACGTGGCTTTGGGGCGGAGACCGGTATTTACGGTAAAAGCTCTATTACGCTCCCATAATTTTTTGTCACATGATTATCTTTCCTATATAAGTTTGCTGTTTTGTCTACACTCTTTACGTTTCTCTCTGACGAAGGGACTTCGCTCGAAACGTTAGACTCCTACGTTCTCTGTTTCGGAAGTTTTTTTGGGTGTCACGATTTTGCATTTTTTTGCACATTTTACTTCCGGTCTGGCCGCGATTAAGCGTACATGTACTTCAATGAATGGGAGATATTTTGTTGTTTTCAAGTATATTACTAATCAATTATTAAGCAAGTTACTTGGAAAACTACCAACATTTTGACTAAAGGCAAAGCTGGCCCAAAAGAAAGAAATCTGGCACGAAACGTCACATGCTGCAGTTTCGCATAGCCTACGAGCTTACGAAAGCCTATATAGGAAAGATTATAGTTAATGTCGTTGTAAGCGATTTCGAAACGGGTTTATTGTGTTAGTGAATCTCAGTGAAAAGTTTACTTGAGATGCAGAATGAGAGAAACACAAAGAAGATTTGTTCATGAAGACAGAATGACGAGTTGCAAAGGACACGAGAATTTGCGGCTGTGTTTACATGTAAATATTTTAATGTTCAAGGAAGCTTGACCTGAACTATATAAGGAACAACAATCGAAATATAGTAACTTAGGTTAGATATACTGCCGAAACAGAGAACGTAGGAATCTAACGTTTCGAGCGAAGGCCCTTCGTCAGAGAGAAACGTAAAGAGTGTAAACAAACAATGAGCTTATATACGAAAGGTAATCATGTGACCAAAAATAAGCCAATCAGATAAAAATGACAATAACAAATTGATAATGAGATGCGAAAAATTAGCCAATCAAAGCAAAATAACAATAACAAATAGATAATGAGATGTGAAAGACATTTGCTATTCATACCGTCGATGAGTAAAAAGGAGGGGGTGTAAAAAGGATGAGCGAGAGTAAAAATAGATAAATTAATAAAGTGAAAACGCTGTTTATGTCCGCCCTTGCTGAACAGAAACAACGTCTTCAGAGCTAGGTGTTAAATAAAAGAAAAACGTTCGTTGAGTCCGTGCATGGGGATGAATACATCCGTGAGGATGGTACATCAAGCAGCGTATATGTACTGTGTATAGGTTAATTACCGAGTAACGGCTTTCTGCGTTTAGTTGAACAACTACACAACGCATGTAAGCACTGAATAATGCTAAAATATGAATAATGTTGGTCATGTTAAACTGATTGCATGTCTAGATATCGTATAGCCAAAGGTGTCATTACGGTATTACATTTGGAAACGTGTAGATAGAAAACTTTATTTAAACACGTTAACCATGTCAACCTAGGCTGATTTCCACAAGGGGCGTGTACAATAACATAAAATTATAAAGGTATGGTATAGTATAGTATGAAAGTTGTAGAAATCTATTTACAAGAGTATAAGGTATAGTAAATATATCTTCCCCGATATAAATAAATTATGTATCAAAATGATCGCTTGAATCTACCGAATCTAGCACTATAGGTTTTGTGTACTGAAAGTATCGAGATCCGTTGTTATTCGGAAAAACGGGCTTGTTGTTTACATCAGCTGACTGTAGCTGACTAGCAAATACTTCATACACTGCTCTACTTCATAGAAGACCATATAATTATACCGATATAATTACCTATATAGAAGACTCGCTGAAATAAGCTAGAGCATACCGTACTGTCGTATTTTAAATAATACTCTCAAATCGAGAATTAAAGTTACCTGTAACCATACAATGAAACATCTCAGTGCGGTTCTTCTGCATAACTACATTGCTTAAAAATTGAAAGGTTTAGGCGGGACCGCGGAAGTTGAGTGAGTGAGTGAGTGAGTGAGTGAGTGTGGGTGTGAGGAGGAGCCGGGTGTGGCAGGCGGTGGTTCTTTCTTGTTATCCTGACACAAAGTTTTAGGTTTAGTAATTTGCCGCGTATTATAAAAGTGTGCTTACATGGCTCTGCTCGAAACGTCAGTATTCCGTTCTTAAAAATTTAGGCAGTTGACTACCTTTTCGCTTTGCTAAGATGACCTGATATATAATGATAGTGTTGCCTTCGATATTGAAGAAATTATATTTCAATTCCCGACTTGGCCTAGCTTGCGTAGCAGCCGCTTTCTCCCTTTTCTTCCCTGGCCGCCCCTATGTAGGCTAAACTTGGTCTTGTGTAGCTCAGACAAGGTATAGAGTGTTGGAATCTAAGGATGGAAGTTATGTATTGATTATCGCGTGGGAGAAGATGCTATAGGCTGTAGGCTGTAGGAGCCTGTGACTCGGATTGATTGAGCGGAACAATCGTCGAATACACCAAAGGGGAAAACATCCGACAATGTCTGGGTTTTTTCACCATGCAGTCATTATCGGTACGAGCCTTTGATAAAACTGAGATCTTTATTGCTTTCTTTTTAATAGGTGATCCACCAAGGGCTTCCGAGATCTCCGTCGTTATAAAAGTAGATGACATCAACGATAACGAGCCAGTCTTCACTAAACCTAAGAAGGATTTAGCTGTTTTAGAGAACGCTCCAATTGGATCATCTCCAGGAACTATCAAAGCATCAGATTCGGACTCCGGTCAAAATCAGCTTATCTATTATTTTCTTGTCAACGGGTCTGGTTTCGACCATTTTGAGATACAGAAACAGACTGGTAAACTGATAACAACAACCGTTTTTGATTACGAGAACAAGTCCAGTTACTCTCTGACGATAAAAGCAGAAGATCAAGGAACTCCTCGTCGCTCAAGCATTCTGTTTACCGTTATTCAAATACAAAGTGTGGATGAGTACGAACCTAAGTTTTTAAACAATAGTTACTCGTTTAGCGTTCGTGCAAATTCAAAGAAAGGAGCTGAATTGGGTTCGGTTAAAGCTGTTGATTCCGATAGTGGTCCGGATGGTGAAATAATTTACGAACTGGTTTGGAATGTCGAACCTTTCGCCGTCAATAAATCATCGGGAGCAATATATCTGACCGAGGATTTTCTTGATTATGAAAAAGACAGCAGGCAGAGGCGAGATACTGAAAAAGACGTGAAGCCGACACGGTCTGACTCTCATACATTATTGATTAAGGCGAGCAGTGGGCGACGAGATTCCAAAAGTGAAACTGTCAAAGCGAAAATGATCATAGACTATACCTGTCCAGACTGTCAGCCAATACCAACTACATATGTAGAAGATCCTACAGATCAAACAGTCTTGATTCTTATTGTAGTGTTGGTCGTGGGCTTTGTTGCTTTTTTATTCCTGATTTGTGTCTTCGTGATGTGTAAACGAAAAGGTTGGAGGGAAAATAAAAATGGTAATGGGGAAGCGATAGGACTTAAACCAATTACTACTGAAAGCCCGCCTGGAGGAAATGGCCTTATCAATCCGTATACTCACGTTCCTGCTAGTGTATCTAATTCGCCAGCTTCCGGTAGTTCGTCAAGTGGTCGTGGATCTTCAGATGGATGTCCTGACGAGTGGGACGGTGATAAATATCCCAAACCCGATTCTTATCACACTATTCCACCCGATTCTGGTGTTCAAGTCGACTTCGAAAGCAGAACTCTTTCGTATGGTTCAGATGTCGACAACAGTGAAACTAGATCCTCCGATGTTCGTTCAGATAGAACAGATAGACTTACTTCTCATCTGGAGAGTCGAGAAAGTCTACATGAATTTGATGACGAAGGTGGTAGGGAGGCTAGTGGCGGTGTAGACGTGGGAAACTTACTGTATGCCAAGCTCACTGAAGCCGACGCTGAAGAGATTGACCAAAATGTGGATCGTCCTCGGGTATTTAAAGATGAAGGCCGCCCTGACTACACCGGTTCGTTGAGTTCAATTCTTGGAAGCCGCGAAGAGCTTAGAGGACACTACAACTATTTTTATACTATGAATCAAGCTCCTCAGTACCAACCTCTTTCTGAAGTTTTTTCCGAGATTGGACGTGTCCCAGTACAAGACCCGTCCAGGGTAAACGTCCTGGAGTGTTCTCCAAATGATGTTAATGATATATCCGGTCGAACAAGCATGTTGTCCTCTGTATCGTCTTTGCACAATCGACATCTTGATGTGGAGTCAACCTACTCTTCATTACCTATGACACCGAACTTTACGCCAGCTATTACGCCGTTAGTTACCAGATCACCTTCTGTTTCTCCGTTAACTTCAGAAGCAGTGACTCCAATGGTTTCTCCGTCTCAGTCAAGACCTTCGTCCATGTATTTGCTTACATCAAGACCCTCGTCGTCGCTGATACAACTTGCTGAACGAAATGGTTTGGAAGATTTTGACGAGGATGTCAACGTATGACCGAAACTTTAACAAAGCTTTTTATCTTCAGATAACGTACACTATGATTGCCTATATGTATAAAGACCTTTTTAATCTTTAATCGTTTTGCAAGTACTGTATAAAATAGATTCAAGATGCCGAATTAAGAGCTGTAAGTTTGTGGAACTACGGAAAGGCTTAACTCGCGTTTACACACGATCCGATAAATCGGATCCAATTTTCTTCTTGATGCATCTGATTTACATATCAATATAAGCAAATTAGCCAATATTTTTGTCGGTAAATCTAGAAAATCGCGTACATCAGCACGAGCTAGAGTGTAGTCCAATTACTTGGATCGTGTGAACGCGCCTTTAAATTAACCTGGTTTACACTGTTGACATAAGTATTAACATACTGAAGCAAAGAACTAGATAAAAACAAAACATAACTTCTTTTGAGTCTATAGAAAATGTTCACCCGGAATTCATAAGATAAAATACTAAATGAAGAATTTTGTTTCCATGTCGCTTTTTGTCTCTAACTAGGCTTATGCTTTGACTTATGCTTGCTTATATACTTATGTTGACATCTCCATGTGAACATTAACAACACTTCAATTTATTATGTATACAGTGGATGACATTTTAGTTAATTTTAAAACATAAACCTTATAATGAAGCTTGTAAATTTTAGTAGCTATATAAGTAAATTACTATATTATTTTTAAGCGGTGTTTGTGCCCATTACTTACCCAAGCGCGGATACTTAGCTTTTTTTCCATTCAAGACGACAAAGATAGTTGTCAGTCGTCCACGATCCTTTTGGACTGCGCCAAAAATTGAAACTTCCGGCCAACCTCGGTCCCGATTTCAAGTATATTCGCGAACATCCGGCGTTTCTGCACAGTCTCTACTCATTCCTACAGTAGGTCATTGACTTCTGACGCGAAGTGTATTCTTGTACTGCAGTTCAAATTTGCATTTCCAAATAGTATATGGCTCCATCAAGCAATTTTCAACCTGGCATGCAATAGAGCGTCGAAAATTATACGAAACGTTTACTTCCACTTTCGATCAAGTTGCGACGAAACAATTCAATCACAATGTGACACAATATATACGTATGATAATATGACGCTTATTAGGGTATATAGTCACAACTCGTATCACCCATATGTTATTAACCCATGAAACTTGATTCTCCACACCGCTAAAACTAAGTATTTGTCATTTGATAAACTCTTAGTCTTCAGCTTTTCTATAGAATTTATAGAAACGGTACAAGGTTTAGCGCGCCGCTATTAAAGGTTTTGCTCCATTTGTCAGGTTGACGGTTAGTTATAAACATCATATATTTGAATTATTTTATTGTGTTCAGAACAACCAATCAAAATTAGTCTTCTTTTTGGTGCCGGCCACTAGAGGTCCCGATTTTTAGCAATAACCAAAAGGTTCGTAGTTTCAGAGGACGAGAATGGAGTCGTCGGAAGAACCTCCGGTGTCCGCACCCCGCAGAATAATATTTTGGGCTCGCTTTTTTAAAATTTGCCTATGTAACCAGGCCTTATTCAAGATGGCTGCCTTTGTGGTTATATTGTAAAAACAGAAACCTGACCTGTAGTCAGAATTAACCAGTGAGCTCTATATAACTGCATGGAGTGATATCTTTGTTGCGGACAATATGCGGGCATGTAGTAGTTCCAGTCTACACCGGTCTGGTCACTGGCGGGGCTGGTCAAGTCTGATCTGGTCAAAAGACCGCGTAGAAGACTGGAACTATACGTACTTCAGGCCTACATGTCCGCCATGTCTTCAGTCTTTGCCCGGTCATTGACCAGCAGATATCACTCCAGTTCATTCCTGTATTTAGCCGCTAGTCTAACAACGTGAGGCGCAATGAAGTTTGGTAAACACTCACTAGTGGGTCAATAGCTAAGAGGTTAGGTGACATAATATAATTACAAAGGCAGCCATCTTGAATAAGGCCTGTTTACATAGGCAAATTTCAAAAAAACAAACCCAAAATATTCTGCCCGTGCAAGTTGGTAAAGGCCATGTTACACGAAGCAATTTTATTTGAAACTAACTTGCAACACAATGGAGTTTCAAAGAAAGTAGAAGCAGCTTCTACTTTTTTCAATGCTACGTTACAAGTTGCTGGGCCGAGCGCGCGTGTGACACATTCACTGCAAATTGCAATATTTTTCTTCAGCAAAAATCTGCGCACGCCCGCCTTTCAGCCCGCGAGCGTCTGTGACGCATACTACGTTGTAGCTATTGCTTCGTGTGTGAACGCAAACTTTGCAATCTATATATGGGTCTCATCAATGATTGGTTCCACTATGTAAGGTCTCACAGACTGAGCTCGTCCAAAAAGCGATCCATAGAATTGTTTCGTTACGGACTACGAATTCATCCGGGTTTTACACAACCTCGTACCCAGGTTCTTACCTCCGCTCCCCCGCTCCCGCCCACCGCTGCGGTGGGCGGGAGCGGGGGAGCGGAGGTAAGAACCTGGGTACGAGGTTGGGTTTTACACTGACTTTATCCCGATTTAAGAGTCTTGTAACGAAGTAGTCTCAGAAGCCAGTATTGCAATATATATATCACAAGCAAACCAACGGCACCGTAACAACTTAAACTTTATTCATAATGGGCGCCAGGGGCGTAGCTAAGGGGGGTGCCCCCCCCAATGTTGGCTTTGTCGGTACAAGTCAGTCAATTGTCGGTAAATTGAGATCTTTGTGGTAGAAATAACTCCGATAAAATGTCGGGCAAATTATAAAATACCGACAAAAATATCGGCGAAGTGTCGAGAAAATTAGAAAATAGCGGCAAAACTCGTCAAATTAACGTCGTGCCAGATTGCCGAAGACAGTTTGACACAGTTTAGCGCTTTACTGCATCATTACCCATCTGATTTTGAGGTTTTTCTTCCTGAGCGTTGATTGATATTCTACATTGCTATAATATCTGATTTCAAATGTTTATAAATACAGTAAGAATACGCGACATTTATATACGGCTAACTTAAAACTCGACGCACGCCGTATTTACACAATAGAGACCTTAAGATACCCCGGGTTCGGTTTACGGGTACAGGTAATCTACCCGTACCCGTAGTCGTATGTACGGGTAGACCATGATCTACCACGGGAAAACGGGTAGATATTACGAGTAAACAAAAATGGCGGTACCCGTACCCGTAAACCGAACCCGCGGTATCTTAAGGTCTCTACTGTAAATGTAATACAATATTTGAAAACCATGGACAATAGCAAGTGAAAACACAAACGAAAGAGAACAAAACTAACATGTCTGGTTTGCAAGCAATCATTTGATGACGATTACCGACAAGAACACAACAAAAAGTACCACGAAGATCTACGGAGGGAAATTTATCGCGTACGAAGTGGCTGCATGATGCTCAAACCCATTCCTATCAGCAGCACTTGCAACTTGTGAGAACTTAAAAGAAAAATTGTTCGCCTATATTTGTTAATTAAATACGAAATATGAGTATAAAATACGTAAAACCAAACAAATTTGATCTGTCATTCTAATACTAGAAATTGGAATATAAATAGAAATTGTTATATCTTAGCTAGGTTAATTGCTGCTCTTATAATACACATATAGATTTATATATCTTCTCTAATTATTTACAATGCGATCACATACAGCATATCTTTCCAAGTTGAAAAATAAATTAATTGTCAAAACAACTCGGAATGCACTGGAAAGCAAAAAGGAAAATATGGCGCGTTTAGACCACGCCCAAACCACGCCCAATCCACGCCCTTTTGTCGGCAAAATATAGTCATGCACCCCCCCAAAAAATAGAGCCCTCGCTCCGCCCCCGACGGGCGCTATCCTAGTACTAGTATTGTCTGCTCCGGTGTCCCAGCGTATATAGCCTAGTGTCCCCCCGTACAGTGATCCGCTAGCGGATTTTGTCTTCCCCCTTCGCGGATTCTGTCCCCCTAAAAAAGTTTTGTTTTCTTTGATAGAAATGTAGCCTGTGTAGCTGTACATAGGCTAATAGAAATGCGAAAAGTATGGATCAGTATATTTAGACTTCGGATTCTTAAACTGAGAAAGAACTTAATGTAGCGCAATGAGGATAAAAAGATATGACTCCAAAGATGCTAAGAATATATTGATGAGAGCAAACTGCTGAGAAGCGTTATTTACGGTAACCATGACGATTTTATACAGTTACCTTGATAGCTTGGCCGCTAGCTAATAGTAAAAGGCGTTATATAATATCTCATGAGTTAAAAAGATTTTGAAAGCCAAATCAAAAATACGAAAAATGGATTCATTTGATATTTTGATTGTCTTTAGTTAAGTTACGGTTCTTATGCGCTTGGGAACTTTTGTCTTTGATTTTCATGTAGGGATGAATTTTCTGTATAGCAACATTTCACAATTCTGGCGTCGTGGATTCTTCTTGAGAAAGACAGTATTGTGATAACTGATTTTGAACATGTCACGTCAAGATTATTTCTATTCTGTGTCAAGATGTTCAACTAGTCTTGCGCCAATCTCGAGTGACTATGGGCTCGAGATTGGTCTTGCGCCTGATCAATGCGCCTGATTTGGTTTCCGCTGGCCGCAGTCAAGTAGGCGTCAGAGGCGTGGTTACATAAATTTGGCGGTGACTCCGGTGAGTTTTTAAAATGATCCTGAATACTTGTAAATTTACATGTATATATAGCTGTTTTATTGTGGATCAGTAGATCAACAGTGAGTAGATGCAGTAATCTACTAAAATCGAGTGTACTGGAGCAATTTGTTTGATTTTTTTGTGTGTCAAAATGGACAAAATGCGACGTACAGCAAAAATGTCATATGGATATGATATTAAGGTATTTGTTGTTTTTTGTTTCTACGACATTGAGATTTTCTACATTTTTCTATATTGTGAGGTTGAGTTTAGTAATATACTGCCGAAATATTAGTCATACATTCAAAATGTGCTTCATCACGGTCATCATCATTCATGCACTCATTTCTCTCTGATCAAGGGATTCAAGGCCTTCGCTCGTTAATAAATCTCTTTAAAAACGAGTATTTCGGTAGTACGCCAAGTTTTTAAACATTTTAAATTTGTATTTCTACGCTGCACAATAGTTTTTTGCATTGTAATTTGGGATTAATTAGAGATGATGATCAATCGATATTGAAGATGATGGCAATTAGAAATTAAATAATCGATTTGGTTTTTGTGTTCTTATTGGCTCTTAGTGATTGACCAATCACGCCCACAACTGGAAATTACCAATCACTGATTATTCCATGTCACAATCAGCCTGATTTCAATACGATTATCGGTATCCAGTCATTTTGCTACAAGTCATTTCACTACATACATACATAAAGTCACATACATAAGTATATTGTGTACGAAGACAAGATGTTTAATACATGTGCACTACAAATATTATCTTACAATGCAATGCTTCTGACAAAGTTTCTCACCATGTGTCCATGTCCAATATTCATGCCAAATGTTTGGGTAGTACAGTAGTTTGACCACATATATTGCAGCCTGAATAGACTGTTTTTACAATATATACACTCTGTATATAGTCATAGTTATCGAATCTAATGTTCTTGCCAAATATTCATGCCTGGTGTACAATGTGCATGTACTTATGTGTGTAGCAAAACGACTTGTAGTGAAACAACTTGTAGCGAAACAACTGGTAAACCAATTATCATATTGAGTCAAATGATGCCAATTGGCCTTCATTATAGTCAAACCAGTTGTTTGCATGTGACTTTGCAATATTGATACATAACATTGCAATTTTGATTGATGGATTCAATCAGCAACCTGCAAAGGCTTTATCACGATTCCTCGATAGGTTGCCCTAAAAATCATTTTAAATGCCAAACTTTGGATAATTCAAAATTCTACATAAAGTTAGAGCCAATTAAATTATACCTTCAAGTACATTTATGTGTTGTTCGATGTTTAAAACCAATATTGTTTGCAAGTTGCTGATTGAATCCACCAATCAAAATTGCAATGTTGCGTATATCTATATTGCAATGTTGCATATATCTATATTGCAAAGTTGTATGCAAGAGAACATTCGGTTTGACTATAAGTAATTTTCTGGCCAGATTGACTAGCTCAATGGTGGGTTATATCTGTCATTTTGTTTCTTTTATTTATTTCTATTATTTTATTTATTTAATATTTATTTATTTATATTTTATTTATTCCTTTCAGTAAAGTAAAAGTGTTCAAATTTGCAAATTTTCTTGCCAATTAAGCCAAAAGTCAACTTAACAATATTTTTTCTTCATAATATTTGGAAATACACAGATAATTCTACTGATTCTGAGCAATTCCATGTAACAGACATTACACAGTTTGCCAAAATAATGTTGGGAAATAAATTTTATATATTTTTTCCACTTTCACTGTGAGTCATTTCTTTTTGAATTAGAAATTCTGATAATTGAACAACAACAATTGGGGTACAACTGATTAATTTTTCAAAATATGTTGTCAAATTACAACTGTGTAACAGACATTACTCCAGAAAAGACATGCCTATTTTGATACATTTTCAAACAAAATTATCATCTCAATTACAATGATTGTTGCGACAAAATACCTGAAGTGTGAATCTATATGTACATACTTTAATATATATTTGTACATATTGGATAAAATTTTAACCTTTTTGGAATAAATGATGATTTTGTGTGTAACGGACATTACACAGGAGTCGTAACGGACATTACACTTTTGTCTCATGCCTCTTATTTATTGATTCTTGATCACACAGTTACACAATTTGGTAGATGATTAGATTTAAAACATGATTTAATCAATTATAATATTTTTAAACACACAACCAAATAGTTTTCAGCTATTTTGTAAATAAAGTATAGTATGCAAGCACTGTAAATGTTGTTTAAGAACTTTAATTACATGTAAAATGTTAAGTAAGAAGTTGAGGACTAACAATATTTAGATGCTTGCACTATAGATTTACTGTAGAAGTGTACTTTTATAGGTACAGTAAAATGTATGGAAGCCCAGGAGGCTCGCAACAACTTTTTATTTTTATGTTTCAACTTTTTATTTTGACGTTTCAACTTTTCATTTTGGCGTTTCAACTTTTTATTTTTATTTTTGCGTTTCAACTTTTTATTTTGGCGTTTCAACTTTTTATTTTGACGTTTCAACTTTTCATTTTGGCGTTTCAACTTTTCATTTTTATTTTTGCGTTTTAACTTTTCATTTTGGCGTTTCAACTTTTTATTTTTATTTTTGCGTTTCAACTTTTTATTTTTGCGTTTCAACTTTTTATTTTGACGTTTCAACTTTTCATTTTGGCGTTTCAACTTTTCATTTTTATTTTGGCGTTTCAACTTTTTATTTTTGCGTTTTAACATTTTATTTTGGCGTTTAACTTTTTATTTTGGCGTTTCAACTTTTCATTTTTAACTTTCAACTTTTTATTTTGGCGTTTCAACTTTTTATTTTTGCGTTGCAACTTTTTATTTTGGCGTTTCAACTAGTTTTTATTTTTAACTTTCAACTTTTTATTTTTCCGTTTCAACTTTTCATTTTTGCGTTTCAACTTTTCACTTTACATTTTTATTAAAATACAAAAAGTTGAAAGTTAAAAATAAAAAGTTGAAAGTTAAAAATGAAAAGTTGAAAGTTAAAAATAAAATGTTGAAACGCAAAAATGAAAATTTGAAATGCAAAAATAAAAAGTTGAAACGCAAGAATAAAAATAAAAAGTTGAAACGCAAGAATAAAAATAAAAAGTTGAAACGCGAAAATGAAAAGTTGAAACGTCAAAATAAAAAGTTGAAACATGAAAATAAAAAGTTGAAACGAAGAAATAAAAAGTTAAAAGTTAAAAACCAAAAGTTAAAACATAAAAATAAAAAGTTGTTGTGAGCCTCCTGGGCTTCCATAAAAATTAGATTTCCTTCCTTGTTTCAATCAGTTCCCCCATCTTCCCTCCAACTCCACGATCTTATAGGTACCACGATTGTTAATAGGCTGTGGAAACTGAATCTTCTGGATTACCGTATATTTTCTGGGCGATAACCCGCGGGTTATCTCTTAATTTTGCTAGGAAACATAATTAGTGCGGGTAATAGGGTGGTGTGGGTAATCTGTTGATGCCATCGGAGACCAACTGACCAAGGATTCTACTTTCATCTTGCGATGTTAGAGATTGTTATCAAAACGCCTCTGGTTATCAAAGTGACGTTTCAAAACAGCTACAATCCCGTAATGTGAAAGGGACAACCTTCTGTGGCTTTTATTTACAGGTGATAGCGATCACAAATGGTTTTAGAAAGGCTGGAATTGATCTTGAAAGTGACGACTCCCTCGTAGGGTGAGGCGGTTTTTATAAAAAACCGAAAACCGAAAACCGCCCGAAAAAAACCGAAAAAACCGAGTGAACCGATTTTTTTTTGGCTTCGTGACGCTTATTTCCTGGTGTCAATGGCGCGTTGCTGGCGAAGAGGCTCTTTACTGTAGGCGGCATTTCGGATGAAGCCGCGTTGCTAGCGTTCGTCGGCCGACTCACTGCTGCCTTTCGTCCCGGCGGCGTCATCGTGGCATATTGGGTAGGATGGATTCTTCTAAAATGCTGCATCAAATTCGATGTATTGCCTCCCTTCTTTTTTACGGACCGCGTGCAAATTTTACATTCAGGAGAATCGTCTGGTTTTTCGGCTTTCTTGAAGAAATGCCAAACAGCACTTTGGCTCATTTGGGCAGAGAAATGTTACCAGTAACCAACAGTTTCGGACAGCGTAACAAAGTATTCCAAGTTTCAACGAACGCCGTTACTTAAAAAGGCAAAGCTGAAAGAGCACGAGTCAGAAAATATACGCGATATAACATTGAAAGCGAAAATTGGTTAATTATTCATGTTACGCTCCGACTGTTTATGAGTCATACACCAATTTTACTTTAGACCTGTCTTCGCAGACTGGTCCGCCTTCATTTGAGCCAATCAAAATTCATCTTCGTTTGATCCGCTTATGCGTTCAAGCTCGTGCGAATCTGAATCGAAGCCTTTCCGTAATTTCCGTTCTTATATCGGAGATCATACCTGGCAATAAACGTACGGTATTTCGAAGGCGCAAATCTCTTCAGTCGTTTCCCCGTCAATTCCGTGTGTAAACGCAACAAAAACCCGTGTAAGTATGGTTCGATTTTATTGAAATACCGATTTTTCTTTCGATTTTTCGATTTTTTCGGTTTTTCGGTTTTCCTCCAAAAGCAACATCGGTTAAATCGGTTTTCAAAAAACATCGTTTTTTTTCGGTTTATCGATTAACCGCCTCACCCTACTCCCTCGACGACTCCGACGATGATGACGACGTTGAGCACGTTGAGCACCAGGCATCAAATCTTCCTGCAGACGTGTTAGCGCTTTTGTTTAACAGTGACAGTGAGGACGAAGAGTTTGAGGGATTTTAGTTTAAGTTGGCCTGCGTGGCGGCCGCACATCTTCTCCAATATTAGCTACTTTACTTTTAATCTTAATAAATTTTTTCAACTACCGGTACTGTACTTTTTTTAAATTTTGTGGTCCCAAACCTATTATTAGCAGCTGCGGGTTATCCGATGGTGCGGGTAATACGCTGATTTATTTTTCCAAAAGTGACATTTTTGTTGCTGTGCGGGTATACGCCGTGCGGGTTATCGCCCAGAAAATGGTATGTCTTCTTGAACATAATCTATTTCATCCGTTTGCTTTGGCCATCTCCAACCACCAGCACACTTCTAAAGACCTTAATTCTAGCACCCTTTCCTTCAAGATGGACAGCTGTCTCCTGCCCTGGGAATAGTTCCCCTTTGTATCTGCATATGACAAAATCCTCTTCATTGACTGCTGCTGGAAGAGCAAGTTTCTGACACCGATTGTCATACCATTCATCTAAATCAGAATCACCATCCTCGATTTCAGACAGTTGCTGGGGAGCATCATCATCTTCTGGATCTTGTTTGCTTGAATACTCCTTGCAACGAATTGTGCCATGCATGCTGCATTGTGCATCTTCTTGATACCAGTAATTGGTGTTGAGGAAGCAAAACATTTTTTGGTGCTCTTTCTTCATCGCCACTGTGCAAAAATCTTCCAATGAGTTAACAACAGCTCTTCTACTCAGGGTTTCCATGCAGACATTTCTTTTGACTGTACCGTCTTGGTGCAGTTCAAGCAACACTGGAAGGCAATTGAAAACATACTGGTTCTTGAACTGTGAGGTGGCTTCCTTAGCAGTCAAATCAGCTAGTAATTTATGAATGAACACTAAAACTGTGGTCTTATCATAATCCAGATCATCACTGACAAATACCATGCTTTTCTTTCCATGGCGCATCCATACACAAACCGTGAATAGTGTCAACTGGTTCTGGCTCCAATATGCAGATTGATCTCTCCTTGTTGTTGTAAAGCATAGTTCTCACTAAAATCTACCTGAATGATTGCACTATTTTTGGGAATGCTTAAAAGTTTGGTTTGAAAGTAGTTGCTCTGTTCTCTCTTGATAAAAACATGAGTAAGAAAATTAGGCATCTTCTCAATCAAACTTTCAATTGCTTCAACCACTGATCCAACCCTGCAACGTTTCTTCATCTTTTTCTTGGACGAAGTCTTGCCATCATCAGCTGCCTTGTTTGCATTTCTTCTAGCATGAATTATCCCATTGTGCTCTTCTTCCCTTACCCACTCACACCAAAACACTTCTTTGTTGAGTTCTGGTCCCACAAATTTGTTAAGCCAGGATTCAGTTTTATGACTGGAACATGTATCACAATTGCCCATCATACATTTCTCTGAATCTGGTGAACAAACCAAGTTGGAATGTTGGATACAAAACTGCTGGCGTAAACAGGGAAACTTGGAATAACCTTGTGCAGTACATCACATAATAGAATAATATTCTCATGGTACATGTACAGACATACATCTTTTGGAGTATCGGATCGGTGAAGAACATTTGCTGGCTTTAGCTCTGCAAAGTTTGACTTTCCTATCTTTACATCTGGATGATCAAGCATGAATAATGAGAGGAGTTTCTTTGATGGTGTAGTAAAGATGCCTTTTTTGAAGCTTGATTTTCCATCTTCCTTCCATAGGGTTATATGGTGCTTCTTTCCAGGGCTTTGCCTTGATATGTCGTCACGGCAATAAAAATCTTCAACTTTTGCTTTTACTTCGTTATTTATCACTTTTTTTTGTTTAGTTGTTGACCTAGTAAACCACACTCTTTCTGCCAGCTGACTTACAACCAATTTCTTCTTTCTAGGGCTTTTGGGCAGGGATCTTGAGGCTCTAGAAACTGCTTTTCCAAGTGACCTTTTTGAGGTGTAAGCTGGTACTTTTTGCTCTTCAAAGTTTATTTTCTTTTTTGCACGAAACTTTAGTTAACACCCTTTCCCTGTTCAACTTATTCCTGTGTGCTTTTACCTCAGAACTAACCAAACTTTTCTGTTCTTTCAATCTTGCAGGTTGTTTTCTGTTTCTATCTTTCTCAAGGATTGCTTCTTGCTTCTCGTTAGTCGTTATTATTTTTTAATTATTTCTCTGTATTTCCTCATACGAGTTTTGAGAGATTTGGGTTTCCCCATGCCATCACTAATGTGTTTCTTGGCTGTATAACCACTTTCGCCAAAAACACATGCTGTTGGCTATGTAACCACTCATACTAGGAACACAGGGAACCCTAACATATTATAATTGTGTTTAAAATTTGAGTCCTGAGCTGTAGCTTGGTTAAGAAAAGAAAGTAATGTCCGTTACGTAATGTCCGTTACACCAAAAATATATGAAAATCGAGGGAGATCGAGTAAACGAATATCAAGTTAAGTCCTGCACAAAACATAAAAAGAGAACCTAAGTATAGAGGGTGCTAGCCGCTCTTTTATTGATACAGCATTAAACAATTGTGATTTTTATAACGGACATTACATCTCAAATCTGGCAATAAGATTTTGTAGAAATGACTTTTTCACATAAACAAGACATCAGGACTTAATGAAATGTTCATTTTTAATATTCATTTGTAATTCTGCATTGGATCTTTTCACAAAAAAGACACTTTGAAACCTATCATTTGAAAGTCTAAAGTTTGATCAATTTCACATCTGTACCTGCTTTAACAAGTGATCAATAGAATGTGTGAAAAAATCGAAATTATTGTAAAAAATTTCCTCAAAAACAGATATTCCCCAAAAATTTAGGCATCAAGGATATAATTTTCTTAGCCTATAAGGAGTGTTGAGTGACTTGAAAAATCCGCATCAAGTGCATTTAAGCATGGAATTGCCCAATAATTAGCTGGATCCCAATTGTCAAACCAATTATTGGTAAATCACTATAAATGGTTCAATTGATTTTTTATATGCCATGGTTATAGATTTGACACCAGATCTTTAGCTATGATGGCTATAGATCTGACATTGACATACTAAAGGGTGGGGGGAATAGTACAGTTTATTTTGGATTTTCCTTGTCAGATCATTTCAACAACCAGCAGAATTAAGGTAAAATTTAGTCTTATATCATCAAAACACGAAAGCTCAATTTACAGTAGTATACTTGGGAAGGCCGACATATTGGCAATTGGTGCAGCCTAGACACTAGGCCTTCCATGTCAAAGATAGCAACATACAGTGGTATCACACGGCCCAAGTCAAAGATAGCAACATACAGTAGCATAACACTTTAACAGAATGGTACATAAAAGTTGCTGGACACGAGTCTAACCATTTAACAACCCAGGTTTGACTTGTCAGTGTAGGCAATGTTTACGAATTACGATAAATGTAAGTACATATATACAGTAGTAATCAATAGGTTATTTAGGTTTCATAACTTACTTGTTTTTTTATATCAGAGACTAACTGAAATTAACGAAATTGTGAGAAACATCAACATGTAATATCACTGTATGTCGGATGGGCTTAGGGTATGTTTTGAGATGTTGTTGATTCGGCTAGGCCTTCTTCTACTTGCTAGGTTCCAAACCTCTGCGAATGCAAGCCCTCCAGCGAGAACAGAGGGCCTAGTGTTTAGGCTGGGCATGGTGATCATAGAATTGAAAAATGAAGATTATGTGTTAAACATGCAGTTACTTCTATTTGAATGCCTATTGGACATTGTGCTGATTGTTGAAAAGATCTGAGCTCTAGCAAAGCCAACGTCCAAAACTGTACTTTATACATGTATATTGTCAATGTTACAGTACATGTACATACATGTCAGTTTCAGATCTACTGTATAGCTATCATACCTGAAGATCCAGTGTCAGAACTAAATAAATTAACCACAGTGTTTTTAAATCATTTCATTACATATGATGAACTGCTACTGTACATGTAAACTGCATTTGATTGTTGGGCTAGAGTTCGTTTTGCCATCACCATTGAGGGGTGGCCCTTACTGGACTCTAGGGAGAACAGTTTGATAGATATAACTGATAGAGGTATCTAGTATAAATATTTATTAGTAGTGGTTCTGCAAACACTAAACTAATTTACTATAAATAGTTTTAGTTTAGTGTTTGCAGACCCACTACTAATAAAGCTGATTTCCAGAGCCTGAAATAATATATCCTAGCCAGGGTAAAAAGAATTCGCCAATAGACGTTATTAGAGGATTGGTGCCAAGCCCCAGGGGGATGCCACCCTCCGATCAGAGGTAACCATGGCAACCCCACCACAGCCCACCTCCAGGCACCAGTCACACTGTCAAGCAGTGGAAATATATATACTTACCTTGCATTCTATCAGGAGTGGGTGGGTGGGTGGGTGGGTCAACACAGTGCCAAGCAAGAAATCCCCAAGTATCAACTCAATAAACAGCGTGCGCAAAACCAGTCAAGCTGACAAGACTGATGAGCGCTGAGATAATTCCCACATATTATACATGAGTGACCGCTGACCGAGTATATATTACATAGGGGGCTTTCCATTTACAAGGTTAGACCGGTCAGTCCGGTTAAATGGAACACGATTCGTTTGAGGCCTGGGATGGTCTGACTGGAAAATTTGGTCCTAATCAAAAGCAAGTCCATTCTGGCGGGACTGACCGGTCTAACCTTGTCAATTGGAAAGCGGCCATAGATAGCGCGCGCAAAACCAGTCAAGCTCAGACCACGCTGACAAGACTTTGATGAGCGCTGAGATAATCCCCATATATTATAATGAGTGACCGCTGACTAGCATTGTCTCCTTTTTTACCTTGCCTAAATTACATTTAGCCACATTTATGGCATCTACCTGGGACAGGTGGGACGTTTTATAGCTGTGTCAAGCAGCCCACCTAAGAGAAGGTCACTCTGAATTTAAACCTGCGATCATGTATAGCACTGCACTTAGGGGTCAGTATGAGCTCCTTATTCTAGGAGAAGGCAAACTCTGATTAAAAACCTCCACTATGTTTGTGGGAAAGGGTAGGAGGAGCTCTATAGTCTGGGCTGATAATCCTTCCTTGGTCCCAAAACAGGTGTTAAGGAAGGGCATCCAGCTGTAAAACATAGCTTCAAATCTTACATGATGGTACAACTTGACAAGTATAAAAACCGCGTTGCTCGTCGCGTAGGTAAACAAGGATCAACGTCCCCCCGTGAGACACCAGGATGGGGTTGAAAAATATGTTACTGGTAAAACATTCAGAGCAAGTACTCTGAATGAAAACTTTGTCTAAAAAAGAGTTAATGCAATTGTCTAAAAACTTTGTAGGGTAGCTGTTAAGTAATTTAAAAAGGTTTTCTTCAAATTTTTAAGGTAGGACTGAAAAATTAAACCCATTTTATAAATGAAGGGAATAAAACTATTGTGATTGGTATACAGCCCAGTGAAAGTAGGTTTGTGATACACGGACGTAGAAAAGGAACCATTATTACGTGGGATTTTTATGTCAAGAAACGGTAAAGACTGATTAACTTCATTTTCGTGAGTAAAGGTGATATTAGTATGTTGACTGTTAAGATAATTAAGCTAGGAAATGTTGAATTTGATCAGCAGAACGAAAAAGTATAAAACAATCATCGACATACCTCCGTTAAAAAACAGGTTTAAAGGAGGAAGGACAATTATAAAGCCATTCACTTTCATGTGTCGGGAAAAAATATCAGCAAAGAGTGGCCCCAAGGGTGAGCCCATGGTAATGCCATCAATTTGTTCATAAAGAACACCATTAATCAGAAAATGACAATTCTTAACGCAAATGTTTAACAATTTAGTGAATTCTTTACGAGTGAAGTTTTGGTAGATGGGTAGAAAATGGGTAGAGTGAGAAAATAGTTTAGAAACAATAATATCAACCGTTTCATCTAAAGGGATGTTGGTAAATAAGGATTTGACATCAAAGCTGGTCATAAATAAATCATCAGAATTAAAATTCAAGGTGAGAAGTTCCTGAACAAAAGAAAAAGAATCGCTTACCGTGTATAAACCAGAGGAAATGGGACGAAGAAGAAGGACAAGAAATTTAGCAAGGACGTAAGAGTATGTGTCAATAGATGAGAGGACGTGCTATAAGGGGAACGCCAGCTTTATGAACCTTAAGCACACCCCCGCGTATTCTTAATGGACCACCTAACTTAGGTAGCCCATAAAGAATACGCAGGGGTGAGCCCGAAGGAAACAATTTATGATATGCAGTTTCTGATATTGTTTCATTCTTCTTAAGTTCGCGAAGAAAGTTCTTGACTTGATTTTCTCGTGGGATGGATATAACTGTAGGGTCGACTTCGTCAAGGCGTTTAAATTTCTCAGCGTCAGAAAATATCAACCAGTTTCTTTTCATAGTCACACTTGTCAATGACGACGACTCACTCCATTACCTTTGTCTGGTTTCATGATCAATATGTTCTGGTCATTTTGCAGATCCTTAATCAGTCTCATTTCATCTTCAGGGGAAAATAGAATTCCGGTCGAGAGTAGCTTCTAAATCCAGAAGATATTGCTTCTAAATCCAGAAGATATTGCCAGATATTGCTTCTAAATCCAGAAGATATTGCCCTTTCTGGATGTAGAAGCTACTCTCGACCGAATTCTAGTAGGATATTTACAGCAACGAAGCAGGAAGAAGTAAAACGATTTCGGGATTTGTATAGTAGAAAGGATTCGGGGAAGGAGGTGTTCCGCATTGCAAGGAAAGGATCGGCAGAAATCAAGATGTGGTTGGTGTACTGTAAAGTGCATAAAGGATGATAGCGGGGAGATTGTATATGAGGAAGGAAAGATCAGTGAAGCTTGGAAGCAGCATTACCAGAGACTTCTGTGAGTTTGTGTGGGATAAGGAGAAGATGGAAGCTGCTGATCTAGTATAGGGGCCTGCCAGCACCGGTGATTGGACCAGAGCTGGTGGTAAGTGCAATCAATAAAATGAAAAGTGACAAAGCGACTGGAAAATCTGGTATATAGTGTCCGAAATGCTGAAGGCTTCAGGTGATGTTAGAGTGAAAATGGTGACAACGGAAAACTGCATGGCATGAGAGTGTGATAGTTAACTGTTACAAAGGTAAGGGGCAATGGATAGAGGGAACTACAGAGGTCTGAAGTTCCTAGATCAGGCAATGAAAGCAGTGGAACGGATAGGCGAAATGCAGTTTGGATTCATGCCAGGGAAGGGTACAACTGAGCCACTGAGGCGATCTTCGTGGTGAGGCAATTGCAGGAAAAATATCTGGGGAAACATAGAAAACTCTACTTGGCGTTTGTCGATCTAGAGAAGGCTTTTGATAGAGTACCAAGGGAAGTTGTTTGGTGGTCAATGCGGAACTGCTTGGTGTTGAAGAATGGCTGGTCAGAGTTGTTCTGGCTTTGTATAAAGATCCTAAGAGCTGGGTGAGAGTGAATGGTAAAGTGGGCGAAAATTTCCAGGTGAAGGTTGGGGTACACCATATTGAGCCCTCTGCTCTTTACTATGGTTTTGGAAGCAATTTCACGCGAGTTCAAGGCCGCTCTTCCTTGGGAGTTACTCTATGCTGATGATCTTGTCCTGATTACTGAAAGTATGGACGAGCTTGTTGAGAAGTTTAAACAATAGAAGTATAAAATGGAGGCTAAAGGTTTGAGAGTGAACATGCACAAGACAAAGATAATGAGAAGTGGCTTAGGAGAAGGACCTATAATGAAATGGAAAGTGACCATGTGGTGTGTGTAAGAATGGAGTTGGTGTGAATTCGATATTGTGCACTAAGTACAGCTGTTGGGTTCACAAAATATGTAGTGGTATTGCTGGCAGATTGATTGGAATTGTGTATGTGATAGCTACACAAAAGGTGGATACCTACAGGCTGTGAGTTTGGAGAATGTTAGTATTGGCGGAGACTCGTTAGAATGTGTGAACAAAGTTTTGCTATCTTGGTGACATGATGAGCGCAGGTGGCGGTGCAGAGAGCAGCTCAATCTGTAGAATTAGATGTGCTTGGAAGAAGTTTAAAGAGTTGCTTCCAATGCTGACCACGAGAGGAATATATATCATTGAAACTGAAAGAAAGGTTGTACACTGCATGCGTCAGAAGCACAATGTTATACGGTGTTGAAGCATGGGCAGTCAAGGAAGATGATGTCAGAAGACTTGGACGTACTGATTTGAGGATGAGCAGATGGATGTGTAATGCAACATTAAGAGACAGGAAGATGTCGGAAGAGCTAAGAGGTCGTTTGGGACTGCTTGACATCAGGTTTGGTCACGTGCAGAGCATGGATCAAGATAATTGGCTTCGAAAGATCACTGACTTAAATCTTTGCCATGATCTTTAAAATGCTATGCAGCCCACACTATACTGTATACCAATAATATCATCTATATATGAAACCCAGCATACACGTACATAAAAGCCTATGATCCTGTAATTTATCTACGGTCAATTTACGACCATACAGAGCCGAGGGCTGAGATTTTACTTTATTCTCACTACATGGTATGCATTTTGAATTAACTTTTTTATTATTTAAGTAATCGACACTATTGTATATTGGGGTTTTTCTAGTGGAAATATTTTGGGTTGATCTTAATAAAATTAAAAAGACTTTAATATTATTTAATTATATATAATTATTAAGTCTTAATATACATGATGTATCTCAATTATCTTGCTACCATGACTACATTGTATTGCTCTTAATAAGTACTGTATCTATTTTTGAGTATTTTTGAGTTCATAGAATGTGTTTCTGTGTATTGAGTATTAAAGGTTTTTTTCACTGTATATACTAATGAACTACTTGACATTGTTAGGGAGTAAAATTGAAAAAGTATGGCAGATTATTTCTGATCAAGATCAAATTTAATTTTGTTTGGGCATTTAGGGGCCGATTTACATGGAGATTTTCAGCCCGGGCTGAAATTTAAGCCCAGCTAGGACTGGGCTGAGTCTTTATTGCGATTACATGAGCGATTTCAACCTGGGCTGAAACCAAAATTTTAATCAATAACTCGTAGGAAATCGAAGAATTTTTGTATTGCGGCTGCATAATGAACTATCGACACCGAACTATCACACGCTTAGTTTAGCCCGGGCTGAAAATTTTTAGCGATTACATGAGCAATTTCAGACCAGTTGATCGACTCGACTGTTAAATAAACAATGATATATGTGTATTATTACTGCTCAGCTGTCCATTGCTATAAGTAAACTGCATGATGCATCATTTGCTAAACTTTATACAGTACAGTATCTTGACTGCTGCAGCTTTCATGTGTGCATTTGTTTAGGCTAGGTGCGTTTACTAAACAGTGCTCAACCATGACATTAAAAGCATCTTTCTTTTTTTTTAATTCACAGTGTTTTGTACGTAATTAGACCAATGAGATGATGAAGCTGTGCGCAGTTCACTTTATAGAAAAATTAGAATCAAGATTATACACCTTCCTTTCCTGTTCTTCACTCAGACTTTTAGCACTATAGGTGCATGGTGTGCAACCAATCCCCTGAGATTAGTAGGACAAAGATATTTTCGCCATGTTGGATGAAATTATAATTGCAGATGATGAAAAACTTTTGTCAAATTCATCCAACATGGCGACAATGACGTAAGGCGCACACCAGCAATATACAGTACTGTGCACTAGCTGTTAATTTAAACTTTCATGTAAATTATATACAGTGTAATGTTATTTTTGTAGCCGCACTTTGAGTATTATACAAGTAGTGTCACAACTCATGAAAGACATTCTAATGGTACAAGCAGCATTGGAAGAAATGGTAATTATATACTGTATAAATTAAATTTTAATCAATGTTTTTGAATTACTTAGTTCTGTAATTTTTAAATGAGAAGAATAGTCTGATGTAAGTTAACCTAAGAAAACAGATGAGTTATTTTGATTAGCAGTGGCGGAATAATTTAAAGGGGGCAGGTTGACTGGCTAACACGAGTCCGGAGCAAGGTGAAAACAAGGCTATAACACAAAATGTTGTAAGTTGCAATAACCTGGTAGGGAATCGAAATTGTATGAAAACGTTACTAACTCTAACCGAAGCGCCCCGAAAACAATTCTTATAAACAGTGCGTGCGAGGTGAATACGGAAGCCACGTGAGATCCACTCATTTCAGTAATATCGCATATACTGTACACCACACAGAAAATTTTGGAGTACTGTAAAGTTCACAAAGTAGCTTCCTCCGCGTTACTTTAGGGATTAGCGGCCATCGGGGCCGCGACTTTCTGGTAGCCGTTACTTTCAGGAGGTGCATGGTTGTTTTTGGGTGGCAAAAAAGTGTTGGTATGAGTGCAAATTTACAGCGATATTTGGATAGTTATAGTTATTTGCACTGGTTATTTATATATATATATATATATTTCTAAAATTCATTAATAATTCATGAGGAAAACACAAAGAAAAATCATGAGCGTATCGGATCTATATATGTGATATAGACTCGCTCTAAGTTTCTCGCTGGTTTTTAACGGCTGAGATAAGCTTAATTTTCAAAATTACTACGCCAATGAACGTATGAAGCGATTCTTTTTAGAAGCCATTTAAAAACCTTGCAGTACGGGCTTTATCGGCTCTAAAACACTCGGCTATCGCCTCGTGTTTTATATCCGATAAAGCCCTCCTGCGCGGTTTATAAATATTACATATATATATATATATATATATATTACATGCATGCACGTGTTTATATATACTGTGGTTTCAGAGGCTCTCAAACTCAAGGTTTGTGACTAGAGGAATCATTAGTCCATTACTGTTTGTAAGCATCTGTTTCAGATAAAAATTATATCGATTAAATGTAACGCGTTACTTTCGGGTAGCCAAAATTCAAACGGCTTCGTGTAATCCTAACGATATTCTCCTGTTGTTTTTTCGGTATCGGGTGTAACGAGGCTCCAGGGGGCCAAGTGAAAAAAAACAAACCCAGCCAGGGATCCTTATAGGTACCGTTAACCCGTCACTCCTGACTACAGTAGATGTTTGCTTTCTAGGATATTATATTAATTGTAGTACAAAATGTACTAAGGATGTTCAGTATATAAGAAGTATTTGGTATCGCTAACTTATACTGCGAAAATTATACCGATATTATTGGTATGTCGGGTATTTTTTAGACTTTTGTAAAGTCACATTTTCCGAGATCTATCGACAAACATTGACAACTGAACATACCAAACATATCTGGCTTGTCATCTTTTTGATTTTTACTGTATAGCATGCACACATTGTCAAACATTATGTCCAGAAACAGGCACGCGTTCTTCAGTGTACATATCAACAATCTCAGTGTACAAAAAATCTCGGTACATCGCAGAATCCTGATATATTGGAAATTTAAGTATATTGTTGACTGAAAAGGACGGGCAAGTATAATTTTAAGTCGTATCAGATCCAGTCGGATCGCTAGCAAATTTCCTGGTCGGGTTACTGTGTTAGCGTATAAGCTATAGGCGGTGAACTTGTTACTTAGATTTATACTGCAAATTCCTAAAAAACTTGTTTTAAGAAGAAAACAACTTGTTTTAATGCAAGATTTTCTTGTCCCGCCTGCAATATAATAATCTTGCTGGGTTTTCTTAAAATAAGAAAATTTATCTCGACAAGATTTGGAGGTTTTGCAGTGTAGGGCTTTGGTTGGGGTTAGGTCGTTAAGATAATCGCACTTTGTGGTTAACGAAAAACGTCTTATTTGCTAGCGATCCGACCGGATCCGATCTGACTTTTACAATATGTACCTGCTTAAAAAGTCATACATGTACCAGCAAACTGATATGTGATTTAGTGCTACAATTTAGATTCACTGTGCCAACATTTAAAGACATTTTTGACCAATTAATTTATTGATTTTTGCCGTTTTGTGCTTTAAAGGATACAAATATAATGGCTCAACTAACATCGCTAAAACAAATAAGTCTTTTTCATTGCCATCTACTGTAAAGGGCACTTCACCTGCACCCACATTACCATCCAATAATATTCCTTGGTCCAGTGGAACTTTAACAAGTCAAGAAAAAGTGCATTATAAGAAAGCTTTAAAAGAGATATATGACACAATTAAAATACGTGCACAAAACTTGGAAACAGCTGAGTCTGACATTTCAGAGGAATTCACTCAATCTGATACAGGTACAGAATGATAGAGTATGGAGCATGCACACCAGCTATAGTTAATCAGATTATTACATGTATGTTTTTGTTGGTCTTTGTTTCATTTTAAAGATAAACAATCATCACAAACAGAGTTTTCGTCACCAAAGCCTCATACTAGCGGAGAAAGGTCACAGATGCGAGCGGCAAGGAATATGGTAAGAGATAATAATAAGGTGTTACTCCGAGTGACGAACCATACCATGGAGACAAGTAGAGAAAACTCTACTTGGCCCGGCTGGGATTCGAACCCGCGACCTTCAGTTTACTAGTCCGATGCTCTACTTAAGCCGTGTTTACACGGCCAAAATTTAAGCACGCTTAAGTTAAGCGTGCTTAAAATGCGCCACCTTGGTGCGTTTAAGGTCATTTAAGCTTATAGAATAATCCCTTACTAAAACACATACACCATTATTCAACATGGCGGACGAGGTTTGGTTTTGGAAGCTTCGTATGGGTAGTGTGTGTCAAAGAACAACGGAAGACATCGGTACACAAGAAAGCTAAAAGAAAGAAAGGAACAAAGAATAGCGAGATGGAAGCTTCTACAGCAGGGCAAAAAAATGCATTTTATCGTATTAATAACATCGTGTTAATAACAAGCGTTTTTCAATCCCATTGCGTTTACACGGCCAAGTTAAGTGCGATTAAAGTCAGATGTGGCTCAGATCCCGCTTAAATTTTGGCCGTGTAAACACGGCTTAACTGCATGAGCTACTAAGTTGGGAGCTGGTGGTCGAATGATGGTACTTAGGCTATTTGATATTTCGACTACCAGCTCCCATGGCCCCCGAGTTCACTGTCCCATAATAATTATTCGAAATGGTAAGAGATATTAAAATTACTTTTGTTTAGAATAATTCTAACAGAGGGGTTTTGATTGATATTTGTTGCTATATTTGTACATGTAAAGAAAGGGCCAATCAAAGCATGTGAAAACATGGTTATAGCATAATTTGCGTTGAAACGTGCAGTGAACTATTTTTTAGGGTTGTGTTTTTTGTTATTTTTTTAAACGGTTCTATATGAGATGTTAGTGATAAAGTATTTACCACGTGTGCCTTTCGTTTCCACGCGTCTTCTGGATTCCTGCTCGGTGCAGTTACTCGATTAAAATTTCGAATTCTCACATTTTCTATCCGTTTTTTATGAAATGAGAATAAGTAATGTACCGTGACGTCACAACAGTATTTGTATAGCCTGCATCGCTTTGCATAACTGCATGCATTGCTTGTGAGTGCTTGGGTCATCCGGGGGCTTCCACTTCCACAGCCAGGCCCAGATAGAACACTGTTCTCACGACTGGCAAATACCCGCAACCCAGCCATGAGCAACACCACTGCCAAACGTTTGCGCATGCGTGAATTCTCTAGAATAAATATCAAGAGAAGCCGTGGCGACAACAACCAGACAGCGAAGACTAAGTAAGACTCGACTATTCATTTGTGTTCATTTGGGCAAAGAAAATTACGAAGGGGTAAATTCAGAATATGTTACAATATTGACAAAGAAGCCATGCACAAATGATCTACCTTATCTTTTCGGTAGTATACTTATAATTTTAACTTTTGTGTCGGACTCAAATATTTCACTGTTTTCCCGCTCTTTTTCTGAGGACGAGCTCGGACGTCGCGCATGCGCAAAACGTTTGGCAGCGGTGTTGCCATGAGCCCCCACACTGGTCAGACTCCAGGCACCTATCACACTTCCACCTGGTCAGTGGAAGATTGAGAGCAACATTTTTAAGGAAAAATATTTTATAAGAAAGATAGAAGAATTTTGTTTAGGGAGAGAGGGTGAAGTTACAAACTTACAACTTTTTCTGCTTCAACAACATTCTTCCGCTAGCTCCCTTTCTTATCCGCTAAGACCCTTTGATTAATTAAATTAATTAAATTTTTTTACTAATAATTATATCGTCTTTACTTAATAAGAGTATTATAGTTACTCTTGCATAAAAAAATAATAATTATATGTGTGTTACTTTAATAAAATTACTTTTTGATTATAACTGTAAAGTATGTATTTAAACAATAACAAATGTTAATTTAACCAAAAAAAACTGAAAAAGATAGTTTGATAGTGGTATTAAAGTATGTTATTGGTAATGGGACTATAGTTATTATGCCAAATTTGATACCTTTTATGAAGAAACTTTACATGTGAGGACTAATCGTTTTGATACAAGTGTTGATAGTTCAAATCAACTCAGTATTTGAGACGATTAAAATTATAGGACTTACGTAATTTTGAAAACAAACTTGTTGCTATGGACATCAGTTAATTGGTACAATATAAGAAACAAATTCTGATTCAGAGATGACCAAAAACTATTATAACATATAGATGTAATATAACGGCGTTTCTGATTGGCTACCGTGCGTGCTCCATTTAACAATTAGAAAACGAGGACGAGTTGTCTAATTGTTTTAGTATCAACCATAAACAACTTTCCTTTAACGTAAAGAAGTCTTATCAAACATTGTTCTAAATGTTCAGATAGTTTTACCTTTTTGTTTGCAGAAGTCTCCCCATACATAATGCAGAGCAGTTCGATGGCGTATGGTAAACAATCGCTCACAAAACACAAGATTGTAACTACTTTGCTTCAAATTTGGTGTAGATATACTCCATAGGCATAAGCGAATTCATTTTCTTATTCGAAAATGTCAAACTGAATATATTTCCATTACTTTCGACCCAATGTTTTCTTCACTCGACAAAAATTTTAGCAGACGCCATGTTTGATTTTTTAGCCTAGTTTCGCTTTTTTAGTCCTGTTTTGCTTGCGGCGTGAATATGCCGTGGCTTCTGATTGGTCAGAATAGGAGTATTCCAGCTGTAAGAAGGTTTATCATTGGATAACGCTAGCATGGTCTATCGCCAATAGACCATGGTAGCTCAGCCAATCAGAAAGCCGGATTTGTAATAGACCACGAGTTGGTTGATACTAAAACTCGATGGAGCACGGTAATTTCAAACGTAATGAGAAACTCGTTTTTAATCAGCGAAATAAATATTGTTTTCCGTTGTTTTGTGTCTGATTCTCTGTTATAAAAGAAATGGTTCATGGTTTGGCGTGTTCCATTGAGTTATGGATGCACTTGGGAAGTTGGAGAGCACTCAAAAATCTAGAGTTGTTCTCGGCTACGCCTCGAATAACTCTTACGCTTTTTTCGTGCTCTCCGAACTTCCCGTGTG
The DNA here is from genome assembly GCA_035771165.1 of Paragorgia papillata. Classification (NCBI taxonomy): domain Eukaryota; kingdom Metazoa; phylum Cnidaria; class Anthozoa; order Scleralcyonacea; family Coralliidae; genus Paragorgia; species Paragorgia papillata. The sequence goes on along the minus strand of JAWNZC010000322.1, from coordinate 9,100,586 downwards.
CATCCATAACTCGATGGAGCACGCCAAACCATGAACCATTTCTTAAGCATAATCACTTGCTTGAAATTTGCACAAATCGAAGCTGATAATTCTTCTTTTTTAGTGTAAGACCACATTAAGACGGTTGCATAAAAGTTTGACCATGTGGCTCGTCTTTTTAGAGAAAGTCAAGATTAAATGAAGTTGACTTACAAGAAATTTATCGAGAGCTGCGCGTCATAAGTCAGAAACTAAAAGTAAGTAATAAAGTATAGAATTGTTACTGTATATATTAAGTTTCTTGTTTTCTAGCTTTCGAATATAAATTTCCATCAAACATCTGTAGACTCAAAACTAGTCTCTCTAAATATCAAATAGCCTATTAGTAACAAATAGCTTATAGCAAATATGGCAAAATATAGCAAAATATAGCCAATAATATAATATAGCAAAAAATATAGCAAAATATAATAATATAAAATATAGCCAATATAGCAAATATCAAATATCCTATTAGCCAATCTTCTCCAGTGGTTCAAATCATATCTGATCAATGGAACGCCACCAACGTGTATAACTGTACTTGGCGCCACATCGAATACACTGCCCGTTAGTTCAGGTGTGCCTCAAGGTTCTATTCTCGGTCCTGCTCTCTTCGTACTATACGTCAATGACCTGTATAGCATAATTAAATCCAGCCAAATTTCAATGTTCGTTGACGACACAAAACTCTTCAAGGCTATCAACTCTTCGGACGACGGTACATCCCTCCAAGAAGACCTGAACAGTTTACAAACCTGGTCTTCACTGTCTGGCCTCGTCTTCGATGAGACCAAATGTAAAGCCCAGAGAATCACGAGGAGGATCAAGCCTATTGAATCCACTTTCACGTTCAACAACTCCACCCTAGAAACAGCCGAAACTGAAAGAGATCTTGGCGTCTGGGTAGCGAGTAATTTAACATGGAACAAGCAAGTAAACGAGCAATCTTCACGCGCCAATAAACTTCCCGGTTACATCAGAAGGAACACTAGGTTTCTCCAGAATACTGCGGTGAGACGCACGCTATATCTTGCTTTGGTGCGTCCCCACTTGGGATACGCGACACAAATTTGGGCTCCACAGTCGATAGAACAGATTATGCAATTAGAACAAATTCAGAGGAGTGCAACCAAATACATTCTCAACCTGCCATTTTCTTGTGATATTGACTACAATAATAGGATGCAGTATTTGTCGCTCTTTCCACTTTGTTATTGGCACGAGTATTTGGACATGGTTTTCTTTTACAACATAACACATGGATTAATCAGTTTAAAATCTTCCGTTCTTCCTGTTATCCGTACATCCAGACCAACTAGATCCTCCAATGCAACACAACTAAATTCACCATTCGTAAATGTAAAACAAAAATCCTACGTCATCAGAACCTGCCAAATTTGGAACTCTCTTGCAGGCTTTATTTAAATCAGTTATGCTTAAGTATTATTTTTTATCGTTAGTAACTTCTTATAATTGTGAAGACCCTCGCATGTTTAAAACAATTTGTCTCAAGTGCAACTCTGTTCGGAGTCTCACTGACCCAATTTCGTGTTGTATGTACATAATTATGTAATACTTATAATGCACTGTGATTTTATTGTTCATAGTTATCTCTCTATATCTTTTGTATGTTTAGGGCCCACAGTAATTGGCTAACGCTGTTGTGGTTTCCCTGCCATTGTTAAACCTGCTGTTATTTATATGTTTATTTCTATGTATGTTACATATGGCGAAGTTAATAAAATATAATAAAATAAAATAAGTACTATCATTCGACCTTCAGCTCCCAACTTGACCTGCTCAGTTGGTAGAGCATTGGATTAGTAAACCGAAGGTCGCGGGTTCGAATCCCAGCCGGGCCAAGTAGAGTTTTCTCTACTTGTCCGGTATGGTTCGTCACTCGGAGTAACACATTAATATTATTCTCCACCCGAGTTCACTGTCCCACAATAATCTGACTATTTAAGCGCTGTGCAGTGTATTTGCTTTAGTCCCAACTTTTGGACGATCTGAAAATCAACCAATCACATAAAAATGATGATGTACAGTCCGTTCTGCGCATGTACGAAACTAATGTTTACATCTTTATTTACAAAAAATATACTGCTACCTTATTGAAGATTGTAAGCCTTCCTTGCTTCCTCTTCATTACTTGTACCCAAAACAAAACATTTTAAGAAGAAATAGAAGAAATCCAAAGATATATTCTCGCCGAATCGCTTGGTTTTCTGCCATGTTGCTCCGAACGGTTTACATTGAGCTGAGTACTTCATGTAATTATCTACGAATGTCATGTTTTGGGGACCCCACGGCGTCATGCGCAGAACGGACTGTACATCACCTTTAACGTTTTCGTGATGCACTTTTAGGGTTAGGTACAGCCACAGGGTTAGGAATTCGATGATGTGGTAAAATTTGAAAATTGAGTCCTAGCTTGACATTCACCAGGCACGCGAATGGGCTTCTGGTACGAGTATAGAGCGCCTTTTGGTATATTAACCATTTAGATTGATAAAAATAATATTATGTTAGACACTTTTGAATGACTTGAGCCGAACCACCAAAAAAACCCGCAACCTTTACCACTGTTAAAACCAGATTTTCTGAAAACTAAACTAACGCGTGTTGTAGATGACAGATCTCTTCAACATCGACAAACATCCAGTGCTGTAAAAGTTACATCATTTTTGTAACTAGTTACAGTTACATCGTTGGAAAAGTAACTAGTTACCGATAAAAGTTACAATGAAAAGAAAGTAACTAGTTACAGTTACAAAGTTACTTCAAAAATGTTGTAACTAGTTACAAAGTTACATTCCTTTGTCCGTGTTACTAGAATCAACACAGAAATTACTGGTTTTTAGATGCCAGTACCATAATTATGTTTTTACAGCTAAATGCCTAAATATAGTTGTCACTAAGCAGAAATAGTCAAATGTGTACATAATGTACCTTTATTATTATATCAAAACCATTTTTATCAAGAAAGAATGACATCCTCAACTGAATATCAGTAACTATACTATATTACATTTTTATACTACATTTTTGAACCAAATATTGTAACTAGTTACAGTTCTTTAAAAAAGTAACTAGTTATAGTTACTTCTTCAAAAAGTAACTAGTTATAGTTACAGTTACTTCTTCAGAAAAAGTAACTAGTTTCAGTAACAGTTACTTAAAAATGTAACTAGTTACTGTAACTAGTTACTTGTAACGAAGTTACTCACAGCACTGCAAACGTCTAATAAAACCGTTGTTTTTGTGACACTAGACGACTGACATTTATGTTGTATCAAACAGATCTAATATTTGATCGAATTTTCGTTTTAAATTAAAATTAAAAGAATGAAACTCGCGAACTTCAAGCATGGGAGGAAGATCTACGACAGCGAGAGGGCTTTTTGAAAGATGCTGAAACTGTGGCCGCTACAAGGGAAGAGATTGTCAGTGAAACATTGCAGGAGGAACTGGAGAGGCGTTATACTATCTTAGACGAGGTGAGTTCCTTCCTCTTGTTGTGGTTGTTCGTGTTCGTCTTCGTGTTTGTGTTGTTGTATATTGTTTTATTTTTTGATTGACTACAAAGTACAAACATTAATATATTTTAAAACAGTGCCAATTCGTGTATAAGGCTTATGTATACAGTCACTGGTGAATTGGTTGGGTTTATACAGGTATATGTAGAATGAACCTTTGTTCACCCACAGGCCTATATTTATATAATAATTTAAATAAAGTGCCTTGTTTGAGGTATTTTCATAAGTATTTTTTCAAGTGTTAACAGAAAAGAAAAGAATACACGCGTTTATCGGAATGTTGTTTGAAAATATATTCTATAAAGTATAAGTCCGTTCTCGCTATAAACATAGTGGCATAAGCCCACACTTCAAGTACATGTAGATACTGATGCAGCTTAATTGATTTTTATACCTGTAACTCGTAGTCTTCTCATTATGAACCCTTCGCCCGTTCTTGGATAATAATAAGCAGCAATGTATTTCCCTTGCTTAGGAATACCAATATCGTCTGGATGAACTTCAAAAAGCATTAGTTGAGAAAACTAAGGAGGCTAACAGACTTCGTGATTCTTTTAATACAATAAGAAGTACACACGAAGATTTACGAAAGCAGGTATGACATAGTATGTGTGTTGGAATCAGATCTCTATATACAACTCGAGTGAGTTTAGTATAGAATTCTTGCCGACAGCTGACCATGCAGGCTTGGCCTGGCTTGTGCCATTCTGCCTAGGAACAATATGCAGCCATTGCTCTATAATACTCAGGCATTAATGTTGTATGGAGAATGGCACAATGGCCAGTCCAAGGCTGCAGCTGACGTGAGGTGCGGATGTAAAAACGGTCAGTAATGAGTTATGAGTGATACCCGCAACTTATTTCCAGCTCTATCTATCGAAAGTTTACAAATTCTAAAAAATTGTGGTTTGTCGCCAAATTTTTTTCGCTGCTAAAGAATAAAAGAACGTTATAGAACGTCAGATATAGCCTATGTGCAGCCTGAATATACACCCTATAAACTGTAATTCAGGTTCTACACAGGCTAATTTTAGGTTTTACACATGAAGTTTTCTTGAAATTTGTTTTCTTTATTTTTATGAAATTGTCGTCTGCTAATTGTGTTTAAACTGATACATGTAATGAGAGTTGTACGATCACTCGCAATGTCTGTTATCCCTACGACATTGAGAACTTATATTTGAGTATATTTATTGTAGTTTTTAGACGTACAAGATCAAAATAGACTTCTTGAGAGCCAAACGTTAAGTTTACAACAACGCCTAAACAATCTTTTGGTAATTAAATAATATATCTTATTTTCATGTCTATATCTGGCTGGCTGGCTGTTTGTTTGTTTGTTTTTTACCCAACCGAACATTCATGCCTGCCTGCTTGTCTGTCTGTCTCTGTCTGTCTGTCTGTCTGTCTGTCTGTCTGTCTGTCTGTCTGTCTGTCTGTCTGTCTGTCTGTCTGTCTGTCTGTCTGTCTGTCTGTCTGTCTGTCTGTCTGTCTGTCTGTATATCAATCCGGATTCCGTTCTCTTCATTCAACAGTTACTGCTTTACTAGATGCAACCAATGAGTGGTACCTGAATATGGATAATGACATGATAAATTTAATAACATTCCTGGATCTAGCTAAGGCATTTGATACGGTTTCCCATCATATCCTGTTAGAAAAACTAAATGTTTACGGCATCTGTGGAAAATCTCTTGACTGGTTTGCATCATATTTGTCAAATAGACAACAAAGTTGTGTTGTAGAAGGACATATTTCAAAACCTCAAAAAATAACTTGCGGTGTTCCACAAGGGTCTATTTTGGGGCCATTACTGTTCTTATTATTTATTAATGATTTGCCTGCATGTCTGCAATATACAAAAGCACGCATGTATGCAGATGATACCTCATTAAGTGCTGCCTCTAAATCAACTAGTGAATTGCAATCTCACGTCAAGTGTGATCTTGACAGTGTTCAATGGCTCAAAGCTAATAAACTTAGTTTAAATGTGACTAAAACTGAATACATGTATATTGCTACATCATTTAAATTGGCCAATTTAGGTAGAGTTTTTCCAATTACGATAGGAAATCAACCGATTAAAAGGGTTAAATCCACTAAATGCCTGGGGGTATATTTTGATGAAAATATGTCCTGGAGTAAACATATAGATCATTTAAGCAAAAAAGTTTGTCGTTCTATTAATGGTCTTAAACAAGCACGGAAATTTGTACCAAAACAAACTCTTGTTTCCATTTATAATGCACTTACTCAGCCTTATTTTGACTATTGTGATACTGTTTGGGGAAACCTAAGTAAAGGTCCCTCATCCTGTTTGCAAAAACTTCAAAATCGTGCGGCTCGTATTATTACTTTTCAAGGTTATGATACGAGATCTGCTGATATATTAGAAGAATTAAATTGGAAAAATTTATCACAAAGAAGAGACAAACATTTATGCTTAATGGTTTATAAAGCTCTAAATAATAAAGTTCCTGGTTATTTAAATGACCTTTTTGTTAAGTGCTCAGATTATATTTCTTACAGGTCTAAACTTAGGGATAGTGAAATAAATTTAGCATTAACTCAAGCTCCCAGAACTGAATGTTTTAAGGGAAGCTTCTCGTATAGAGGTGTGCAAATGTGGAATTCTCTTCCACACGATTTTAAAATACCGCAATCACTAACTACTTTTAAAAACAAATTGTCTGATTTGAAAAATTGTCATTGTGTATCTTAATTGTTTATAATTATCTATTGTATATTTTTATTTTATAAAATTTGTAAAAATATTTAATATATATGTATATATTATCATACGGCTTTCATGTAAAGAAGTGTCAACTTAAGAAACTACCGTATTGAAATAAAAGTGAATCAATCTGTCTGTCTGTCTGTCTGTCTGTCTGTCTGTCTGTCTGTCTGTCTGTCTATTTCTTTTTCACTCCTTATTTGTAAGGTTCTTTCGCACTGTGGTAATAAAGACTTAGTAATAAAGTAACTACTTTTTGTGCCCCAGTTTTGTGTCCACTAAATAACCATAATTTATCCGTTGAATCGGACTTATAAGTTAAAAGATTACGTTATTCAGCCTTTAACACTTTAAGGCCTGACGACGAGTCTTTTAAGGTAACGCCAGACGATTTTATTCAGCACAGGGAGAGGTCCAGGCCTCAAAGTGTTAAAACCTATCTCTTTAACACTTTGAAGCCTGACGACGAGTCTTTAATGTTTATTCTGGCCAACGTCAGACGATTTTATTCAGCACAGGGAGAGGTCCAGGCCTCAAAGTGTTAAACATTTAAACATGGCTTTTTCCTTAATTTTTTGGATTAAAAATTACATAATTATATTATGTTTCGTTATAATCTATATCTTTTTCAGAGAAAAAATGAATACCACGCAAAACAACGCGAGGGGATTAAGTTAGTAAAATTTGACGAAAATCTTCCCTTGAGTATAAAAACCAACAACGACGGTAGGTCCTATATAAGTTGTGTTTTTTTTACTTGATGATACTGTTACATTTACTGATATTTCTTATCTGTGTATTTTTAAACTATTTAATATTTACTCACTCACTCTTTATACTTACTTACGCCTGTAGTTTAAAAGCTCACTCTCAATTGAATGGTTAGAGAGTGAGTGTAGTCTCATACTCATGCAGTGAAGGTGGGTGGAGACTCACTGAGTGTTGAGTTGCACTTATTGAGTGTGAGAGGCCACTCATTGAGTGTGAGTAAATATTATTGATGGATATTGATGATCTTTTTGACACACCATTCACCTTCGAGGAAGTATCCAGAATTATTCAAACCCTTCCAAATGGGAAAGCTTCTGGTTTTGATGGCATTACATACGAGCATATAAAGAATGGAGGCAGCAAGTTAATTGAAAGTCTGGTGTATTTGTACAGGAATATAATAGACAAAGAATATGTTCCCCGTGCATTTAAGCTGGCCGTTAAAGTACCCATCCCAAAAGGTAGAAAATCACAGATGACGTTTGATGATTCCCGTGGGATCAACTTACTTCCGGTATTGGATAAAGTACTTGAGCGACTTGTATTGGATCGAATAAAGTGTAAACATTACAATAGTCTTCACAAATTGCAAGGAGCATATCAGACTAAACAGGATGCGCTGAGCACGGCTTTTATGATTGACGAGGTAATAAATCAGTGCTGTGAAGATGGGGACAAGGCGTATGTTGGCTACGTGGATGTAAAAAAGGCTTTCGATACCGTGTGGATTGATGGTATGCTCTACAAGCTCTATTATATGGGTGTAACTGGCAAGGCTTGGAGAATTGTAAGCAGTTGGTACGAAGATATGAAGGAGTATGTTGTAATTGTAGGTTGCAAATCAAGAGAGTATAAAATCACTCAAGGAACCAGACAGGGGGGTGTCTTATCACCATGGTTGTATCTTGTGTATGTTAACGATCTTATTAATTTGCTAGAGTCAACCAAACGTGGCGTCGTAATCAGTAATATATACTTTGGATCACCTATGTTCGCTGATGATCTAACGATGATTTCGCGAATGAAATCTGGGCTGGACATGATGTTGGAAGAAGTAAATACTTATGGTAAGAAATGGAGAATGATGTTTAGTTATAAGAAAACTGTTGTCATGGTATTCGGAGAAAAGAAAGCGGATCATAAAAAGAATTTAGATACGAGAAGTTGGAATCTGGGAATAGTGAAGCTTAAAGAGGTAGAGACATGGAAAAATCTTGGAAAGATTTGGTGTTTGGAGGGAACGTGTATGCATGTCATTAAAGATGCAACAACCAAAGCGTGGGATTCCTGTTTTGGCATAATAAGAGGGGGAGGTCGTCATTTAGGACTTAATCCCATCATATCATTGAAACTATGGAAAACAATTGGTATGGAAAAATTATTGTATGGTTGTGAACTATGGAGAGTAAATGGAGTGTTGATAAAACAACTGGAGAAGGTGCAAAATCAAATTATCAGAATCATTCAAGGATTTTTGCCAGGAACCTCTGGAACAGCATGTAGGGGATTACTTGGGTTGTGGGATGTCGCAACGGAAATTGACAAACGGAAGCTGTATCTTCTTGGTAGAATAATCAGGTCAGGAGATGGTTTGGCATACAAACGGATGTTTAGAAGAAGACTTATACGCTGGAAATGGAAAGTTGACAATAGGGCAACAGGATTTATTCCTGATGTAATAAAGATTTTAAGACGTTATGATCTATTTAATTACATCGAGGATTTTTACAACGAGGATGTATTTCCCAGTAAATCAAGGTGGAAGATTATAGTAAAGCTAACCATTCAAGAGGTTCATGAAAATCAATGGAGGGAAAATGTATTACGCAATCGACAGCTGAAATTATACGCAGTTGTTCATAGTAAATTCGAACCAATCTTTTGGTGGAACTTGGCAAGGCGGTATACTGATTCGTTGGGCGAAGTAACAGATGTTCTGCGCATTTTATGTGGATCATACACCCAGAGGGGTAAACGAGTAGAGGACATTCATAACAGTAACACCGAGTGTGAAAGATGTCGTGTACTTTGTAGGGACCCGTTGAGACATGCTTTGTTGTATTGTAGGGAATCAGAGAAAGAAAGAAATATGATGTGGGATTGGGTAATGGACACTTTACCATTTACGGTTGCAGCGGAATTACATTCAATGGAAGATGATGAGTTCATCACTACAATATTGGGAGAGAAAAGGGCATTAAGTAATTTAAGTAATTTACGCAAAGATGATCAAGAAAAGTTCTTTTTGAGAACAGCAAAGTACATTTCTTACGTTAGGGAACTATTCTTTAATTAATTTATTTCTAAACATTATATCTTTTTTTTTAATTATGTAAATAACTTTAAAACAATCACTCCTCTGTTTAGGGGGCAATAAAAGAATTGTTACTCACTCACTCACTCACTCACTCACTCACTCACTCACTCACTCACTCACTCACTCACTCACTCACTCACTCACTCACTCACTCACTCACTCACTCACTCCTTCACTCACTCACTCACTCACTCACTCACTCACTCACTCACTCACTCACTCACTCACTCACTCACTCACTCACTCACTCACTCACTCACTCACTCACCACTCACTCACTCACTCACTCACTCACTCACTCACTCACTCACTCACTCACTCACTCACTCACTCACTCACTCACCACTCACTCACTCACTCACTCACCACTCACTCACTCACTCACTCACTCACTCACTCACTCACTCACTCACTCACTCACTCACTCACTCACTCACTCACTCCTTCACTCACTCCTTCACTCACTCCTTCACTCACTCACTCACTCACTCACTCACTCACTCCTTCACTCCTTCACTCCTTCACTCCTTCACTCCTTCACTCCTTCACTCCTTCACTCCTTCACTCCTTCACTCCTTCACTCCTTCACTCCTTCACTCCTTCACTCCTTCACTCCTTCACTCCTTCACTCCTTCACTCACTCACTCACTCACTCACTCACTCACTCACTCACTCACTCACTCACTCACTCACTCACTCACTCACTCACTCACTCACTCACTCACTCACTCACTCCCTCCTTCTCACTCAATGTCATGGCGGATGGTCATGCCGAACCGGGCTCCGCCAGAGTTCGAGCAAATAGTCGTAATTTAGCTGAATCATTATCGAGTTTAATTGAACATGACTCCTTAGACTCAAGTCAGGTTTTGTCGAATGAATTTACTCATGAATTGACTGCTAAATACTTGGAAGAATTGTTGGCTGAGATTTCAAACACGTCAAGTGAAGCTGTTATTCAGAAGTTGGCCAAAGAAGGTGCCCAAAAGTTAAATAGAATACGCGATGTAATGTTGGCGTACTCCATTTCTAAATGGCCAGAGTGTCCGAAGGAAAAGCTGTGTAGGAGAATAACGCGTACGGGTGGAAGAACGGCAGTTGAGAAGCTTGCGACCGATATTGTTATTTTGACGAAATATGGAAGCTCAGGAGAGTTGTCGGATGAGTTAGCGGAAATTTTCCAAAAGTCAAAGGCAATCGGAAACGTTTCGGTTTCAATGCTGAACTCGTCACTTTCAACTGGAGGCAGTCAGACGTCCACAGAAGAACTAACAAAAAACGTTCTCTTGCTGTTAGAAAATATGGATGTGAAACTATGTGAAGCCAAGGAGAACTATCTTGAGTCTATTACTGACATGAAATCAGAAGTCGAGATTTTAAAAGCACGTCTTCTGGAGAAAGATTCGAAAATAGATATGTTAGAATCGGAAATAGCTACCATCAAGGGACGTTATAAAATAGACTATCAACTTCTACGAGGAAAAAATGAAGATTGTAAGTCAGAAATTGAACTATTGAAGGAGAACCAAACGAAATTAGAGCAGAAATATTCAAATTTACGAAAGAACGTTGAGCGAGGAAATAACAGATCAAGAAAACATGAAGAAACAAAGGAAATGCGAAATAGAGAAAATCCCAGTGCGCCACACATGAACAATGGGTCAGATGGAATCATGTCATATGCAAATGCAGCCATTGCAGAAAATCAGTCTAACGAGACTAGTGGTAATGTGCCAGAAAATGCAAATTCGGATGACATAGTGGCTAGACAACAAGAAGCTCAACTAAATCAAACATTAATTTGTGATTCAAATTCGCCTTGTGTTCAAGATGAGGTTCGTGACAAGCTACCAAGACTCAGGCGCAATGAAAATAAAGAAAGTTATTCTTTGCCGCCCACAGAAGACAACAACACGGAAGAAAATGGAAACCCCGATAATGATTTCATTGGTGTAGAAAGAATTACCACAAAACGATTTTACCTCGGGGGTGTTAAAGAGGGTGCGAATGCCGAAAAGATAAAAGCATATATGATTAATGGTGGCGTTGTTCCGTCTATGGTTCGTGTAATTACAAGTAATAGAAAAGGAACTGTGGCTGTAAAACTTAGCGTTTTGACAAAAGATTCCAAGACCGTGTCGATAAATGAGTTTTGGCCTACAAATGTTTATGTTCGACCCTGGTTGTCCGTTGACAAGTGGTCTGAGAAGCTGAAAGATCGAGAACAAATTAAGAAATGAGCTCTCTTAGTTTTATATGCTGGAATTGCTCTGGCATTTATGGTAATTTTGTATATGCAAGAGAATTACTCAAGGATACAGATGTTTTAGCGCTCTCGGAACATTGGTTGTATAAAGACGAACTTTGTTTTTTAAATTCTTTAGACAGTGATTTTGACGTTTATGCAACAAGCAGCTCCCTAAATAGTGATACTTCTAGATGGAAACGTGGCCAGGGTGGTGTTGCATTATTTTGGAGAAAAACGATCGAAGTTAAAAAACTTACAGCAACGGACAGAATGATCGCTATTAAGATTAAATCTGATTCTGGTGAAGATATCGTGATATGCAGTGTCTACTTACCATCAACTAACCGTTTCTATGGAGGAATTCCGTCAAACACTTACCGCGTTGGAGCTGCTTTGCCTCAAGGAGAAGGGTGATAACAATTTGATTATTCTTGGAGATTTTAATGCGCATATACCCGGTGAAAGAACTATAAGCCGGGGGAACACAAGAGGGCGTTTAGTTAAAGAAGTGTTAAGTGCACTAGATCTGACTGCTGTTAATCTGAGATTAAGTTGTAAAGGTCCAAAGCACACCTACGAATCATCCGATTCCTTCTCATTAATTGATTACATTTGCATAGACAGCGCGCTGTTTGAAAAATTAAGGCATTCTGAAGTAATGAATATGCACTCCGACAATATCACACACACCATCTACCTGTCAAAACGACCTTAGAAGTCTCAAAGAGACACGTTTTTTCAACTAAAAGGACGAATGCACCACCAAAGGTAAAGTGGAAGAAATGCACAGTTGAAAATATTGAAAAGTACAAAGCTTGTTTAGAAGAGGAACTTAGCAATCTCGATGGTGAATTACTGGATGACTTTGATAATATTGAGAAATATGCTTGTACAGTCGCCAAAAGCATACAGACTGCCAGCTCCGTTTTGCCTCATGCGACATACAAAAGGTATATTAAACCCTACTGGAACAAGAAACTGAATATACTCAGAAATATGGTGGCTACAAAACGTAAAGTATGGATAACTGATGGCTGGCCAAGGGGAGCGAACTATAAAAGCTACTCGGAGTACAAAGAAGCTAAACGAATGTTTCGAAAAGAACAGCGACGTTGCATAGAAGTATATACACAAGAAGAGTATGCCAAAATTTCGGACGCGTTTGAACACGACTATGACAGATTTTGGAAGCTTGTCAATTTACGAAAGCGTAACAAAAAAGATCCACCGACCCTAGAAGTTGACAAAAAGATAGTGCATGATCCAAAAGAAATTGCTGAATTATGGGCGGACTATTTCGAAAATCTTCATAAGCCCTCTGAAGTAAACAACATTACTGCAGAAGCAAGCAATTCTAAAGATATTGCGTTTGAAATTCTCTCAATTGCCGAAAAACAGAGTGAGAGCGATGGTATTCTTTCATCTCCGTTTACAGTCATGGAAGTTGAGAATGTTGTCAAGAATCTGCCAAGTGGCAAAGCTCCAGGCCATGATGCGGTATGTTACGAACATGTTAAATATGCGGGTTCAACTTTATTGTTTTATCTCGTTTTGTTGTTCAACGCTATCGTTGCATTAGAATATGTTCCAACTTGTTTCAAATTAGCATTTAAAATTCCCATTCCAAAAGGTAATGCAAAACATTCTAAAACCTTTGATGATCATCGGGGAATTAGTCTGTTACCAGTTTTAGATAAAATCCTTCAAAGACTTGTTCTGAACAGAATTTTAAAACAGCCGAATTCAAGAATTCATCGTCTCCAAGGAGCCTATCAAAGTCAGCAAAGCGCATTGACAACTGCCTTCCTGATTGACGAAACCATCAAAAGCTGCTGCGAAGAGAGTGATAAAGTATACGCTTGTTTTGTTGACATAACCAAAGCCTTTGATCGTATGTGGATTGATGCGATGCTATATAAATTATATCATCACATCCAAATAAAAGGGAAAACTTGGCGACTTATACGGAATTGGTATTTAGATATGAAAGAAGTTGTTTTGATTCATGGATCATATTCTAGGGCATATACCTTGTTACAGGGAACTAGACAAGGTGGCATTCTTTCCCCCTGGCTATTTTTAGTCTATATCAATGACTTAATTACTGAATTGGAACAAAGCAAACAGGGCGTGTGTCTCTATAATATATTTTATGGCTCGCTAATGTTCGCTGACGATTTGACGGTATTATCCCGATTAAAGACAGGCCTTGATCACCTATTACAGACGCTGAGCACTTACGGTAGGGTATGGAGAATTGTTTTCAACGTGAAAAAGACAGTTACTTTGGTATTTGGGGAGAGGACTTCGAAGAGTCCAGTACCCATAAGAAACTGGTTTCTTGGAAACGTTTCAATTGAAGAGAAGAAAACGTGGAAAAATTTAGGAATGATATGGAATGCCGACAGTAACTCTCAAGATATAGTAGACTTGGCGATAAGCAAGGGTTTCGAGGCAATTGCTTTGTTGGCTAGTGTAGGGTGTCGCCATGGCGGTTTAAATCCCAGGATCTCGGTTAAATTATGGAAAAGCGTGGCTCTACCATATATGCTGTATGGATGCGAATTGTGGTATTTAAACTTGCAACAATTCAAGAAACTTGACAAAATAGTCAATGTGTTTAGTAGGATTGCACAATCCTTGCTACCGGGTACTTCTGGATCAGCAGCAAGAGGTCTTCTGGGTTTAGTAAGCATCAAGACAGAAATCAGTGTACGAAAGCTCTACTTTTTAGGAAGAATTATAAATTCCAGTTTAGGTCTTGCGTACCGAAAACTGTTTGTCCGTCGACTTATAAAATGGAAATGGAGAAGCGAGAAAATCACCGGTTTTATTCCAAATATTATCAAAATTTTGGAAGAGTTTGAACTCTTGGGTTATGTTGAAGATTTCATTAGGAATGATTGTTTTCCTTCAAAAGAACGATGGAAGAAAGTCGTCAATAACGCTATTTACAAAAGAGAGGAATCGATTTGGTTTGAGAAAATTAATCAAAAACCTGTCCTTAAATTGTACTTGTGTGCTCATCCTTTCCTGCAGTTAAGCAAGTGGTATGAAGTGTGGGATTACGCACCAACATATTCCCAATTGGTTGTCGATGCTATACGTTTGTTATGTGGTTCTCTTAAAATTGATAACGATAGACTAGGAAACCCCGGCACTCAATCTGGAACATGTTCTGCATGTGCACGTGTATTCAACAACCCAGTACATCATGCGTTTCTATACTGTTCAGCCACCCAAAATGCAAGGGAAAACTGGTGGACATGGATAACGGATAATCTACCAATCACGGTTGTTTCCTTTTTTAACTCTGCCGAAGATAATCAACTGATTCAAATACAACTGGGAGATCTATCAAATGTTAATGAAAATGTTGAAAATAACTTAGACATTAGTTTTTGGCTAGAAAATGCTCGTTTGATTTCACACTGTGTGCAGAACTCGCTCTTTGACTCATTCGATTAAAATAGTGACGTTAATTTAATTTATTTTTAATTGTATTTAGTAATAATTTTGTAAATTTCTCTTCAGAATTGGAGGCCATAAATAGAATTTACTCACTCACTCACTCACTCACTCACTCACTCACTCACTCACTCACTCACTCACTCACTCACTCACTCACTCACTCACTCACTCACTCACTCACTCACTCACTCACTCACTCACTCACTCACTCACTCACTCACTCACTCACTCACACTTGTTGGCATGGGTGCTCGCCATGGGGGGATAAATCCTTCCATTTCGTCTAAATTGTGGAAAGTCATCGGCCTCCCTAAGTTGTTATATGGTGCGGAACTTTGGCAGCTCAAAGGTCATCACATTACAGAGTTAGAAAAGGTACAAAATGTAACAGTTCGTATAATGCAAGGACTTCTTCCTGGAACTTCTGGTTCTGCTGCCTGTGGTCTGTTGGGCTTACTTAGTGTTGAAGTAGAAATAGATAGACGAAAACTTTATTTTTTGGGTCGATTGATAAATATTAGACCAGGAACTCCTTGCAGACGGATTTTTTTAAGAAGGCTGATAAGATGGAAATGGAACACAGATAAAAAGCTTACAGGATTCATCCCAGACGTCATAAGAGTTCTTCAAAAATACGAACTAATAGAGTACATGGTTGAATTCATTCTAACAGACCAGTTTCCTACAAAAAAGAACTGGAAGAAGATTGTGAATTCTAACTTACGCAACTGGTACCAAGAGGCGTGGCAGATTAAAATTAATAGACATAAGCAACTGACCATTTATGCAAGAGTTCATCCAACTCATGAAACTTGTTTTTGGTGGATGTTAGCAAAAGCGAAGCCAGAATATTTATTACAAATAACAGATGTTATAAGAGTCATGTGTGGATCCTACAAAATTCGAGGAAAACGTGTAGAAGATCCGAATGAATATACTGACTATTGTGATTTGTGTGAAAGAAACTACTTAAACCCAGTAAATCATGCTTTGTTGTCTTGCAGTGGATCTTATGATCAAAGAGAGAAGTTATGGTCTTGGATCAACGATAGTTTACCTGTTCCGCTAAGTGTATACTTAGCTTGTTTGCCAGATATAGATTTTTTGTTTTGTATTTGTGGAGAAAAGAATGACATTCTTTGTTCAGACCTTGATATATGGACACTGTTTCTAATAGAATCAGCTTGTTACATTTCATCATGTTTTAAATGCACTATGCTAACTATTTAAATTTTAATTATTTAATCAATTATTTTTGTAAATAACTCTTCAGAAATTGGAGGCAATAAAGATTTATACTCACTCACTCACTCACTCACTCACTCACTCACTCACTCACTCACTCACTCACTCACTCCTTCACTCACTCACTCACTCACTCACTCACTCCTTCACTCACTCACTCACTCACTCACTCCTTCACTCACTCACTCACTCACTCACTCACTCACTCACTCACTCACTCACTCACTCACTCACTCACTCACTCACTCACTCACTCACTCACTCACTCACTCACTCACTCATTCAAGGATGAAACCAGGTTTCGATAGAATGCTACAGACTGCATGGATTATTTGCTGAATGTGGCGATTTAATTTTAATTTAAAGAAAACTGTAATATTAACGTTCGGAGAAAGCAAAATGGAGCACGATACAAATTGTGAAAGACGACTGTGGAAACTTGGCAGTACTGCTTTATTAGAATTACAAGTTTGGTCTAACCTAGGAAAGACATTTTCAAGGACAATTTGGTGTTTATTTCATGCAAATGTATTACAAAAGGGAAGAGAAGCATGCTACACACTTGTTGGCATGGTTGCTCGCCATGGTGGGATAAATCCTTCCATTTCGTCTAAATTGTGGAAAGTCATCGGCCTCCCTAAGTTGCTATATGGTGTGGAACTTTGGGAGCTCAAAGGTCATCACATTACAGAGTTAGAAACGGTACAAAATATAACAGTTCGCATAATGCAAGGACTTCTTCCTGGAACTTCTGGTTCTGCTGCCTGCATGTGGTCTGTTAGTGTTGAAGTAGAAATAGATAAACGAAAACTTTATTTTTTGGGTCGATTGATAAACATTAAACCAGGAACTCCTTGCAGACGGATTTTTTAAGAAGGCTAATAAGATGGAAATGAAACACAGATAAAAAGCTTACAGGATTCATCCCAGACGTCATAAGAGTTCTTCAAAAATACGAACAAATAGAGTACATGGTTGAATTCATTTTAACAGACCAGTTTCCTGCAAAAAAGAACTGGAAGAAGATTGTAAATTCTAACTTACGCAACAGGTACCAAGCAACTGAGCATTTATGCAAGAGTTCGTCCAACTCATGAATCTTGTTTTTGGTGGCTGTTAGCAAAAGCGAAGCCAGAATATTTATTACAAATAACAGATGTTATAAGAGTCATGTGTGGATCCTACAAAATTCGAGGAAAACGTGTAGAAAATCCGAATGAATATACTGACTATTGTGACTTGTGTGAAAGAAACTACTCGAACCCAGTAAATCATGCTTTGTTGTATTGCAGTGGATCTTATGATCAAAGAGAGAAGTTATGGTCTTGGATCAACGATAGTTTACCTGTTTCGCTAAGTGTATACTTAGCTTGTTTGCCAGATATAGATGTTTTGTTTTGTATTTCTGGAGAAAAGAATGACATTCTTAATTTGTTCAGACGTCGATATATGGACACTGTTTCTAATAGAATCAGCTTGTTACATTTCATCATGTTTTAAATTCACTATGCTAAATTTTAATTATTTAATCAATTTTTTTGTAAATAACTCTTCAGAAATTGGAAGCAATAAAGATTTCACTCACTCACTCACTCACTCACTCACTCACTCACTCACTCACTCACTCACTCACTCACTCACTCACTCACTCACTCACTCACTCACTCACTCACTCACTCACTCATTTGCTCACGCACGCACCCACTCACTCACGTACTCACTTACATTTTTGTTTTAGACACCACAAAATCTTCGGTGCAGTCGAAGGTGAGTTTGCCGTATGGTTAACATTGAATATATTTTTTTACAATTTGTTGAGTTATGATAAAAGACATATTGCCTATTTATTGCGTGCATCAGTGTGCAAGATAAATTTGCTTTGTCTAAAGAAAGAAAAATCTATTTTCACCTAAATTTTTGTTGGCCACACGATAACAAAAAATATTTAGAACGAAACACATGTAAAATGGGTTGGTACGCTTTCTACTCCTTTACGGCTTAAGTAAAACTACTTGTTAAAATCCCAGAGGTGCATGTTACATAATTGTAATTTAACAAATATTGGCTGCGGCATATCTACCCCACTTTATTGGCGGAGTATGAGAAGTCTCAGTATCATGCACCGAAAACTATTTGGTATTTGTTTTATAAAATAACGACAGAGCTTGCGTGGTATAAATCTTATTTTATAATGCAATTTGTTGAATGCAGAGCCGACTACGAAGTATAGTGCTAATTTGTTTTATTTAACAGTTCAATCTATCTGGGATACTGGATGTTTTAGCTAGTCTTCTGATATGGGTATCTGATGGTCAGTTGGACTATACAACACCTCAACCAGCTGAGGAAAATAAACTTGAAGGCCAATCTTTGTCCAAAGAAATTGTTCATGGGAAATGCGTTAAGGTAAATAAATACATCTTAAAAATATCTCATGCAGGTGTATGATAACCTAACAACACATGTACAGTAGGCAGCATTATTGATTATCGTCATCATTATTATCATCATCGTCATCATTATCGTCATCAACGTCATCAGCATCATTATTATTATCATTATCGTCATCATCGTCATCAGCATCGTCATCAGCATCATTATTATTATCGTCATCAGCATCATTATTATCATCATCATCATCGTCATCATCATCGTCGTCAACATAAGGTTATGATGATCATTATTGTCATTATTATTATAATTATTATTTATGTTAAGGTGGCTCCCTATAGTTTCAATAAATACGCGCTATTTCATACGCTCATTATCTAATGTTATTCACAAGTTTAAAAATTTGTTGGATAAATACTAAGTACCCCTTACTATAGCAGAACTATCGCAGATATAAAATATCTATCAAAAAGTTCAATTATTTGCTGTTACCATGGTAATAATGACGTTGGAACTTTGGTGTATTTTCAAATACAGTAAAAACCCGCGTATAAGAACCTAGATTTTTCCAAGTTAGCCTAAAAAGGTTCTTATATAAATGGTGTTTATTGTGAAATTAGGCTATTTAGGTTCTTAAACGGGTTCTTATTTTCTTAAGAAAAAAGCTACTCGTTCCTGGTAGGTGTGGTCTATTATTTATGTAAATTATGCATAAATTTTCTCCAAATGACTGCAATCTAAGAAAATACAAATCCTTTATGCACTTTAAAGCTACACTGTGTGTACTTTAAAGCTTACTGTATGTAAAATCAAGGGAACAAAACAACTTGTACAACTGTAGACTGTTTTAAAACAACATATATAGTCAGGTTCATCATTCAGGCTCTTCAGTTGTATGGCATGGTACTAGGCTCTAGTTCGTATTAAAGTTCATGCTGTAAAAACATAGAGCTTATTTTCTTTGATTTATGAATTTTTAGTTTTGACTCTATTTGATAAAATAAGAACCTGCTTTGAAATTTTAGCCTAAAACAGGTTCTTATGTAAAGGGGTCTAAATGGAAAATCTTAGCCTAACAGGTTCTTAAAATCTAGGTTCTTATACGCGGGTTTTTACTGTATTGCATAATTGAAGCGGCATGTCTTCAGTTTGCTTCGGTGGAATTTTTAAAAAATTGCTGAGATGATAGATACTGTTGTGGAGAATATCCATGCACAAAATCAGAGAGGGTTGTATGGACAGATTTTTCGCTATAAAAATGATCTATTTAAAAAAGTTCTGTCTTATGAAAATTTTTAAAATTATATGTACTTTAGAACTTGTTATAAACTACTTATTTACAAAATTTTAGCAAAATTCACCGAAGAAAACGTCTACAAGTCTAACATCTATGTCGACGCGGTCCTAGAATTTCGAATCGACAAGATCGCTATTTACTCATGCGTAGCGATACTATTTCTAGTCACTAGTCCCCTATTGAAATTACCGTAGAGAGCCACCTTAAAGGGTATGGACAACAAAAACAAAAAAATTCAAAAAAAAACCACTGACGTGAAGATACAATCTAGTGTGTTATTTAGACCCATGCAAAGTATTCCAATAAAACAACTTAATTGCATTATGGTCTTGCATTATTACAGAAATCCAGCTGCCAGAAGAATAAGTTTCATCATGTTTACCCAGCTTCTGACGTCAGTTAATTAGGCAAGGTCTTACAACAAGATGGCGAACGGCAAGATTGTCTTTTGTCGATATTATAGTGCTATTGTTTAGCACAAGAGTTGTTTTGTTTACTTGGATTACCATCGCGAGACAGTTAATCAGAAATTTTAAAATGTGTATTTGTAATTTTTGTTGCTTTTACCCTCTAATATTTTCTGTTTTGGTTTCTATACAAGCTTTTAATAAGATTCAATTTTCTACCATCAATACGACACACGGATAATTTTGCTTTACTGTAGATTTTACCTCCCTTAGCCGACCTTCTTTCTTATCTTCCTGCTGTGAATCAAAACGTCATGTACCCACTTCTGAAATTTATATACTCTGTGATTTTATATATGGAGCAGACACCCCAAGCTACACAGGTAACTCGTCATTCTGTAATATCATATAATATATTACGTTATTTTTTCTGCATTTTGATTGGTTTTTGAACAGTCTTTACTTTACAAACCGGTAAAGATCGGTATGAACAAAAAATCGAGTACTTTCCTGGTGAAATTATGTTGGCTTTCTTGGTCTTTTCTTCACAGACATGGACGTATCTTGTTCTGTTGTGAAAAAACGTGCAGACCAAGTAATTTTGTTGTGAAGACTTTCTTCCATAATCTTCCATAATGAGTTATATTGACAAGCTAACAATCTGTAAAATAAAATTTTACTTTATGATTTTAGAAACCTGTTTTAACCTCAACGCTACGTCGAATTGGCGAGGAGTTGTACAAACCTGAGGTAACTGAACTATAGATTGCTAATTTTATTCTAATAGTTCAGTCACCAAAGCACTGGAAATCCCACGAGCTAATGGATTGCGTATATAGAATAACTCTTTAATTGACCAGAACGAGATTTAGACTTATACTTTCGAGAATCCGATCTTAACAGTTCTACATAACTAAATTCCGAAGTGCGCAAGGTGTTCATGCTATATGATTTTTATACAATAACGTGACTTCTGCATGCATTTTTCGTGGTTGATCAATTAAACGACACGCACAGATGGCGTCAAATAATGTTTATCTACGTTGAATAGCGGCGTTTTGACGTTGTTTAATAGGTCTACAGAACTAAACGCAAACGACGAAACCGGTAGCAATATTTGAAAAGTTCTTTACGTGCATGTGCATACGTGTGGACTAGTATCATCGTGAAGTATGTTTTACCCTTTTTCTTTTTGGTCCAATTGCTTTTAGTTTTATAAAATAAGTTTTCTACATTTTATAGGTTTTCAAGCCACCGGAAACATCGTTGTTTGATGTCAAAAAAGAGAAACTCAAAGCAAGTATTTATCTTCGTAGTTCCAATTTGAACGAAAGAATGTTATCCACTTTAATAATATTGAAAACAATATCACGAGGTGAGTGTTTGTTGAGTACTTTGACTTGGAACTATTGACATTGCGTATACAGTCGAACCTATATATAAGGCCACCCTCCGGACTTTAGAAACTGGTCGCTTAATATACAGGTGACTGCTTAAGGATCACTAAAAATACTCCATGGGCGTGGTCAAATGTCAAACAATAATAAGACAATGCTCTTTCAAGTGCTCTGTATTTAAAGAAAATATAAACTTGTAAGGTAAATCAATTGTTCTCTACTCTACAGTATACAGTGTTTCAGTGACTTACAGTTCACAATGAAATACATCTCACGGGCCGTCATTTCATAGTTCTGACGTTCAACGTGGAGTTAAAATGGAAACTTTTGCTAAAGTAGCAATATGCATGTAGGCAATAAAAGTCAAAGCTTTTGTTTGTAGAGCAAGTCGTTAACTGTCGACATTGCCAGCGACAATTCTTGGTATCCATAGTACTGCGCAAAAGCCCAAAGTTGTTCCGCATGTTCTCAATCACATGGCTGAACAAGCTAGCTAAAGAGGGGTGTCAAGTAGAGCTACAGTAAAGAATAACGTTTATATGCATAGAATAACGTTTAGGGCATCAAATACTGTTAACAAATAAAATGTTTCAGCCGTTTCTATGACAACAGTGACGTTTCAAAATGTAAATTTACGGCCATTTTGAAACGTATTTTTTCCACTTTTCAAGAAGCAGTAGGGTGTCACCTTAAAAGCATAAGTTTTGAAATCCTATTTTGTTTTGTTATTTATTTAGCTGATTATTTATCGCATACGTTTGATGTTCTAAAATCAGATCTTAGAGAAGAAGAGGTAATGCCGAAAATGTCAATTTTTTAACAGTTTTACTTTTTAGTTTGTACAATATAGAGAAAGATCTACACTCGGCGTGTAGAAATTTGCATAATGGTAAAGTATATGACAGTGCTCCCATGTCATGCAATCTGGGGGACATTTAAGATACTTTTTGTGTCACCGTCTCTTTACGTGGAGCTACCTGTGGCAGCTAAACATGTCAGCAGTGAATAAATTAAGTTTTTGTCGACTCCCGCTTCTTTGTTTTGGTTTTCAAGCTTTCTTCCACACCAGGAGGTCCATCAAAATAACGCAGGGAAATTTATGTTGCTTTGTTAATGTTCGTGAAAATATGCATAGTGGGGCTCACAAGATCTTTTTGCTAAATTGTTAAATGTTTCTGTTCATTCAAAAAATACCAAAGAAGAGTCACATGCCAAATTTTATGTAAAATGTACCAGTAAACTTTCACAAAGAAAACAAGCGACATCGACTTTTTATGCAATGCGAATATATATATGGAGACATATACTCATATTTCCAGGAGTTTTCTCTGTTCCACAGATCAGTCGTTCAATATACAGCTTTTTGTTTTGTGCATTACTACAAATCTTGCAGTGAATGAAATTTATCCACTGTAAACATGTTTGATTTCAAGTATAGCAATAGTGGAGAAAAACGTCCTGAAAGGTTTTTATGTGGTGATATATTTAAGTAATTTGTCCCGCACATTTGATTTTTCACGTACACATTTCAATTCGATTTTTTTGCTAGAAAATGATTTTGTTAAAAAGTTTAATTTTTCTTTTCTTTATATCTTGATATTTTTCATCATTGCTATCTTAACTTCGTTTATTTAAGCCTTGACCGTATAAAAACTCTATTATGCATCGAGTCTAAAATGGTTGTCTTCTGGAATTTTAGGGGAAACGATTATTCATACTTCACAATGGTGTTCGTGTTGTCATACCGTTTATGAAACCAAAAAATAAGGTTTGTGTTTTATTTTTTGTGATGTTGCACGTGTCACTATGCCCTCTGGCAACCTATGGTGCAACAACATTCTGTGTTGCAAGTTTCAGAAAAAATGTTGCAAAAATAGTCGAAGTGACATCTACTTTTTGCGTGCAATATTAGACGTCAACTTGCAATACCCTATTGTTCCAAGTTTACTTTACTTTACTTTACTTTACTTTACTTTACTTTACTTTACTTTACTTTACTCTACTTTACTCACAACATCAACGTGTGTAATTTTGCGTATTCGCCGGAAAACAGTACAGTACAGAGGGCAGAATACCTAACATTGAAATTGAAACAATAAAGGATAAAGGACTGGGGGTTAATCATCCTTACTCGCAGCCAACGGCTGAATTACGAAGAACGCAGATCAACGTAGCCGTGTCGAGGGATATCAAAAGCGCTCCACGGATCACAGCTAAGATATAGGTGCTGAAATGCGGAGGGAGGAAAACCGGAGCATCCGGCGAAAAAAACTCGAAGCACAGGAGAGATCAACTACAACTCTACTCACATAAGTTCCAAGCTCGACAACGGGGTCATTCCCAAGCGGTCACCCATCAAGTACTAACCACGTTTAACCGGGCTGAATTTAACTAGTTAAACATAACCTCAATACGTTTAGTTTTTGATTGGCTTGAGTTCATTTCGAACGTGTGCGCGTCTGTTTGGTTGGTTGGTTATTTCAAACATGAAATTGCGTTTATTCTATTCTGTATTATCTAATCTTAGTCTATCCTGGAATACGCTGTTGATGTGATATTACAGATGTCGATGGAATCAGGTATATATATATGTGCTCTTTTTTTGTTGTTGTATTTAGTGACTAGATTATTGTTAGTTGTTTTGTTTCTTCTTTCTTTCTTTTTTTTTAGTGCAATGCGAGAATAATTAGAGAATTATGCTTGTGTTATATTTTTCTAGCTTTTGTGCCATCTCCACAGCAATCGTTTAAAACTGTTAAGTTCAAGGACGATGAGACGACGTGAAAGCTCAAAAAATGAAAATTTGAGCACATGGAACAATCTATAATTTTTTCTCATTACACCTGATACGACTGCGTGCACACAAATCTTCAAGTAACATAACTCTGATTGTTTTGTGTTTTTAGGCGTTGTTTCTGATTTTCTAATGCGTTGTGGGACTGGTGACTTTTTCAATGTTTGTACGAATTTGTTGCAAGAAAAAGGACTAGAACTAAAAATCTTGGAAAAACTTAGCATAATTTTACAAAGACTTTCTAAAATAAGGTACACCTCAAGAATTTAGAAAATCATGAAATTTTTTATTTCGTGTTTCTCTTAGGATAATTATATGATTTGTACTGCATTGTGTTGTGTTGTGTTGTGTTGTGTTGTGTTGTGTTGTGTTGTGTTGTGTTGTGTTGTGTTGTGTTTTGCGTTGCGTTGTGTTGTGTTGTGTTGTGTTGTGTTGTGTTGTGTTGTGTTGTGTTGTGTTGTGTTGTGTTGTGTTATGAAATAGAATTGATAAGCTGCACGTCTTTGTCCTATTACTGGCGTCATCATAGTTTTTGCAAAACTATCTTGTGCTTTTAAGGTGGCTCCCTAGGGTTTTTATATAATGCATAACTATGTTCGACTAAAATGTTTGTGGAAGCCCAGTTTCCTTCCCCTGTGACTTATGTTCATGAACATTTCCAGTAAGATTAGTAACGTATAGATAAGTGTTGTGGAAACACCACGTAAAATATTTATTTGCTAAGATTAGTAACATTCTCGCAATTAATTTTGTTACCTTATGAACATTTCCAGTAAGATTAGAAACGTATAGATAAGTGTTGTGGAAACACCACGTAAAATATTTATTTCCTAAGATTAGTAACATTCTCGCAATTAATTTTGTTACCTTATGAACATCGTTGCCATGGCAACAACGCAACAACGAGTCTAAAAGATTAGGCTTTTTCCCCCGTATTTTTCATCTTTTTTCTGACATTTCTCGAGTGAAATTTTTTCAAACTTCGCAGTCTTATGGGAATTGCTTCGAGAAACGTTTTAGGGCAAAATAAATGTTGGGTTGTTCAGATAGTTTTGTCAATATCGCTAAATTGACAGTGCAGCGGACCGTGTGCAAGAAGAGTCTTCGTGTTAATGTTTAATGTTTTGTGTTTCTTCTATTCTTTAGGAGTAACCGACGCTATTTTGAAGCTTTTCAACTTGCCCCACTTATGCAAGAACTTCTACGAGAACATGACTCAGATAATGCTTTTTTGTCTTTAAACTTGCGTTCAGTGTTAGTAAATCTAAACATTGCTAAAGGTGTGTAACATATGTATAGGGTTTAAATACGAATGTATATATTCGTGTATGAAGATAGTGTAAATAAACGACTGAATATACATGTATTAAATCAGTGTCATTTATGAGCTATCCTTGTTTCATATACACATGCATTTTTGTTAGCTCCAGAGTTATTTATCAACGCCAGTCGTTTTATATTGTACTGTACTGTATAATGCACTGTACTATACTACTATGTATTGTACTTTGTATTGTACTTTGTATTGTACTGCACTGTACTCTGCTTTACTGTATACTGTATTGCACTGTACTGTATACTGGATGGTACTGTACTGTACTGTACTGGTACTGAACACTGTATACAGAGTACTGTATTCTAATGTACTTTACTGTAGTACAGAACTGGAACAAACAAATTAAAACAAGAATTTGTTTAAATATTTAAGTTTATGTCTTATGTTTATTATATTTATTACTGCATGTTGATTGGCCTTGTGGATTGCAATTATGTCATTGCACTCCTGAGAATCAATTAGCTAATGTTACCACGGTGCTATCTGTAGTAATTATTTTTAATGCAAGCAAAATGGCAGATGTTTTTCAAATATGTTTTGTCGTCCGGATGGTTACGTTCACATATTCGTATATCCGCTAAAATATTCATATTCACTTAACATCTCCGTTTACACAGAGTCGTGTTAGATGAAAGTTTTAGGAGAACTGTCGAGGTTTTACTGGAAACTTGGGTTAATGGGGCTAAATGTTAGTAAATGGGGATTGGTCTTGTGATATGCGTAAGGAAACGCCGAAACGAGCCACCATCTTTGTAACAACGTTTTTGGTTTAGTCGTTTGGAAAGGTAATTACGTCGGGAATTGCCTGAAAGCATTACGAAGGTCGCGTTCAGGATCCCAGCAGCCGTCCACAGAAGCACTAATAGCAATATAAAAACAACTTTCTTCCACGGATTCATTTTTCTTGATGGAACACAATGAAAAAGGGCCTGTTTGCCGTTGACACGATACTGGACGAATATTTATCCGGCACAAATTGCAATTCGTCCGCTTTCGTAGGTGGACAAAAATTTGAGCGGATTCGTGTCAAAAAAAATAAATTCATCCGGAAAAACATCCGTCCGGTTCCGTGTAAACGGGATCTTAGTATACACTTACGCACTTACGTGTTTAACGGAGTGGGTGGTGAAACAATATACAAAATGTTCGAATAACAATAGCCGAGTTCAATTCCCATAGGATAAAGCTGGTAGGTACATCACTATGGTCGTCGTAAATCAGATGAAAATAATCTATGACCTTACGAGTATTTCAAATTTTTTAAGCATTTTATGAATGTCCACGTAAAATTTTAAAGTGGTTCTCTGATGAAAACATTGTTGGTATATAGTGTTTCTGCATAATCCTAAAGATATTATGGTAGTTGGTAATTGTTTCAAAGTTTCATTTCGAAATTCTCAAAAACAAAGTTGTATTTTACGTGCGAACTTTGTATTTTGGAGCGCCCCATTAAATTGGCCGTGTTTGAGAAAAATGAGTTGAGGAGAACTTATGACATAGACTCAACGAAAACAAAATAGCATTGTTGTTGTCAACAAAAGGGTCATTGTTGTTATTGAGTCTATGACGCCATAAGCTTCCTCGACTCATTCTTTTCAAGCTCGGTCACTTTAATGGTGGCGCTTCAAAATACAAACTTTACACGTAAGATACCACCTTTTTTTCAACGAATTTTGAAATGAACCTTTGCACGATTACCACTTTAATAAAATCTGTCAAAATATTCTACGTGATGTGTACGTGATCACAATACGTGCATGTCTCGACCTACACAAGTCGGCTAGTGTAATTGGTTTGTCTGTGTCGTCCGCGCAAAGGTCTAGGTACGAGCGACATGCTTTATGCACCAAACACTTGTTGTTCAATATGTTCTCGGAAGTTTAGGTAATGGGTTATTTCGAGTGTTAGAGTGATTAGAATATATACATTTTTAGACCAAACTGGATCCAGTTGCGAACATACAACATCAAAGCCTTCTGGCTGAAGGAATCGATCGAACTGTAGTGCTCTGAGCTACGAGGGCGATCCGGCTTTTGCCGAGAGCTTAGTCACGATTGAGTCGTGTTTATTCCACGACTGAGAGTTTATTCCACTAAAGCAAAACACTAGGCCTAGAACAGTAAAGCCTTACACAACAATAGAGTTGATGTTTGCGGGCATAAATATCTTTTGGCCCGACTCAGGCTCATTTTAGCCGCAGGCCGCGAGGGTTAAATTTAGCTCATGAGAAGGGCCAAAAGCATATGCCCAATTAAGAACATGAACTGTATCACTATTATAATAATTTTAGTGGGCATTTAGAGGAAATCAAAGACAGTACAGTAAACAGTATCTTGAACATGCAGTGCCGTCTTCGCGTCGGCGTATATTCCATTGCATTAAATATCTACAAAACCCATAACTTTAATACATGTAAAACTTGGCAGAAAAATGCAACATTTGTCATCAAAACAATCTTTGCTCCATAAACAACAAATCAATAGTGATTTAGAACTTAAAACTGATAGGCTCAGATCAGCGGGCTAAATTATTTTTTAGCCCGCTGAATTCTCTATTTTAGCTCGCAAAATACACCACAATAGACCTTATTCAAAAATGGCCGCCGAATTAGAATTCTTTTATGTGCATATAAATTAGCCCTTATGACCTCGTTTTAAAGTAAAAATTATTTTGAATTTCACACATGAAAACGAGTTCATAAGGGCTTAATTTATATGTATATAAAAGAATTTTAATTCGGCGGCCATTTATGAATAAGGTCTATGCCCAATAAAATTATTATAATAGGTGTTTTACATTACCAGCCGACAATTTTAAGATATAATGTGGTATAAAACAAATTACGTATAATAACACCTCGCTTGTAAACCATGCAGTAAGGACGTACTAATATGACCGGTTTTTCTGGTTGGCTATATAACTGAGTAATCACATTGTCAATTGCGAATTTGCTCCCATGCTCTTTACCGCTGTCTAGGGTTATAGGGTTTTTGTTTGGGTTAGGTGAACTAAACCAATTAATCAGGAACATTACTATAGCTACGTGATCACCCGTAAACTCAAGATATGAGTTACTTTATGCTTACATATGTATTCTTGTACATATTAAATTTATAACTATTCAATCACCGCATTACACCTGGACAATATCGTGCACTTATGTTAAAGTGCCTATCACCCCAAATACGATATTACTGATATTGTTCTATGTAAAGTGAATAGTTGAATGCCGAAATATTTTTTTATTTGAATTTTTATTTAGTGTTATAAAATAAAGTGTCTTATACGCACGCTCTGATTGGCCAGCTCCCGTGCATTTATATATATAAGAGTATGGAAATCATGAATGAAGTAAAATAGCATAGAATGGAGTAGGATGGCATCACCTGGCGGGAAAAGTCAATCAGCATTCAAAACTGTCCAATTTTTAGCTTGTTTTATCCTTCTTATTTTATAAAACATATTGCTTCTGTGCATATGTACTTTTATAAGGGTACGTTTGACGTCATTTGGACACAAAAATGACGTCAAACATGCCTTTATAAGAGTACATACGCACAGGAGCAATATGTTTTATAGTTAATAATATAATATTGAGATTTGTATTTCCAAAATGGTAATGAGATGACGTCAAAGTAGGCATTTGTGTTTATTTCTTTTCTTATAATGAGCTGCTTGAAAATTTTAATAGAAAAAATGATAAAATATAGAAACATGCTATAGGATGTAGAGGCAGAGGGGCAATTGCATTCCCAAAATATTTGAAAAAATGAGGAAAATTCGGGCTCTTTCTGCTCGGAATTTCGGGTAATTTTGACATGTATTGCTGTGAAATGTTCAAGAAAAATTCACACGTTAAGCTAAGACTGAGAAATACGACTTTAAAAGCAATATTTAACCCTAAATTTTTCGGGCAAAAATTTCTGCCCCCCCCCCCCCCCCCCCCCCCCCCCCCCCCCGAACAGAATTGGGCTGCTACACCTATGCTCTCCAGTTTATAATGGCGATAAAGGCTTCGACATTGTCTCGACAATTCTAAATATTAGGGGTTTTGAAGAAAGAGAAATTGTTGTCACTGGACTGAGTAAAGTATATTTTAAAATATATCCCTTAGATAAGCATTTTGTTAAAAATGAAATAAAAAGAATATATATATATATATATATATATATTCTGTATATAACAACAAAATAAAAGTGATTTGAAACTTTGCATGGCGATGTTTTGTTATTATAACAAATTGACGGTACAACCATGTGAAGAAAAGTTTTTTTTTGTACTAGTTTACCTTGCATGCTCTGAAGAAGTCCCGATCAGTTAACCTGGACGAAAGCTCAGCAAAATAAAAGACTTTTGGGTTGTTTCGTAACTTTATTATAATTAAACAAAAAGAAGTGTTTTATTACGTCATGAATAATTTATATAAAGAGAGCGGCTTGCCATTGACTGATAATAGAAAGAGGCCCCGCTGTTCTTATTGGATTTGCGACTTTGTGATGTTATGGTTATCCGTGCTTGTATATACTGTGATAATTAACATAGTTTTTAGCCAATCCAGAGCATTTTCAGACAATATTCCCAGTATGCGTTTTCATAGCGTTTTTATATTCTTCTCAGTCCTCAGGGGAGCAGAAAACAATGGTCTCATTACCTGAAACAATATGAAAACGCTAGGAAAACGTATACGTGTGGATGGGTCATTGCCAATCCAGCCTACGATTATGAAAAACGCAATCCAAAATATAACGTCTTGAAAACCCAGGATATGAATACTGAAAGTCCATGCACGTTATAAACAAACGAGTGAAGTACGAGTGAGGGAGTTTTATGATAATTTACAAGGAATGTTATGAATAAAATCGCACAAAGCATTTACCATAAAGTAATTTACATGTTTATTATCAACGAGAGTTGAGAATGGTGAGAACCGATATGGCGATGTCTGACTAACTATAGTCAATCGAGATATGGTCTGGAAATTAACTCGGCAAACTTCAAAGCGCCTATAATGAGCTGTGATTTTATGTTGAACCGTACCTTACACCGTGCACATCTTTTGTTTTAGGTTTATTAATATTTAAATAGCACGGTTGAGTGATTGAATTGAAACGTTGCTATTGGACAATTCGTTATTATACTAAAATACAATGTGTTCAGTGACCGTGCACAAAAATGCATAAAGGCAAACAAAAAGATAGACCAAAGACTTTAGCTGAGTTTCCAGACCATATCTCGATTGACTATGGACTAACTGAAACAATCGTTATCGCTGACTTAAAGTGATAAACAATTCACGACTACTTTCTGCTAAAAGTGTACTTGTTTACACATTAGCGTATTTCTTATACCCTTCTTCGGCTAGAACTATACACGATGAAATTCTTTTAAGAGCTTATACAGTTATGAACACTGAAAACCGTAAACGAAACCTTGACAAGCGAGTTTCTGCCTTTGCCAGCAAACGTAACGAAGACAACACTCAGGAGAAAACCGCTAGCTAAATGAGCCTACGAGAGGGCTTATATCCAGTCAAAAAGCCGAGATGATACTTTTTCATTAATTAGTAGGCAAATATCGTACGGCCGATGTCCGATGAGAACCTTAAAATTTGAAATCCGTAAGCCATTTATTTGTCTCGTTAATAAAAAACCCCGAAAATATCAATACTTACAATAAAATTATAGAGTAGCTATTCAATCTTTATTTTTTAATCAAAAGTCGACAACCAATTGAACGCCACCACCCAAATGAAAAACTTTCGGTTTTACTTTATCTCGATCGCTGTCGAAAGGAATTAAGAAAAGGGCCTGAAATCAAGATTTTTTTTATCTGGGCATCGTTTACTTCCTCTCTGATTTATTTTATTGTCCAATTTCCCCCAATGGCTCATCTATAGTATGATCTCCATGATCCGGACTCGCACGCGTACGTACGATCAGGTTTTTATGAACCGCTGTCCTGGATGTTAATTTTGCTGGCGCAAATGTCAAAAATTTTCGCACTAATTTTAACGCAATAAGTAATCGAAAAATTTGAAATATTCATAACATAATAAACAATTTACTAACTTTGTTTATGCTCAGTCTGTACGAGAAAATATCTTGAAATCACAAACGTAGAACTAGTGAAAAGGTTTGTTTCTCTGGGAAAAATCTGCAGCTTTGGAATATAATTTTAAAATTCCAACTCTAAAAATCTTGGAAACTTCATGCAGGCTGGAAACATGAAATTTATATTCAGTAAAAATAGACCCATGTATACTCGTGATTATACCAGATTACTGCTGTACGAAGTTGAGCTATATATATCTTATATATCGGAATTGAATCAACTGGAAACAGTGTATTTAAAAAAGGTAACTAATAATACTTTTGGTCGCCTTTAGTACAATAGTAGTAAACAGTTCGTGCAAACATATATACGTGTTCACATATATAAACGTAATGCAATGTGTGTCTATGCGTGCTGCTGTAAACTAAATGTGAAGATTATTAATTTTTTTTGTAGTATGGTTAGCTTGCGCACAGGCTTGGCCTGACCAGTCATTGATACTGATGAGTCTTCTGCATGTGTAATCTGTTTTAGCAGAGTTATGTTAACATAAGCAAATCCCTTCCTTCCTTCCTTTCTTCCTTCCCTCATCTTTACAGAGCATGAAATGTTCACATATAACGAGTAGTTATCCCTGAAACTCGATAAAGTTCAGTTGTCTAAGTCAACTGAACAAATTTTTTTGGTCAACTTTATATGTCCTGAAGATAATTCTAGAATATTTGTTACTTTATTATACATATTTTATGAAGAATCTCTGTTTTAATAATGAAAATGTTGTAATTATTGCCGAACGTCTATTCGATTACTATGTGGTGGTGATACACTATTGTCTATATTATATCTCAGGTCTTTACCAATATATTATTTCGACTTCGTTTTAATGATCATATTTAATCATCATTGTTAGTGTGTTCGGTGTGAACTCCAGGTGTAAATTACATTACATTTGTGTATGGTTTGTCGGCGTTGCGACAAACGTTATGAAGATTGTTTACGTTCGATAGTGTCCAATTTCACTATTTATGATTAAAGAATTCCTACGCACCACGCCAAACAGACACTGGTGAAGGCTTTTTGAATGGTTCACATACGAAATCTATAAAACCTAAATAGTTTTCAAGCAACATTTGGTGGTTCATATCTGAGTGTATTTCACCACTATTATTAGTAAACCATGCAAGTAACACAAGATTGTTAAGAATGAGGAGAATCCATCATCAGATCACTCTGATTCTTAACCAAAATTAACTGTACACTTGTGCCACCGGCCTGGGTTGCTAGTTTTTATGAAAAAAACATTTTTTTAAAAAAAAAGATCCAATGTCCTATTGGGGAGAACGGAAAGAAAGATTGTTTTGATAAACCTATAACTTATTAAAACCCCAGGGGATTGAAATTCTGTGTCAATATATTCTATTTTCGAAATCATTAGCATACGCAATATTAAGTTTACATAATTGCATTTAATCTGTTTAATAATGAAATGCTTTCAATAACGAATAATTTTAAAAGCGCATGTGCACATATCGTTTGTCTCGAATAGTATTTATATTGCATCGCACGTCTGCCATATCATTGTCAACGTTTCGTTGTAGCAGATAGAAGAGTTGGGATCTAAATGGCATTTCCGACGTACATTAAAGATGAAAATGACATAGACTTCGGCCAAGAGTGTCCAATATTTCCACCGAACTGTCGTTACAAGGTAGCCTCGGTAACTATCAACGATAAAAGCATTACAGCATTGTTGACAGACGATGAAGAACTTTTATGTTTCCCTCAACTTGTCGACTACTTCTTGAAAGATCATGTAGCTGGCATGCCGACCATCTATGCCAAAGTAAAGCGAATGGGAATTTCAGCTAGAAGCTGTAATCTCGAGCAAGTACGGCTAATGAGAAGTATGGGAGCTATTGGACCAGTTGTAAACCGCTGTAAACTGATCACTATGGAAGATTTCAAAAGACTCTACGAAGATTGTCTCTTGTTTAGGTATGTATGTAAAGATAGTTTGACTATTTGCTTTCAACATTTCACGGATGACTTCGCTATCGGCGTACGCGGGGACTACGTCTTTCATGTCTTTTGTGTTGTCTGCCTTAATTATAAACATTATAAAGATTCTCAAAATATTGAATAATATATTATATGAATCGAATGTATTTTTCTTTTATTTCACTCTTCTTTTGTATTCTTGTCATTTCGACTTCAACATCTTATTGAAAGTTGTCGCTGGATGTCTGGTTCCAACTTATTTTATTGTTTGTTCCTGATGTTCTATAGTCGTTTGAAAAAACAAAATAAAGTTTACGTTGCCAACATTGTATTATTAAAAACTGCGGGCTACCATTCAAAAATGTCAATGGTTTGTTATTAAGCATTCTTTCCAACACATGCAAAGGTGGCAAGGAGAAACCGAACATTTTAAATATAAATACATCCTTAAGTCGCATATCTTTGCTATGAAATATTGAACTCAATCTTTACCGCTTAAAGTCTGTATCGGGTTACAATGAATTATTTAACTTCAAAGGGGAAGTTAGGAGTCATATTTGAGACTGTGGTGTTGGTTTCACTTTTTCTGTGCATTTTAAATCGAAGAACATATAACTTCAAATTACTGATGTTCTTTCTGGAAAATTCGACAAAACAGACATACCGATTTTTATTATCAAGTCGGGTAGGGTATATTGGTTAAAGCTGTTTAATGCTAAGCAGATGTCAGTGGTTATGAAAAAAACGTGGTACTTAATAATAAGAGAGTTCGGTGCCAAACGCAATTTGAGTATTTACACTTTGAAAGCTATATTCTTTAGAAGGTGATTTTTAATATCCTCCGCCGGTGTTAGCAAATATTTGAAAAGTGCTTTATTATTGTGGTGAAGAGAATTAATAAATATCTTCATGCTAATTGGCTTCGTTATATTTAGAAATGTTATGCACGATTATAATCTATACAATGGAATGTTTTTGTTGTTTTCCTTCTGTCGACCCCTATGTGTTTGTGTCAGCAAGATCATTCCAAATCAACATCAAATAATGTAATAAACTTGCCTAGCAAGTTTTTTTTTATCTCTAGTTGTATAAATCGGACAAATTTTTATTTGAAATATTGGCAATCATTTATGACAGAAAGAAAATAAAGTATTAATGGCTTGGCGCAGGTGAAGGGTCAGCGCTGCGGCGCCCGAGTGGCACGCTGTTGTTATTCTTCCAAACCTTTTTAGTTATCTTGATTTTTCTCATCACAATTAGAAGTTTATCTACAATGCGATATGTAGTATAAGAATATATATGTCATTTTACTAGGCTACGTAAATATTCTGCCGAGACGCTTCAGCAAAAGGACAGAGAAGTAAAATTAATATATTTAATAGTGCGTCAAAGCTTCCGATGGTCTATTGTTTGAGACATGTGATTTATTGTAAATGCGATAATCATTTATTCATTCATTAAAATTCCTTCTAGTTGAAGAAAATAATTGCCGCCTATGAAAATAAGTCGATACCTTCTAATGAAGGATTAAACTTCGTCTAGTCGCGGAATAGTTTTGAAGAAAACAATACGAAAGAGCACAAACACAAAATACTTGTTGACATATTCATTTAGACAATTTCAGTTTTGTCTACAATTCTGGGGGCTCTACATGTTGGCTGAAATTTGAAGACAGACTTAATATACATGATGGTTTTTCGGGGGTATTAAGTTATATACCAACCTAAATTCTACCCTCTATACGTTATACCTGACACTATCGTTTTTGCGAGATAGGCGTTGTGGTACAATGCAAAAGAAGTACTGATTGTAACTTGAGAGTATTATTACCAGCCGAACTTCAGAAAGTCTGTCATTTATGAAGCTTTTCCTGACTAATTAAGTTGTCTATACTGTATGTAGAATATATATATGTATATAGACTATAGTGGGTGGTCTAACACGACGCTCTGACGGATTTTATTAAACTTATCTCATTTAAACTATTTTCGACCGCCTACACTTTATCATCAAACATGAATCATGATTGTCAAAAACTAATTCACAAGCTAAATATATACAATATATATATATCATAATATCATATCATTTCGTTGTGCAATTTTTTATATACTGTTTTAATTTCGTGAGAAATGTTACTCAGCTATAGAGCAAGGTAGTGTAATATGGCGAGAATAAGTTTTATGCTGATGATGAACTTGCATGCTGCTCGCTAGTGTTTAATACAGGCCGGTAAAGATACACATGCATGTTGTCACGGCTTTGTCTACTTTGTAAGTACTTTTGTCTACTGCGATGCTTTCTCTTTGGCTATCGCAACAGACTACAGAATATTCCTTCTATCTAAAAGATCAATCAAGGTTTTAGACTTTGTCTTAGTCAAGTAGTCTTTTTTATAGTGTTGACCTTTAATCGTATATTTAAGTTTGGTTGATGTGGCAATTCGGTAAAAGAAAATACTTGTTTGTGTTCTAAAAAATAATTAAAAAGACACATAGTAAACTAAGTTATACACCAAATAGAACATATTTTTTGTGTTTCCGTGTGAGAAACACGAGTGAATTGAAAAAGTACCGAGAATATAGCGGTCGCAACAAGAGCCAGGGCGAGTTTTCTACTAAAAAAGTGTTTCTCTATATATAACTTGATACTTTTAAATTTTCAGTGGAGAAATATGTTTCAGACTTCACGTGGTCCATCACGTCTATCGTAGCTCTCTGAGTATAGTTGTGTCTTGTCAATCTGATCAGCTAAATTATAATTGTACTATCGCTTGTACGAAAATTTGGTGTAAACTAGGAAAATGTTTTCCATTTTTTTATAAAATTTAATTCGCAGAAAACCATCAAAATTTGGAAATTGTTTATCTTATCAGAAACTATTTCCATCGAGTTAGAGAACACGACTTTGGTTAGCAGCCAACCAACCGTCTCGCCCATACATTTTCAAAATGTTATTTTTTCTAATTAATTGTGTATATTATATACACTCGTTCCTTGTGTTTGTGTAACGTGCATAATTATTGTACTTCAACTTGTTTTGCAAAAGGAACATTATTTTGTAATTCATATTATCGTTTATTTGAATCTTGATTAGCTGAGGATCTTGACTGGCTTCAGTTAGTAATTAAACCTGGCATTGGCGAAGAAAATAGGAAGCACAAGAGATTTATCAGTTGTATCAAAGCAGCTTAGGTTTTGGCGTAGGATATATACCCACTTTTATGGACAAGATCACAAATGAGTGAAGCGGACTTGTATAAAGTGATGCGGAGATATTGGTCTTATTATATTGGACATTATTATAACATGAATTGCCCAAATGTTATGTGCCAACATGTTATTTGCGGCCCCCCAAATTTTATAACTTCTCAAAAATATTTGCGAAGAGGCGTGGAGGAGGGAGTGACAGCCTCAGTATAAAGCACGCTCAAATCTCATAATATAAAATAGAAGGCATAATATATATTTTACCAGGGTATTGAAGCTTCAAACGAAACAATTGTTAGATTTTCTTTGGGAATAAGACTTAATTTTTTTATTAAACGCTTTATACTCAGAAAAATAAGTATAGGATTACGATTTCGATAAAGTTTTGTCGGCTTTTTTATGCCACACAAAAATAATTTTAAAGTAAAGTCAGTATAAATTCTGTTATTCACATCCTTTGTTAGATAGACAAGAGTAAGAGTGTTTAACTAGCGACTGAAGCACTCTTATAGAGTCGAGTGTGGTATTTTTTAATTCTTTTATTTTTTATGTCACTTCTGAAGGCTAGCTTTTCTATCTTGCTGAATATACTTGAAAAAAATGCTAATTTAGCATTGTAATTTAAATTTTATGATAATTTTAGACAAGCAGCTGGTATAATCTCCTGTATTTCGTATTATTTTTCACGGTTTATACACTCAGAATTGAGTTTGTTGCTGTCGTGTGTATTTATTATGTGGGTGTCCACACATAATAGTATAACAGAACATTATAGACAATGACGCGAAAAAATAAATTTAACAAAATCTCTATTTCCTCACCTCCGTGTGATATCCTTTGTATATTTGAATAAAAAAAGAATCACTTTTAGGAAGCTACGGCATCGTCTATATATTTAACCTTTTCACTCGCATTGTTGTTGTGGGATACCTAATTTATCTTTTTACTCTGGCTATAAACGCCAGACGATTTTACTCGTCAAGGGGAGACGTCTCGGAAGCCATGCATGAAAGGTTAACGTTTAACAATTAGATTATGAGATCGAAATTTCTATTTAACGCAAAAGTTTCTATTTTCGCCACAATGTTTTAGTATGATCTTAATGGTATAGTTTCAGATGCTGGTGGCGAACCAGTAATTTGAAACAAAATTGTAATGATATATTTCAATATCTCATTAAATGCGAAACTGAACTTGTACGTACATTCAAACAAATGCTGAAATGATTTCATTCTGGTGTTTTGACTTTTGTGTTACATATTTCCATGCCGCCAACACTCAATGTTGTTGTTTTTTTCACATTAGAAGACCTTACCGTTTTCGAAAACATTGCTAGCTACGATCAAAACCTAACCCAAACTTACTATAAAATACAAAGAATTATAAAAAATGCAGTTCCTCACCTTTACAAAGTTTTGTTTTTGATGGGTACAACATCTCAGTGACAATTTGTTTGCTGTAGTTGCTTGTTTGTTTCAACAAAAAGTTCGAACAAAAACTACAGACGCCATTTTGAAAAACAGTCAAATTTTGAACAGACAATTAGACAAATTTTTCAAATCGCATAGCTTCAAAATGACAATTCCGAAAAGAGACTGGAATGAGTAATATGGAATGCATGCAGCTTCGAGTACGTACAGTTTTTCTTCAAAACCACTTTTTCTTTTTGAAGAATGATTTCTTATGATGTTTTATGGTAAAAATGCAAGAAATGGTGCTCCCTGCTGGAAGAGGTTTCTACAAGAAAGATACTTTTTCCTG
The DNA here is from genome assembly GCA_035771165.1 of Paragorgia papillata. Lineage (NCBI taxonomy): Eukaryota > Metazoa > Cnidaria > Anthozoa > Scleralcyonacea > Coralliidae > Paragorgia > Paragorgia papillata. The sequence goes on along the minus strand of JAWNZC010000322.1, from coordinate 9,061,599 downwards.
TAGAGATCTCTACCAGCCGAAACGGTGCTGTTAAGACCGCACCATCATGGCTTTGGCATGCTCGTTTAACGTCATTTGATTCTCTGGGGAGTTAGTGAAAACGCTCTATAGATCACTTTCATAATAGCCACCGCTTTAAATATTCTTTTATGTGCATCTAAAGCCTGGTTTCCATATAGTCGTAAGAGTCGGCGGTATGTCTGCGGCAAGGGGCAATGGTCCAATCGCATACAGCTTTTTATTGCTGGCTAATTCAACACTGTCTATGATTGGACCATCGCCCCTTACCGCAGCCATGCCGCCGGCTCTTACCGCTATATGGAGCCTTTCTCGCCTCGTTATGAAGCAAAGATTCTTTAGAATTGCAGACATGCACACAAACGAGTCTAGAAAGGCTTATTAAAATGCACGGAGTTAAAAAATGTGTTTTCACGAGTTTCTAATTCGTTTTAAATAAAATTGACTAAAAACGCTTCAAAACATTTGAGTCGACACGATCGTTTTTGTATGGTATTTAACGTCCACACCTGTTTTTGGTGGAAGCGGAGACTTTTGAAAACGCCAATTCAGTGTTAGTGAGGGAATGGACGGTAGGCAACTGAGCAATACAAAAGTTTTCGTTTTTGCATGAAAATATATACGTGTGATGGGGTCTTAATGACTATATAGCAGCATGAACGATTTATATATTTATTTATTTAATTATATAGTTATTGAACATATAACCACATCTAGAACTAATACAAATATGAATGAAAACTTCATCTTTTTACAACAGCATATTACACATTGAAAGTATAGATCCATGGCGACCAAATAATCTCGTACTGGAATCATTAATTTGTTTTTCTATATTTAGCCAGCATGCATGTGAATGACATTAAGTTTTTTACTTGTTTGTTTCTAAAAATATAGAGGACCTGGCCGTAGGAAGCGCATTCCCAGTGACCCAAGTAGCTTTGGGACACCAGTGAAGATTACTATCAAACGTCCTTATCTTGAAGACAATGACGAGAGCGAAGTACATTGTGGTGTTGGTAGAAAACTGGAAGAAGAAATGATTGTCAACGTGTCTTCGCCTTTGTCTAGCAATAACGGTTATTTTGCGTCTGGTGAATTTACGTCTAACGATAGCGAAGCTTTGGTAATACGTCGACCAAATGGCTTCACGTCGTCAGAAGATAAGTTAGGATTTCCATCTATGATCTACACGACGTTCTCACACCCACCTAGTGTCGTGACACTTACGCAATCTTTTGATAACAGACATACATCTGCAACATCACCGAAAACAACCTTAATTGAGCCAATCAATGGCCAAATGTCTCCATCAGAAGATTGCAATTACAACAATCCAAGCCCATCACAGGAGAGTGATTCTGTAATGACAGAGGCACCAACTGCAACTCATTTGGTCACGACTCATACCACATCTGGTATTTCTCCTCCTCCTCAAAGTTTGACTGCATATCATCCAGCCCAAACCCCATCTGTATCCTCGGACGTAACATCGTCTGCAGGTGAGGCATTGTATTAATACGACAATGTGAACAGAGCTCGATTTTCAGCTTGGTATAGTAGGGTTGATTATAACATGGTTGTTTGTTTCAACAAAAAGCTCTGACAAAAACGACAGACGCCATTTTGAAAAACAGAATTAGTCAGATTTTGAACAGACAAATTTTAAAATCGCATATACTTCAAAATAACAGTCCCAAAAGGAGACTGTAACGAGTATGCAATACAGCTTCGAAGAAGTACCAGTCTTTTTTTTCCAAAACCACTTTTTAAAGAACGATTTCTAGCGATGTTTTTATAGTCAGCACACTAAATAGGTGGATCGTCTGTTGCTATACTGATCGTTTCCATGAGTCACACTCAGTGAGTTAATTAACTAAATTGTCTGCGCATGTGAGGCATTGTATATCAATGAGGCAATGTGACCATAGCTCGGATCGTTTTTGCAGCTGAGTTGATTATATTTTAATTATTGGCCGAGGGCGAGATGTGTAATACATGATCATAATTATATCGAGAGTTGTTTAGTTGGTTTTATAATACATCTTATTAGTTTAATATTTAATTTATATAATCATAATTGTTAATATTTATTATTATATGGCACGGATTACTTCCGGTAAAATCACGTGCTGTGATTGGTTGCTGACGGGGCGAGATTTCTCCGTAATGCCCACAGGCATTATGAAAATTGTTAATGCCCTACGATTGGAAACAAACAAAAAATCCTAATAAGAAACTTTTATTGCCGAGAAACGGCGAACATAGATGAAATAGACGACGATGAACATTTAAAAGTAAATTCTAGTATCCAGACGAGTAAGAAACAGAGGAAAATAACGCTAGTTCGGTGTTTTGACGAAGTTAAAGGAAGCGAACACCAAGAAATACAAGATTGATTTTGAAATAAAAAGTACCATATAATAAACTACTTAATAACCTCGACCGTTCGGTCTTTACGGTAAAATATTAAACCTCGTTCTTGAACGTATTAACCTCGCTATCGCTCGGTCAATACAGCAAGACCTCGGTTTAATATTTTACCGTAAAGACCTCACTCTCGGTTATTAAGTAGTAATTATGTAAAATATAATTTAATATTTAATTTGCAGACCGCGGTAAGTGTACAACGTCCCATATTTGGTCTGTATAATTCTACATATTATATATAGGAATGCCATAAATAAGCAATAAATAATAAACGTGGTGTTTCCACAAATTCTCGCTTCTAGTACAATTTGTCACCATGCAAACATTCAACTGAGAGTTAATTTGTGAGGTTTTTGCGTGTGTACTGTAGTTGAAACAATATACACTTGTTGACTGCCGCCAAGGGAAACATCCATGTTTTACGGACCCGAAGGCTTTGAAGCCTGCATGAGGGACCGTAAAACTCGATATTTCTCGAGGCAAAAGTCAACAAGCGTTTTGTACCTTTGTTATATACCAAAGACTTTTAAAATACAAAACACCAAATGACTCGAAAGTTGCAAAAGGCAAAACGACTTACCAAAACGCTTAATTGACTTTGTCTTCGTAGTTTCAATTCAACTAAACAAATACACCAAACTCAACAAGTACAAAGAACAGCTTTAAATTTATCCAGTTTTTTTCCCAACCTTTGAAGATATGTATAGATATTCTTTCCTTTGGAAAATGGACTATTTCGAACCAGACAAGCTCGAAACAAGCTCTTGTTTTCAAAATGTTCCGAAAAGTCCAAACTCCAAAGTTCTTTATCTGATGCAATAATCGCGCGCGTATATTCACGTGAACAACGACGCATGATTAAAGCGACGTCAGAGGGAAACAGTGCAATGTTTCCCTCGGCAGAAAGAAACATTGAGTTTGTTAAACAACACGTGACCATGATTTGACCAATAGGATTTCATCTTTGGCAAACGAAATTCTTTGGTATATAACAAATGCAGATGTTAACCGCTGTGACAAATGTTTAACATGCAGCAATAGACTTTGCTGATAAATAATAATATACCCATTATATATACTATCGCAACGCTTGATGAAATATAGAGTTTAATTATACGAAATGTTTGAAAAATGAAAGAAATTTGGTCCTTGGTGCGTTGCAGGCCATAACAAATATTTCAAAATGATATTATAAATGATAGCTGTAAATCCATAATACCATATGAAGTAGATCTATAAAATCTATTGTCATCTGACTCCGTAACAGATATCTGATTTCTTTAAAACTAGTTCACACTTGTTGAAGTTGTAGACTGGTCCATTTTTTTGGCGAAGGGGCGGGGGTGCTTGTGAAATGACAACTTAGGTATTGGGCGCTCAGTAGTGTGTGAGCTGCAAAAAAGTACAATAGTTATAGGATATTGTAAGATATATGGGGGAAGTAAGTAAATAAACGTAAAACAGTGTGGTATTTCTTATATTGTAATGTTATATATTCGTTTTCTTATATTCTTATATACCGTTATGTGCCTGAATGTCACATGCATTTACCATTCTAGATCGTGCCAAGCCGATCACAACCAGTTGTGGTGTCGTCAGAGCTCCATCAACCAATGTTATATTTACTCATATTAATGGCAGTAATTCCAGTTATGTTCCAAGATGTTCAAATCGCAGCACTTTAAAAACGGGAAATTTACCATTGTTAGCTCCAAGAGATGTAAGTACGCCATTATCGCTTTATTTTGCGTCTTTCTTTCATTTTTGTTTGTTTGTTTGTTTGTTTGTTTGTTTGTTTGTTTGTTTGTTTGTTTGTTTGTTTGTTTGTTTGTTTGTTTGTTTGTTTGTTTGTTTGTTTGTTTGTTTGTTCGTTCGTTCGTTTGTTTGTTTGTTTGTTTGTCTGTCTCTCTGTCTGTCGGTCTGTCTGTCTGTCTGTCTGTCTGTCTGTCTGTCTGCCTGTCTGTCTGTCTGTCTGTCTGCCTGTCTGCCTGTCTGTCTGTCTGTCTGTCTGTCTGTCTGTGTCGTCTGTCTGTCTGTTTGTTTGTTTGTTTGTTTGTTTGTTTGTTTGTTTGTTTGTTTGTTTGTTTGTTCCTTACCATATTTTTTACGTATTAAATAAATTTTCAACGCAGCTTGGATGTAGCTTAATAAAAAAGTAACCAATCTAGTGAATTTTTATGGATGCTAATTGCCAAATAATATAACCTACTTGGGGTGCAGATGTAGCAGGATATTTGTACTTATTAATAAATATTATGTTTATACATTCTAAATTGGTTTTTGAACGCTTTTTTTTAACAAAACGTATTTAGATCAGACAACCACGTGAAAGAATGACTTCATCAGGTATCTTTAACATTTTGTTTTATGTTGTATTTAATATTGAATGTTTACCAGAAATAATAAATTATACAAGTTTCGTAAAAAAAATGTGATGACAAGGAAATCTCCAGAAACCATCAGGCTTATGCGAGGGAGACTTTCTTAATTACATCATATCATATATAAAGTTACATAAATTACAGGTAATTTAAGAGAAAAGAGTAAAAAGTTGATAAAATAACTTTAGTTAATTTCATTAATTAATTTAAAATTTGTTTAATTAAATGATTGAATCCTACGCCTGTTACGTCACGTCAGCATTTCATGGCGTATTTTAATGGCACTTACGGAGATGACGTCATACTGTCGTCAAAAGCAAAAAATAGCACCAAAGTGAGGCTTGGCGGCAAAAACAGAAAAATGGCGTAAATTCGCACAAGCACCATTTGTGTGATTGCACTTGTGCCATCGTGTCGTGTCGTTGCGTTTTCACCCCTTGACGTAACCTGTTGTAGTATTTAGCAATAATCAGAAAACGTGCTCATGCAATATCATTAGTTACTCGAGAAATTAATGGTATAGAAACCCGACAAACTTGAAACTCCTACATGGCCTACATGAGCTGTGCTTTATGTTGGGACGGTCTTGGCCATGCACAATCTTTGGGTTTTTTTTGTTTATTAATATTTAAACACTAGGTTTTAACGATTAGTTCCAAACGCTGTGATTGGGTGATTGCTTCATTATACCAAAAATACATTGACTTTACCGTGAACAAAAAGATATAATAAAGACTTTCGCCGAGATCCCAGATCATATTTTGATTGCATGACTATGATCTGAAAAGAAACATTTGCTTTTTTCAAGCTGTTTGTAGCCAATTGAATTCTGCTAGAGTTTTCAAATAATAGATATGATTTCTCTGCAGTTATTTTCTTTAAGCTAAAGAGAAAAATGTAACCATCTTAGCATTACCCTCACACTGCCATTTGCTGGATCCTATCTTGAATTATGAATCGTTTTTTGTTTTATATTTAGAAACACTGATTGGAAACATCCAAGGCCTTCTTAAAGTAACGAGTGACAACGTAAGAATGGTAGAAAGACAAATGCTGCTGGATAGAGGTATTGCTGACATTATTTATTTATTTATTTGTTTGTTTGTTTGTTTGTTTGTTTGTTTGTTTGTTTGTTTGTTTGTTTGTTTGTTTGTTTGTTTGTTTGTCTGTCTGTCTGTCTGTCTGTCTGTCTGTCTGTCTGTCTGTCTGTCTGTCTGTCTGTCTGTCTGTCTGTCTGTCTGTTTGTTTGTTTGTTTGTTTGTTGTTTGTTTGTTTGTTTGTTTGTTTGTTTGTTTGTTTGTTTGTTTGTTTGTTTGTTTGTTTGTTTGTTTGTTTGTTTGTTTGTTCGTTAGCTAGGGAAGTGGCAAATAATTATATTTATCTTTTTCAATGTAGATGAATTTGCAAAGGAATTCCAAAAAGAATGCGAAGCTCGAATAAAAGCAGAAAAAATGATCGATGAACTTCAGAAAGATAAAAGTAAGTAAATTATTTTTTATTTAATTATTAAATAATGTCAATATTTACAGTATATGTGTTAATTTGTGGTGGCAAGAATAATGATGATCAACTCATAACAATTTTGGAGCAAAGCCGAGGCCGATGAATCCCCCATACATTCCCATGAAGAACAAAGAGGTTAGATTAATTATATCAGTGTTTATTTTAAATTCACGGGGTGTATCTGTGTATACATTTCTGGTTTGTAGGGATGTAGGGAGATATATTTCCACAAACCAAGCGCGCATATACAGATACACCCCCAGAGTGTATTTAATAACAATATAATTGCCCAATATATCTAGAGTTCCAGACTCTGCCGAAACCATTTCAAGACGCTTGTAGCGACCTTGGACGAGAAGAATGGACGGCATGCTTTTGCTTATCACAAGTAGAACTCACGCCATAATTATATGCGCACGCATGGCCACACACATTCTGTAAATATTTCTGTAAACTGATGGGGGTTTTTTACCAAACGACCTTGGGATGTAATTTCTTAGTTAGTGTTTAATCATTTTTCAGGTATTTTACAGAAAAAGCTACGCAGGTCGAAGAAAGCAAATCGAAAACTGACTAACCATTGTCAAGGTACTGATAAATTAAAAAAACAAACTTATTAGCACCGAGCCACGCAAAAAATTTAAAAAAAATCAAAACAATTTTTAAAAATTCCATATAGTTCGCACAAAGTTTCGGAATGACATGCTTTTCAAATGTCGCTTTAGTTTCTTTTACATTGTTGAACATGTAGAAATACACGTCTTGTTGGGGTTTTTTCTCCCAATATAATTTGTTAGCCTTTTGCACATTATTTTTTATTTAAAGTCAGTTAAACATCGAGAACAAGGAAATAGGAGAATAATTTTTGGCACAAGTTAACGTTGAGAGCTCTTTTTTAATAAAGGAATTACAGACGTGCTAATTTGAAGCTTTCACTTTCGGTAGTTTGGTTTGTGAAAATGCATGAGTATCAATCCAATCACACTTTATCCTTTATTTTAGGTGCAGAACAGCGATGTCTAACGTTGACCAGTGAACTACAAGAAACTTCTTATGGTTCTTTAAGGGAACAAAATGGTATGTAAATTTTTGTATAATTGTTTGCATGTAATGGAGATTGTACCGGCGTAGAAAGCAGGGGGGCTGGGGCGCTTCTCCCCCCTAAAATTCTGAAGTGGGGGGCTCAGCCCCCCTAATATACACGCGTCAGTGATGGCTCAAAGAAACATCCAATCTTTCTTTTTTTGGACTCCAAGGCGTGCGTTAACTGAAGAAGGTAAATTTAAATTTTCTGTTGAGTGGTACTATGTGTTTAATTCCGCAAAGATGTATAATTAATCTCTTCTCAAAATGCAGGAAATGCCATTTCAGAGACTCTGAAATTCGGACTTCCCTAGCGGTTCGCGCCTTGGGCGCCACGACTTTCAGCCCCCCCTAACCCAAAACATCTTCCTACGACTCTGCATGATTGTTGTATTTGTACTATGAAGCTTAATTGACATAGTTCCAACTACTTTTAATCTTTACTTTACTTTTAATCTACAAAAAGGTTAGTTTTAACATTTTATCAAACATTTGTTTTAACGAACTTGGAACAAAGTGTTACATTTGCAATGGCCTCGAATATAGAACACTCCTCTAGCAATGTTGATGTACGCAAAATTGGAGTCGCCACCTACCTATACTAAGAAGGTGTATGATTGGTTTAGATAACCTAATCCTAAATAAACCTTAATTACCGGTAGTAATGAAATGAGCATGAGAACGAATTGGTAATGACGATGTGATTGGTTACTTATAGCCAATCAGAAAACTCGTTCATATATTAGCTAGATCTTTACCACAAAATGGTAATTGCGCATGCGTGCGCATATTTTTAAGGTTTTCTAACAACAATAAACTTGGGAAGGGGGGGGGGGGTATTGGAGATGCCATTAAATACATAAATTTATGTGAATACAAAATTTCGATCCAAAACAGGCCTCAATTTCATGTACTGTTCATATGGCTAGCTATAGTCCTCATGGAAATTCTGGGGGCTACGCCTTTCTCTGACAGCCAGATATATAATTGAAGATATAGGCAATTCTTTATATCTGTTTAACTTTTCAGCCTCTATCCTTGATATTTATAGCCTATAATATATAGGAAGAACTGAATTATCTGGTTGCCACACAATATTTTTCGGTTTGATTTGGAACGTAGAAAATAGTAATAGTTTTATATTTTAGAATTTTTGTTTTGTATTAGATTAAAATTGTCAGTGTTTATACCAAAACTAATTCAAATAATATTATATTTGCATACTTGATACTTTAAATATATAGTTTATTAATTTTTGTTACTTTTGCTGTTTAGATATGTTGATTTTTATTATTATATCATATTATATCTTGTTTTTATTGTTATGTTTTAGAAATATTGCAGACAGAACTTGAAAAAGAAAGACTCACAAGGATAGACGCAGAAAAGAAGTTAGAAGGTAAACTTATTAAGAATTTCTTAGGATGGTTATAATTATTATTCAGTATATACTGACCTTTGGCATTGTGAGTCAGTTTATATAATTGAGGAAATTGTAGAGTAAATAAAGGAGGAAAGTATTTATTGACATCGACCTAAATCAGCTAGTTGGCCAAGCTAGTTGGACAGCTAAGTTGCTAATTTGTAGGTTTAGGATTTGGATTATATGATTATGTTAGCTTTTTTCTCCACCTCAACCTCAGGCTCAAAAGAGAATCTTGGGGGGAACCGTATAGGGTTAAAGGAAAGGCATATAAAACCAAGAAGTTCTATCTGCAACGTTTTGTTTGTTTCTTAACACCCCACAATATGGCAGCGTCCAATATAGCTAGGTTACCGTATTTGTTAAGCGCACGATGTATCTATTCAAAATATTGGCCTTTTATAGGCCGTGCGCTTAAAGTGCATATGACATGTCTTATTTGAAAGAGCAGTTAAAATGACAGAATAAGATGTTTTGCAGTCCTTCGTTGTTCAGATATTTCAGTTTGTTTGATATATAAATGTTGTGACGTATACACGTACATAATGAGTTATCGGAGACGGTTATATATATATACTTTGCTATAGAGCGTTTTCATCTGACGTCATGGCGGCCATATTGGTGTACCAAAACAATGAAATGGCTGCCATATTGGTGTACGGTATGGGAATTAGCTCTTTCTTATTCAAATATTTCGTATTGTTTCACCACCCCCATGGGGCCACCGATCACGTGAGTGAAAACGCTCTATATGCACGCACCACTTTCATATAATAGCGATTAATTTGAATATTCTTTTATGTGGATCTTAATAAGCCTTTCTGGCCTCGTTTGTGTGTTTGCCATACAAAAGAATCTTTGCTTCGTAATGAGGCCAGAAAGACTCATTTAGATGCACATAAAAGAATATTTAAAGTGAAGGTCTTTATGAAAGTGGTCTATTATCAAACGAAACCACTTGAATACACACGCATATGCTTCCTTCAAGTTAAAGTTTGGTTTGATAATAGCAAAAAGATATAACAACATGTACATTTACATATTAAACAAACTGAAATATCTCAACAACGAAGCAAGGAAACGAAATACTGCAAAAGATGTCATTTTATAAGTGCCATTCTTTAAAATGAGACAGACTTAAAAGGCACAGTGTCACCATGACGCAAACTTGAAAAAGTTCGCGGACAAATTCAAGTTCACATGATTAAAATGATGGTAAATATCACACACGTCAAAACTTGGGCTAAATGGTCCGTAAGAAAATGCACTATAATGACTTACTCTTTTCTTTGCACACAAATATATAGTTTTTGTCTCGCGCAAAACTATTAATTAAGCGGTAATTTAATACCTGACGCTGTGTCTTTAATTTTCATATCAAAAACAAACTAGTTGCACCGTGTGGTTAGTCTAATTACACCTCTAGGCTTTAGTGTTATTTATGATCTCTACTATGGTTGTCACATACTGCCGTAGTTTTAATGATAAAACACGTGTTGTGAGTGTTTCGAACACGGCTCAGTCAAAAACGATCCATTATTGGTTGTTTTTGCTTTCTCATTAAATTGTTAATTAGGATCAGGACAATTTTCATTAGTATTCTTCCCAATGTCAATAGGTTTTATCAGTCACTATATAAAACCACCGACACGGTACAGATTTCAATTCTTTATTTGTATTTTTCTCATGAGTTTTAGAATGGTATATATCCATTAGGTGTCATTAATTTCTATAATTTTGCTAATGTTATTTGTATCTTTTTACATTTAGAAGCACGTGGTGGTATACAAAATTTTGTTCACAACTTTTTTGAAAATCCAGACCCAAATTCTGCGGGAGTTATGGTACCAGTGTAAAATAAAATTGTGGATGAAGAAGATTGTGACCGAAACGTTGAAATGCGACAAGAAATGTTTTATAATTCTTGTTTTTTCTATTCGTTGATATATATTGTCCTGGATGTAAAAAGAACTATATACTGAGAGATAATGTTTTATGTTTATAAATTTTGTTAAGAGATGTGTTAATTGTTTTGCATTTTATATGCATTTGTGAGAACAATAGTATTGAACATTTTATTTTTTATATTACAATTAATTGTTCCTGTCAATGGGCCTGATGAGTGATGTATAATAACTAATGTTGTCACAACTTCTGCAGTTCTGCGATCACTATTCACTGCCGAACTTTCTTGGCTTTAGGCGTTGGGAGACCATTTTCTGCTGAAGGCGATACTTGCATGGTGCACAAGTGCACAACACGTTATTATATATATACCTAAAACATGTTTGAAATTTGTTGTTTAGTTCTCATTGCATGTGATACATTATTTGGGATGTCAATCATTAAAACTATTGCATGGCATCGATGGTTTTCTAATGGATTGTTTTCATCGTCATTATTATAATTGTAAGTTTATAGTAAAAAAATGTCAGATTTTTTTAAATGATAGACTCCATCACGTAAGATGTTTGAAAATCTAGCGTAGTTTATCGCTAGTATCCGTCTCAGGCTTAAACATAATTAATTTAAATAGTTACTGTTTATATGAACCAACATTTCGACACTTCGATCTATTGTGTCTTCATCATTGGGTCATGAACAGTAACTATTTAAGTTACGTTCAAAAACTTTTAAGGTGGCTCGATAGGAAAATGTTATGGAATAATATATTTTCCCCCGTAAAACATTTTGCAGGGTATAGATTTGTGCCTCATTCTAGTTCCTTGCATAGCCCTATATAGTGTCAGTGCTGATAATTGAAAAGTTTTACACTTGCAGCATTTGTGTGTCTGGACAAATTACATTTAGGGCCTGTTTATATGATCCCGGTGTACCGGGATGTCCCGGTTGACCGGGATAAATTTCATCCCGGGTTTATATGGAGTAAACAAAGTGCTCGTCCCGGTTGACCGGGATGAATTTCATCCCGGGTCAAAAAGCGCGGGAATTTAAGGAAATGGACAAAAAAGCGAAAAACTCACCCTAATTCTACTATGTTAGAAGTTATTTCACTTTTATTCAGTGTTTTGTCTTTAGACCTGACCGTTTGGACGAAATTCTGACCGTAATATTCAAAGTTACAAGCATTGTAGTTCAGTAAACTTCATCCCGGTGTACCCGGTCTCCATATAAACGCAACCGCGAAAATAACAGTAAGTTATCTACAAGCCGATAAGAGTAACACTTGGGTCGCGCCAGGAACTAGAACGAAGCACGAATCTATGCCGTGAAACGTTTTAGAAAGAAAAATCTGATTGTTCATAGCCTTCTCCTATCGAGCCACCTTAAGTCGAGTAGCGTTAAACTATGTCGGATTCTTCACCTGAGTGACTGCGTATAGGAAATCTATTTGTTGTGTTTGAAAATGTTAATAGGAATTGGTGCATATTTAATATGTGTGTGAGCTAATTTCCAGGTGCTTTACTGGTTCCTAGGGTTTGTGTCGAGGTCAGGCCTACATAAAATCTTTATATGGATTATGTTAGAAAATTAATTTATAACCAGGCCCTTCTTTTTCTTCTGGGGACTGGGGTGGAGAACGGAGAAAAAAACACAAATCTATTCATCGACCCGTGTTCTTCGTCCAGAATCTGGACGGCGAAACCCTCATGATTGGTTGAGGGACAAAAGCCGGAAATACATCAACGGAAATTAAGTAATTAACTGATTCGAAAATCGAAAGTTTGTCCTAGAGCCCCAGACTCCGACTAGAAAGTTTGTGTTTTCTCAAATTTACCGTTGTCGGCCGTAATTTATAGTCTACTGGAACTTATACGCAAGTACTGTACGTATAAAGTCTGAATACAAACCATATCCAGGCCTCTTTGCAGCCTTTGCTTAACTGAATGTCCGAATCTGAACTGAAACGCGTGAGACAAATTATTATCTCGTCGCCAAGCTAAGGGGGCGTCTCAAAATTTCGTCACTTTTCCCTATATGAATAACCCGCGAAAAGGGGGGAGGGGGTAAGGAGGAAACGCGAAAAATATTTTTATACTGGAAGTGTCGATATTTTGTGTCAGTGTAGTCCCGCGAGACACTCGCGAGACCTTTGCTATAACGAGCGGTCGCATGGTTAATTAAATGGTTTGTCGTTTATAGCACGTTTCGCAAACAGACAAACAGCTATTAGCTAAATAGATTATTGTTAATATTGTTGATGTTTTTATCTACATTATTGTAACATTGTTTTATACTACAGTATCTAAAAAAAGCATTAAAATGTGAAAGAAAAATAAAACGTTGTGAAATGAGCCTCAATATGTTTCAAAAATCAACACTTCTGACGTCACAGTAATTCATATTTTGGGGGGAGGGGGGGGGGGGGTCACGATTTTTAGCGGGTTATTCATATAGGGAAAAGTGACGAAATTTTGAGACGCCCCCTAAAGCAGTTGTTGAAATGGGGTGAAACATAAAAACCGTTTTGGTGAAAACATTTAAAATGTTGTGGCTATTCGGAAAATCGGAATTGCCGTTGTGCACTTAATTAAAATATCTGGGAATATATTTGAGAATTGTTGTAATCAAATATTAAAATATATGGTGGTTCCCGAACCCAATCGTATAAATAATTTCCCTAATTGCAAATTGCTTGTTCATTGCAGTATACAGTTCTAGATTTTACTTCGGCATTGCCACTTCGAAAGATTATTTGAAAACTGAATAAACGTGTGTTTGAAGATGTTTATACACAAGCAATGAATTTTTTGAAGTTCGATTTGGTTAGATGTTAATTTGTTCGGTGAAGCTTTTTATAGACACACGCAATACAAAACAAGAAGTGATTTTTCTTGGCTATGGCGCGTCACATGAATAGGGGGCGAAGGAGAAGAATCAATGATTTGTGTCAACCTAGGTACCTAGCTAACGCGTGAGCTCAGGGCATGCACCGCAATGGACCTTTTCACCAATAGCGGCGCCATCTTGAATTTGCAAACAAGCTCAATTAAAATGGTGATTGCTTAGTGTGGAGACACAATGCGGTACGTTTATCTTTATAAATACTTTCGTGGCAACAATGTCTAAATATGAACGTTGTAATACTAATGAAAGCCAATAATGCTTGGACATAGAAGGATACATTTGTCATGAATTTATGTTAGTTTATCCTTATACGTCCGAGAATTGTTGCTTTTACCAATATAACAATGATTATATTTAGACGTTGCTACCATGCACGCGAAAGTATTTATAAAGAAAAAATTACCTGATTGTGTCTCAACACTACGTAATCACCCTTTTAATTGAGCTTGTTACCCTGGATAGACCACAATGCATAGCGAATTCACGATGGCACCGCTATTGATGAAAAGGCAGCCTCGTTCCCAGGCGCTTTTTGTTTACTACGCCGCCGCGTGTGGTGCGCGCGTGGTGAAAGGGTCCATTGCGGATTTGTTGTGTACTTGTGTTTCATACTAACTAAGGGTGAGGTAATATTATACGGGCAACATTTTTCTTCAACTTGCAACGCATTGAAAAGCGAAGTTGCACGTATTACCGCCCACCTTAAACATTGTCACGCAACAATGATTTTGTTGCAAGTTGAAAACATTTGTTGAAAAAAGTAGACTCCAGTTCTACTTGTTGCAACATGCTGATTCAACTTGCAAGAAAATCATTGTTGCGTGACAATGTTTAAGGTGGGTAAATACGTGCAACAACGCTATTCGACTTGCCAGTTGCCACGTAACAATGTTGCCGCAATTTGTATTTTAACTCGTATTTAATACTTTATTTTATTATATAAAATAGAGTGTTTTATTGGTTTTCCCGCCACTAATAAAAGTGATAATCTCACATGTGCGATTATTTATGATAATTAATCGCACTTGTGACGATTATCGCTGAATCAGCATTATAGTTTAATGCAATTTTTGCAAGGCAATAGGACAATTTTTTTATATAATAAACAGAACAATACATGGATGCTTGGAAATATGAAATTTATTTCATATTTCCGCACATCCATGTATTATTCTCTATATAATTGATCAGGAATTTGCATAGTGCATAAAATCGTCGATATTTTAATAATAATAATAATAATAATAATAATAATAATAATAATAATAATAATAATAATAATAATAATAATAATAATAATAATAATAATAATAATAATAATAATAATAATAATAATAATAGTAATAATAATAATAATAATAATAATAATGGAAACTTTATTTATTTATGATTTACGTATACTACAATGATAAACCTCTCTTTTACAGGTAGTTTACCAATGTCTACTTGAATTAACACTATATGGTATAAAAATATTAGTATGACATTAAAGTCGGGTCATCCCATTCTTTGTTACGTTTACAAAATATATAGTAAGAGGTCCTTATGCAAGTGTTCATAATTTTCTGAGTATAGTACTTTCTACATCGTTCGTCAAATTTCAGGTCTTTCAGCATTTCAATAAAGTCTACAGCTGACTGATTAAAAACTCCAAGCGAACTGATAGATAAATTTATAAATTTTACTTTTTCATAATTTATGTGCTGTTCGTTAATAAGTTCTAAGATCAGATTCAAATCCAACAGTCAGTTCGAGTATGTAGATGTATTTGTTCTCGATTGTTATCAGGAGATCAGGGCGTAACTTATCTCCGGTGATAACAGATGGACTGATGAAGCGAGGTAGGTCAGCATAAAGGTTTATAGAGTGTTGTACGGATTTAAGACATGTTGCAATGAAGTTAAGAACGGAATCGTGTCGCCACGTAAAACGTCCTTCGTTTAGGTATGTCTTGCATCCATTGACGACGTGGAGCAAGGTTTCGGGTTCCAAGCAGAAAGAGCAGTCGGATGTTGGTGATATTCCCTATTTCAACAGATTCTTGCGAGTTGGGAGCGTATTATTTATGTACCGGATGGTGAAGTTAAAGATATTCTTAGGAAGTAAAAATAATAATAATAATAATAATAATAATAATAGTAATAATAATAATAATATTAAGAAGAGCATGTGGGTTGGTATTTTATCTCGTCCTATTGATTTCTGAAGTTTTATGAAGTACGTAAGTGTATTTTTTTCTACTTTGTTTTGATCATAGGTCACCTAGGACTAGTGGGGTTGTGATGTTATGTAGTTTTTTTTATCCATATTTACCCCAGAAGTACCGTGGGTTCTTTGGCGTCTCTGGCAGGTGTTCACTTTAATTTTGTACAGTAGTTTGTTGATTTTCTTTTTTGATGATTTGGAGGATTTGATGGATAATCAGGAAGAAAACCGAGAAACTTCGTCAACACCACCTCCAAGTTCTAATTGGGGTGCCGTAAAGGTAAATACTAAACTAAATGTCTTCACATATTTCGTCAAAACAAAGTCAAAACATACACAGCTGACAGCACGTGACATTTGTTCGTTTATTTCGAGATGGCTTTCAGACTAAACTGTTGGCCTTTCAGTGCTGTAATTTGTCAATAGATTTATTTATTGAATATACATAAATTTTCCAGAATGTGAATACACTGTATTAAGAAATAATAAACTAAAACCATTTATGTTTATTTCAGAGGCTCAGTCAGTGTTTCTAAATGTTGCTGACTGAAACATAAAATACTACTACTGTTGCAGTAGTTTCAGTATTAATGGAATTAATTCAGCATTATCCAATTCCCACTAAATATTTTTAGGGTTTTCCCCCCCAAATGTCTGGTTTCAGCATTTGTTGTGAAACAGTATTATTATACAATACTGATACAATCTCGATTGTGATCAATTGGCTAAAACCTACAGACAATTCTTGATGTCTTGCCATATACAAAATATCAAAAATTGTCTGTAGCTATGATGTAATTTTTGTGGGCTGGCCAGTGGTTTGACTTTTGAGCAAAACAAACATGGCTGCCGGGACCTTTAGGAGTGACGATCAGAAGTGAATTAATTGGCTGGATTTGGCAAGTTTTGTTGATACCAAAACCAAAAAGAAAAACCAAGCGAGCTACACATACAGCTGTTAGAGTTTAAAGCAATATTTGAAAGAGAAAATTGTATTTGAAAGAGAAAAAAGTAAGTGAACCTCAAACTGAAGATGGTATGATATGATTCACTTTTTTATCTTACTTTCAACTTTGTATAAAACTCCTTTAAAAAGACTTCTACATTTATAATTGTATAATAAAACAATTATTGAATTCGGTTGTCGCATGATAGCTTGTGTTATCAAGCCTCGGTTTGTATTATCCACCTCAGCCTTCGGCTTCGGCAGATAACACTTACCTCAGCGTTGATAACACAAGCTATCATGCTCAACCTCATCCAATAATTGTATATTATACAAGGTACATGTTATATACTATTTTAGTATCTAATACGCAGGTGATTATAGCAAATTGTGTGTGCTGATTGGTTGAGCTACTTTGGAATAATTCTCAATAATCACCTACAGCATTTATTCAAAATGGCTACCAGCCAATTTGTGAATGCGATAGATGAGGAAATTAACAATTTGAAAGAAAATGTTGTCCCTAAAAGTATGAAAATGTGTATTTATACTAAAACAATTATTCACCTTAGGCTCAGTGAATATTGTCTCAGTTATTATTCATCGATATTCAGCTCACCTTCAGTGAATAATTGTTAAGTAAAATAAGGTGCCCTCTATGCATGCTCTGATTGGCTGGACTCTGTGCATTTATAAGGTATATGAAGATCATGAATGAGGTAATGTGGCATGGTGTGGAGTCGTGTAGAATGGTGTCAGATGACTGGAAAAGCCAGCGAAATTTCAAAATTGTCCAACTTTTAGCTTGTGTTTTTCTTTTTTTTTTATAAAATAAATAAAACATACCACTCCTGTGCATATGTACTCTTGTAGAGGTTTGTTTGATTTGTTTGAACAGAGAAGAAGTGTAAAGTTGGCTATTGCCTTGCACCAACTCCTGCCATGTTCAAATGATGTCAAACAAACCTTTATAAGAGTACATATGCATGGAGCTTTATGTTTTATTTGTTAATGTTACTTCATGAATAATCCTGTCAAGGATGGATAATTCATGGATGAGTTAAGATTTCTTCATTGCCTTGATTGCCATAATTTGACCAACTAAAGTGTCAATTGATCTGGAAGTTACAGTGTACTGTTGACAAGCTTTTAGCCAGGTGACTGATCAAACAATAACTTCCAGGCTTTTCCCCTTTCTGATATTTCTAGATTTTTGTTTGTTAGCTATTGTGTAGGTTTTATTTTTATATTTTCATGAAGAACACATGGATGTGACAATTATATAAATAATATAATATAACTGCTGTTCAATACATTTGACAAGCTCACATGTACAGTACACCCAACCATGAAGCAGGCAAAAAGAAGGGGCTTCTGTATATTTTCACAATCACACAATTATACAGAGTAGAGTGTGACACCAGTGGTGGAAAACGATGTATTCTGTACTTGTTAAAAGGGTCTATGCTATAGAATGTTGTTGGATGTCCAACTTCAAGCATTTCCACTAAAAATTTTTGTATGGCCATCTCGAGGAGATTGTATGAGTTGCCAGGTCTGCAAATGATAAGGTCTGATTTTGATAATTTTTTATGCCTTGGCAATTAATATAAAGGGGCCCAGCTGATATGTTGCCAGACAAGGCTGAGATGACTTTGAAAGGGTCCTGAGGTGAAGAGTGCTACTGAGTGTTCAACGTATATTAAATCCATCCCTGCTACTGACAACACATGTAGTGCATGTGGTACATTTGTGGAAATTCTTTTATAGACATATACATTAGCCCTTATGATGATCTTGTTTTCATGTGGGAAATTCAAAATAATTTTTACTTTAAAACGAGGTGGTCATAAGCCAGGGCTATTCAGTGGCCATTTTGGAATAAGGTCTAGTATGTAACAGACAGTTGCAATCAGAAGCTTCAGCAATAGTTTCCAAAAATTAATAAAAATTACAGGTTTTACATACTAGCCAGGCATTGTTTTAGCAGAAAACGCAATATCAGTTTTGGCTAAATATTAGTTTGGCTAATGAAATTTGCTTTTATAGCAAATAGCATGGCTAGTGTGATGTACATGTACATACAGTAGTGTATGCATACTCAGTGCTCAAATGCAGCAAGTTGCATGCCTAAAACATTCTGGGTGTGCGATGGCATGCAATACCTTTTTGGGTAACTAATTATTTATAAGTGGTTCATTACTAACTATACTGGGAAACGATTTCAAGATGTGTTTGAATATTTTTACAGGATACAATAAATAATAAGCTACAGTTAACTTTGATAGGAAAAGTTATAAAAAATTATATTTTTTTTCTTAAAACGTTTTGCAGTGTACATTTCTGCCTCATTCTAGTTCCTTGCATATAATAAGCCCTAGTGTCAGTGTTGACAGTTGAAAAGTTTTACACTTGCAGCATTTGTGTATCTGGACAAATTACATTTATTGTAATATACTAATTTAAAATTAATGCAAATTAGAATTTTTGAATGTACTAGAACAAAGATTTGACCTCTCCCAAAAATTGTGGAATTTTAAAAGGAAAAATTTGATTGTTTATAGCTTTTTCCTATCAAGCCACCTTAATACTATTAACAATAATATAAAAACTAACTAACTAATCACTTGAAGACTCGTAATAATATTGTCTCTTGAGAAAGCCGTATGAAAACGATCTTGGACAATATAAATTCACTTGCAGATATACTGTATAAACTAATCTAATAATATAAATAGGTTGTCCCGTGATAGGTTCGTAGAAAATTATCATGCACGATGTACGGTAAATCAAATAGTACATTAGAAAAAACACTGGAATGGTGTAGTTATAGGATGTGATTATGGATGCATCCCAGTAGAAGTTATTATATGGCACGGATTAGTTCCAGTAAAAGCACGCGCTGTGATTGGTTGCTGACGTGGCGAGATTTATCCGTAACGCCCGTGGGCATTATGAAAATTGTTGATGCCCTACGAATGGAAACAAACAAAAAATCCTAATAAAAAAACTTTTATTGCCGAAAAACGACGGAAATAAATGAAATAAACGACGATGAACATTATAAAAGTAAATTCTCAGTATCCAGACGAGAAAGAAACAACGGAAAATAACGCTAGTCCGGTGTTTCGACGAAGTTAAAGGAAGCGAAGACCAAGAAATACAAGATTGATTTTGAAATAAAAAGTACCATATAATAAACTACTTAATAACCTCGACCGTTCGTTCTTTATGGTAAAATATTAAACCTCGTTCTTGAACGTATTAACCTCGCAATCGCTCGGTCAATACAGCAAGACCTCGATTTAATATTTTACCGTAAAGACCTCACTCTCGGTTATTAAGTAGTTAGTCATTGCAACTTAAAGTCTCCATTAAGGTTTGAAGGGTCATTTCATTAAAGCGCTCTCAATTCGTTAGAATTTATGCCACAAAAATAAGATAGATATCTTTAGAAAGCTATTAATTTGTAAAGTACAATGTTGTATTTGATTTTGCGTAAACACAAACCAATAATAGTTGTGAATTATTTAAGCAAAACCAGAGGGCTTCACTCGGGGCGATTCAAGTACAAAGCGTTTTATTTTGTTCAAATTTATTTTTTGCAGTTCGATTTCGAGATACGTTTCCAGCAAAACGGTCTCAGCGTTTTTTTTTTATATATGTCGAGTTTTGCTGATATTATTGACGACCAAAGTTGAAAATGCTGTTGTTTGACCAACATTCGGACAAGATAAGCTTTGTACTTGAGTCGCCCCGAATAAATAAAGCCCTCTGGTTTTACTTAAAAATCCATGAACTATTATTGGCTTGTGTTTATTGCAAAATCAAATACAACAGTGATTGTATTCTGCAAATTAATAGCTTTCTAATGATATCTATTCTATTTTTGTGGCATAAATTCTGACGAATTGAGAGCACTTTACCGAAATGACCATGCAAATCTTAGTGAAGACCTTAAATGTTGTTCTATTTCGTCTTGTAGTTGTAGTTGCTATCTTCGTACGTGCACAGGTTGGCGTTTAAGTCGGCAATCGGTCGACGCTAACTTATGGGCTGCGTTCTCGACATTAGAATAAACGATTAAAAGATTAATTGAGCGGTCCTTTATTAAATATTTTATGATTAGATGGTTTGTTTATTGAAGAGAAGAGTTCAGTTGATAATTAGTATAATGGGCATCTATTGGAATAAATATTACTTTAACAAATAAATTCCCAACGCAGCCAGGTGAAGAATCAGACATAGTTTAACGCTACTCTGGCTTAAAAGTTTTTTGAACGTAGCTTAAAAAGTTACTCTTCATGACTCAACGTTTCGACACTCCGATCTAGCATCTTAATCAGGGGTAGGGGTGATCGTTGTGAAGACAGGTCCCATATTTATACTCTCTACACTATAACATGCACTATACTGGATAGCTTTTGTGCCGGCACGAAAACCATACCGGATAGGCGTTCTGTTCACACACATGCAAAACGCCTGTTCCGGAACAATTTCTGTGTTGGAGCGCCGCTGCGCCGCTTCGATCTCGAAAGAGGTACATCTTTTATCGGATAGCTTTTTGTGCCGTTTCAGCTCCAGTGTGAACGGAGATCGAAACCGTTTTGGAAGTAAATTAATAGAATAGAGCGTGGTGATTGGTTGTATCACGGGTTGTATCGTACGGCATAATTATTTGCCGTTTCGTGCCGAGTCTGTTCACACTATACCGGATAGGTTTTCATGCCGGCACGAAAACGTATTCGTTATAGTGTGAACAGGGCCTAATAGAACCATTGATGACATTACCTATCAACAAGATTCTTGCAACGTCATCAATGGTTCTATGAGAGTATAAATATGGAACCTGTCTTCACAACGATCACCCCTACCCCTGATGAAGGCACTAGATCGGAGTGTCGACACGTTGGGTCATGAACAGTAACTTTTTAATGAGGTTAGTTATAACCAAGGTTAACAATAAAGGAACGCGCGCTGCAGGGCCTGAGGAGAGTAAAGCGAGGGCAGGTAAATAGGTACCTCCCTCAAAGGCTGCGTCATTGTGCCTTAGACAGCTGGCGAGCAAACAAGGCGAATCCAGTGTATAGCTAACACCAGATTGCACCCACCAACCCACCCTATTATCAAAGCTATCGGCAAGTAATTTCCACTGACATAGTCGGTGTGATAGGTGCAGACATTGGTGGACAGGTCACGGCTCAAGGCTGGAGACCAAAACATGGCCTTTGACCTGAATCCAAGTAACAATTAAGCTTAGGATCCATGTCTGCACCTTACCATCCACAGCGGTAAGTATATAGTGACTGTAATTGTTAAAGCTACGTTCAAAACACTTTTAAGCCAGAGCAGCGTTAAACTATGTCAAATATGGTATTAGTTATTCAGAATTTCTACGTATGATTGAAAATCCTGGAATGTTTTAGAATTTGAACAAAAACAGGCCTGGAAGGTGATTGAGAGTCAATCGACATTTTTGAAAGTCCTGGAATTTTCCTCCAGTTATGATCATAGCGAAAAAGTTATCTGTGCTAAAATAACAGATGCCAAACGAATTGGGTTGCTGCTAGTTTAACTATTGATCAAAATTTTGCATGAAAGTTAATATACATGCAACAAACTTTATATTTTTTTGCACATTTCTGTTCTTGAATTTGCCTATTAGATCTATTACTAAAATGTTCTTGAAAGCCCTGGAAAAGTCTTTCAATTTCATGTTTTTGTAAGGAATCCTGATTATTATTTTTAAATGTACAAGATATAATTTTATAAAGTAATTATATACTGTACCATAGTTTATTAATAGACGTACAGTGTATACAAGTGCGCAGCATATTTACAAAAATTGGTTCAATGTCATTTTTTACCAACTTTTAATTAATCCATATTAGAGTGTTTACAAAATATGCCATAATAATGTTTATATACAAAATGCAAAATCTTCATGAATTTACACTTTATGCAAATAGATTCCCACTACAAATTTATTAATTTTATGTTTAATTTTTAGACTTTTATATTGGAGAATAAAATCGATTCTTTATTATGGATAACAAGAATTTTTACAGTCATAAATGTTCTTTTGTACATGTTACCTTTTGTCAGGTACACTAACAATAATTTTTTAATCCACTTCTTACTGTTTACAAAATGAGTGGCCGTTCTGTATCGGGTTACCCTGCAAGTCAGAGCCCCTTTCCAACCTACGCAGGCTTCGGGGGAAAGTGGGCTACTGGGCTCTGCCAACAAACTCGATATTCACCCCAAGTTTGGGGCGAGTCAGTCAGGTTTTGAACTGGTCACACAAGTTCTAGTTTATGAGCACCCGCAAGCAGGAAAATAACAAGTAACGCGTTAAAGCCTGGGCCCAAAATAGTATCTTGGCAACCGTTCACGCATGCTCAAAAAGGAAATATCGAGTTTGTTGGCAGAGCCCACTTTCCCCCGAAGCCTGCGTAGGTCGGAAAAGGGCTCTGATTCATAGGCGTACGGGCACAAATTTATAGGGGGGCGGAAATTTTTTTGCCCAACTGAAACGGAAATTGCCCAACTTTTGATATAAAAAAAACCCCACCGGTAATCTGTGCCTGTTCGGTTCCATATACTTTTTCTCCCACAATACACAGATATTAAATTGTTTTGATTACTTCTCCTTATTTTCATCCTATTTTTTTATTATTTCCCTATATTTTTTGCCCGACTTAGATTGAAAATTCGCCCGACTTAGCAGTATTTCCATTCGTCTGGGGGGGGGCAGCTGCCCCCCGGCTCCCCCGCCTCGTACGCCTCGTACGCCTATGCTCTGACTCGCAAGGTAGTATTGGGTATGTACGGACACGAATTTTGTAAATGACTTCTGAAAAGTTTAATAGTTCAAAAGTAAAATTGAAAAGAAAATAAGGTTTAATCATTAAAACACTCCGATAAACTTTAATATATTAAACGTTTTAGAAGTTATTTACAAAATTTGTGTCCGTTTTCGATCGGAATAAAAACACTCGGCTTCGCTAATCGTGTCCGTCAGCCCGATACAAAATGGCCACTCATTTTGTATATAGTACATAAGAGAACTCTCAGCCAGGTTAGGCAGCAATGAGTTGACAAATCACTAAATAACCTGAGCTGGCCCCAAACGGTCTAATACCAGAGATGTTACTCGTCAACGGGATTTAGAATATTTAGCCAGCCTAGGCAGTGAATGTTTTAATGTTATATTTGGAGATAACGGCATAATACTTACAATAATATTTGTTCTCATCGTTTAATATACATATATTCTTTTTGTATATGTTTCAGTCCAGTGTCAGCATACTCATGTTATAGAAGAGCTTTGATTAGTAATGCTGCTGTTTCAGCTTTACGACTACACCAGAGACTACCTGTGAGTTCTACTAGTACAATGACATTGTCGTAAATATTTTATCATTTAATTGATTTTAATAATACTAATCCTAACCCTGACCAACACCGCTGCCAAACGTTTGCGCATGCGTGAATTTGCTAGAATAAACATTGCAAGAGATTGGGAACTAGCCGTGGCAACAACAATCAGACAGTGAAGATGAAGTAAAACTCGACTATTCATTTGTGTTTTAGAAAAGGAGCATGGAAATTATGAAGGGGGCATTTCAGAATATGTTACAATATTGACAAAGAAACCTAAATTACCTAGTACCTTATCTATTTGGTGGTATGCTTGTAATTTTAACTTTTGTCTGGGACTCTCGGACCAGTCTAAATATTTCAGTGTTTCCCCGCTCTTTTTTTGTCGTACGAGCTCGGACGTCGCGCAGACGCAAAACGTTTGACAGCGGTGACCCTGACCATAACCCTGACTCTAATCTCAACTCTAATAAACCTAATCCTAACTATAAACTTAGATTAGTTTGAAGTCGCTTGTACTTCAGATTATGACGAAATGTCAGTCTGAACTCTGAAGCCAGTGATGAGTCCACACATGCAAATTATAGAAAATTATAGTTTTTTGTTGTATTTCCGTATTTCTGGTGTGGTTCATTGTTTCACCAAAACGTCAAACAATATAACCTTTATCGATTCACATAGTGTCAGAAAAAGATTTAGATTTTCTAAGCAGATGCTTAAGTTGCTTTTTTGTAGTCGTACTTATAAGTAATGGCTTTTTTAAAACATCGTGTTATATATATACTCAACGTGGCAAAGGGGTTAGTTACACAGTGGAATTTATTGTGTGATAATATTTTATTTGGACGTTATCCTCACTTTATTATCAGAAATATGTTGAGCTCATAATCTAATTGTTTATCTGTTGATCACAGCTCAGAGAGAAATCTTAACTTCTTGCTTATATACCCACGCTTTACTTAATATTAGTTCCAATGTTTGATTTAATTTTGTTAATGTGTGTTCATTTATCATGCATTATAAGCGCGAATTCTCAAACAGTATGTTAAGTTGTACACTTGTTATAGTGTAGGTGTATTTTGTACTACCCTGAGAATATTTTAATGTTTTTTTAGAATGTTCAGTTAACAAGGGAATATCTTGGACAACTGTTTTTGGAAGATAGTTGTCATTATCTAATGTATAGTTTGATGTTTCTTTATAATACTTATCCTCTATCTGGTATCCTTTTTATTATAGTTCATAGTTCATAGTTTATATTAGTGATGTTACCTACCTGTTCTTTAAACAATCTTTATAATTTTAATATACTCTTTTTTAATAATAGAATTCGACAATTTGTGGTAACATCACGTTTATTGCTTTCGACTTGTTGACAATTTGTCACCATGCAGACATTCAAAGAATTAATTACTCTTTTTTTCTTGCAATACATAATCTCCCAAATCTCCCTATATTGTTGCAATATACGAAATCGGAGTTTCGACTGCGCATACAATCTGAGTCGGGATAAAAATAATGCATTTATAACATGAGGCTGAAGCAGCCGCCAGGGGCTTGCCCCCGCTCCCCCCCCCCTCCCCCCCCAGCTTGTATGTTAAAAACGGCCCTGGTACTGTGTTTGCTAATCAAGCTGTAAGTACTCAAGGAAAAATCTGATGAGTTCTGACACAAAGCGAAACAGTCATTTCTGTCATTTTATGACCTCCAGTGTTCTTAAAAATCAAACCCCAGAATGCAGGAAATGGCGTTTCCGAGACTCTGAATTTCAAAAATTTCCGGGGAGGCATGCCCCCGGACCCCAGTAGCCACATAGCCAGTAGCCACATAGCCCCTAGAAGAGTCTTTTTGGGAAGGGCCCCCTATGGGAAAATCCTTAAAAAAGGCCCTGCACAGTATAACATTGATTTGTTGTTCACGTGGATATCCAATCATTCCAACGTTGCGGCAGTGGGCTGAATGCTTGTGAGCTGTGGTAACGTTATTAGTTATTTCGCTCACATCACGATAACCATTAACTGAGAACTGTAAAAACCTTGTTCTGCTGAGGCACTACACTACCCATACCCTGGGTACCGGGGCGCGCAAGGAAACCAGGCGGTAAAGTGCCTCCCACTCCCAGAGTACACTATCGACAACCAAAAAAAAGAAATAAACATCAATCTGAGTCATGTAACAAAATGCATTTTACACATAGCAACGGATCACACAAGTAGTTAACTGGTTAAATGTTTATATATATTTGTCATTAATTTAGAGGCTTTTGTATATCTTTTTCGTTCTGTTATGTTTTAGGCACAGTAAATGAATTTTATTGTTATTACTAACCACTGTTGTTATATAGCCATTTTCTTTAACAATATTGTAGCTGCTGTAATTCCACTGGGACTCTTTGCTTTACTTCATACATCATCTTTCAGCAAAAAACTACTTGATGTAAGTTAAATAATGCAGTTATTGAAGTTATTTGTAAATATTTGCTGCGCAAAAAAATAGTCGCGAGCTTTTCGAAACCAATATGCGTTTTTTTAATTTCGATCACAACAGACCCAAGGTGATCGCAAGGTGCAAGGCTGCCGCAAGGTGCATGGCTGGTGCAAGGCTACAAAATGGTTGGAAGGTGGTTATTGCAAGGTGATTGCAACTTGCAAGGTGGTCGCAAGGAAGTTGCAAGGAGGCCCAAGGTGCTCGCAAGCAGGTCGACCGCAAGGAGGTTGCAAGGAGGTCCCAAGGTGGTTGCAGGGAGGACAAAGGTGTTCGCAAAGTGGGTGCGAGGTGTTCGCAAGGAGGTTGCAAGGTGGTTGCAAAGTGATGGGAAGGTGGTTGCAAGGAGGTTGCAAGGAGGTCCCAAGGTGGTTGCAACGTGGTTGCAAGGACGACCAAGGTGTTCGCAAAGTGGTCGCACGGAGGTCGCAAGGAAGTCCCAAAGTCGGTGCAAGGTGATCGCAAGGAGGTCCCAAAGTGGTGCAAGGTGATCGCAAGGAGGTTGCAGGGTGGTTGCAGGGTGATCGGAAGGTGGTTGCAAGGAGGTCCCATGCAAGGTGATCGGAAGGTGGTTGCAAGGTGATCGGAAGGTGGTTGCAAGGTGATCGGAAGGTGGTTGCAAGATGGTTTCAAAGAGGCCTAAGCTGGTCGCAAGGAGGTTGCATAAGTGTTTCATTAAAAAACACTTGTTAAAAAAAAAAGTTATTTTATGTGCAAAAACTCATTTAATAAACATCTTTAATGCATTCCTGCCTGATACAGCTTTTATTGTGGCTAATGCCAGATAATTATATCCAGCAGAGGGAAAGAGCTGGTTGATGGCAGCCTCGGCAGGACTGGGTTAACACTAACCATGTTTTCTTGGGCACTACAATAAACTAAGTATCTAAATGGAAGAGAGTTACTTAAATCAAAACCTCTCTAAAACAAGACCTCATGTTATGAATTAATTTTTCGTTTCGTTGTTATAGAATTGTACATATATACACCATTGAAAATTTTTAATTCATCTAAACCTTGTGATGGCGTATATCTTTCTTTAAAAATATAGATCTTAGGTTCAGCTGGCATATTTGGAATAACTCTTGTGAGGTATTGTGTGTAGCGTTAATTTACACTTACATGCATGGATAGTTTGGATCAAACTGTGTCTGGATATGGCTATGAGCTCCAGACGACACCGCTGCCAAACGTTTGCGTATGCGTGAATTTGGTAGAGTAAACGTTGCAAGAGAAGTGGGAACTAGTCGTGGCAACAACAACCCAGTGAGCTCTATATGTAACTGGATATCTTTGTGGCGGACAACGTGCGGGTATGTAGGCCTGAAATACGTATAGTTCCAGTTTCTACGCGGTCTGGTCAAGTCTGATCTGGTCAAAAGACGGTAGGAGACTGGAACTATACGTACTTCAGGCCTACATGTCCGCCATGTTTGGCTTCAATCTTTGCCCGGTCAATGACCAACAGATATCACTCCAGTTATATATAGAACTCACTGCAACAACCAGACAGTGAAGACTAAGTAAGACTTGACTATTCATTTGTGTTTTTAAAAAAGGGGCACAGGGAGCTCTAACATGTATTTTTTGTTTTAAACAGTATATACATCCATACACACATACATATTATATATAATGTGTCCTTGCTCTTGCCTCTTCTTGCTCCAAAAACAGGCCGAGTCAAGGATTCAAGGATTTTCTCGTACTCAACCCCCGCTCGGTCAACTCGCCAGGCGGGGAGAAGAAATAATAAGAGAAGGGAGGAAAGCAATTAACGTCATGGCTTGATGATCATCGCATATAGCATGGAACGGAAGTATAACCTCGAATTTCAAATTCAAATTTTAAACGGATTAACGGAACTTAGAACAGCTCGTAAATTGTAAACAATTAATAAATATTATGGACAAGCGATCCCTTTAATTATAAATGCAGACAAGCAAGAAAAATGCGATATGCGGTGATCATCGAACCATATCGAACTATACTTCTGTCTTTATGATTCTGATCTTTCTCGTCCGATTTTCTTCGTAAAACTTCGCACACTTGTTTATCTATGTTATAACATTACACAGAGTACAAATTGTTCCACGTTTGTAAACTGTAACAACCGATATGGGGTGATCATCAATCCATGACGTGATTGCTTTCCTCCCTTCTCTCTTTCTTTCTTCTATCTGCCTGGCGTGTTGGCCGAGCGGGGGTTGAGTACGAGAAAATGACCAAATGGATCGCAGGCTCTGTGTACGAGATTGTCTTGAATCCTTCTGACAAGAGGCAAGAGCAAGGACACTACTAAACTATACGGTAATTTATATATAATAAGTATGTGTGTATGGATGTATATACTGTTTAAAACAAAAAATACATGTTAGTCAGCTCCCTGTGAAAGGGGCATGAAAATTACGAAGGGGGCATTTCAGAATATGTTACAATATTGACAAAGAAGCCATGCACAAATTACCTGCCTTATCTTTTTGGTAGTATGCTTATGATTTTAACTTTTGTTTCGGACTCTCGGACCTGTCCAAATATTTCAGTGACTTCCTACACTTTTTTTGAGTTACGAGCTCGGATGTCGCGCAGGCGCAAAATGTTTGGCAGCGGGGTTGCTCCGCTCAGGGTTGACTTTGGAACATATAACTTTCTGATGGCCGCGGTTAGACAATCTAAACATTGAGCTACCGAGACTGAGCTGGAGACCTGAGGTTGGAAATCATAGTCATTAATCGTTAGCATAATGATTGATATGACATGTAGTTGAATAGCTGTAGCTGCTTTTTCTTGAACGTCTTGGAGGAGGGCCAGCCTTCCTAGGAGAGTTTACATGAGCTTTTTTGGTAGGGCTAGCCCTAGTAAGAGGGCTGGAATACACTATTTTCGAATCTCAGTTCTGAATCGGGATCAAACTCATTTCAATTCATAAAATTTTCATAAGCAACACGAGATCAATTAATGGTGAATAAACTAGACGAAGTCCATGGAAGTATCTCCGTAAATAACCCCGATATCGCTGTTATTACCGAAACCTGGCTTACTTCTAATGCGCCTGACGACTTAATTACGATACCTGGTTATACATCTATTCGCAAAGACCGTCAAAATGGTCAAACTGGCGGTGGAGTATGCACTTATTTCAGAAACAACATTGACTTTCTACATTTAGAAGAGTATGAAAACCCAAATTTTGAATCCCAATGGTTCTTAATTAAATTGAAACGGCTCCCAAGAGGCATCAACGCACTTATTTTGGCAACTATATACCACCCACCAAGCAGCAACGATTCGTCGTTACGTGCCCATATTTTTCAGAATCTAGATCTTATTCTATCCAAATTTCCTAATTCGGCCATTATTATTATGGGCGATTTCAATCAATACAATACAGCAAATTTATGTTCGTCCTTTAAACTAAAAAAACTTGTCACTTTACCAACGCGTGGAAATAATATTCTTGATCAAGTCTATTCTACCCTATCTCAATATTACCTAAACGCACAGATTTTACCTCCAATTGGCATGTCGGATCATTCCTGCGTCCTTATATCCCCATGCAACTACACACCTAAAAGCTATCCAACCGCGCGCGTGTTTAAACGTCTAAGCAGGCCTTCAAACAAGTTGTCACTGTCCTCCAGTTTGTCTAGTAACAATTGGACCCCCCTCTATCGTGCGACTTCAATCCATGACAAATTTGATTTGTTCTCTGCCACCATTTCTGAAAACATCTACACCTATCTGCCGTTACGAAGCGTCAGATCACACCCAATGGATAAACCCTGGATGAATGCCAACATCAAAGATGCTATTGCTATACGTCAATTGGCCTGGACTAAAGGTCAAACATTTAAATATAACATTTATCTCAACAAAGTCATAAAGATGTGCAGACACGCCCGACAACAGTTTTATAACTCGATGGTAGACCACACTCAAGCCTCCAACCCTAGAAAGTGGTGGAAGAATGTCAAACTCCTTGCTGGTCTCCCAAAATCAAAATCGCTTATATACCAAACTATCCCATAACGGTCAAGTCTTGAGACGTCAGGAACTCGTCAACCATATTTGTGAGTGTTTCTGTAATGCAGCAAACGACATTCCTCCGTTAAATTTTAATCAACTTCCAGTTTCCTCCATTCCAGATAAGTACATCATTTCTCCTGAACAGGTCGAAGCAGCACTATCCAAAATAAAAGTGCAAAACGCAGTCGGCCCTGATGAAATTCCGAATTGGCTATTAAAAACTAATTCTAGTTCATTATCTACACCCATTTCTTCTATTTTTAACGCATCGCTTGCCCAGGGCAGTGTACCATCTCTGGAAATGTGCTGATGCTCTGCCGTTACCTAAAAGTGCAAATCCTCAAAACGCAGATAAAGACCTCAGACCTATTTCTTTAACTCCGGTTCTAAGTAAGATTTTGGAAAGTTTCATTTTTAAATGGATTTCAGAAGTAATTCTTCCACATGTGGATCCGAATCAATACGGTAACGTTAAGGGATGCTCTACGACACACGCACTCGTCCACCTGATCCACCACTGGCTCGCTGCTACCGACAAACCTCATACCGTCATTCGTTCTTGTATGATTGACTTCTCGAAAGCATTTGACAGAATTGACCACAACATCCTACTTAACAAACTCCAACATCTTGGTGTAGCTCCTCTATTGATCAACTGGTGTGCAGATTTTCTCCAACAGCGCTATCTACGCGTAAAACTTGGTCCATTCAAGTCGTCTTGGAATGCCATACATGCTGGAGTACCGCAGGGAACTAAACTTGGCCCACTATTTTTCCTAGTCATGATTAATGACCTGACTACAAGAACACCAATCTATAAATATGTGGATGATTGCTCGACCTTTGAAGTTACCACCATGCATAACCCACACAAGTCATCTCCAAGACGAGCTGAACGAAATCTGCAATTGGACCACTAACTAATAACATGCAGTTAAAATAAAAAAAGACCAACGAAATTCGTATATCCTTTCTTAAACAACCTCCTACCTTTGACCACCTTTCTGTTAATGGTATACCCAAATTGAGAACGTAACTCATTTTAAACTACCTGGAATCTACATATTGATTATATTTGTACTAAGGCGAGTAAACGTCTCTTTTCTCTGCGATTACTTAAACGCTCTGGAGTACCAAATAAAAAACTGGTCACTATTTACAGTTCTTTCGTTCGTCCCATCCTTGAATACGCCTGCAAAGTCTGGCATTTTTCACCCACGCAGAAATTAATGAGGTGGAACAAATACAGAGAAGGGCTCTCAGGATAATCCTTCCAATGCTTTCTTATAATGAATGCCTCGATGCACTGAATATGGATACCCTTTATGAAAGAAGGAGACGCTTATGCTACCAAATGTACAAATCTGCCCTCGATCCTGGTAACAAGTTGAATGGTCTTCTGCCAAAACCGAAGGTGAATAATTATTCCTTAAGAAACAATCGAACATTTCCACTATTTAAATGTAGAACCGAACGCTTCTCCAAAAGTTTTATACCAAAATCGATAAGCACATGGGACAATTGTGCTTCTTATATATATATTAGTTATAGTTTTTAATATCATAGTTTTTAATATCGTGTTATTGTTTTTACCAATTATTTGAACATAGAGAACTTTGCTTTTTTTTAATAACTCATGTAAAATCAAGTTTTTTAGATTGCGTTGTTTCGCAATCTACCAGTTGATTGCTCAATAAATTCAATTCAATTCAATTCAACATCAATTATACAGCGACCTCAGCTAGATGTTATGAACTGAAATGAGTTTTATCCCGACTCAGAACGCGTCATTCTGATGCGCAGTTGAGATTCGAAAATCGTGTATTTACCTCGCGTTGGCTTGTTTACTCACTTGTGCAACTTTCCCACGAAGCCCGAAATCATGTTTTCGCAAACACTTGAATTTATAACAAACACATGAACAAACACAACTTGTAAAATAAAAAGTTGACCAAAAAATATTAGTAAAGGCAAACTTTACCGTGTATACTGAACTTTGATTTGCTAGCCCTCCAAAGAGGGCCCTCTTGAGTGTTCACATGGGAAATTTCCAGCCCTCCTGGCGAGATCTCGGGTTGTCAATAGTGACACCTCGCCTAGGAGGACTGGCCCTCCTCTATATAAACACCCCCTTAGAAGGTTGTGGGCTCGAGTCTGTTTGGCGCTCAATATCATCTCCTGTGTATTCGAGGTTGACGAACGTCTACCTTTACAATGTGAGACGACCGGATGTCTGGGGCAAAATGGTTGGTTGGAGGTGCTTCTAATTATATATTTAAGTATTGGGTTTCTGAAAATGTATTTCCTGCATTTTAAGGGCACTATTCTCGTATTTTCATCTGCGATGCCGAGCTGTATTTGAAATTTTTTTATCTGATCTCTATATAACTGGATTGCTCATATGGTCAGCAGTAAATGGCGGCCATATTGGTACTCCAGGTCCAGTGTACCTTGCGGGTTTAAGAGTAGTAAGAGTTTACTGGGGGAGTCGGAAAAGCCGTAAAAAACAATTGTCAAATGCCAATTTACCGTCACCGCTGGAAAACAGAAGGAAAATACAAGCAAGTATAGTCCGAAATTGTTAACCACATACCCCAAGGCTTGTAAGACATGTTTTACTACAAACTTTAAGGTATATAAATAGTTTCATATTAAATGAAGTTATTGACTGTTTTCGTTGTATTTTTTACGAATTTTGTGATATAGGCAAGTTTATCGATCACCGAGCAGAGTTAAAAAACTACTAAATAACACGTTTTACTGTTTAATAATACCAACAAATGCAAAAACTAAGCTTCTAAACCTTTTACAGTGTTCTTTGTTTGATACCAATGGCAGAAATTTACAAAGTTTTCAGTGGCAGCCATCTTAGTACTCCAAATTTTTCATTTTTGGAGCTGAATAAGCAATGCAGTTGTATAGAGATCAGTGCCCAGGACCCTCCTGCTCTCCGGTGTCGGCAGCCTTAATTGATTATATGAACTCTCCTTCAGTAGCTCAACAGTTGGAGCGTCTAAGCGGATTAATGTTCGATTCCTGTCTCTAGCGTTTGAGCTTGACGAACCTCTACCGAAGGTCTGTTACATTGCACCAAGCTTGCACATGTACACCACTCTTAACATCAAATAATTCACTCATGTACAAGCAAATTATGATCAGTAAATTTATAATTTATCTATTTATTAATTTACTTATTCGTTTATATAGTTGGACTAGAAGAGGTATTGATAAACTTCAGACAAATCAACAAACACTTTTGCGGTTTATAGCGTCCACAGAAATTATGATAATGCCATTGACAATTTTTTTGGTATTCAGGTGAGATTTTGTTGTAATTCTGTTAGCTATAATCCACTATATGGCCAAACACTTGTCCCGTGAAAATTTATGGATTTAAAATCAAGTTATGGAAAAAATTAGTACTTTTCTACAAAATGTTAACTTTCAAAGACAGTAAAAATTGTCTTTGGTGTTTTAACTTAAAAGTTAAAAACCATAATTTGATTATAAATCGGCATAAATTTTCACCGCCTGGCGGTGATCGATGGAGATCGATGGACAGACCATACACGATTGAGGCGTGTGTGGTCTGGGGCACAGGCTAGCCAACTATTACTTTATAATGGAAAATTGTTTGATATTGAACTGTTCATAATATTATATTAATATATAGTTGTCTTGAGTAAAGGAATGTAGGAGCTTGAATGTGAAAGAAATCGAAAGAAAAGTTAAATACTCTTTGCCGAGATTTCATATATAGTTCAGAAGCAAAATGGAAAGAGGTCGAGGTCTATTCCAGTTTGGGTACAAAGTTAGTGAATCTCTTACTCACGGTTACAAATGTTAATTTGGGCAATTTTCTAATCGGCAAAGCTCAGGTTTTCTGTGCTGTAGTACGAAATCTTAAAGTTTCATACTGGAGGATTTACTGAAAGTGTGAAGAAGAACCCCTGAAGAAAATCCTGGTAGCGCACCTGCATGGCTCTGTTCACACGACCTTGAACAACCATGAACGACGACCAAATTGTTGCTTCTGCTACAATGTTTAACAATGTCGACGCGTGATACAACGGTTGCTACTAATACGGCGTTACCCAGGCTTTTAGCCAGAAGGGCGTCCTGGGGCGCCCTGGAATGAAAAGTGGACGGCTTTGGACGCTTTGGACGCCCAAAATTTAAAAAATAAAGGAGCTTACTCTCAATGATTTGTCTAAGATATAGATTTTTACGAAAAGTAGCTTATCAATATCGCTAAATCAAGAGTAATCGCAATTTAATGCATGACGACACAAACTCGCAAAATCGAGAATGTTCGAAAAAATGTGAATGAATCTAACATTATACTTTAGTGCACCACACAGACACTGACATGAAGTTAATTCCTTATTAATGCCGCTGTATTAAAGTTTGTGAGATCGTCGTCTCGCGGTGGTCTTCGGATCATTAAATTTCTGGACATTTTCGGGAGTAGAGAGTTAGGAGGATTATCATGCACCACGAAAATTGGACGCCCTCTCTCAAAATCCTGGCTATAAGCCTGGCGTTACCCAAGTACTTAACAATTTGTGAAATGTAAAATTCTCTTTCTGTTTTAGTGGTGCTGCTGGTTTATTATTGCCTTTCATCTATTATAAATTCTTGACATATAGATATGCTTCGCGGAGAAATCCATATTCAAGGTATTGTCCCACTGAAAGTAATATTTTTTTATAAATTAAGTAACTTCTGCAATCCTTGCATGAAATGTGGTCATTCAAAGGAATGACTCAAAAGGACAATCCTAGTCTATTCGCGGCTTTTCCAAAACATGTCGTCAAATATGTTTTTCCAAAAAGCTAGGCGGTAAACCAGACTTCTGACTATGGTTAGGGTTTCTGGGCTATCTGTGGTCATAATCCAAAATGGCCGTAGCGATGGGTGAACGTTTTGGTTCTTTCGAAAGTGAAAACGCTAATCTTTTCAAAAGCCATACACCCATTGCAGACTGTCGAACTTTAGGCTTAGTTTTGGTGGTGGTTTAGTTTGGGCCCGGTGCTTTTCTAGCTTTTCCGCGGACGGATGGACGGACACGGCTATTAATATATAGATATACCTATTATGTTTCCAGAAAGCTTTACGGGTAATTAAATGATTAAGTGCAACCAATTTTGTCTTTTCTTTTTTATAGAATGCTGTTTGGTCAGTTTCGTGTTGTTTTTGAGTATGTTGCCATGCATCAAAGATGTCCTATCTTTATTCGTAACATAATATTTGGTTTTATACGTTTCGTATCTAGACTTGCTCCTCCAGTTCAACAAACAACTACTGCTAATTAAATTTGTGGTGGGTGCAGGGTAGCTTATAAGGAAATTTTATGCAATAAAGTTTTTCTTTTCTTTTTTTGTCCTTGAATGTGTAAATATTTGAAGTGTTACATTACTCGAACGTATTATACTCACTGATCTATTATACCCTAATTAAAATTTATACACTGACATAAGAAATATGCCGTAAGGGGCGCTTATTTTAGGGCGAAAGTTTAATTTTGAAACAAGCTCCTTAATCGCAGAGGGTCACTTATCTTTATATAACTGGATTGCGCTCATCCGTCATGGTCATCAGTAAACGTTTTGAAGCCGCTGGCGGCCATATTGGTACTCCAGGTCCAGTGTACCTTGCGGGCCTAAGAGTAGTAAGAATACGAGCAAATACAGTCTGAAATTATCAACTACATCCTTCAGTTAAGGCTTTGTAAAGACTTATTATATGTTTTAGTACCAAGGTATATAAATAGTTTTGTAATTAAGTTATTGACTGATTCGTTGGTTGTTTACGAGTTTTGTGATATAGACAAGGTAGCGGACAGAGTAAAAAACTACGAAATAACACGTTTAACTGCTTAAAAACACCAACAAATGCAAAAACTAAGCTTAATCTAAACCTTTTACAATGTTCTTTGTTTGATACCAATAGCAGAAAATAGAAATGGCTTTTTAATGTGGCTTTAGTTTCCGTGGCGGCCATCTTGGTACTCCAAATTCGTCATCGATCTCCGCGGTGGCTTCGTTTTTGGAGCCGGATGAGCAATCCAGTTGTATATAAAGATCAATGAGGGCGCTTGGAGGGGCGCTTAATTTTAAAATGAAGATGCACGTTTGTTCTTTGGGCAAAATGATCGCGCACACTACTTCATAGGCAGGTTTTATGACTGCTCCCAATGC
The DNA here is from genome assembly GCA_035771165.1 of Paragorgia papillata. Taxonomy (NCBI): domain Eukaryota; kingdom Metazoa; phylum Cnidaria; class Anthozoa; order Scleralcyonacea; family Coralliidae; genus Paragorgia; species Paragorgia papillata. Next base: position 9,024,711 of record JAWNZC010000322.1, on the reverse strand, counting down.
AAGCAAATATTATTGTGACTGAGCGTAAGCCGGAGAGGTCCCCATAATAACTCTCCCAATGGTGGAGTGGGAGGCATAGCCATCCAGATCGATCTTCTGGCGTGTGGGCGCATGTGTTTTCTTTTTCGATCAACTTTTGCTGATTCAGGCACCCTCTCCGCCCATGGAAATGTCACTCCCCCACCCCCCACCCCCATTGAGTGACAATAATTTTAAGAAATACTATTCATCACAGTATGACAAATAAAAGAAATCGAGAAAACGTAATTTGTTCTCTAAAGGAGTTATTAACAATCAGTGTGATTTTCCACAATTATTGTCATATTTACAAGTGTAGTTTTCTCTAACAATTTCTTTCAAATGCTTGCTTAAGCAGAATTTGGCTTCAGAACTCTTCGACACTTCATTCAACCATTATTATAGTTATAGAGAAATAATGTACATCTGTAATCTCATTCTTATTACTAAATCTGAATAAATTATTTGCAGTTAATAAGAATAAATGCCAGTATTGGAACTGTTCATGCCAGATAATTCAGGATAATGTTTATCATGTTGTTCAACATTAACTTCTCTAAACTCGTCATTTGAAAGGGAACATTCACCTGGAGAAAAGAGAAATAAAATTAAGTCCACCAGTCTGAAAAAATTATGGGTTGATGTTTCGTATATCGGTCACCATGCAAACGATTAGGTATAGTCCCTAGAAATAAATTGTCTGGAAATGCGATGAACATCAAAGCGGCTAACAATGAGCTGCAATTTAAGTTGAGGATAGCTTGAAAGAGCACAAGTCTTTTGTTTTACGTCATTAATATTTATACAGCAACGTTGTTATTCGCTGATTGCTCATTATACCAAACATACAATGTGTTCAGCAAGCGTGAAGGTGCACAAACGTGAACAAAAACATACGATTTATTTAAGGGACTATGATTAGGGTTAGGGGTGCTACATTAGGTGAACAAAAAGCCAGCGAAACGTAGCGTGTTTTTTTGGTCTTTGTTTAAGGTCATTATAGACTATGTGCACAAGGTAACGTTTCCGAGCGTTTTCGTATTGTTTCAAGTAACGAGCAGATTGTTCTCAATTCCCTTGAGAACAGTAAACAATACAAAAACGCTCGGAAACGTTTCCGTGTCCACATAGTCAAAGAAAGACTCTACGTTTCGGTACGGTACGTTTGAACATAGTCCCTAGAAATAAATTGTTTGAAACGCGGCCAAAGACTTTGTTCTATGTTGTTGTTGTTCACGTTTGTACACCTTCACGCTTGCTGAACATATTGTATGTTTGGTATAATGAAGCAATCAGTCAATAGCAGCGTTGTTGTTGGATTAAAACAAAAGATTTGTGCACTTTAAGGCTATCCTCAACTTAAATTGCAGCCCATTGTCAGCCACTTTGATGTTCACCGCGTTTCCAGACAATTTATTTCTAGTGACTATGGTGTGAAGTGGAAAACGAGCTTAAGGCGGATTCCATTTAGTGCTCTTTGTTGCGCGATGACGCGATCCATGTTTTGCGATCACTTTCTCTTGCCTTTTGGACTCTGGACTATATCCGTTTCACCCGAGGGCTCATGAGACAAAAAAGTAATGGCAAAAAGTCTTTCGATCGACAAAAAGTTGAATGGAAATCCGCCTTTAGTTTGGCACTGTTACTAGTGTAGGTTTAACGAATTATCGTATACACGCAAGACGTAAATGGGAAAGGACAAATATACTTTTGAAATATCGCGTACCGAGTATCAGGCATTATTCTCGTCTTCCGCAAAAAAGCAAGTCGGGGCGAGGCAGGCGGGCGGGCGAGAAGACGATAAATAAAGCCTGATACAATTCTTTACCTGGCCGCTTTCCGCCCCCAAATGAATTTTCTGAATTTCCTATCGACGAAGCTTTAATCGCACAATCCAGCCGTTCCAAGTTAGAAATTTGCTGTTTCCTTAGATATTCAAGCGGACTCATGACTACAATCCAGAATTGTTTCGGAGTAATTCCTTCACGAGCACGTCTCTTATAAACTCTCTTCGCTCTCTCTTCGTGGACGCTTGGGAGAAGTAGGTATATTAAACTAGCTGTACTCTGTACTGGTTTTAAACTTAAAACCAGTACAGAGTACAGCTAGCACATCCTCATTAAACAGGACTTTTTCTATACATTCGCGCCGTTCTTTCATTAGATATTTTACTTTAAACTTCCGTCTAAACATCGTCTGTGACATCGTTGAATCGCTAGATTCGTTAATTATGTAAATCATATTAATCATAAACGCAACAACCCCTCGCCCGCTTTATATGCATTTTTTAATCCCACTCCACCCACCCCACCCTAATTTCTGTTTTTTGTTGTATTAATGACACACAGATCAGAAAACATCCCAGAAAATTAGTTAGCAAGGTTGACCTGTAGTCATGTATTGACACACCGAAAGAACATGCAAAGTCAATATTAAAAAAAACCCCAACGAGATGAACCAAATGACAAATTTTCATTCAAAAATAGATATAAACAGTGGTCAAGAAAAGACATAATGTCAACGCCCTAACGTTCAACTGACAACTCCTAGACAATATATTATCTATATGAATTTTCATTTTCAAGGTTTCTTCCGTTTTAACTTAGCTAAACTGGTAAATACGAATCTCCTACCGTTAAACTTCTTCTGCTTTTGTCACCACAAACACTGCCAATTCAGTCTACTCTTTTCGGATTGTTTTTCTCGTTCGCGGTTTCTTACTTTTTTCGTTGTTGTCACATAAATATGACAAGGCATCATTCAGTTCTCTTCATGATCTAAAAAGCCGTTTGTTTCAAAATTTCTTAATCGTTCCCTCTCGAGTTATGTAGAATACACCAGAGCAAAATTCTTTACCAGCTTTGAACAGTTTCAGGACACATCCTTCTTCCAGTTACACTTCGGTCGGCATCGTTTTCGGTCTTTATCGTATTAATTTTTAGGCTTTTTTCAGTGGTTTTAAGTCGCATTTATTGTTGTCTTTTTCTCGCTGCCACATCTCTTCTTAGCCTTCTTTCTTTGGTCTTTTTCCATAGTAATATTAATGTACATTTTACCTGAAACCATTTTTTCTGGCAAAGATTTCTTTCGTCATGATCGTTGAAAAACTATTTCGTAATCCAACCGAACTTATAAATTATAATTTGCTGACGTAAATTTAAATAATTTGAATAATTTAACAGGTTAGTTACCAGTACCCTGCTATTCGACTTAAATCACATATGAACATGTATTAGTTATTAGTTTTAGTGTTTTTTATTATCTTTCATTTATTTATTTTTTTAAATATTTTTAATATCTAAGTAGAATAGTATCTAATTTAAATAACTTAAATTTTAATATTTAAGAATTTTAAGGATTGTAATAGGGTTAACCTCTAGATTCTCCTGCAAGGACCTCTTGGGTACCTTGAATAAATTGACTGATTGATTGATTGAATTGCTTTCAGCTTTTCATCTCGCGTGTAAAGTGGACTCCACGCACGTCGAGATTAGCACCCTCACCGGGCCTTTGGCCCTCCGCCCGGGCTCGGGGATTAAGCCTCCCACAGGAAGGGAAAAGCGGGCCTGACTCTGTCAGGGTACGTTAGGCACTAACCTCCAGTTTCAGCTGTCGTAAGTTGTGGTCTTTCTGAGATGTATGAAGTTTCGTCTGTAACAGAGTAACCTTGGATAACATTTGGAGACGGAGGCTTTCGTATACTTCGTTCTCCTAGAGATGGTTTTATGCAGTATCGTTCTAAATAAACATAAATGTATTTATTGTTAATCTTGTAAATATGACAATATACACAATTATACTAATAAGAGACGATATATAACAGTTTAATAATAGCAGGATCAAGTTTAGTATTTGCCACATTACTTTTGCCATTGTCTGTTCAGTTGTATAGGCACAGACAACAAAAATGAAATCTATTTGTTTTAACAATTATAACAATTTAAAAGGTTTATCGAAACTCTTGAGGAGTTTTAGAGTATGGAAAAAGGAGAATTGTTCACTCTTCCCATAATTCTTTGCAAATAAGCATATAGCCTGGTTCCCTGGCCCAATTTCAAAAGAAATAAGGGCCAGGTAACCACTAATCTCATTCTCGCGTCATCAGGGCTAAATCCACTTATGACGATTACAGTTTTACTCATAGCCGCTAAAAACGCGCGAAAATTTAACCAATAGGAAAGCAGAAGTCTTTAGTGGTTACCTGGCCCATATTATTTGATTGGGCCAGGGTACCAGGCTAATAAGCATATTGCATCTATGCTAGCAAATGTGTAGTGAAGTACTAGCTTGCACCTATACCTCATTACACGTTTGGTTGCACAGGTATAATATGCATATAGTAACTTACGTTAGATATACTGCCGAAACAGAGAACGTAGGAATCTAACGTTTCGAGCGAAGGCCCTTCGTCAGGCACGTTTCTCTCTGACGAAGGGCCTTCGCTCGCAACGTTAGATTCCTACGTTCTCTGTTTCGGCAGTATATCTAACCTAAGTTACTATATTTCGATTGTTGTTTCAACACTGCCTACGCAGCACGCTACTTTTATTTCACTATAATATGCATATTTACATTAAGTTATGTGAAAGCATAGTCAATCGAGATATGGTCTGGAAACTCAGCTAAAGTCTTTGGTCTATCTTTTTGTTTGCCTTTATGCATTTTTGTGCACGGTGCACGGTCACTGAACACATTGTATTTTAGTATAATGAACGAATTGTCCAATAGCAACGTTTCAGTTCAATTCAACATAAAATCACAGCTCATTATAGGCGCTTTGAAGTTTGCCGAGTTTCCAGACCATATCTCGATTGACTATGGTGAAAAGTGAACAATCCTAAAAAAAATGAAACAACTCAGACGTGACATGACCCATGCGTCGGAGTGTCCTCTAAAACTATGTGCACACGGCAACGTTTCCGAGCATTTTTGTATTGTTTACTGTAGTTCTCAAGGGAATCGAGAACAATCTGCTCGTTACTTGAAACACTACGAAAACGATTGGAAACGTTACCGTGTGCACATAGTCTAATTGCCATAATTAATAATTCGTGAGCATTCCAGCCAATCCAATTTCAAAAAATACGTAACATGGATACCCCTGTAAACCTCATACAAAATACGCGTAAAAATGCTAATTAGTTACAACCACTATAGTGCTTGTAACTAAAATTACAATATTCCAAAGGACCATTCTGTGTGGAGAAGGGGGTGCCTCCTTTGCCTCTATTACATTACCGACCAACTCAATTTCTCAACCAATTTTTCACCAATTTACCGACAAATCACATGTTTCTTTTTCAAAATTTCTGTAAATCGGAAAACTTTTTTTTAGCGTCAATCGTGTCATGACTAATGACATGCAGTTGCCCAAAAGACAGGACTATATTTATATAGTCCTGTATATTTGTATATTTTCTATTTTTCTATTTTTTAAGTCGTGGATATCAATATAGACATACCAGGATCCTCAAGCCTTTCTTGTCTCCGGCGCTCAACATGTTTACTAATTATCAATTCTGCCTAAAAATACAAACACAACATTCAAAACTGTTTAATAAAAAAACTTATAAATGGCAGCGAAGTCTACATCCCAGACCGTGTACAGACCAAGCAAACGAGGTTATCATAATAACAAGGAATTTATTACATAGCGTTTGGTCAGGATAAAGGACGGGGGGGGGGGGGGAGTAATTATATTTTGTGTAACTTCTGGGTATGATTAGTGTAACAACACTATCCTCGTTTCCAGTTTGTTTCCAGGCCCTAGTGAAAAAGCAAACTGGGTTTCCTTGATTCTGGGACACAAAAACTGGCCATACATGTACAACGGTTATTGTGATTTCCGTTATTAAAAAATCTTCATGCTTTGATCACAGTCAGTCATTAAACTTCATCAAATTAGAAAATCACAATCTCTTCATTCCCTTGCACGAGAGCAGTATATGCAAATGTATCACAATTTAGAACATTTGATTGGACTTTTACCAGAACATCCATCCTGGTTTCCAGGTCCGAATTTTTCAACATCGAGTGGGCCAGAAAAAAACGAGAGGCCTGATACAGATATAAATATATTTTAGTCTTAGAATTGGCCTCGTTACAGCAGCCAACTGCCCTACAGTGAAACCCCTAAGTGTTCTCATCTAAAGCATCACTTTCCACAAGTACTCTCTCGATTCTTTTATACTGTGACGACATCAAAACGATTTATTGAGAGAAAAATACAACACGACACAAGTGCAACACAACCCTAGGCAACGCTACAAGCACTGCAAGGCAACGCAGCACAACACGTCACAAGAGAAGTGACAACACGTCACAACAGAAGAGAAGCGTCAAGTCACGAACAATTGCGGTCTTTTATAACGTTCATGTGAACATAGTAAAATTATCCTTTTTGTGACAAAAATCAGTGCAGTCCGCTCCTCCCCCCTCCCCAGGAACTTTTAATCATAGCCATGATGGAGTTACCGTATGTTGTTTTAAATTATACATTTTTTTAATTGACAAAGTAAACACCTTACCTTCTGTGTACAAGTAATTTTATCTGGTTCAGTACTAAGTTCTGAATTCGAAATGTTATTCTTTATTGACTAGAAATGAAAGATATATAAAATTGATTAGATCTGAGCTCGAAATTGCCTCCTTTTCTCTTAAATTAGGAGCTATAAAAAACAATGCATGTTGTTTGTTTAAAAAATCAGTAGTACATATCTCTATAACAAAAGGCAAGAAGATCAATCTCAAAGGTTTATTGGTTACTCAAGTAAACGGACTTTCATAATCACAAAGTAGATCAGGAATGGATTGTAATTTTCCAGTCCTTTGTTCAGGTTTGACAATACTACAGGAACGGAATTCCATGTAAACTGTAATTTACACTTCAAGTCAAATATTCTGCATTCTGTTTATAAAACAAAAATTCAAGCAGCAAAATTTCTCTTAGCTCAAAAGCATTTTTGGAGCAACTGACCATTTGCTAATTTCGCTCTCTGGATCAGATGCGCACCACCTCTAAAATGCCTATTGCCGCATTTTTGAGATATTTTAGCGAAATTTATTGGTTTTGTAAGTGTATATTCCGTTTTCACGTTTGGGACAATTACCTTTTTGTGAGTTTTGACAACAATTCAGTCATTCAGAACTCATTATATTATTATATTACAGTTTAATCTACATGTTATCTGTGACTGTCCTTGGCACAGAGATTAGTTGCTGTAGATAGAGGGGGGTGGGGGTTGCCCAGTGAACTCGATGTAAGTTAAAATGTGATACCTGGAACGCTAACGAAGATCCAAAAAGTGAGGGGAAAATTTCCAGGCCCCTGCACGGTTTGCAGGTAGGATTCAGTCTCCCACAAAATGTTTTTTACACGGCCGCCCGTCTTGAACGAACTGCGAAGGCTCGAAAAGGTTTGAAAAAATTATTTATCAAATTATTAAACGTGCATTTAATGGTTTCCCATTGTTGTGCAGTGCTTTTGTTGTTTTATTTACTGTATAGCAGTCCGAAATTATACAGTAAATTAAGCTCGGGTCTCGGGATGAAAATAGGCTGAGAAAAGTCAGAAAACAGACGTCCTTTTGCTGGCTAGGATGAAAACAGCCAGCTGAAAAGGTGAGAAGAAGAGTGAGAAAGCTATTCTTGTACGAGTTTGAAGACGTATTGATCATATCCAATGTCATTTTCTTACTTCTGCTCCTTTAATTCTTTGTTCGAATGTGTTAAACGGCATTATGATATTTTAAGAAATAACTGACAACTAGATTGTTTATTTTTCGCGTTTACTCATGGCTAGTTGTTGTTTTCGGTACGAATGCGGAATGCTTTTTAAACAAAACGACACTGATGAAACTGGTACTAACCTAAACGGCATATTCTATACTAAGTTTGTGTTGATTTGGAGTGACGAAACTCTAATATATATGGTTTATAATATAACGAAAATTTGATTTAATTTCTTCACTGACAAACTTCGTGCACGTTTTGTAAAGACAATGACCCTTACTATAGCAACAAATAAACAATTACTGCATAATTAGTTCAGCAGTATAGCACAACCAATTAAAATTTAAAATGTACGTTTAGCAAAGCGTGATAAAATGGTTCAATAAATAATTTTTCAAACCTTTTTGAGCCTTCGCGGTTCGCTCAAGACCGGCGGCCGTGTAAAAAAACATTTTGTGGGAGACTGAAATCTACCTGCAAACCGCGCAAGGGCCTGGAACTTTTTGCCTCACTTTTTGCCCCACGAATGACTGGACGTTAGCGTTCCAGGTATCACATTTTAACTTACATCGAGTTCACTGGGGTTGTCTCGCATGGGCTATTAGACCCGTTTGCGCCTTTCCCGTTTGGGTTATCTACATATACGTAGTTTATTTATTTAATTTCTTCATTTTCTGTTGTTATTAGTATGTATATAGTTCCCAATAAAGTTATTTAAATAAATAAATAAATCTAATTTCTACATAACTATGTACAATGTATGCATGTGGTTGTGGCAGCTAATATTATTTGAAAAGAACATATAAATGTAGTCAGTAGTTTTCAATATTAAAGCATAGAAGTAATATGCTTTTGTCAGCGGTTTACGTTACTGCTTTAACATCTAACTTAGAAATCACGTTGCATATGAGCGTCAAAAATAGTTTCTGGGGGTTCCGTCGGTCCGAAATTCTTTGCCCTCGTTTTCACTTTAATTTCACGTACTTTGACCAAAGTTAAAACAGTTTGTTCAACGTAGTCCTTCCGATTTCATTAAAGACGACAATTAAATTTAATGTAAGAAAAAGAGAAAAATAAATGGGTAGGGCATATGCAACATTAATGAATTAAAAGTAATCGAGAATTATTACACCACACCTGTGATGCAGTCGAGCGTGCATGTAAAGGCAAAGAGTTCTGGTAACTTGAATCCGTAAAATCCACTTCATCGTTTGTAGTAATGGACTTCAAGCTATAATCAAAGTTAAGAATAAAGTGAGAACTACTTGCAAAATTTAATTTAATGCCGTGTACATAGCTGACTCACAGGTAGGGGCTCGCTATAGGCACATCATATAGGTCTGCACAGAAAAAGATGTGAATTAGGCAATAATGCAGGCGGAAAATAAATAATGAAATATAAGGCTTGTGACTACGATCAGTGAAAAACTGATTATTGGAACACTTCAACAGAAGTGCAAGCCCCTACGTGTAACCTTAAAAAACGCAATAACTTTGCATTTGAAACAACCCCGTTAATATTGATTCTCAACGCTGCAGGAAAGGATAACACAGATGTTTAGTCAGACATTCTCGACGTTTCGCATTTAATTTTCAATGTTGTTCAGGTTGGAAGCGCGAAAAGTAAGAGGCAGCTGACATTTTCTAAGCCCCTATGGCTAATTGTTCCAACAATAATGCCAAACATTGTAGTAACTAGTTAATCTTTGCACAGAGACTGAGTCTGAAAAACTGCAAACAGGTCGGGTATGAAAAACGGATTAGTTAAATTTAAAAAAATATTTATCCAGTTACTTAGCTGGGCGCTTATGGACCGGCATGCAACGTTTGGCAACGTATAGCAACTGCAAGCAGGTCGGGTATGAAAAACAGATTAGTTAAATTTTAAAAAGTATTTATCCAGTTACTTAGCTAGGCGCTTATGGACCGGCATGCAACGTTTGGCATCGTAGCAAACAATCTCAAATAATTGTGTTCACTCTTCCTCAACGACACAGGAAAAGAAAGAGGGGTAAAGTAATTACTTCATATAAGATCCCGTTTGAAATGACGTTGGACAGACTGTTAGTACTAAAACACGACTTTAAAAATCAAGTTGTATTTTTAACAGAAAGCATTATTGAAATAGTTATGGTTAGGATTTAGTCGGAGTTAGAATTAGGGCTAAATTAATAAGTAGGATTAGATTATCTTAAAATTTCGGGATATTTATATGAAGCCAAAAAAGGTTATTTCACTTGCTTCGGACTGACATTTACGTGATATTAAATCTGAACTATATTACGAGCTTTTCATCAATATTTCACGAGACTATAAGTATATAAAAATTCATGAACAATTTAATAAGTTTTTCATCATAATTTCACAATCCCTTAATTAGAAATCTTGTTATCAGTGTTAAATGGTCCATAAACTCTAAATTTCATTAAATTGGACATGCAATGTTCATAACACTCATAAAGTATATTATTATGTACTACAGCATGTCGAAATATAGTAAGGTTAGAATACTGCCGAAATTATTGAACGTAGTTTCTAATGTTTCGAGCGAAGGCTCTTCGTCAGAGACAAACGTAAAGAGTGTAAACAAACAACGAGCTTTATATAAGAAAGATAATCATGCATGTGAGCAGAAATTAGTCAATCAGTTAAAAATAACAACTACTGCTGTCTTGTGTTTTGAACAATTCTTCAATTTTTTACATTTAGTTTGGAATTACTGCTTAGAAAAATATCAGCCACAACAGTAGACTAGTATGAATTTAGTACTAAAATATAAACAGGTCTGGTTGGTTTATGTATCAATTAGAGTCAATTAATGTTAACTTACCTCCTATTAGTGAGAAGTGTGTAAATTATTTGGATCAATAATTGTGCAGCACCTGGCTTACAATGCATTACACCATCAACTAGCTCTTTTGGAATGTCAAATGACTGTTTCTGAAAAAACTAAAGCCAATTTGTTGCTGTAAATATATACATGTAAAAAAACAAAGACAACAAAGAAAGAGGAAAGAAGAGAAATAAATGTTTGAAAAAATAGATACAGTCCATTTGATTATAGGCTTTAAATTTGTAGCTTTCAAACTTATATATACAAAGAATATTAAGTTTCCACGACACACGGACACAATAACATTGTTCACATGCATTTATAAATTAAGTTACATGCATGTATATAAAGTACGTAACTGCCTATCAGTATCTCATGTTTTGGTATTTTATATATTTATAATCTAATTTGCACTTTCTGATTGAAATTGCATGCTTATGGTCGATTTCAAAAGTTCATTAAGTTCGATTTGTATGGCGGGTGATGTGTGTCAAAATTAAATAACACATTTGGCAACGATCGTGTAACATTTGGCTATCGGTTCTAACTATTTTATGGCAACAACAAGACGTTTGTTGACAATAACAAAACATTCAATAACAAAAATATCGTTTGGCGACAATAAAACATTAATTGGGCTATCAGAACACACAACAATTCGGCAACAACATATCGTTATTTGGCAACGAACGTTTCATTTGGCAACAACAATCCCGTGATGCATTGCAAATTCCCACGCGCTACTCCCACGCAGTGGTCTCACCGCGTTTTGTACACAAGATTTTGAAATCTGGTCGACCAAAAGTTTTCCGTAAATGTGAACTTTGAATCGACCATTCAAATCGAACTTCGTATTGAAATGAACTTCTGAATTTAGGCTGCGTTCACAGTTCACACGAGAACGGTATAGAAAATCAGAAACGGTAAAATGTGGTTACGTTCACACAAATCCGTCATAAAATTAACGACACTTTGAAGGTGTTCACACTTCACATGAACGACTCCTGAACCTTCTAGACGGTGCATGTCTCGTCAAAAGTAAATGGAAACGAGGAGCAATTCAAAGAATATTATCCGACTAAAGCGTAGTGCATTATAGGTTTCCAATTTTAGTCTTTCTGTTAGGAAGTACTTGCCTTAATTTTGACTTAATATTCTCCTATTTACACTGACTAGTCATTCTTGTAACAATGTTATAATTGTTCAAACAGCAGCACAAGTTCTTAGCAGAAGCTTTCCAAAGTCGAGAAGACAAATAAAGTTTTCCACTGCTGGAAACTACGCCAGCCGTTTGGTTAGGAGCTGAAAATTTAGGAACTGGGCACTAATGCGGAGTGAAAAAGTGCCGGATCGTAGGGGTGGACCATTAGAAAAGTGATGGGGGTGGGGGGGGGTGGGGGGGGGGGGTGGGGGAGGGGGGGATGGGGGAAAAACCAAAAAAAAATCGTGCAAGGCAATGTGCTCGAAAAGAAAATTCATACACAAAGAAAGTTTGAGAAAAAATATTCGTGCAGAGCCTTCTCATGGTGAAAACTAGGTATGTGTAATAAAAAAAATTCATGCAAAGGATTAGACAATTAAAAAAAATTCCTGCACAAGCAAATGATAAAGAAAAAAATTCGTGCAAGTGAAAAAGTCCCCCCCCCCCCAATCACTTTTCTAATGGTCCACCCCTTAGGTTCACACGACATGACCGCCAAGGGTTCCGTTTTCATCTCGCTTCGTTTAGAAATCGTTTTCAAAACGCTCTGGTTAGAGCGCCGTTTTCACACAATTTCGATTCGGTGCCGTGTGAACGCAACGGCGTTTTGTGACCTTTTAGCGCCGTTTTCAACTCGCTCCGGACTCGTGTCTTAGGGCGCTTTCTAATTGACAAGGTTAGACCGGTCAGTCTGGCCAGAATGGACTTGCTTTTGATTAGGACCAAATTTTCCAGTCTGACCGTCCTAAGTCTCAAACGAATCGTGTTCCATTTAACCAGACTGACCGGTCTAACCGTGTAAATGGAAAGCCCCCTTAGAAATGTAATTTGACACTTGGCAATGATATTCAACTTTTTCCTCTGCTAAAGTTGGTTTACTATTCACAGGAAATGACGTCAACCCAGGAAAACGTAAAGACGTTACACAGTCATTCAACAGTAAAAGTTTGAAAATATTAACAGCTAAACTTTATAGTTCTGAAGAACAAACTTTTTATGTACAGTATTTCAAGTGCTGTTGAATCACTTATGTTTGAGATAATTTATTAACTAATTAATCAGTTATACTTGAGTATAGTTACTGTACATATGGGACCTTTCTTCACAACAGGGGTAGTGCCAGGGGGATCGAGCAGCCATTCCATCCCCCCTGAACACTGACAGCCTTCCCTGTCAGGGAAAAATTTAGTTTTAACAATAGGTGAATTTCAGGGTATTGCACACACATCATTTTGCAATGGAATTGGTGGGCTCCCCACAAAGTAAGCAATGGCAAACAGACTTGCTAGTGAGCTAACAACTACAGTAGATTAAACATCCAGAAACTGTATCTATACTTTGTTTATTTTAAAGAGTATGTTTACTTTGAATGGAGTTTGCCAGGTTTTAAAAAAAAAGGATGTGCACACAACACCCTGAAACTCACCTATTGAAGCATGCATGTAAAAAATACTTTGCCAGTTGCTAAATGTATAATTATTTTCCACTAATAGCAACAAAAATAAATACCATTTTTGGCCATTTTTTCAAAATTTTCCTGAGGGAATATATATATTCTCCTGATCTCTCAGATTTTAGTCCCCCTATTGAAGACCAATTAGCCCCCTGTGTCAGCGAATTCCTGGCATGACCCCTGCATTATGATCACCACTGGCAAAGACACTAGATCAGAGTGTGAAACATTGTGTAGTATGCAGTAAGTACTTTTTGACTTACATTCAAAAACGTTTAAGTCCAAGTAGCCATTACATGATAAAACTATGTTGGATAATAATTACCCTTGTCAGTTGGGACCAGTTGCCCAGTTTTGCCTCCAGAGATGTTCCATTAGCATAGGAATGCATAGTTATTTCCTGAGGATAATACCATGAAAATATTTCTGCCATCAAGTATCCATTGGAAAAATCTCTGAAAACAAAATGAAATAATACAATTCAGCTCAAGGTAATACATCCCCCAGACCAGCACCTAGCATATATCCACAAAAACTGGTGAAACTGGCAGACGTTTATCTGACAGGTTTGCTGAACATCTTTGAATGTTCCATGAGGAACAATGATGTTGACAAGCCTGTTGTCCAACATTTTAATAGTACATATGTCATTCAACCATCATATTTCAGACATGAAAGTTTGTGCCATATCTCACCCATTTCTGGAGGTAATGATACAGTAGCTGCAAAAGACAAATTGGAACCATTCATCATGGAATCAACAAATGTTTTTCTTTTATTTAACACTTAATTCTGAAGAAGCTGTTTTTGTTTAGCAAGGGTTGACATACAGGCAGTGTTTTCACTCAATTTATCTCACTCATCCTTTTCACACACCCTCCTTTTTTGCTCATCGACGGTGGAAATATAGTAAATGTTTGTCACATCTCATTGATTTGTTATTTTTATTTTTATCTGATTGGCTAATTTTTGGTCACATGATTATCTTTCTTATATAAGCTTGTTGTTAATTGTTACACTCTTTACATTTCTCTCTGACATTTAAAGGCCTTCACTCGAAACATTAGAAACTGTGTTCAATATTTTCAGCAGTACCGGTACTCAAATCTAATTACTATATTTCAATTTGTATTTCAACACTGCCTATGCAGCACACTACTTTTATTTCACTGCATGTTTATCAATATATATATATATATATATAGTATAGTTTAAGTGGGCTTACCTCAAAATGTTGAGTGTCGCAACTGTCAGTTTCACTCAACATTTTGAGGTAAGCCCACTTAAACTATACTATATTCACTCTACCTTTATGGTATTGAGCACTTTCCGACATTCCGTGAACAAAATCACACATGCTCGTTTGTATATTATATATATATACTATAAGTGGGCTTACCTCAAATGTTGACGGTCGCTACTGTCAGTTTCATGCTGGGCGATCTTCAGGCGGCTCTTCAGGCGGCTCTCAGAGCCACCTGAAGATCGCCAAACGTGAAACTGACAGTAGCGACCATCAACATTTGAGGTAAGCCCACTTATAGTATATTCGCTCTATCTTTACAGTATTGAGCACTTCTCGACATTTTGTGAACAATACTTTGTTTGTTTGAATATATATATATATATATATATTTAAGAAATGGCTCATGGTTTAGCGTGCTCCATCGAGTTATGGATGCACGCAGGAAATTGGGAGAGCATGAAAAAAAAAATCGTAAGAGTTCTGACACTCGATTCCAATATACAAATACATGTAATATACATATGACATAATGCACAGTTGAGTTGTACAGTTGTATGATAATAGGATATTATAAAAATCTACATAAACAAATAAACAAGATGGCTCATCATCACTCATGCTAGCTAATGCAGCATTGGATTCCATGTCAAATTGTCAATATTCCAATCAGTTTTACTAAAATCTTCCTTTTTCATAGTACACTGCGACACTGCAGTCTACTTTGTGGAACACCACAGTATAAAGTTGTAGTAGTTTATAAAGTCAGTTTATTATATAAAATAGATGGATTATTCGTGATAATCTCAAGTTTTCTGTTTTATTATAATTATAACCTTATTAACAGAATAATACATGCGAATATAATATTAATGCTTGCAGTTGCAGCTTGGAATTGGAAAGTGGAATTTATTTTTCGTGTTGAACCAAAGATATCTCCTCACTTACTATTAAAAAAATAAGCTTATTGTTTGATCAAAGCAATGCATGTCAAAATGGGTAAAAATATATGAAATTTTCCCCCAGTCGACTACTGATTACTGAAGCTTGCGATCGTTAATACTTAATAGTAAGATTCTATATAAATCGGGTATCAAAATTCGACATAATATAACATGCCATGGTGTAGTTTTTACCTTTTACTATTTCGTACAGGATGAGTAAGATCTAAGCTCTGTATCCATTTTAAAATATCACGCGGCAATCCACTCATATTTTTATTTCTTGTCTTCTCTCTACAATATCTTCCTGAACTGAGTATCCGTTGCCAAGCAGTATCTCCGGTTGCTAAGGCACACCATTATTAGTGCCACTCCACTGAATACTGCCACCGCGCAGTTCCATCGTGCACTCGCTGCATGCAGGCGCAATTTTTTCTTTTTTTACGTACCGTCGTCAAGTTATGCTTTTACCTGTGTCTGTCTGTCTGTCTGTTTGTTTGTTTGTTTGTTTGTTTGTTTGCTTGTTTATATGTTTGTTTGTCTGTCAAATTTTGGTTGAATTGGGTTAAACATTCTATCTGGTTCGGAACTGTTTTAAAAATCTGTTTGGAAGCTTCTCCGTGTGCAAAAATGCGTGATGTCACTCATTAATTATTCTTATATTATGGAAACTTTAATATTCACAAACTGAATACACAAAACAATAGACTTGTTAGTCCATTCTTTATACAAAAGAACGGTCATTAATCAGACAGACAGACAGACAGACAGACAGACAGACAGACAGACAGACAGACAGACAGACAGACAGACAGACAGACAGACAGACAGACAGCCAGCTAGAGAGATATTTTTATTTAAAGTCGGAATTTCTTCAGTTGATAAACTGCTTTACAAGAAAGCCGAACTAAACTTACAAAAGTTAAAAATTAATTAGAAGCATGATGCATGTGAGGCCTCTTTTAAACTCATTGATGTTTTCACTGCATTTTACATTTTCCGGCAAGTTGTTCCAAATTTTACATCCAGAATATGCAAAACGTTTTTTTAGGAATTCAGTACGTGCTTGAGGTAAAACAAGACACAACTTTCTATTTCGCAGGGAATATGTATCATTAATGGTAGACATTTTAAAATGGTCTCGCGTAGATAGGGAGGGGCCATGTTGTTTAACACTTTATACATCATTATTAACTTGTGTATATCTCGTGTTTCAGACAGACAGACAGACAGACTAATTACTCTACCCCTGCGGTGCATGCGCGCGCACGGGTTAACCAGAATACATGTATAATCATTAAGTACACCAAACAACACCTGGCATATTCATGATTTACTCACTTCGTTCTTTTTATAATACAGATTTTAGAAATGACACGATTTTTCGCTTGGTGACGCAACAGCAAAAAATACGCGTGCAATTATTAAATTTTTCATATTAAAACGACATCTACAGTAAGGCACTTTTCTAATTTTGAATATTTTTCAAATCTATCAGTGTACAGTATACAGAGTACTGTTTACTTTCCTGGCGGAAAACAGTTCAGATTCTAATCTCACTTACGCATCTTAATTAAGTAACTTAAGAATCTACAAAAAAATTCAGTTTCCATGCCGCCAAGAGTGGCATTACACACGACAATATGTCAACGATAGAACTTTACCCACATGTGGATGTTGATACATTGTTTGCTATTAAATGAATTAGCCCTATAAACATTTATGTTGATTCCACTTTCTATAGTTAATATGTGATTGTCCATGAAACTATATACAGTACGACCAACCTATATTTCACCCTTATTAAAAACTATTGTTGAATACTACTATAATACTATTAAAATACTAATAAAACTATAGTATACAGCTCATACAGCTGTAACATTCATTTGAACTGATCTAGTACTTTCTTAATACCAACAGTGAATGATGTCTTTGGTGGTAAATCCTTGAAATGTCTTTCTAACAGACCAGTAGCAAGTGCAGTATTATACGGGCGGGAGGCAGCTGAGGGTGCTGGGTGATCCAATGGCTTAATATGATCATCAGGCAATCCATACATTTCAGCCATAGTCTTAGCCATTTTATACTTGGTTGTGCAATCTGGTCCTGACCAATGCCAGATGCCTTTAAAAGATGAGTCCCTCGTTCGTTCTTCACAAATCAGCCGACAAATCCTTGCAACATCATCAGTGAGTGTTGGGTATCTTTGTTGGTAATTGTCAATTGTAGTTTGGATATCTGACTTTTTCACAGTTTCAAGCAATACTATATGTATCAAAAAAATAAAGTTTGTTTACTAATTGTTACCTTTAAGTCGCCACAAATGCTCGCAGCCCCAAATACTGAAAAAACGGAAATTGCACGTTTTTTCGAATCACAGACTGGGAGCAGACTACCACAATATATTAGTACATGTACAGTACGTTCAGGAATAGGAATAACCGTAATAGCGTGTCGAATGCTAGCCTAGTTTAGGAGCTCTTCTTAATCGGAATACTTGGAAAACCATCTGTTAAGGCCTCCAGCGGATTCATTCATTCATTTATTTATAATTTATTTAAAAGAATTTACCCAGAAAGCCTACTCACGCAAAGCGATTTTCAGTAGGGCCCTGGAAAATTACAAGTAAAAATATAAACTAAAAACATATTAATTAGTGTAGGTAAAGATTGTATAAATTCATAAGCATTAAAATGTAAGAAAACTATAAAAAGTCACTTTAAAAAGTCACTTTATCGTTTGTTGTTTTCCGGAAAAACCCAAACAAACGCGCTGTAAATGCTCTTTTTCACGTTTTGAAAGGATTTCGGCCCTAATGTATAACTTCCAATAACAACTAAAATAGAAACGATTTCATCCAACAATTCTTTTGGGAATATCTCACAAATATATTCACCATTGATCTAAGATCTTTTTAAAAATATCATTTATCAAATATATATTGTGTTTCTTTCTGGCATGATCACAAGTTTAAAAAAGAAATCACAAGTTTAAAAAAGCCAAACGCAAACAAAAAAGCCAAACACAAACAAAAAAGCTAAATATATATATATATATATATTCAAACAAACAAAGTGTTGTTCGTGAAATGTCGAAAAGTGCTCAATACTGTAAAGATAGAGTGAATATACTATAAGTGGGCTTACCTCAAATGTTGATGGTCACTGACAGTAGTGACCATCAACATTTGAGGTAAGCCCACATATATATATATATATATATGATACACAGTATTATTGTCCTGTTTGGTGGGCCATAATAAGCCGCCTTTAGCTAGCCAATCAAAAACACTTCCCAGTGATTATCCCAAAGTCTCATGTTTCTCACGATGGGCATAAGGAACGCAGGCTCTGGGTATGAAATTGAGGCCCCCAGCATATATGTGCAACTTTCAGAATGTAACTTTTTAAATTTTGTTTGCATTTGGCTTTTTTGTTTGCGTTTAGCTTTTTCATTTATTGCATCACATTATATTGCATATTTGTTTGTATGTTTTATTCAGGGTCTAAATTTATAGAAATAAATAGACTGATATCAACAAACTGGTGACTGAACAGTCATTATAATTCTTATAGTTTATTCAGATAAATAACTCTTGACACCTTGAACAAATATAAATATGTCGTTTTCGTTGTGTGGACAGTGAAAATAGATCTTTCAAAAACGCTGATGGCATAAATGGAACTTTTCCAAAACGCTGATGCCATTGCTCAATCTGGGTATTACGGATGGACAACTTTTCATAATGGAAGAAAAAAGTTGTGTTTTTAAAACATACTGCATCAGTTTGGACGTAGCCCTTAATAACATCTAACAGATAACACAACGGTTATTTCTTGGCTCGTGAAAACATCTTGTTTGGTGATATGCAGTTTTAACTTCTTCAATATTTGTGCAGTTGCCTCCAATCATGGTCTTGAAGTTGAACTAATGTCGTAAATGCATTTGAATATGTGTTTTCATCAAAACATTGAAAATAACAGATGTTTGAGGAAGGGGGGTACAGTTTTGGCTTTACTACTGTCTGAGGAGGGAGGGGGGTTAAATTGTTCTCGGATATCTGAAGGGAAGGGGGGGGGGGCATTTTCCATTTCATCCATGGGGGTTGTGGATCTTTTCTGGAACGACCCAATTGAAACATATTTGCACTTTCTATGTCATGAGAATATCTCGTGCACTTAAGTTGGATAAAACTTGCCTCCAATCCTGTGTGGCTCGATAGCTCAACAGGTAGAGCAGTGGACCAGAATCCTGAAGGTGCGCATTCAAATCCCACTTGAGTCAGCTGAATTTTTCAGTTGACTTTAGCAGTGTAAGAAATCATGAAAAAGTTTCTGTTTCTCTGAGGATGATTCTGTAATAAACTTACCTGTAACAGCACTTTCTTTTAAATCTTTGGATTCACCATAAAGGATAGGCACACGTAAAATGCCTCCATCAGGACAATACTGACTTATCATTTTCTCTCCTTCCAATTTCTGTCTACCATACTCATTGAGAGGATTTGGTGCATCATTTGTTTCATACGGAGCAGACTTCCCATCAAAAACATAGTCAGAGCTGATGTACAAAATAAAGTGCTCTACTGAGTTACTTTCTTTGTTCATTTCAGTTACAATTTTAGCCAGCAAGCTAGCTGAATTTATATTAAGTTGCTTGGCGCCTTCCTTATCTTGTTCCACTTTATCAGGTCTTCGCTCAGCTGCAGCATGTATGATAACATTTGGATGGAACTCTTTGACAACTTTTCTTGTTTCTTCGACATTAGTAAGGTTCAATTTTGTCAATCCCTCACCAAGACGACTAAATCCCAAACCAAGAATCTCCCAGTCTGGAGAAGTAAGAAATTCTTTGTGTATAGCTCTTCCTAATAGTCCACTGGCTCCAGTTATCATTACACGCCACTTCGCCATGATAGAGTAGAGTACTAGTACTGTACTACAGATATAAAAGAACAAGTTGAACAACTGAACAAGTATAGAATCTCAGTATAAAGTCATCAAAGTCACACGATCAAAATTGACATTGATTGCGCCCACAGTCTTCTCTTTTTGCCAGCGGCTATTTGGTCAAGGCGCAATGACTACTTCATGTACGGTCCACATACTATGTTTGGGTGACGGATGACCAGAAATTTAGTTAGCCTGGTACCCTGGCCCAATTTCAAAAGAAATATGGGCCAGGTAACCACTAATCTCATTCTCGCGTCATCAGGGCTAAATCCACTTATGACGATTGCAGTTTTACTCATAGCCACTAAAAACGCGCGAAATTTTAACCAATAGGAAAGCAGAAGTCTTTAGTGGTTACCTGGCCCATATTCTTTGATTGGGCCAGGGTACCAGGCTAAAATTTAGTCAGAAATTAAACGACCATAAAAAATCTTAATACTAATGCTCTTTGCATTCGCTTTATAAAATAGACTTATCTCAATGTTACAAAAGGGAAATTTCTTCATTATATAAGGGCTTTTTAAACACGCTGCTCTTTGAAAATAATAATTGTTAATAGGTAAATTTAGCTTAAGTAACATTTAAAACATGAGCAGCAGTGTTTATCAGAGTTTAAAACATGAGGCGATAGCCGAGTGTTTTAGATCTGATAAAGCCAAGAAACATGTTACTGATTTCCTTTGTGTTTTCCTCATGAATTATTAATGAGTTTTTGAAGTAGTAGTTAAAATATGAGCACGCGAACGTGTACATGATGAATACTTTGTTTAAGAGTTGTAAGAAACGTAAGATAAGATAATTTTAACTCAGAATTTGAGCCGAATTGAACTGAATTTGAGCATTTTTAATTAGAACAAGAACAGGTGCATTCCCATGCGAGTGTTATCCCGCGGGACTGGAAGCGCCTTATTAAGCGAGAGACGTTGTAATAGCATGTCAAGGTGTCAGTCCGTCGAAAGTAAAGTTCCATTTTAATGTTTGTCGTTGTTGTTTAATATCTCGTAGAGGTCGCATCAAGGAACTGACGGAGACCCGAATTTTAGTCTAGCTAGGCCAAAACATTTTTTTTAAAATTTAGACTGGCATATTATTGAAATACGTTAGTAAGTATCTTGCCTAGGATATGTTTGGCTTTTTGGTTTTGATCCCGAATTAGACTTAAAGGTTAAAGTTAAAGTGGCACTATGATGAAAAAATCGTCAGCCTTTTTTCGATCTTATCATAAAGTACATTTAAATTAAAATGAGGATGAACGGCGTTTTTGGTTTGCCAATATCTCATTTCGTTACAAGAGATATTTGTCGTGGAATCTTCTTTCCACTCCGGTTCGAAAGTCACAATGAGCGCTATCTCTTTCAAAGGGACTGTATCTTTCTTTTTAAAACATTTATTTCACTAACATTATTATCACAAACAATGTTGTCACTGGATTGTCTATGCTTCGATGGACAATCTCAATCTAATCGTTACAAGGTTTCTTATGACAATTATAGTGGGCCGCACCCAATTATCAAATAACAATAAACCATTTACCCTGTGTGCGGTATTCATTACAACAATCAAACCCTATTCTATTTTAAAGTTCTCTAATATCATTAATTATTCTAAATTATACATTACATGAAATATATTCAACACACTCCCTACCCCCCCCCCCCCCCTCCCCTTGACCTTAGCTAAGGCTGAGGGTCAAGCATAGCTCTTGTTTTCCAGTCTGAATAAATAGCTGCTGCACGTTTTGGTGTTTTTCGCACCCCTCTAGGCGCATCCGCAACATATATATAGTTTCATGTGTATTATAATCCTGTATAATATAAAAAAAAAAAAAAATTGTAAATATACTTTATTTTATTGTATATACACGGCTTACAGGTAGAACAGTACTGTAATTTTATGTTGTATAAGTAACTGATGTAACTACCGTGTTTCTCTAGATTCAAGTCATCCAATACCTTACAACCACTACTGACCTCTAACGGGTATAGCTTCTGCAAGGGTCTGTTAAGCTAAACAGGTTTTCCCTTGGTCACTACCCTTAATTTGGCCCCTCTAATGACCTGATCCTTCCCAGCAAACAACTCTTCCACCTTACCCAATTTCCACTGATTCCTTTTTACATTGTCCTCTTTCACCAATACAACATCTCCAACCTTCAGTTCCGCCGCAGTTTCATTCTTTGCATTTCTATGGTACTCTCTTAATCTGTTCCAAAAATGACACCTTTTTCTTGCCAAATACCTAAACCACTTCAAATACCCATTCTCCCCTTCTTCTTCATCTTCACACACTTCATCTGGTAAACTTACTAGCCTTCTTCCATACATCAAATGTGAAGGCGTTAACACTTCAGCACCAACCTCATCATACTCATATGTCAAATGTCTGCGATTTAGGGTTCCCTCAACCTCTAACAAAATAATTAGAAGTTCGTCAAATTTCAACTTCGCATTTCCGAGCGCCTTCCGCAAACATCGCTTAACACTTCCCACCATTCGCTCGTAAAAACCACCCCACCATGGCGCCCTTTCCAAATTAAATTTCCACTCAATTCTGGTTTTTGCCAAGTGTGCTACTACATCAGGATCGGAACATTGCCTAATTTCCTCAACATCTTGCTAGCAGCCTTAAAGTGCCTATTAACTCTACAGGGATTTAATATATTTATGATATTTGTAACATTCTGAGAAGAAATGTAATATATCTCCTCAGACAAAAACTTCATCTTCATGGACGTTTTCAGTGTCAAAATTACTGGATGTGACGTCTACCAGGCAGGCTCGGACTGGCCTATGTGCCATTGTGCCATGGCACATGGGCCCTTCTGGGACATCAAAATGGGCCCCTGACCAGACACACCCATAAAATATCAAATTGGAAGCATTGAAGCAATTACTTAATTCCGCATTTGTGAAATTAGTGATAAGGAAAATACTCAAAATAGTTTGCAACAGACCAACAGTAACACTTTGGAAGCAGTAATGATTTGTTCTATAGACGTTGATTTACTGAAGGCTGTTGATAACGAGACAGTGTATCGAAAACTTGCGTCAAAGTCCTCGGAAATGGAACAGCTCCTTATGTTCTGAAATGTTAAAAATGTTTTGTTCTAAATGTTGAAAAGTCCTGAAATCTGTTGTATTTTGTGTAAATTGTGTGTTTTATATGACGTTTTAATGTTTTATAATCTCCAGAATTCTATAAAATCTTCCCCCAAAACGCAGGAAATGCCATTTCAGAGACTAGATTTCAAAATCTTCCGGGGGGAGCATGCCCCCGGGCCCCCTAGAGGCTTCTCGAATTGTCCCCCTAGGCCTGGGCCCCTCACAGCTGAAATGGCAAGGCCCCTAAATTGGGCCCAGTCCGAGCCTGCTACCAGGACTACTTGTGAAATTGAAACAAAAGAAAACCGGTTTGCAAGTTCTGGTTGACGTCATATCCGGTAACTTTGACAGTGAAAAAATCCATGAAGATGAAGTTTTTGTCTGAGAAGATATATTACATTTCTTCTCGGAATGTTTCAAATATCATAAATCTATTAAATCCCTATAGAGGTGATAGGCACTTTAAAGGTTTTTGCATTATCAGATATAATCAAACTAGGAGTACCTCGTCTTGCAGCAAATTTACGCAAGCAACGGATGAACGCAGTCGTTGACAAGTCAGTTGTCAAGTCCAAGTGAATGGCTCTTGTGACACAACAAGAAAATAAAGCAATGCAGACTTTTACCATCTTACCAGCCTCACCTTTAATGAACAAAGGTCTGGCAAAATCCACACCAACCTTTGAAAAAGGTTCTACTTCTCTTACTCGAAAGTCTGGAAGAGCTGCTACAGGTGGCACACCACAAGACGTACCGTGCATTTTACGACAAGCAAAGCACTTACTGAGAACCTTCTTTACAACTTGCCTACCCCTTGGCACCCAAAAATTGGTCCTAAATTCTGCCAGTGTACCCCTGACACCACTATGATACACCCTCTCATGACAACGCTCAATCACCAACAGAGTAAATCTGTGATCTTCTGATAAAATTATTCCCCAGCCTGCCCTTGCACTTCATAATTCCATCAAGGTTAACAATACCTAAGTTTTTGACTAGTGTCTTAAACCTTGTAGTAGCCTTCAACTCTGTCTGCACTTTTTGAACCCACTCTTTCTTGGCCTCAACTACAGCATCTCCTCTGTTCTAACCTCACCTGTTCTCTTCACTTGACCTCTTCTTCCAGCTTGTAAATTAAATATAAACCGGAAAACTAATGAAGTTACTCTATAAGAAACTTATCCAACTTACGGTACCGATTGATATCTATGATACGTGAGATACCTAACACCTCTACATCTTGCACTGCAAAAATTGAGACCTTTTTTGCTTCTTCTAAGCTTTCTGGTGTTTCTACAATTACATGCTTTCCCTTTTGAGGCCATTCTTCCTTGGGTTGCATTAGCCATGGGGGTCCTTTCCACCACAATTTTGACTCTTTCAACTCAGAACCCAACACGCCCCTTGTCCCTATATCTGCTGGATTTTCCTTCCCTGGGCAATGGCCCCATTCTTGCTCAACATTCATTGCTCAACGGTAAAATTTCATTCACTCTATGCCTCACAAACTGCTTCCATTCTCCCTGGTTGTTTATCCAACAGAGTGCTGTCTTGATATCTAGCCACAAATGAGTTTCAACAATATCAACACTCTCATTCAATGCCTTCTTTACTGTGTTCATAAGCTGAGCTAGTATCCGACCAATTCTAACCTTGGGATAGTCTGGGGTTTCAAGGGTGAAACTCTAGTTTTAGAAGTGAGCATTTCCACGTGAATGCTGTTGTCAGCTTGGCAGACAAAATAAATGACAGCACAATAAGCCTTCAAACTGGCATCAGCAAACCCATGCAAAGAACACCTCACAGGTACCTTACCTAAACCATACAGACACCTTGGCACTGTAACTAGCTTCACCAACACCTTCCAGATCTTTCAACCACTTCTCCAATTGACTCTTTCTCTCACTACTCAACTCATCATCCCAACCAACTTTGTCCATACACAATTCTTGAAACAAAATTTTTGCACTAACAACGACTGGACTGATGATTCCTAGTGGGTCAAATAAACTAGCTAACAAGCTTAAGACATTATCTCTTAATTTGCCTAAGTCAAACTGAAGCATATCTGTCTGACAATTCCATTCCTGTCCAAGCACCTTCTATGATCTTATACCTTCCTTTCCTCGAAGTTTAGCCTTAGCGTACGTCCGATCATCAACCCCATTTTCCTTCTCTTCATCCCCTTTTTCATATAAGCTAATCCTATCCATCAATTCCTTGCTATTACTCATCCACTTTCGCAACCTGAATCCACCACTTGCTAATCTTTACTTTGCCTCCTCACACAACTTAAAAGTTTTCTCTGGCGTCTGATCACCTGATACAAGATCATCAACATAAAACCCTTCTTTCATTTTTCTAACAAACTCAGGGTCCACATATTTGAATGTTTCTAAATGGTGTTGTAGTGTTGCATTCAAAAGGAATGGTGAACTGTTCACCCCAAATACAACTCGACAAAACCTATACACTATCGGTTCAACTAATTCACTATTAACATCATTCACCCACAGAAATCTCAGGCAATCTCTATCCTTTTTACTAAATTCTATATTTAGAAAAGCCTTTTCTATGTCTCCCACTAAAACCACTCTCTTTTCCCTAAATCTTAGCAGTATCTCAAACAACAGTTTCTTTCCACGCGTTATTGCAAGTCGAACGCTATCCGGTAGTTTCTCGACGATTGCTGGTGTCCCAGAAAATCTGTCCCCCCCAAAATATGTCCCCCCCAAAATATGTCCCCCCAGGGACACATTTCCTAGTAAATATGTAGGCCCCAAAAAATTGGAAATTTGTGCCCCCCCTCAGAATGATTCCTTACAGGATAATTGATATACGTGTAATGTGGACAAAACTTTTTAAAAGTTAAAAATATATATTTCTGAGTGATAAATTATAACAGCTAAATATATATTTAGATAAGAAACTCTTTTTTGCGTTCTAAAGAGCGTGTTGGCTCGAGGTTAATGAAAGGCTCCGCGTGAAACGTCAGTATTTCGTTGTCGAAATTCTCGGCAGCTCACCATTTTCTTTCTTTGTTATTAATATAATAGTGTAGTTTGCCGTTTTTCAAAAAACGGTACATGTATATACGGAAGTATTTATTAAGGAACCGCATGAATTAGTCATACAGACATTTTGTACGTGGTTTTTTGCCAGAATATATGGTGATATGGTTCAGTGTGATTTTTGTGACAACTGGTACCATCTTCCTTGTCTTAATTTAAGTTCTTTTCCTGAGAATGATCAGGAATGGCTTTGCATTCATGTGTTCGATTCCACCATCAAAACTTTGTAAAATTGATTAGTTTAGTGACAGTCCAATTAAGCCAAAGTTTTCATTAAATAAATAAGTTTGTATATTGTAGTTTTTGTAAATATATATTTAGCTGTTATAATTTATCATTCAGAAATATATATTTTTTACTTTTAAAACATTTTGTCCACATTACACGTATATAAATTATCCTGTAAGGAATCATTCTGAGGGGGGGGGGGGGGGGGGGCAAATTTCCGAAGGAGGGACATATTTCCTAGGAAATGTGTCCCTGGGGTCGGGTCGACTTTGAGCGCTTGCAATCCTCTGTGGTGGGTTTCGACGATGTCATGTAGTTTTCTCAATTTCGTCGTGTCTCGTGCGCTGGGCACCGGTGCGATTTTCATCAGTTCGTTGATGTGGGCCTTCTGAATGTTTTCTTTCTTCCCAAATCTGCGTTTAAGTAGCCCGAGGGCTGCTTCGTAGTTCACCGACGTTAAGGCGAATCCAGCGATTGCGGTTTTCGCTGGTTCTTCGACTAAACCGCGCAGATATGAGAACTTGTCAATTGCTGATAAATTTGGATTCGAGTGAACGAAATTCTGAAAACCATCCCAAAATTCTTGCCATTGTTCAGGCTTCCCGTCAAACTTCCTCACTTCAAGCTTAGGGAGTTTTTCAAGACCATCTTTGTCGGAAAGAAGGTCTAATATTTCGCTGTCTAATGCTTTGATAGCTTCGTACTGCTCTTCGAGCGAAGACTTGAAGTTAATTAGTCTGGGTCGTTCTTCTTTATCCACGTCGCTCTTCGCAATGTCGCCAAGTGTTTTGGTTACATATCCTCTGTGACCAGCACGCGTTCGAACTTTCTTCTTCAAAGGATCTGTCATGTCTCTGGTCTCACACTCTCAATTATCTTGACGATAAATCTGTTTCGCTCATGCAACTCCGGTTCGAAGGACCAAATGTCGTGGAATCTTCTCTCTTTCAAAGGGACTGTATCTTTCTTTTTAAAACATTTATTTCACTATCACAAACAATGTTGTCACTTCGATGGACAATCTCAATCTAATCGTTACAAGGTTTCTTATGACAATTATAGTGGGCCGCACCCAATTATCAAATAACAATAAACCATTTACCCTGTGTGCGGTATTCATTACAACAATCAAACCCTATTCTATTTTAAAGTTCTCTAATATCATTAATTATTCTAAATTATACATTACATGAAATATATTCAACAATATTCGCGTTTTGAAATATGCAAATTATATGGCTGATGACGTAATTTACTCCAAACGAGCGAATTGAAAATCGTAAAATAAGGAATATCTCTAGAAATAAACAATAGAAAGTGCTTAAACTTTGTATGTTTATAGTATCCAATAGAATACACTTCTCTTGAATATCGTATCTCTTGAACGAGATGAGATATTTACAAACCACAAACGCCGTTAACTCATAAATGTTCTTTATGATGAGATCAAAAAAAACTGACGATTTTTTCATCATATAGTGCCACTTTAAGTTCCCAATTCTTTAGAAATGGGGAAGGTCCATGTAGAATTTTCAAAAGCTATATCCAGAATGCAATTCGAGAGTAGTTTTCAGGGCGGTGATGGGCTCTATGTTATTGGTGTTTATATCTGTAGCGTAAATCCATTGATTTTCTTCCTTTCTAACGTTGATGAAATACTGTTTCTCTAAGTTAAATAAATGACTGAGTCTCTACAGGACTGGTTTTGATACGATTAACAGTTTAACTGAATATTAACAGCGTGTACCGCTCCCCCCTAATTAATATATTGATCTAGCTTGGTTGTCAATTTCATAACAGTTCATCTCACTGCGGTGTAAACAATTCCCGTTTCTTCAAATATCTCGTTGTCTGAAGAAGTACCCGACCCAAATCTTATTTCAGAATAAACCGCGAAATGTGGAGAATATTCTTGTTACGAGATGAAATCTCGTCAGAAATCTCATCTGACGTTACGTCGGCCATATTGGTGCACCGAAACATTTCGTAAGTGAAAACGATCCATTGGTAGCAGAACTCTGTATGCAAGACCTATCTAATATGAACGAGTTTTCTGATTGGCTATAAGTAACCAATCACATTGTCGATTATCAATTCGTTCCCATGCTCCTTACTGATTGGTTAGGTATTGGGTTAGGTTATCTAAACCAATCAGAAGCCTTCTTAGTATATGTAGGTGATGACCCATTCAATTTTGTCCAGCAGTGTCTGTGACACAGGCTAAGCCAAAATAGCGTCTATTGTTAGCAAGATTAAAATCATAAAAGATCATGTACTAGACGTACTTAAACTAAAAATTAGTATTTTTCCCTTAACTCTCTCCCGTCGGTGGATTCGCTCTGTACGAGTAAAATCGTCTGGCGTTAGTCAGAGTAAAATAGATAAGACTTGAAAGGCGGCCAGAAAAAGTTAAAATTCTTTTTCATGATTTCTTTCGTTGCATTAAGAATTGAAACTGGCAGAATTTCTTTTAATAACTTTATTAATCAATTCATTTGAGGTGATGCATGCTAACACAAAATTCATATTGACTTACAAAAAGACATATTGATGATAACAACTGAGCATTACAAATTACATTTACAGCTACATAATGTCCAAATGTACAGCTACATTTATAACATCCATCTAGCCTGCAGAACTTGTTTGAAGATTTTCTTAAATAACTGCCTAACATTACAAATCTAATCAAATAGCGTGACACCATACAAAAGTAAAAAATACAAGTTTGAGAACCAAAAACATGTTCGTACATATTTGGAAATAAATATAAAACTGAATGTCATGCGTAGAAAAACATCGTGAGCTTAAAAATAATTTTCAAAATGTTACAGAATAATATTAAAAAATCGCTGCTACGGCAACAATGACGATAATTATCGTTAAATTTAATTTCATTTTCAAATCATGTTTGTTTTGGGTTTTGAAAAAAAGACTAAAGATTTTTTTTAAATCGGCCTATTGATTACCAATGTATTCCTATAAGAAAATTATAATAGGGTCCCGTGTTTTAAACTTGATAAAACACTATACTGTTGATGTTTTTTTCTTTATGACAACCAGTTTTCTTATTGTACATGTTCCTATTCGCATGCAACTCTACCTTGTAATTTCCACTTTTCAAGAAACTGCATGGAATCACCTTATACAACAATATAGTCTTACTTTAGTTCTGTGGTGTATGCCCACTTTTAAGTATAGTATATACCGCAATGTTTTGAATAAGTGCCCTCCTTCACATAAGCGCCTCTTCTCGACTATGCACCCCCTGGCGGGTTTTTTTCTCTCCAAAATAAACACTCATTGCAGTTTCCTCTATTTCCCGGTTTTTAGTAAGGTTCGTTTTATCACAAACTCAGAATGTTTTGTCAAAAATTAAATGCGCCCTTCCAGATCCTGAACTAAAATATAGGCGCCCCAGGCGTTTATTCGAATAATTTCCATATAGTAATTACATTAAAAGAGTTATATAAATGACTCCAAATGGCTCCTTTGCCAAGTACTATTGTTGCTTCCATAACTAACTAAAAATATCCGTAAACTCGAACATAAAATGTCAAATTAAAATTACCTCAAAAATATAGTTATTTCTTAGTACACTTTTTACTATCCCTAAATATGGGGTTAGTTTGTCTTCAACTATGATAATTAGCTTAAACAAGTTTTAGTTATTTTGTCAAGACGACGAAATAGTGCAATATTAAGCACCAAATTTACGATTGAAATACACTGTATTCATGCATGATATATCTATTTTGAGCTTATAGAAGCTCAGATGATCTTATGAGCTTAGAAGTTAAAATTTAATCCAGTACATCATGTAAACGAAACAAAGAAATGCTAGCAGTTGATTTTTTTTTGTATTAACCCAGCTATATACTTTGCATTGCATTATGTTAGTCTAAAATACCCATTTGTTATTTTTAGTAAAGCTAAAATTAGTGTCCTGCTATCTTAAAGGCTGTTAATCAGTCAACACGTATGTTTTTGTTTTGATCCGAGATATAGTTCAGAATAAAAAAGTATGAAAACATTAAATTTACTTGACTGACTGTACCAATTCGGTTAAGACTTTGATTATATATGCGTTAGCTCATGAGTACAACCATGTAAGCCTGGTTATTTCGTTCTCATTAGTGCAGTTATATGCTAGTTTTTCAGGAGTCATCCAATTTTGAGTACAATTGACCATCGTACTTCGTCATATTTATATGATCCTAAATATAAAAAACAAAATATTATTTAATATCAGTAGTGTAGATTCATGTTGCTATATAAACGACATTAAAACGCCGCTAAGAATTAATGTAATTGCGCATGTTCTTAAAAGAACTAACCGAGGAAGTGAAGTGTGTGGTGTTGGTGGCACAGAGGTTAGCGCACGTATCTTTCACCTTTTTACACGCAAAATTTTACTAAACTATAAGCAATAGTCTTCGAAATGTTGGCTAAAACGGTCAGCTGAAGCCTCAAGGTCGGAGGTCAGGTTTCCAGATATTGGAAGTCTGACTCTGACTGGTCAACAATTGGAAAGGAATTTGCTGCTCTGGTAAGCAGCCGGTAGTTGGGGTGAGTGAGAACCGGAACCCGAACTGACGGCTGCGAAGGAGACTATGTAGAAACCAAACATGATTATAATGAGAGAAAAAATGAAATAGGTATCCACAGCAATAATCCCAAGTACATGAAGCAAGTTCGCAAATAAAAAATCTTGCAAAGCATCATATCCAGAAAAAAGAAATTACACACACAGCTGACCACCCAAAAATTGCGAGTATGATAACCCTCCTCCCAATTAGAAAAGTTTGTAATGTTCCAACCCTACCAAACTGTACCTGATGCTTATTCATTAAAGTCAGCGTCCTCATTACTTTCACTAACTTTTCAAAATTTGGCCGTTCATTGGGTTCATTCTTCCAGCAGTCTAGCATTACAGAATATCTAAAACAAAGAGAAATATAAGAAAAAGAAAGAACTACCAAATAGACCTTTCCGCATGAAGTGCGTGGATAACGCGTTGAGAGATTTGATTGGCTCTCGAGAAACTTCAGACATCGAAAACTTCGGACAAACATTGGACATTAGCCAATCAGATTTGTCAAAAAGAAAGATCACGTGATCCATTCACTTCATCCAGAAAGGTCTATTAAACTAACAAATACACACACTTTAACAACTTCTTGGTTTTCATCTGACGTGCATATCCTCATATTACAATGAAATGGCGGCCATGTTGGTTTTCTTCTTCAAACATTTCGTATTGTTTTCCCACACCAACGGGGCCACCGATCACGTGAGTAAAAACGATCCAAAACTATTTTTGCATGCACACAATGCATGGTTCACAATTAAAGGCGTCTATATTCCACAGCTCTTATAAGCAGTCTAAGACCTACCCCGTTTACACGGTACCGGACGAATTCGAGACCGGTCTCGAATTCGTCCTATTTCGCCGTGTAAACAGGCGGAACCGCACTAATTCGAGATCGGTTCTGAATTCGTCCGGTACCGTGTAAACGGGGTCTAACAAATACTGGAGAGTTGAAAGTGCCTGCGCCAATTTCAGATATTTATATCTTAAAAACCATTATAGTTCTGGCTCTAACATTTTACGACTTTTCCTAGGAATATGCTGTCTAGATGTGGGCGGAGAACAAGCATAGATATAGAGAATATTTCACGGTGGTGCGAAGTGGCGAATGAGAAAAAATATTGTTTTTACGAGAAGATAAAATTCATCTTTTCAAGGCACCGTGTAATTTTCTTTTTATTAAAAAGATTCAACGCAAAAAGCGGTAAATGACGTCATCGATATCTTTAGTAGTGAAGATATGGAAAATGTGTCACCGGATATTTTCCAGTAAACACTCACATCTATATAATAAAGTGGGATAGCATACTATCAACCTGTAGAAATTCCATTGCCATACATGCAACAGTTTCGGAAATATTGTCCGCGGGCACTTCCACCCCGAGTAATTCTCGTCACCAGAAGTAACTCGTCACAATTGAGCTCTTGCACGTATTCCCAAGCTGGGTGGCAAATCCATATAAACAAAAGCAGTGGCGGCGCCAGGTTGCGAAAAGTGGGGGGAACAATGCGAGCGCCGAAGGCGCGAGAAACCTGTAGGGGGGTCCGGTGGCATGCTTCCCCGGAAAATTTTGAAATCTAGAGTCTCTGAAATGCCATTTCCTGCATTTTGGGGGAGATGTTACAGAAACTTGAAGATTATAAAACGTCATAGAAAACACTAAAAACAACACATTTCAGGTCTTTGTACGGTATATTTCATATCAATTACAAGATAGTGTCAAAAAATTAAGGGAGATATCTGACAGATACCGGTCCAGATTCGACAACAAAGGCTCTATTTGCTTCACTCACAATTTCACTTGACGGGTCTCTGCCTTTGAACATTTTGCACCAAAGAATAAATTCGATTTACTTCCAGTTGTTGTAAAAATGTAAACTCGTCCCCAGGCTATAATCTGTCCCACGGCAGGTAATTAGAAAAAAAATTCGAAAGAAACTCGAGTGCGTTCCGGAAATTTAAAACGATCGGGCTTTGGGTTTCATTCGGACGTTGTAATCAGCGCCTGCGATACACTAATGATATATACCCTCTCGGTTTCCACGGGAATCCTCTGCGGAGGAGAGAGATATACACCGCTTAATTGAAGACTATTGATGGAACAAGACCACCTCAGGTGTTTTATTACTTGTCTTCATTCTTATTATTTAAAAGTTTATTTAGGTAGGTTGCCTCCTCTTATGCCAGTAGTTCCCATGAGCCAGATTTCAAATCTCAGTCAAAAACCTACCCCCCCCCCCCCCAAACTTTTTTCCTCGAATTTGGACGAATTGGAAAATCGACCTTGGAGAGAGCTGGGGGGGGGGGGGGGGCGTATCCCCTCCAGTCCTCCCCGTGGCACCGCTACTGAACAAAAGGATTACCATTCATTATTTGAAGTTGCCACCCAACATGTACCCTGGATGCCAGAGGTTCTTGGGGGAAAGACGGGGGAAGGAAGGGGAAAGGGGAAAGAGAGGGGGGAAAGGGGGAAGGGAGGGGAAGAAGGGGGGAAGGGAGGGAAAGAGAGGGAAGAGAGGGGAAAGGGAAGGAAAAGGGTGAGAAAGAACCTCTGGTGGCACGGCTTGCGAATCTCACTTCCATGTTTAGATTCTGGGTACAGAAATTGTACTAGGCACATGATTGGTCAGTTATAATTAGCAGTGATTGAAGCGATATGATTGGTTAAGCAAAGAAAACCGGTTTTGGTAGAGCTTTTTACAGTTTTTAGTCAAAACACAAAAACGGCAGAGAAAATGGGAGAGATATATACGGAAGCAGTTTCTGCAACTCTAAAAGCACTTTTTCCGAGGATAGAAAATTGGCATTCACTTGTGGGGAACGGGTTGAAGCTAAACCAAGTCTCCCTTCACAACGGCAGTTGCTTGGTTAACTATTGACCCAAACTAACTAATACAAATGCTAACCGACATCTACGCGACGTTTAACGTACAATGGTTAACTGACTCGAACTAACTGAAACGAATACTAACTGACATCTACGACGTTTTACTTGACATCTAGACGTTTTACTCACAATCATAACTATATACCTGACACCTACTGACCCACGACGTTTTACTTATAGTTGTTAATTGACTCAAACCAACTGATGCGAATACTGACAACTACGACATTTTATTTACAATTGTAACTACAACTGGAACGAACACTAATTAACCGACATGTAGGATGTACTATCTCACTCACCACTAGACAGATTACACAATAACCCTTTTATTTCAGACGTAACAGCGACATAACTAAAACCACAAACCACGCGATACACACGATATATATACTATAACGAAACGACATAATCGACACGGGACAGAGGAGCGGGAAATTCACCAATTTATAAAGTCGACCACGGATGCATTGCCAGTACGTTACGGACTACACCAAAACTACAAAGACATTCAGTAAGACTTTATTTTTATTTTTAACTTGTCTATTATACTTCAGTGTTGCACGCGCCTTCTAATATCTGTAATCGACTCAAAATCCCTCCTGAAGAAGACTGGAAGGTCGAAACGCGTCGAGGGTTATCCAAAGAACACAGACCTACATAAATCCTTCCACGCTTCATTCTTCTCCCAAACATACATCAAACCGCAGGCATATTTTACGACCTACCGACTGAAACTAGACACTTCACGTGAAACTTAACTGGTGTGGTCAAACGTAAAGTATTAGGCTCAAAAATGAGCGAAGTAAACTGGCAAATTTATGAAACATACCACTAATAACAGTGCATTGTAGCTGCTGTGGTGGAACACTAAGTATTATGCTCCAAATTAGTCCTCACACAACGCCAGTGAAGGTCTCACTACCCGCCATATTATATAAAAAATAGACGTCATAAAGTCAAAACCTGTTTTACAAGTTCTGTGCCAAGGTACAAACATGGAAGTGAGATTCGCAAGCCGTGGCGCCAGAGGTTCTTCCCTCCTTTCCCCCATCTTTCCCCCTTTTTACTCTCCATTCCCTCTTTTCCTCCCTTCCCCCAAGAACCTCTGGCATCCAGGGTACCCAACATGGCGACTTCGACGTCATTGTGGGCATACCCCTACCCAGGCTCTTTACTCCCAGTGCTACCTAACTTGCTCCAGCGAGTTACAGAACGGCGGGAGTAAAGAGGTTATATGGAGATGAGGTTATAGGCATGTACAGTCTGAATGTCGTGCAAATCCTGGCCATATTACTATCGAATTATATAAGGGATAGTTAGATAATACCTTGCCCGCCAAAAATGTAGGAAAATTATTGACATTATGACAAGCAAGAAAAAGCTCTTGAGTTAACTTACAATGCCTCGCTAACATGTTCAGGACAAGGCAGCCTATAATCATCTTTCAACATGTCCAACAACCACTTATCATCCTTTCCGATATAAGGACAACCACCTTAACATGAAAAAAAAGAGAAGCTTTTATTCTCACATCAATTAAAGACACTAACGAAGGATATACAAATTTTATCTTCGCTATAACACTTACCTACTGTGGCAATTTCATACAACAGTATGCCAAAACTCCATCTTAATTAAAAGATAATATAAATATTAATATGATTTGAATGAAATTATATAGCCTGATGCAAACACGAGAGTGAGTTGGTACGAGCCGTAGGCGAGGGTTTACATAACTACTTTCGAATTCTCCCAAACTCATTCAAGTGTTTGCATGATCAGGTTATATAAACACAGGGCATCCATTTTCTATTTCTTTTATGAAATAAGGCTAAGAAATGTGCCGTGGCGTCACAACCGTGTTTGCATAGCCTGATATAAACACGGCAACTGACCAATCACAGCGTGCGTAAGACGCAACTTATTTTATAAAATAAGATATTAATGCTATAAACTGTACATTTGTAATTAACAAATAGAAAATTGCTTACGTGTCGCTGTGACGTGATAAAAACATAAGTGACGTCATTTCAACAGGAAAAATCCCAGGGGATGTGAATAACATTTTTTATGAACAATCTGATTAATTCTTGGAAGATTTTTTATGTCTCACTTCCTAATGTTCTATAACCTTTATGATATTTTATAAAATAGCAAGTGTCGTATATATGCACGCTCTGATTAGACGAATACTATTTTCTCTGAGTATTGAACAACGCATTCTCTGTTTGGTTAAATTTCACGAAGCATAGTCACAGTTGGTATGGCACCTTTGATTACGTCAATATTTGTCAGCAGAGTCTCGTCACTTTGTTGGCTTTTTATCACTTTATTTTATAAAACTGATATAGAAAATGGCTTTTGTGTATCTCAGTGTTCTGTGATAGAAACTTGAATGACATTTTAAAATGTAACATGGATAAAATAAGTCCTCGTGCTTTACTTGGCACAAATTAAAGAAACAAATAAAGACTCACACATCACTTTCAATTGTGTGGATTTTATTAAACAGAACTTCGATAGCAGCCCACTTTATTAAAAGACGTCCCTGCAATTTAAAATCACAACATAAAAAACCCCTGTTAGAAATGAAAGAATATAAACTGTATGATATATAGTAACTAGTCAATATAACTAAAATACGATTTTCCATGTCTTAATGTTCTCGTCTCTAAAACGTAGAATTTCGACGATATAGTATATCGATTACTGTGTAAAATATGTGCCTAAATATTACTGTAAGCTAAATATATGATAACCCAACAAAAACAAAATGTGAAAAACACAGAGATTAACCTGTTGTTGTATACAAACATACAACAAAATACGAAGGAAATCAATACTGTGCCGGTATTTTATAGGTGGTAAATTTTTCACAAAATTCTCCCAGATTTTTACGGCTTAGAAACACGGTATCCTTCAGAGGCTCTTGAAAAGAGGCGAGGCAGAAGACGAGACGAAGCGGAAAGAAAGAGCCTCTGATCGAATCGGTTGGGAATCTCACTTCCTGCATGTTTGCATGAATCGGTTCAGAATTTGAATCTCGCTTGTTATTGGGTATAATTGTTAAAACATGTCAAACCGGTTTACGGAAATCCCAGCTACGTGCTACCCTGGTTCCAGGGCGTAGACTGTGATTCACCGTACCAGGTTCAAATTCGGAACTGTTTCAAGCATGGAAGTGAGATTCTCAACCGATTCGACCAGAGGCTCTTCCTTTCCGCCTCTTTTCCCCTTCCGCCTCTTTTCCCCTTCCGCCTCTCTTCTAGAGCCTCGATC
Organism: Paragorgia papillata; assembly: GCA_035771165.1. NCBI lineage: Eukaryota > Metazoa > Cnidaria > Anthozoa > Scleralcyonacea > Coralliidae > Paragorgia > Paragorgia papillata. The sequence goes on along the minus strand of JAWNZC010000322.1, from coordinate 8,987,175 downwards.
TGGAACCAGGGTAACAACATAGAAGACTGTTAGAATTTACGGTCCTATATATGCAATATATGTAAATCTTTACTAATTAGAGTAGAGAAATGGCTAAGCTCTGAACAAGGCAATTTGATCTGCTTACAAATTGTTCAGTACCTTCCTTTTTGTTGCATAGGTGTCCTTGTCAAACACCAATGGATTTTCACCAAATTTCGTCAGCTTGCACAGACCTTTGCGATCAACTAATACGTTTCGGGCTGACAAGTCACCGTGAATTACCTGGAAATAGATTGATTAAATGATTGAGCGTTTAATTGATTGAATGTTTAATTGATTGATTAACTGCATGATTGATTTAGGTTAAGAGGAATGTGTTGAATACATTAAAGAGATGTCAACTAATGTAATTACAAATTATATGAAATGAATTACGTACTTTATACTGCTCTAAATGAGCCATTGCTGCAGCAATTTGTTCAGCAAATGACATGAGCTCAGCAGAGTTCAGATCAGAGTTCAGATCATTTATGAGTGATTTTTCAGACTTGTAATGTTCATCGTGAAGACCACGACTAGTTCTAAGATATCCCAGAAGATCTCCATATGGCACATATTCCAAGATCATTGTCAATGGGTCTAAAATGTAATATAAGTCAATACAAAATAAATTTTAATCTATTTTAATTAAAATTTACTTAGAGCAACTGTTTAAAAACATTATTTAATATCAACATTTCGGAGGCCAGCCACTTAATCAAAACAGACATGCATACAAGATTTGAAATCCTTTGTTACATGCATTTATTTATTTACTTATTTTTTGACTGATTGATTAATTGATTGATAAATTGATTGATTGATTAATTGATTAAATGATTGATTGATGAATATACAACACATATGGCATAGTTGTTGGCGATAAGCCATGACCTAATGAGAGCTGGTAACTATATAAAGTATAAAATAAATTGATCTAAAATACACTGATCTCTATACAACTGGATTGCTCATCCTTTATGGCCAGCAGTAAACATTTTGAAGCCACTGGCGGCCATCATGGCTAGAAATCCAGGACACTCAGCGGCAGTGGCCTGTGGGCTCATATTTAGATGGAATATTAATTTGAAAATTCTGATGGCTAAATATCGATCATTTCGACTATAAACAGAAGTATATAGCAATAAATTAAAGTAGAGTTATTCGTTAAAATGTCTTATTGACCCATTTCTTACCCAAATATCAAATTACAAAAGGTTTAATCGTCTAGACAGGCCTGTACCCTCATACTCACAAAAATTGCCGCATAAATTTCGGTTATTATTTCCTAATCCACAGTCATATTTAATAATAATAACAGCGGTTAAGACCCTGGCAACCTAGCAACATCTCCATAAGAAATGGCGGACAAGAACCCGAAATTATCGAGGAATGCATCGCTTCTTCACGCCGAGTTCAGTATTTATCTCGGCGCTTGATGGATTAAATTACAACGACTCGGCTGCAATAAATCGTACATTTTAAGGTCTTTGGGAACCTATTAAACAACGAAAAAGTGGAACGAACAACTCCGCAAAACAAAGTAACGTTCATCCCGAGCAAATTCAGACGTTCGCATCGTGGACAAACAACACAGAAACAGCCAAAATTGGAGCTCCAAAATAAGTGATATAGCAGATTAATAGACTTTAAACAGCGAATAAGAGGTATTCTTGTGAGGGGCTCGGGAACCTATGTAGGACGCTCCAAACTTAATAGAAATTGTAGTGCTGAACGATTGTTCAATTTGGTGAAGTTTTGGACGTTCGCATGTCGGAATTTACAATAATAAATAACCGAAAATGATTGTTCTTTATATCTCCTTAAGAAATCTATTGAAGGACGCCATATTGAACTAATTAAAAAGGGATTCAGTACGCATGCTTTGCCGCCATGTTGTCCTCGATTTCTGGCCATGATTGGTACTCTAAGGTCCAGTGTACCTTGTGGGCTTAAAAGTAGTAAGAGTTTACCGAGGGAGTCGGAAAAGCCGTAAAATAATTCTCACATGGAACTGTTACTACCGAAAAACAGAAGGGAAATACTAGCAAATACTGTCCGAAATTGTCAACTACTCACATACTGCAAGGCTTTGTAAACCTTATACTTTAATACCAAAGGTATATAGATAGTTTTATAATGAAGTTATTGGCTGATTTCATTGGTTTTTACGAGTTTTGTGATATAGGCAAGTTTATCGATTACTGGGCAGAGTAAAAAACTACAAAATAACACGTTTTACTGCTAAATAATACCAACAAATGCAAAAACTAAGCTTTGTAAACATTTTACAGTGTTCTTTGTTTGATACCAATGGCAGAAATATTTTAATGTGGCTTTTTTCGTCTCCTTTTGTGCTACAAAAACATACAATTTTCCGTGGCGGTTTGGTACTCCAAATTCGTCATCTCCACTGGCTTCATTTTTGGAGATAGATGAGCAATCCAGTTATATAGTCTATATAGAGATCAGTGACAGAATACCTTGTTTTGTAATGCATCCTAGCAAATTGACTACCCCATTGTGAATCGGTAGTCTCTTCATGGTTTCAATAACCGATAAAAAATCAGCCTTTGTACTCTCGCTTGGGTTATCTATAGTAAAGAATATATATGACATGTTCATCGGTTTTGTGTTGTGAGAAGAAGAAAGAAGGTTCGTGAAATCCTCACAATCCTCCAAATATTACTACAATGCATAGCTATACCGTGGCTTTCATATGCTTTTAACTCATTTAGTAGTTTTGTAGGTGCAGTTTGAAAATAGTTCACACGCTTCAAGAATTTTATTTAAAGACCTCTCAACTCAACGCCGAAAGTTGTAAAAAAAGTGTAGACGTTGACATGTAGTAAAAATATAACTGAAAAAGTAAGCAGACACGATGATGATTGTTACAGCCATTTGCGTTCAAGCGCAAACCACAAACATTTTCTCACGTTTTTTTACGTTTAGAACCAGCCGTTTACCGTTAAAAGCGGGCATGTTTTAACCGCCAAATTAACACAATGCCACCGTCAAAAGTATCCGTTGTGTGGGCGTAACTGTCATGTTGATAAGCCTGAAGATACGTTTCAACGTTTCAGAGAGGTGAATGCACGTTCGAATTGTGGGTTTGCGTAAAGACTATGGCTGGAAATGCTAGTTTAATATGAGTTTCGGGGAATTAAAAGTATCTTTGTCACTAGAGAACCGCAGTGAATTAATTTCTGTCAGATATCGAAGTGGAATTTCCCATTTCAAGCAATACATTCGTTATTTGTTATTTTCGATTTCCGAAATCGATGGTTGCTCAATTTGGAGAACTTCTATAAGTTCTAGATAATTAGTCAGTTTATCCCACCCATTCGATACGCCGCTTCAGTATATTCTTCGCAGTACCTTGCATACCTAACTTCAAGGTATAAATAAAAACACAGAAATGCTAAGGCTTGCCGATAAGCGAGATAATTTTGAATGAATATAGCCAGTATCTCTATCGCTGCCTTCCGGCTTCCGTAAGAATTCTTTTAATTCTTCTCTTGAAATCTTCTTGTAGGGTTTCCAGAATAATACAGTATAAACGACCAAATTTATCAACACAACGTGCAAACGTACATTCGCAAACGTTGAAACGTAGATAGATAGATAATTTTTATTTAAACACGCTGACAACGTCAACAAAAGCTGATTTCCACGATGGGCGTGTTCCACTGACCCACATATAACATCTATATAACCGGCCACTCGCGTGACTCGGATTATACATACACTAGGTCAGCGGAGTGCACACTAAGTAATTAATACATTTACACGCTACAATAAAAAAGTAGGTAATGGGCATGCTCCACTGACCCACACATAACAGTTTTAAACGTTCACAGTTATATAGGTCAGTGGAGTGCCCACTAAGCAAAGAACACATTTACATGGTGTAATGGGAAGTAATGGGCACGCTCCACTGACCCACACATAACAGTTTTAAACATTCACAGTTATATATATAGGTCAGCAGAGTTCACACTAAGTAATGAACAACAGATAATTTATATATATATATATAGTAAGACTAAATGTCAAGTCTATTTAAAGGTTTCTATATTTACATGGTTATTATTATTTACATAAAGCTTATTCAAAGGTATGAGTAGCGATTTTATTTTTGAAGTGCGACAGTGTCTTGCTCTCTCTAATTTCTGTGGGCAAAGAGTTCCATATAGATGCCCCATCATATATGAAACTCTTTTTCATGTTATTTGTTCGCGGTTTTGGCAAACAAACAGCATTTGAGATATTCCGAAGATTGTAATCTGATTTTTCTTTTTTTTGAGTAAAATATTTTGTTAGACCCTTTGGTCCCATGTTGTTTAGAACTTTGAACATGATTTTAGCTTTTGATTTTTTTCTTTGAATTTGAAGAGGCTGCCACCCTAGTGCATTTAATGCAATTTTGTGGTCTACATCATTGCTCATATTTCCTATAATTCTGGCAGCTCTGTTATGGAGTTTCTGCAAACGTGTTGATTGAGTTTCACCAAATACATCCCATACTTCACAACAATAGGTGAAGTATGGTTTAACAAGGGCATTGTATATGGAAAGAAGAGTTTCTTTGTCAACAAATTCTCGTGCATGTCGGAGAGCACCTAACCCGGATGTGATTTTCTTACAGATATGCCCAGTATTATTTTTCCATGACAAATGCTGGTCAACAGTTACTCCTAGCGCTTTGCTTTCAAATACTTGTTTAATTGAGTTATTTTCTATACTGACATTTGGTTGTTCGACATTGTTTATCATTTGTTTTGAACCGATTAACATAAATTCAGTTTTTGCTACATTCAGACTAAGTTTATTAGCTATTAACCATTTCCTTAGATTTTCTAAGTCAGAATTCATCGCAATCTCGACATCGTTTATTGTCTCACCAGAGGCTGTTAGATTTGTGTCATCAGCAAATAATCGTGGTTTGGTTTCATTCAGGCATTCAGCTAAATCATTTATGTATAATAAAAAGAATAGTGGCCCCAAAATCGAGCCTTGGGGAACACCGCATTTAATTTTCCGCCCGGATGAAACAGTGCCATTAATTTGACATTTTTGGCTACGTTCTTCTAAATAAGATTTTAATAGGGAAAGTGCTTTACCTTTGATTCCATATAATTCTAATTTTTTTAGTAAAATTTGGTGGTCGACTGTATCAAAAGCCTTTTTTAGGTCTATGAATACTACTAAATTAAACAGTTTTTTGTCCATATTAATATACCAGCTGTTTGTACAGTCTAGTAATGCAGTTGAAGTAGAATGAAACTTACGAAAACCAAACTGATGTTCCGAAAGTAGCTCGTTTTCTGTCAAGTAGTCGTATAATTGATTATAGAGAATGCGTTCCATAATTTTACTTATAGCTGGCAGAACTGAAATGGGCCTGTAGTTCCCAGGCGAATTTCGATGACCGCTTTTATAAAGTGGTGTTACTCTAGCTATTTTCCATTCATTTGGAAATGAACATAGTGTAATAGCCTGATTAAATATGAATGTTAATGAATCCGAAATAATTGGTGCCGCAATCTTAAGAATTTTATTAGAAATTTTATCAATGCCAGTAGCTTTAGCACTGCAGAGGCCATGAAGTAGTTGATAAAGTATGTCGGTTGTTATTGGCTTGAATACATTGAATTCTGACTCTGAACTCTTAACATAGTCCTGAAAGTTGTGATTTGAAGTATTAATTTTGCTAGCTAAATCAGGGCCTATTTCAGTAAAGAATTTGTTAAAGCCATCTGCAATGTCTTTAGTATTTGTTAGTTTATTACCATTTATAGTAAGTTCATTTACTATTGTTGGTTTATTTTTCCGGCCTAGTAAACTATTTATTGTTTTCCAAGCCTCTTTAGGATTGAACTTTTGACCAGCAATTCGCTCGGAGTAATACTCTTTTTTGGCATTTCTTAATTCTATATTTGCTTTGTTTCTGGCGTTTTTATAATTTATCCAATCCATTTCAAGGTTTGTAATAATGGCTTTTCTTTTTAATTTATCTCTTGTGTTTATATGTAATTTAACATTGCTTGTAACCCAAGGGAGTTTATTTGATTTTGCTTTTTTTTGTTGAAGTGGTGCATGTTTATCTAAAATTTCAAAGAATAATTGTTTCCAAATTTCCCACATATTATCTGGATCATCGCCAAAAAAGTAAACATATTCCCAATGTTGATTTAGTAAATCATCAATAAATTTTCAGGCTTATCAACATGACAGTTACGCCCACACAACGGATACTTTTGGCGGTGGCATTGCGTTAATTTGGCGGTTAAAACATGCCCGCTTTTAACGGTAAACGGCTGGTTCTAAACGTAAACAAACGCGAGAAAATGTTTGCGGTTTGCGCTTGAACGCAAATGGCTGTAAGATATAGAAAAGCTAAAATGAATACTAGGCAATACAACTAAAACGTAGAAAGTATGCACCGGCCACTGAAAAGTCCCGTCAAGAGTTTTTGCTGAATATTGTACGTACTCTCGGCATACAGTATGTTTTGTAACCATACCTGGCCTAAAATGTCATATACATACATGTATGATTAGCTACAATCATAATCAAATTCATTGGAACAGCGCGTAAAAATCGCCATCCATCTAGTCTGCCCATCCCCACACTCAATGTTACCATTTTATTGTGTTGCCATATATTCCGGGGAACTGTAAGCTGATGATATATAGAGAAGGGAGGGGTGGGATTGATTGGTAAGGGACCGCGAGGCGATTTGATGTGCTTTGCGTCATGTGTTGTCAATTATGTTGTTTTTAGCTGGTTTATACATCCAAATATACGAGCATGTTCACAGGACAATATATATCCGCACTTACCTTTCAATATTCTCATCATAACCGATGCATTGGAAACATCTCGAAACTGTTTGACAGATCCCTTGCAAATCTTACCAAAATTATCCCGCTCTATATCTTTGATAACCTTCACAAAGCCCCTTGAACATTCCCAATCTGTTTTGGCATCTGTAGAAGACTCGCCATCGGCAAATGTCGGTTTTGCTCTGATTGGTTTCAACTCAATATTGGAGAGTTGCATGCCATCTTTATTTTCCATCTAAAATACAAAATAAGAAATTTGCAAAATGCAATCCTAAACCTAAAGTACATGCACTAATAATACGAGTTAACGCTAGATGATTTGTACTTCTTTAGTTCTAGATTTTTATATTTCCTAATTTGTTCATTTCTTTCTAAAATTCTATCCTTATGAACTTCCTAAGCCTCTTCCTAGGTTCCTTCTACCAGAATCGTACCCTTACGAAACCCTTCCTTTTGAAATTCCTTCATATACGGTTATTTCATTCCTAAATCCCTTCCTTCCAAATTTCAGAAAACCCATCCTGGCCGTGTTTCTAAAATAAAACACCTTCCTTCCTCCCTACAATCTTTGTTTCCTTTCATCTTTTTTACACAAGTCATTCTTCCACAGGCCGCGCAAATATAACAAATGGTAAAAGAGAAAAGATTGGACATTCACGATTTAAATATCCGGGTTAACGCTTTCTAGGCGACAAACGAATTTTTAAAAATATAATGCGTTTTATTGCATGTGGCTAACGCCAGACGATTTTATATACTCATCAAGAAACACCCCCCTCCCGGACGGAAAAGGGTTAAGCTCCAAAATTTGAACAAGAATATTTTCTTTGTACTATTTGTACGAGATTCGTTAAACTGTCGACAGTGCTGGTATCTATAAAAATGTAATCAAAAGCCCAGTGCAAAAGATCGAGAGTCGGCACCCGTAAGAACTGTGCTTCCAGACATTTATTAACTAAAAAAACCCTTAGCATCCTTTTTACACTGTTTTTACTCCGGTTTGTTTGCATCTTTCAAATGTCCGAACGGAGCATAGAGTATACAAAGAGTTATAACTGTTTCCTATTTTTCTCTTGGAAATTTACTCGTACAATGGTATAATAAGTATGCAGTATTAAGTTTTTCGGGTAAGCCCGTAAGATAAAAGCCATGAAAATCCTTTAGTAAATTAAAGTTGCATTGTTTAATAATATCAATCTTATTTGTTCCAACTAACCAGTCCAATTTCATCTTCATCAAGTGATCTGGTTGAACCTTTTTTAGTTATTTGAGGCACTGTTTCACCATTTGCTTTATCCTTCTCTTGAAAACCTGAACGAAAACAAAAAAGTAATACTGAAAAAAAAGGAACGAACCGTGATCAATAAGTTAGATTTTTGAGACTCTAATGGTCAAATTTTCAAAACATCCGTACATTGAAGTGATTGAACAAGCTTGTACATCATTACATATTTGATGATATAATAGGGCTTGTGAGTTTCATGCATATAATAGGGCATAGCGTTCCGGGAAAAGTGTAATATCCTCCTTTGTTCAGCTATAGACCATATCCATAAATGGTCGTGGAATTAATATTCTTTTATGTGCATATAAATTAGCCCCTCTGAACTCGTTTTCATGTGCGAAATTCAAAAGAATCTTTACTCTAAAACGAGGTCAGAGGGGCTAATTTATATGCACATAAAAGGATTTTAAATCGTCGACCATTTAGACCATTTATGAGAAAGGTCTATACGCTGTAAAAAATCAAATTATATACGTTCCCCTAACAACGTCTTACGAATGATCAAACCTTGTTTCTGTCTCTTCCTTCTTCGGACAAAGTAAACCACTGCAATGACCACAATTAACAATAAAACGGCGATCCCAACAGCGATTACTATAACCAGAAGTTGCATCGAAGATTCTACAACAAATGAGAAAAAGCTACATGTTTGATGAAGATTGCACGCGTGCACGCTTAGCTAAAAAGTAAAAAATAATATATATCACCAAGGCATTTTACACTGACATTTAATCGAGAACTATCTTGGAACAGAACAGCCCACTATATAAATATGTGTTCATATATCTTTCAATTCGTCAGTTTTCAGTCTGGCCATGAAAGTGTCACTGTTTAGTGTTTTATCAGTTATGACTAACACTAGACCAAGACTAAGTCTAAAAACTCTAGTCATAAGTCAAGTTTACCGCCTATTAACCAGACGCTAACTTGACCCATTAACGAGTTTACCAAAGCTAGCTTCATACAAGATGACTGCCTCGAGTTAGTAGACTATATAGCAACTAAATACAGGATTGGCTCCGAATCTTCATTTCCACTGTTTTCAAGCCTGGTAAAGTCACTAGCGTGTCAAGTTAGCGTCGGGTTTGCGTTAGGCGGTAAACTAGGTTTTTGATTTAGGTTAGGGTTTTTGCGTCTACGTTGCTATAGCAACAGTAGACGTTATCAACCTCGTACCCAGGGCATTTTGCCTCCTATCGGCTGGTCACATGACACCCAGAATTTAGAAAGAAAATTTATGCGGTCTTTGTGTTTTGTTTTTGCATAATACGTATACATGAATAATAAATGAGAACAATTTAACGCTCTGCCGAATCACTCATGCATGTAAACCCCCTTAATCATAAAAGCAGCTGGCTAGCATTATTTATCATGATACTCCCCACGATTATCCAGGATACATGTAAATGTCATGAACAAACATAATCTAATGTTGCATGTTCTTGACTTTAACCAAAGCTATCGTTTCCATTCTTTGGGTAAACTTTGCAGAGTGGATCTATTGCAATTCAAATGTTTATGAATAAATTATACTCTATCTGAATTACCAGCCAATCAGATTATAGATAATCGATAAGCCGATGCCATGGCCATTTTCGCCGACCTCCCAACGTGGAGGCAAAATGCCCTGGGTACATGGTTGTAGACGTTATGCACCCGTACAGAGCTATCTGGCTGACTATGTGTTCGCACTTTTGTGACGTAACAGGTTGCGTCTAACAGATTCATCGGCGCGCGAAACGTTCGGAGCGAATCGTAGAGCCAAAATAAGCGAAGGTGTGCCGTGTTTGCCGATGTAGCAACGAAGTAACTGGCACGGGTATTGGAAATTAACTAGAAATCAACCAAGATGGCGTCCAATGTACGTGATTGTAAAATATGTATATCGTCTAACCGTCGCCCTAAACGTAGACGCATGCACGCATTGTACACCTATTTTTGGTTGACTTTTCATAAAAATTCCCGAAATGACGTGAAATAGACTACGGGTAGTAAAATACAAAATTGAATAAAAAAATAACAAAAAAAGTTAAATGTTCAATGTTTTCTGGTGAAACTTGCAACTTTCAAACGTAAACAAACGTGAAAATAATCGCAAGACTAACGGTGGCTTGCAAATGGCGGTAAGGTTAGGTCTAGTGGTTTACGGTTAAGGGTTAAGATTGAGATTAGAATTAGAAGTTTAATCGTATTTAGAATTCGGGATGTTTATTTGAGCCGAATTTTGTTTAGGTTAGGTGATATTATGAGGTACCTGGAGACTTAGCAATGTCAATTGTTTTCAATTCAGTGCCCTTTGCAGATGGTGTGCAATGATTTTTGCTACAAACTGTGAGATAGACCGTATAAACTTTTCCTGCTTCGAGTCCTTGCAATGTGTATGGAACTTTATCGATTCTTTTGTCCAAAACAATATTGTCCCCTTGTTTCATCAGCAGCTTATAATAAATCATGTCAGACAGACTTTTATGCCAAGAAATTTCAAGTGACTCTGTGGACGCTTTCATTAAAACAATCTTGGGAACTTCTGGGAAGGCTATGGAATAAGAAAACAAGTAAATAAATTACGCATTTGAATTACATCTTTGTTACATATTAGTAATTCTTCGTATAAATTAAATTTCTGAAGAACTAGGAGTTACTATCGCAAGTGAAATGCTGCCTCGAATACCAAGGAGCCTCTGATATTTTAGAAAATTTTAAAAATAGGCCCTACTCCCGTTAAGCCCACATTCCTTATTCACTCAGAACAGCCATTTGCGTTCAAGCGTGTAGGGAATAACTAGTTGTTTTCGAGTTTTCATGCAAAGAAAGGGTGTCCAATGATTTATCCAAAGATTTGTTGACAAATATTACGAGGGAAATCGGCAGAAATCCGACCTGTTAAATTGTTAACAAAGACAAAAATCTGGACAAAAAATTCACCAGCTAAATTCGGCGACAAAAATGTGGGGAAAAGTCTTCTGCATCGCACCATGGGTAACTGACGATAGAAATCTGGAAATCCAAGCTCAAGTCTGAAAAATCTTAGATCATCAGCACAAGTCGTACCCTGGGTGCCAGAGGTTTTTCGACGCTCGTGGGGGATAACGGGGACACACGAGGAAGCCAGGCGGTAAAGTGGGAGGGGCCAACCCGGAATGCGAGCGCGAAAAACCTCTGGAACACCGAGCCGTGTTTTACTGTTTTGATTTGAAATTTGAAACCGCCGTACCCGAGGGCCGTACCGGGTAATGATATTTTAATAATTCAGAGTCAACTCTATTTTGTATTTTTCAAGCAAGTAATAATGCTACCGTCTCGACAGTCTTCTATACATTAGACCACTAAAAACTGCTCAAATTTAATAAAACTGGTTTGATTTTAGTTCGCTGCCCGATATTCACTATAAACTTTCAAATCCGCCGTCTGTTACTTGTCATGTAGACACTCAGACATGCAGTTATAACTTCCAAACTATGCATTGTTGAACGCTATCTTGTACGTATGTTGTTATAAATTTCATAAGCTTCCCTTGATGTATGGCTTATGTTTCTGGGTTATATGGAACTTTTTCAAATGTCCAAAATGTTCACTCAATAATAAATAAATATTTATTTACTTAACGTCTCACATGAAGTCGGTTATAGAATTTCAGATACGCAAGAACTTGAACGACTTGAACTACACTTCAGATGAAAGCTTATAGATTTCTAACAAAATACTTACAGGATATATTTCAACGATGCTATCTTGTTGTTTGTTATATATATTTTCAATGACGAAGACGTCTCGTCGCTGAATGAAGCTAAAGTATTAAAGAGGTAGTTGCTTTGATGCTTGTTGAGCCCGTATAACGAGTCACAAGACTTTCCCACGCAATCAAAAAAATCCTCGCGAGAGAGCAAAAGCATTCCAAAAAAAGTGTAAGTTGTATATCAACGTGAAGCGAAAGTATAGGCTCCAAAACAGAGAGAGAATACTAGTATATATCACTGTTGATGACTGCATCAGTGCATCTTCTAGACGATGTTTAATACACTCATGTTATAATAGAGATGTGCGTAGCCAATGAAACTTATTGTTAAAAAATTATCCTTCACTTGACCAATCAACGTCTTACGTCCAGATTTTGGAACGTACTGACCCAGACAACCTTTTCATTGGCTCGGCGCGATCAGAGAAACGGCTCGGTGTTCCAGAGGTTCTTCCGGCTCGCCTAGCGAATTTACCGCCTGGCGTCCTCCCGTATCCCCATTGTCCCTACGAGCGTGGAAGAACCTCTGGCACCCAGGGTACACAAGTCGAAAAAGATTCTAGAAATTCAAAAATTTTGGAAGTGATGGTGGCAGTATTTTCTAAATATCAACGTGAATATAGTACTCAAATTCGCCATTTAGGAATTGCACTAGAGATCTGGGGATAGCGCGGTTGACAATGCATCATGGGGCTGTTTTGGGGGACGTGAATAAAGAACCCGTCCCCCAAAACAGTTCCATGATACATTGTCAACCGCGCTATCCCCAGGTCTCTAGTGCAATTCTGAAATGGTTAATAGCACTGAATAAAAGTTAACCAAGTTTACATGTACCTTGATCAATCAAAAGTTACAATCCGTTTTGTTATTAAGGCGTTGCATGGTCACTACCCTGCTGGCAGAGTGCCCCTGTCCTTCCTTACGCGGAGAAGGAGACTGCCAACGAGCTCCACTTTCTTATTGAGCACGCGCCTAATCCTTTGTAACCGAACCAATGATAAAACTCGTTACCAGTTTCCTCACGTCTGGTACGTCTACCAGCTTAGGGCTTGTGTAAATTTGTTGCCATTCGCATTGCTTTTGCAAAGAAACGGCGTTATCTCTTTCAAGTTTGCAGGCCTTAAGTACGATCCTTTTACAAGAAGTGAACAACAATCAATAACGGACCAGCCGGATATTTATATCCAGAGCTTGAAAGTTCTTCCACAACCAAGGGGGAAATTTGATAAATAATCGACTTAGAGAAACGCTACATTTACTGCTTTCTGAAAATCTACTTGCAAAAGTGATGTAGCCGCTTTATTATAAAGACAAGTTCAACTTTAGAGTTTGGAATTTCAACTTCAGCTAGTGTACACAAGGGTTTCGTATAATAATTAATAACGTAGAAAATCAGCAATTTCAATAATTGTGCATGCGCGTGAGATAATAACTGGTTTGACCAGTTTAAAACTGGATTGACTCATCCACTTTCCTGGATAATCGGCTGATGTGAAAGAAAGTGGAGCTCGTTTGCAGAGTCTCCTTCTCCGTGTAAAGGAAGGTAAGGGTCACTCGGCCAGCGGGATACATGATCACGTGACTGACATAACATTTTCAAATAAATTGATAACAGCTTTTGAAAACCTTAAAGAACGTTGCAAGATACATAGTTTTAGTCAGTTTTGGCTTTCGCTTTATAATTTTGATAGAACTGCAAATAATTAATTACTAATTTGCATATGTCATTATTTCTTCAAACATGAAAATGCGAAATTCAAAAAAACAAAGAAAATTGTGTACATATTGCATGTTCTTTAAGTTTACGAGGTTTCCAAAATGTGTTTATTTGAAAATGTTATGTTAGTCACGTGACCATGCAACGCCTTTATAACAAAATGGCTGTTAACTCTTCATTGATCAAGGTTATATTCAGGGTTATTTGAGTACTACACTATACACATTGATATTTAGAAAATATAGCCACCATGATTTCCGACATTTTTGGTTTTCTCGAAGCCTTTTCGGCTTGTGCTGATGGCCTATAAAGCTTTAAAAAATATATAAAGACAAACGCATAGAATACAAAGTTAATTCCTTACATGTGGAGACCTCCAGAGTTTCTGCTTTTCCATAAATAATTTTTTTCTAAATAATGAATAAAATGTCAACTTATAAGTATGAATGTATGATATTTTTCATAATACCTGGCACAACGACACAAACCATTAAGTGCACAATTTAAAAAGCTGTTTTAAATTGTCACAAAAATCTTTCTTTGACTGTAGTACTTACATCAAAGGTACGCCCGAGATCATCTCACGTATCTTACGACCTTACAACATTCGCGTAGGACACAGACGAATTGCAACTCTGCGTAATTTACTGACTAACGTTAAAGACAAAGAACAATCATACGACAGACAGGGCGCGGTTTACAAGGTTAAATGCGCCGACTGCCCGATCACGTATGTTGGTGAAATTTGAAAGCAAGACTAACTGAACATAAACGGAGACAGAACCAACCACATTGCGGAACACCATAGACAAACTACACACAATATCGATTGAGACTCGACAAAGTGTATGACTTATTGCACCAACTACAGACAATGACTTACACTGGAAAGTTGATACACAAACTTAGAACAACAACCACTAAACCGATCACAACCACTAGCTGCACCATACAAAAGACTTATCCATAACGTCTTACGAGCAAACAAGCCGTAGACTTACTTCTTTCACTGACCCACACTTAACTTCTATATAGACTCATTTTCTTTATATTTTGTTTTCAAGTTATTTTCTTTATGTTACTGCCTACGCATACACTATATTTATATATATATATATATTCATGATTGAGCCGGTTTTCTTTGATGTACCACGGGCTGTATATAGCATACAGCCCTATGAATACTAATTAGATAAGAAATGAAGAAAAAACTAGGAAAATCTTTGTCCAAGTTGGAAAAAATAGACAAAAGTTTGTTGGAAAACCTCCTCAATCATGAAATAAGTCAGATAAATCCCTCGAACGTCGGGATGTATACGATATACAGCCCTCGGACGCTACGCGTCCTCGGGACTAACCAATGAACCGGACAAAATATAGGACATATAAAAAACCTTACAAATGTTTTCACTTGACTCTAGGATGTTCCGTCGCATTTAATTCGTCGCATTTAATGCGACCTATTTTATTCGACGGAAATGCGACGTCTAAACTGATTTTATCAACGCTTTATTGCCACCCAACTTCATACTAATTGTTTTCGTCCGCCACAAAACATTCTTGACGATACAAACAAGTACAACATCAGTTGAATATGATCTTCGTGGGGCCCACGAACTGTAAAATTGTTGGGTATTGAGGGATATTGTAGGATAGAAAAAGTAATTGTACAAATTAATGCATTTTATTCGAAAACTGTCGAACTAGTCGAAAGCAACGCAT
The DNA here is from genome assembly GCA_035771165.1 of Paragorgia papillata. Taxonomy (NCBI): domain Eukaryota; kingdom Metazoa; phylum Cnidaria; class Anthozoa; order Scleralcyonacea; family Coralliidae; genus Paragorgia; species Paragorgia papillata. The sequence goes on along the minus strand of JAWNZC010000322.1, from coordinate 8,971,846 downwards.
TAATCGAGTTTTAAGAATGTGAGAGCTTTAAGCAAAAGCTTACATTCACTATCGACAAACGGGCGACCAACGCCAATGTTTAACAACACATGTTGAAACACACAGAGCCTCTGAGGGTCTTCTTTGTGTTTTATACTTTTTCATACTCACTTGAAGATGAAAACATGGCGCTTCTCTTAACAACTGGGTGTCATGCAAATTGCAACGGGCGGTAATTTGAAACTCGAAACACCAACCTTTACATTTTAGAGCTATTATTTGCCCTTAATTTTCAACCGTAACATTAAATACGACACATTAAATTCGACGTCTAAACTTTCTCAAGAGTCACGACTGCTCTAACTAGACGAACAACTTTCACAAACATACCTTCTGTGCTATACTAATAGTATAGTATAATACAAAGCCAATTTTGCTTTGTTATGTCATTTTGCATTTATCAAATAGTCGTAATAAGATTTTCGTGACAAAATAAGCCCGGTAACCTAGCCCGCCTCATGGGAAAGAACTAAGTATGGCAGAAGCGACGATTAGGGCATGGGATTGAACAAAAGCATGATTGTGGGATTTTGAAGGTTTTGTTGCAACTATTTGAGAGAGATTTTGAGGTTTTTCTCAGAGAGAGTCACTCCCTAAATTTTACCGCTGATCCTTTGAAACCCTTACCATGTTCCAGACTAAGGAATTAAATGTTTTTGTGAGCGCCATGCGGGATATTGTCGATTCCAGCTTTTGTGGTAGCCCGCGTTCAATTAATTGTCATTCATGAATGTTGAACGATGTTGAATTCATTTGGCCACTCGTGCTTTCAACATTATTCAACATCGTTCAACAATGTTGAATGATGTTGAATGCGATGTTGAAAGCGTTTGGCCAGGCCTTAAGACAACATGCCTCACGGTCTCAATTAGCCTGCGGGCAAGCCCTCCTGTTACCTCACTTCATCACACGACTGACAACTCGCCGGAAGCATAAATAGTAGCGGAAGTAAAAAGTGCAAAAATGCAAAATCGTGACACCCAAAAAACAAGCCGAAACCTAGACTACCACAGTAGCCCGAATAATAAGCAATGATTTATTGAACTATTGGCTTATTATTTATAATGTTGGTAACCAAAGATTTATAATTGCAGAAGCAATCGGAGTCATGGCCGATCACGTACCCAGGGACTTTTCTCCCAGCGAACTAGAGAAAAAATGAGAAAAATTCCTTTCTCTCACTTAGAGGAAAAGGTGAAAAACTTTGGATACAAGATTGAGCGTGCAGCATGGGTATGACTTACCTCATTGATAGTGCTCCTTGCCAATGCTCTGACGTATATTCTATATTTAGTCAATGGCAAAAGTCTGGTATTATAGTGAAATCCATACCATTGTCCATCTCCCAAAGTAAATATATGGGGTAATTGTTTTTTAAAATCTGCAGCCATATAAAGTTGACCTTTGCTTTTGTTCAGCGAGTGGTTTCCGTAGATAGCAGGTAAAGTTATTGGAGAGCTTTTCGGCTTGTCTTGGATAATTTCAACAAATATTTGATAAGCTCTAATAGAAAGAATAAAATACAACAGTTGATTACAACCAGTGAACTCGATGACGATGTAAGTTAAAATGTGATACCTGGAACGCTAACGTCCAGTCATCCGTTGGGGCAAAAAGTGAGGCAAAAAGTTCCAGGCCCTTGCGCGGTTTGCAGGTAGAATTCAGTCTCCCACAAAATGTTTTTTACACGGCCACCGGTGAGCAAACCGGTTTGAAAAATTATTTATTGAATCATTTTATCACGCTTTACTAAACGTGCATTTTAAATTTTGATTGGTTGTGCTATACTGCCGAACTAATTATGCAACAATTGTTTATTGTTGCTATAGTAAAAGTCATTGTCCTTTCAAAACGTGCACGAAGTTTGTCAGTCAAGAAATTAAATCAAACTTTTCGTTATAATATAAACCATATATTAGAGTTTCGTTACTCCAAGAGGATACAGAAAATAAACACAAACTTAGTATGGAATATGCCGTTAGTGCCAGTTTCATGTGTCGTTTCCGGTCTAAAAACCATTCCGCATTCGTACCGAAAACAACAACTAGCCATGAGTAAACGTGAAAAATAAACAATCTAGTTGTCAGTTATTTCTTAAAATATCATTAGTTACAAAAGGCCGTTTAACAAAACCGAACAAGAAATTAAAGGAGCAGAAATAAAAAATGACATTAGATGTATATTATGAAATATCAAGTATCAATACGTCTTCAAACTCGTACAAGAATAGCTTTCTCACTCTTGTTCTCACCTTTTCAGCTGGCTGTTTTCATCCTAGCCAGCAAAAGGACGTCTGTTTTCTCAGCCTATTTTCATCCCTAGCTTAATTTACTGTATAGTTTTGGACTGCTATACAATAAATAAAACAACAACAGCACTGCACAACAATAGGAAACCATTAAATGCACGTTTAGTCTGATAAATAATTTTTTCAAACCTTTTTTCGAGCCTTCGCAGTTCGCTCAAGACGGGCGGCCGTGTAAAAAACATTTTGTGGGAGACTGAATCCTACCTGCAAACCGCGTAGAGGCCTGGAACTTTTTGCCTCACTTTTTGGTTCTTCGTTAGCGTTCCAGGTATCACATTTTAACTTACATCGTCATCGAGTTCACTGATTACAACAAATCACTGGAGATTTTAAAGAGCCTATATCTCACTTATGGCCGGTATTTTACATATTCTTAATCTTCGGAAATTGCAATATATCTTGTCGTTACATACAATACATACATAAATATTTATTTAAACAGGGTAATTCTTTCAGAAATTTTACAAAATCTGTTATCAATAGAAGCCCTGGTATTATAAAAAACAAAAAATATTAAATACATCTAGATAATTAGAAATTATATAAAAAAAATATTAAGAACTATTATTATATGACTGTGTCACGTGAGCGGTCTTAACGCGACTTTTCTGCATTCTGATTGGTTCCTGAGCCGTCTTTATGAACAAGGAAACCAGAAAATCAAGCAAGTCAAGCTAAAATAGTGTTCAAATATCGTGAAAATGAATTTACCGCTAAAAAATTAAATACGACAGTGTGATCGGAATAACCTAAAGTCTTTTTGTTGTTTACAGCTTTCGTTGAAAGTCGGTTACTTCAGTCTTTGCTGCTAGTACACTCGACATTCAAATAAAACGAAAAAACTTGGGCCATCCTTCGTCGCTCGCGGTCTGTACTGAAAGACCGCGGGCGGGATAATTTTGCCGTAAAGATCTCCCGCTAGGTCAATACGTTTTTAATAATAAAAATAATTTCGTATTATTAAAAACTGTTAAAAAATTTACAAGCATGATAATAAAAAGACTTTTTTGCTGACTCAGTCCTCACTTTAGGTAGGCGGAGCAAATTACCTTGTCTCGTTGTATACGTTGAATAACATCTTTGTTAAAAATAAAATAATTTTTAAAAAATTGTTGTACATCAGTACATGTCCATCAGTACATGTCCATAAATACATTTCCTAACCAAATTATAAATTATTTTCCCATCTTACTTCTAAAGTGTCAAATGCAACAGGGGCGTAGGAAGCATGATAAACTTAGGGGGGCTGGGAAAATTTTGAAACGTTGGAAATGCATGGCATTTTCAGAGTCTTCTCTACCTCTTTCGTTAGGCCCTTTCATTAATTCTTTCATTATGATTTGTGAGTCTATGCTATCCGTGAGTATATATTAATATATATACGTACGATTTCAAATACTTCTAGTTTCGAATTCAAATATTTCGGGGGGGGGGGGTCGAAAACTATTCCGGGCCTCCGCCCTTATAAAATATTGGGGGGCCGCGCCCCCCTCCCGGCCCCCATGCTTCCTACGCCCCTGAAATGCAAGAGATTTCAAGGCTTCATATGCACTACTATATCTTTTCATAATAATCCGTCCACTTCGTCTCTGCAGTTTCTCAAGTAAGACACTATTTACTTTCCCACAACAACTCCATGCTGTATATAACAGTAGTCAACGATAGGCAAAATGAACTATTTATAGATTATTCGGCAGTGTGCATAGTTACATTGTTTCGTATTCTGCCATGCAAGCATGCCTGTCCACTCTCTTGCCTGCTTTTATCAGGATATATTTTACATGTGCATTCCATGAAATAGTTTCATCCAAGACAACGCCAAGATAATGTCGTTCGAAAATTTCATCTTCGTGAACTTTTCCACTGTCAAAGTTGGTAACTACTTACTGGAAGTGACGTCGAAAAAGGGATGACGTTTTAGAAAACGAAAGTTTTTACAATAGAATTACACGTCTCTCTCGTTATTTCTTGCATTTACGCAATAATAAGAAAAGAAAATTAATAGATCCGCATGCGCGTAGTGTTGTGAACATTCTTTCCTAAAGCTCACTCCGTTTTCGAAGCCACTTTCAGTAAGTATCCCAACATTAACAGCAAAAAATTCTATGAAGATTAAATTTTGGAACGACAATTAGCTATATTGCAATTTTGCTCAGGAAAACTCAAAGATTATAATCATGTAAAATAAAATCCCCACAGATGAGATATACATATATAATAAATGAGGCAAATTATATTTATATATTCTAATTATGTTGTTGAAGGCCATGAAATTATAAGCTTTTTAATTAGTTCTCATATTGGCCACTACCGCAGGTGTAACAGGACCAGATGGTACTAGCTAGGACCAGTTGCCCCCCTTGGGATCAGATGCCCTCCTTCTGAATAGAAAAACATCTAAACCAAGTTTGAAATGTATTGAAACTTTGTTTCGAAAGTAACAATAAAACGTTTAGATGATTAAATGAGTTCGCAAGCATCCGATAGACATTGAAATATCCGCAAAAGTGCCTTTGTGTAACAGTATTTGAAGGATTTCACAAGGGGGGCATTAGGTCATGAGGGGGGGGGGGGGGGCATCTGGTCCTAGTACCTTGCGGTAGAATGTCATGGAAATGTACACGCATGGTCATCAGAAATTTATCAGAGAATGTAATAACCTGCAGTGGCCGTCATGCTTGCGAAATTAAAGACTTAAAGAACTACGAGGGCAACTTAACGATGACGCCCTTCAAACAAAAGAATTCTTGCAAAACAAATAAAATGGATAATTTTTAGTCTAGAGTATTCTCAACACCGTCCTTGTTCTTTACATAGTCAATCGAGATATGGTCTGGAAACTCGGCAAACTTCAAAGCGCCTATAATGGGCTGTGATTTTATGTTGAACCGTACCTTACACCGTGCACATCTTTTGTTTTAGGTTTATTAATATTTAAATAGCACGGTTGAGTAATTGCATTGAAACGTTTCTATTGGATAATTCGTTCATTATGCCAAAATACAGTGGGTTCAGTGACCGTACACCGTTCACAAAAATCCATAAAGGCGAACAGAAAAATAGAACAAAGACTTCAGCTGAGTTTCCAGACCATATTTTGAATGACTATATTCGCCAGTGGAAAACCGATTATTAGTGACAGTAGGAATCGCCAGTATATGCATGAGAACTAGGCTTATTATTCAAGAACGAAGAAGCCAAGCCGATCTATATTTATTTTTACACAATACTCACAATATATCCCTTTTGTTCTGTTGAGAAGGAACAAATTTCAGAGTTAATTCGTGATGCGTAATTTTCTTTTTATTATACAGCGAGATTTTGGGAGGTTGTGGATCTAAAAGAAATAAAAATGTCGTTGAAATGATGTAATAAAAAATAACAGTTTAGTTGTGGCGACAAATTTGAAACTTGGTATGAAAAATTGTTCGTTTTCTTTTTCAGATTATAAAATCAAACTAATAAGAAACATAAGTTTGCACATTCGCGCAGCGTACATGTGTCTACAGGCGCTGCGTGTTACACGGTGGCCCTGAGAACGAGTTTAACAGTTGCTTGTCATATCACGCGCTTGGGTGATCTGTCGCTTGACGAAATATCGTCAGTGATAGAAACATCCGACCTGATGACATAGCGCTACGCTTTCCGCAACCTGTAGACGCAAGAAAACGAAACAGTTATTACTGTGGTTCTTATGTTATAGCCATGGCACAACGTTCGTTCCCAGACCCTATTGGTCTAAAATAGTTTTCTATCTTTCGTTACTTTCGGCGGGAATTGGGAAATGCGAATTAAAAAAATGCCAACCTATAAAATTCAAAAAGTTCCTTTTTACAGTATGTGTGGTTGAAAACGGAAGCCAGTATTAACATGAACGACCGCCGATCATTTGAGCCAGAGCAAATTATTGCCCCTCCCCCCTCCCCTCCCCCAACCCCTCATCCTGCTACGGCCAAGGTTTCTGAAATATAATTTTCTATTTGTATAAATCTTGTCAAAATTCAAAATAGCACATTGACAAATGCAACTATGATGTCAAAGTTGCCGTATTCATACGGAATTGGTGGCATCATTCACAGCTTATAAACGCCTGTCCCTACCGATAATTAAAGATTGCGTAGTTGGTGATCTATAGCCAAAGTAATAGTTCGAATAAAAAGCTACATAAAAATTAAGATTGTTTCCTTTTTTAAAAATAGAAAAGTAAAAATATATCGGAATAAAATCGGGAAAACGTCTAATAAGCCATTTGCACGATGCCGTACGATGACGCTGGGTGACAACAACTACCAAAATGCATTGCCAGTCTTCTACTGCTAATGGTGATCATAAATAGAAAAAAAATAGCAAAGCATTCCGGTAGTTGCCATCCGATACCATCGTACGTCATCGCGCAAATAGTCTATTCAACTGAGCGTCCCCCCCGGCCCCCCCCCCTCACTTATATCTACTGTGACCACCACGCACTCTTACATACAACTGCAAAGTCGTGCATAGCAATGTCTTCTAGCCTAAAATGTTCAAAAAAGAAAAGGTGGCTCTGCTCTCATGCAGGGTAGCAGGGTAGCAGTTTTTAAGCTATATTGGTGTGATGTTGTTTTTCTCACCTGCTGCAAGTGTTTTCGATATTTTCTTCTCTGAGGCTTCTCCTTCTCCGTAAGAGTTTGATGCAGTGATATATGTTAAGTAGGTTGTGAGTTGTTCTAAACCAGTCACAACGAGACTGTAATTAGTGCTTTGTGTTGCAGAAATGTTAACTTTTGGAGTTTTCGTTTGATCAGTATTGTAGTACAATGTGTAAACGAGAATAGGACTTTTTGACGTTTCCACGGCTTTCCACGAAACCAAAATACTCGTGCTGTTAATGGCAATCGATTCGTACTGAATAGGTGCAATAGGTTTTCCTACAAAAAGCAGCAAATACAGTTAAAGTTACAGGTAAACTTAAAGGACAGGGGCAGGGATAAAAACAGGGACAGGAACAGGGACTGTGACCGAAACAGGACCAGGGACCAGGACAGGAACAGAGACCGGGGAACAGGGACCGGGACCGGGACAGAGACATGCAGGGACAGAGACAGGGACAGGGACAGGGACAGGGACAGGGACAGGGACAGGGACAGGGACAGGGACAGGGACAGGGACAGGGACAGGGACAGGGACAGGGACAGGGACAGGGACAGAAGCAGGGACAGGGACAGTGACAGATAGGGACAGAAGCAGGGACAGGGACAGGGACAGATACAAAGACAGGGACAGACACGTGCACGGTATATATATATATATATATATATATATATAAGTGAGTTATGGTTCACGAAATGTTAGAGAGTGCTCAATACCATATATAGATAGAGCAAAATACAAAGTATAAAGTATAGTTTTACCTTAAAGTCTTCGCTACCAGAGGTTTCACCCTAAACGGGATCATCAGTCGCCTGATGATCCCGTTTAGGGTGAAACCTCTGGTAGCGAAGACTTTAAGGTAAAACTATACTTTATACTTTGTATATATATATATATATATATATATATATATATATATATATATATATACTATAAGTGGGCTTACCTCAAATGTTGATGGTCGCTACTGTCAGTTTCACGCTGGGCGATCTTCAGGCGGCTGAAGATTTTCGATTCGGCGCTGTCTTAAATAGGTTGAGTTGCTTACGTCATTGCTAATGGGTGTGTGGGTTGATGACACGCTTCTGGGTGTGTGGGTTGTTGGCGGTGTGTGGGTCGATGGTGCGCTATCTACATTCCTATACCTTTGTTCTTGCCTACACCTACGGTCTTTATCTTAAACTTGTTTTTGTGCCGACATGTTGAAAGAATATATATATATATATATAATAAAAGTAGCGTGCTGCGTATAGGTAGTGTAGAAACAATAATCGAAATATAATAAGGTTAGATATACTACCGAAACAGAGAACGTGGGAGTCTAATGTTTCGAGCGAAGGCCCTTCGTCAGAGAGAAACTCCTACGTTCTCTGTTTCGGCAGTATATCTACCCTTACTATATTTCGATTGTTGTTTCTACACTGCCTATATATACGCAGCACGCTACTTTTATTATATATATATATATACATGCAGAGAGAAAGTTCTGCTCTACTGTAGACGAAAAGATTCTTACAGATAAAGAGAGTTGTCACTGAAAAAGAGTTCTCAAACTCATTAATAATTCATGAGGAAAATTCAAAAGAAATCAATATTTGATCACTATTTAGAAATCTGAGGAAGATTAGTCAGTCAAACTTTGAGGTTGATTCTCTTAAAATATATATTGATGCGTTTGAGCAGCTATATATCCAACACTCGTCAGTGTTCATCCTCCGATGTCTAAATACAACCGTTCTGGTTAAAAAAATATCGGTTTCGCCTCGTATTTTCAACCTTTGCTGTATTTACATAGATAATGGAAGGGTAACTGGATAGGAAACTTAAAACGATGTTACAAAACCGGAAACGATGTTTACAGAACATACTGTGGTAATAATATACAGGGCAAAATTAATTGAATATGATTGGCTAATAATGAAGAGGGCATTTTTTTGTAATTCAGGGCAAAATTACTTGCACTTGATTGGTTCCTTGATCAGCAGTACTTGCATGTCATCGGGGTCGCTTTGTTACTTAGCAACAGTGAACGTCAGAGGACTTTTGAGGTTGACTGACTTTTTTCAACAAATCTGCGAGGTTTTTCGATCTGAAAATGCTTTTTTGTTTCCTTTGAACTAATTTAAACTATTGAAGGAGTGTAAACTATTAGTGAAAATGAATTAATACACTAGAAAACTTTTGCCTGTGTTTACAAAAATAAAGCAACAGGCACAGCGATAGAGCGAGGAAAATTGGACTGTTGCCGAGTACCGACCGTGATAAGTATATGTACTTCGACATTTTCTGGACATAACGTAGCTCTTGAATAATTTTGCCCGCTATATTATTAACACCTAATCGCAAGAGTTCTCGTAGAATTAACTTTTATTTCATTCGTGTTTTTAAAATCTTACAAATTACCTTCGTCGCTTCGCGACTCGGGCAATTTTGTAAAATTTTGAAAACAGAACTCGTGAAATTAAACTTTAATTCTCCTCGGTCCCATGCGATTACCTATATTAATTATACACTTATAATCGGCCAACGGGTGGTGCCATAGAGATCATAATTAAATAAAACTAGAGATTGGGGTAAAATCGGATAACCGCCATTTCAAGGCTGCCATCTTGGATCAGTTGGGAGATCTCTCGGATAGTAGGAAAAGTCTGGGACCGAGTAGTTTTACATCCGGGTTCCCCCAACTGACCCAAGACGGCAGCCTTGAAATGGCAGCTATCCGATTTTACCCCAATGCCCCCTCTAGTTTTATTTATGATCTCTATAGGTGGTCCCTCATGACGACGTTCAGCTATTGCTGAAATTAAACAATATTGTAATACCACTTAAGTTCAGTAGTGTCTGATTTTAGCCATGTTCAGGCGGATCATCCGTTAGGTGCATTTGCCGCTTATAAGCGTATTTATTATATGGCTGGGCTTGTTTTCGGGTCATTACGCCAAACGGCGCACGCTGATTGGTTGCTGACAGGTCCGGAAAAAGCCGTAATACCCTCTCGGCACTGTGAGAGGGCATTACGTCCTTTTTAATGACCTGCAAGTTTTGGCGGGAAAATTACTGAGTTGATTTGAATGAAAATAAAAGCGAATTAGATATATTCATTGGAAAATTTTGAACAATAATAAGTCCTGAAATACAGTGTTTCGTTTTATAAAAACTTCTTATTTAAAAGCGCGAAAAATAAAAGCCTAACAGGTGTAAACATGAAGCGAAACGAACAAGCTCAAAAGTAAGAACTAAGGTGAACAGCGACACCTGATCAAGACAAACGTAGAACTAAAAGCAGATAAGAAAACAAACCAAAAGCCATATAATAAAAGGCTTATTAACCTCGTTTTCTCGGTCTGTACGGGAAAGTATTTTCCCTCGGTTTCTCTCGCACAAACCTCGCTCCTTCGTCGCTCGGTCTGTACGAAAACCTCAGGCAAATACTTTCCCGTACAGACCTCGAACTCGGTTAATAAGCCTTTAATAATTACCATAGCAAGTTCTGCAAACATCGTTTCCAGTTTTGTAACGTCGTTTTAAGTTTCGTAACCAGTTCCCTTTCCATTATCTATGTTATTTAGAAATCGGAAGAAGAAGACTGATTCGTGTTGGATATATTACAGCATTACCTAATTTTTGCTTTTCTCTACTAAAACAATATAAACACAGCAATCAGCTTTTTTCAGTTTCAAAAACAAGTCTAAGCTTTAAAACCTGTTCATAACTTCATATATATATATATATATATATTTATTCATATAATAATATTTCGAAACCACAAGCGGTGATTGATTAAATAAAGCTGCGTTTCTATATATTAACTATATATTAGAAAACATGCATGCATGAAAGATTAATACGCCATCCTATACGCCTTATACGCCATTCAAAAACAATTTATACAATATAATTCAAGAGCTGGAAAACACAAAGGAAATCAGTACTATATGTCCGTAGTTGATAAAAAATCCTCCTGATTTACCTAAACTTTAGCTTTGATTTTCTCGGCTTAGAAAACGTTGTTTTTCAAAATTACTACGCCAATGAATTTATCAAATGCATGGGCTGTTTTTGGAGTATTCGAAACATTCGCGGTACTGCCTTATATCAGATCTATAATATGATAAAACACTACTGCTCATGTTTTAAATATTACCTAATATTATACGTTAATTAAGAAATAGAAAATATTTTCCGTGTTTCCATAAAGCTATAGAAATATACCTGCATGAAACACGGAAAATGCATGTTTTCCGATTTCCTAAACATACAGATCGCAATATTTATTATTACAGGTAAATCCTTGAAATAACAGAATCTCTAGAGCAACAACACGCACATACATACATATTTGAAAAGGTCTGAATTATTTTAAATCTTACCATTAACAAATACTTTGATTATAATTGGACCGGTACTCCCGTTTCTATTTTCTGCTTCACATCTGTAAGAAGGGTTGCCAGATTTCGACAAGTACATAACGTTACTTATAGTAAAAATACTTTTGACCTTCGTAGATGTCTGGTTTATTGCTTCAATAACAATCTTGTTGCCAGATTCTAAACAAAAAAAAGTTCTTGGTGTAATTTATTTAATTAAACGATGTAGTTTATTAAAATTAATGGTCATTCCATTGAATGTGTGTGGACGAAGACTATAAAGATCCGCATCAATTACTAAAATTCATTCGGCATTAATTCATTCATTCATTCATTCATTCATTCATTCATTCATTCATTTAAAGAAGTTGCCCGCCGCCTCAGCTTACCTTGTTTTTGACCTTTATGATACCATGTAATTAGAGGTAAGGGAAATCCTGTTGCTGTGCAAAACAAAATCAGCGGCATGCCATAATTTAAATAAACGTCATTGTCACTGTGTTGAACTATCTTTGGTTGAGAAAATCCATCTAAAATAATACAATTATAATCAAAAGAGAAATCACCACTATTACTTTTTTTGAAAAATAACATTTGGAAACGCGCACAATGATGGATTTAGAGCTTTGATTTGATTCGCCCATTGCGAGTACGTTAATTCTTATATAAATAAGTTATTTCGTTGTTTTTTTCTTTTGCATGTTCCTGCTATTTTATAAAAGAAATAAAAAACCCATCGGGCTTGTGTTCCCGCGCCATCATTTCTTGTTGTCCGAAACTTTCGGAGAACGTTTGTTTCGCGTGTTAATATATAGATTAAGTATAGTTCTCGTAAAAAGTATTGATTTTAGAACAAGAGAAAAAAAGAAACTAAGATGTAACGTAACGCTTCGTCGCGCGAATAAATGGATTTAGGTACAAAACTACCAACCAAGATGAGAAATTTTATCAGCGCATTTTTTACAACTATCTTTGCAAAGCCCTGGGGACAAGGTTGGTATCTTTGGTGATCATAAGTACAAATTGTCTTAATGACCATGTTAATAATGCCCTGATTATCAGACAGTTCCATGCAGTGATCGGTTCAGCTGCTCAAATGAGGAATTGTCCAGGAATCTTGATCAACTCTGCATTCTCCAACATTATTTTACAACGGATGTTTGTTGTTTGAAACGAAGCGACAATAATACTAGTTATAACAGACGTTCGGTAGACGTTTGTCAACTGAGATTTTCACTGATGCCTGCATGTATGTCGTTTTGCTGAACCAAATTGCGAATTTCACCGGAGTTCTCCAGAGCTTCTGATTCTTGGATCAGGGGATCGTAATTAGAAACGAGATTGCAGACTGCAGAGGCTCTAGGAACACATGGCCAGAAATCGAAGACAACATGGCGGCAAAGCATGCGCACTGAATCCCTTTTTAATTAATTCAATATGGCGTCCTTCAATAGATTTCTTAAGGAAATATAAAGAACAATCATTTTCGGTTATTTATTATTGTAAATTCCGACATGCGAACGTCCAAAACTTCACCAAATTGAACAATCGTTCAGCACTACAATTTCTATTAAGTTTGGAGCGTCCTAAATAGGTTCCCGAGCCCCTCACAAGCATACCTCTTATTCGCTGTTTAAAGTCTATTAATCTGCTATATCACTTATTTTGGAGCTCCAATTTTGGCTGCTTCTGTGTTGTTTGTCCACGATGCGAACATCTGAATTTGCTCGGGATGAACGTTACTTTGTTTTGCGGAGTTGTTCGTTCCACTTTTTCGTTGTTTAATAGGTTCCCAAAGACCTTAAAATGTACGATTTATTGCAGCCGAGTCGTTGTAATTTAATCCATCAAGCGCCGAGATAAATACTGAACTCGGCGTGAAGAAGCAATGCATTCCTCGATAATTTCGGGTTCTTGTCCGCCATTTCTTATGGAGATGTTGCTAGGTTGCCAGGGTCTTAACTGCTGTTATTATTATTAAATGTGACTGTGGATTCGGAAATAATAACCGAAATTTATGCGGCAATTTTTGTGAGTATGAGGGTACAGGCCTGTCTAGACGATTAAACCTTTTGTAATTTGATATTTGGGTAAGAAATGGGTCAATAAGACATTTTAACGAATAACTCTACTTTAATTTATTGCTATAGACTTCTGTTTATAGCCGAAATGATCGATATTTAGCCATCAGAATTTTCAAATTAATATTCCATCTAAATATGAGCCCACAGGCCACTGCCGCTGAGTGTCCTGGATTTCTAGCCATGAAATTGAGCGTTCCTTCGCTGCCATCTTGTCTCACGAACGCCCTGGCCCGAAGTTAGTCGGTCGGTTAGTTGGCTGTCGGTCGGTCCATCCATTTGTTGGTAATGCAGTCGGTTGGTTGGTTAGTTGGCTGGCTGGCTACAGAAAGTGCAATTCACATGCATGCACACTTTGCCGTTGAATACATGCACATGCAACTATAGTATTAAACTATAAATGAACAATGCACAGTAAAAAACCTGTGCATTCTAATCGTATAAATAAATCCAATACCGTTACAATTAACTCACCCCCCCCCCCCCTGCGCCGTCGCTGCCATATTTTGCTTTAGGGTATATGTAAAAGATAAGGTCAGGACAATAATTTAAAGGGCGCTGCAAAGGATCAAGTACAGATAATTCGGATCATCATACTTAAAAGTCACGACTGAGTCTAGACATCTGTCCTCTGATTTGAATAGGTACCTGCATGCATAAATACAGGAATAGTTTCCAGACGTTTTATACTGTATCAACATGCGCAACCTTTCTACGTTTTAAAAGTGTTATAGAAACATTATGATAAAATTTGTTATAATAAAAAAACAAAATCAAAATAACGCAGCCTTCAGAAAGCCGTACGAAAAAACAACCAAATTAAGATCTAAATTAATGTTACTAATGTTGAATCAATGTTACTAACTAGAAGTTACTATCGCAAGGAAAGTGCTGCCTGAAGGACCAAATGGAGTCCTAATATGCTACCGAAAAATTCTGGATATACTCTGATTTTATACTTATATAGTACAGTAGGTCAACACCAGGGCCTGGCAGCCACGAATAGGAGTGGTGCAGTGCAGAATCATGTTGCTTCAAGGTTGCTAGTAGCAGTAACTTTCACTTGCTAGGGTCAGAAGACCCACTTACTACATTTTTCTCAAATGACTTTCAGGCAGGAAAGATTAAACATTGAGGATTAAGATTTTCTGGTGCCGGCTATAGTAATAATTATACATATTTTTTGATATATCAAATCAACAAACAGCCATGTACATATGCAGATAGATCAATGGGACAAAACAAATAGAAAATATATTTTTCTTTAAAAATAACAGGAACAATAACATGATTAATAGTTTGCAAGATGATAGTGTTCTGAATGTTAGACTACACAGTCAGTGGCGTGCTGGCAGGGGGGGCTGGGGGGCCATGGCCCACCCAGTGAAGATTTTTTAGGGGGCGCCAAAGCTTAAAGGGGGTGCCAAAATTGCCCCAAAGGACACAAAAACGTTACCCAGAGAGAAACAAGCCAAAAAGAGAAACAAGAGTTTGAGTCTTTTATCGAGATCTCAGTGCCTGTGGAAAAATTTGCAGTTCACAGTAACACAACACCTCGCGCCCTGCAACACCTTTCCGAATTCCGTCGTTCTGACAAGCTGACCAGACTTCCGAATTCCGATACACCAGATTTTTTTGAAATACAGTATACGGTATATTATATTGTGTAGAAGCTGACAATAATAATTACAACACAAAATTCCATTTTCTTGTCTGCAAAATGGAACGAAAATGTCAAAAGTTAATGACCTGTCCATGCACTAGGTATTCAACAGATTTTTCGTCTATTGATAGCTTGAAAATAGATTATGTAGTTTGTCAGTTATTGCGATAATTTCACGCTGAAAAGACTGGAAAAAGCTATTTTAGACGTTCAAATTTTGAATTTTTTTTCTCCCAGATCCCCCTACTAGCCCACATGTCGCAGACCTTAGCCCCTGTGTGGGGAATTCCTGGCGCCACCGCTGAACCATGGGGGGGGGGGGGGCGCCAAATTCACTGTTGCCCCCCCCTGACGAAGAAAGGCCAGCACGCCACTGTACACAGTCAGCAGTTCCACATCTATCAATTTGTATATGGTGTATCATTATGGTAATAGTGAGAAAATATATTTTTCTTTAAAAATAAAAGGAACAATAACATGATTAATAATAGTTTGCAAGATGATAGTGTTCTGAATGTTAGACTACACAGTCAGCAGTTCCACATCTAGCAATTTGTATGTTTGGACAGTTGGTAAGTTGTTCAACGACAACAATTCTTCACGTGGGATGAGACCATTGTTGTAGGCATTCAGGTACATCTTGTCTCCTTCAACTAAGACATGGTCGATGATTGTCGAGTCCCATTTATCGACTGAAATAGCTTGTGCTGTCAACAGCGCTGACAAACTCATGAAAGAGCACTGCTTGGCCTCGAGAATCGCCACTGAAACGTTCATGGCCTTGATGAATACTTCCCCGTGAAAGTAAAGACATATTTATGAATTGTTCTTACCGTGAATTTCCTGACAAAGAAGACAAAGCTGAACTTCTTTGAAAATATCTTCGAAAACGTGAAACGTGTCAGGCTATCAGCCGAACATGCGCACTAAGCCACTTTAGAGAATCTAGAGATTGCGCAATTGCCGACACATCCATCCATCCATCCATCCACATCCAAAAATCCAAAGAGATCGAGATATTGTCGACTATACATAGCTCGGCCAAAAGACTGGGCACGAGTGAACGCAAAGGCACGTCAAGATTAGTGTTGCTGCCCCCTGACGGGGGCAGCAATTAATTCAGTTAAAAGTTACATTGTCTGACGGTTCTTCCTTTGACGAATAGAATCCTCTGGCCGTTTTTAGCCTGCGCAGGCAGGAATAAGTTATAATTAATTAGTCAATTTATCGTGTTCAGTCCTATATGCACGAACACCGTCTAAACTGATATCGATCCTGTAATCTGTATAAATATTTAAAACAACTGGACATAGCGTAGAACGTCGGCCACGTGATTTAAACTGTCAATATAATTGCAAAATTACAAATAACTTATTAGCGATCTAGACATTTATATTCGATGTATTACCATTAATATAATTCAGTATCTAACAAAAGTGTTCATTATAATTTTAGTCTCTTTTAAACTCTATCTTCTGATCACATTTCGGTTAATTCTGGAGCTCGCAATATAATTAATGTCATGATCTTTATCCTATATTGGTTAGTACTGCCGGCACTATAAGGAGGTTTTTTCTGTGGCGCCGTTTGTTTCATTTCGTAGGCCTAAGAATCTTAAAGATCATTTAGTTGAGGCTAATTTACCCAAACCTTTGAAGTTTCACTGAGGTCCGAAGGGTATGCAGCCATGCGGCAAATCAAGATGCCAAATATGTCAGTTTGCCTCGAGCATACTTATTATATTAATACCTTTGATTATGACTCGTCTGGAGTTATTTATATTATAAGTTGTAAAAAGTGTAATAAGTTTTATGTAGGTAGTACCATCAACCCTTTCCATAAGCGATTCAACAATCATAAAAGTTGTTTGAATGTGGAGCATTTATATTCGCATTCTTTTTAACAAGACCACAAAGGTCTTGATGATTTGTCAATTAACATAATAGATAAGACATATATTTATAACCCTACCGATAGAGAGGCATTCTGGACATATAAACTTGATAGCTTTATTCCTAAAGGACTTAATTTACGTGATTTTATTTACTTTATTTTACAATTTTAATATTCATATAACTTGCTTGTATTTAAGTGCTCAGGTTGGCACACCTTTTTTGAACATTCTGAAGAAGGGCTGTGCCCGAAACGTCAAGTAATAAAGTTTTAAAGCGTTCCTGTTTTGTCTATTCTATTAATCCTTGGAACAACCTTTGGACCAAAAGCTGGCTCTTTGATTAAACTATATATATATATATTATATTATATTACAAATATATTACAAATCCGGCTTTCTGATTGGCTGAGCTACCATGGTCTATTGGTGACAGACCATAGTAGCGTTATCCAATGATAAACCTTCTTATAGCTGGAATACTCCTATTCTGACCAATCAGAAGAAGTTACAATCTTGTGTTTTGTGAGCGATTGTTTACCATACGCCATCGCAACCTCATACCCAGGGCATTTTTGCCTCCACGGTGAAAATACCCTGGGTACGAGGTTGACGCCATCGAACTGCTCTGCATTATGTATGGGGGGACTTCTGCAAACAAAAAGGTAAAACCATAACAACATCGTCCTCGTTTTCTCAGCTCTTAGTATAATTTCATAGTGGAAAAGAGGCTTTCCAGCTTTCTGATTTGTCCATTCAGCGGTGAATCTGAGGTAATAGTCACCGCCTAGCGCGGTGATTATTGCATCACAAGAAATTGTTCTTCAAAAGTAGTTTTGGAAAAGAGATTGGTACTTATTCAACACCGCACTTACTTTACTCGTTTCAGTCTCCCCCTCGGAGATGTCATTTTGAAGTATGAGAATTTAGAATTTGTCGATTCATTGAATTGTTGATATTTTTTTTCAAAAATTCTTTTTTTGAAATTATTTACTGACAAAGACTGTGGCTTGCTAACATCGTCTGCGAATAAACATTAACAGATTGTTAAAATGTTAAAATGAAATTAAAGCAGTTGTTGCTGCCGACCGAAGGGAGGCAGCACACTATTCTTGACGTTGCCTCGTGCCCAGTCCTTTTTCCGAGTTATGTATAGCTGACCAGAATCTCGATTTGTTAAAAAAATATTTGTCTGTCGGCATTACGTCATCCATATATGAGCTGATGTGACTCTAGCCTGGTACCCTGGCCCAATTTCAAAAGAAATATGGGCCAGGTAACCACTAATCTCTTTCCCGCGTCATCAGGGCTAAATCCACTTATGACGATTGCAATTTCACTCATAGCCAATAAAAACGCGCGAAAATTCAACCAATAGGAAAGCAGAAGTCTTTAGTGGTTACCTGGCCCATATTCTTTGATTGGGCCAGGGTACCAGGCTAATGTGACTGGTAATGTGACTCCAGCTTCAGAGCTTCTTGAAGTTCTTCCTCGACATAAAATTCACGGTAAGAACAAATAGATCATGTCTTTACTTTCTCGTAGAAGTATTCATCAAGGCCGTGAAGGTTTCAGTGGCCAGTCTCGAGGAAAGCAGTGCTCTTCATGAGTTTATCGGCGCTGTTAACAGCACAAATTATTCCAGTTATCGAGTGGAACTCGACAACCATCGACAAATGTCAATGTCTTAGTATACACTATACAAGGAGACTACATGTACTGGAATGCCTTTAACAATGTTCTCATTCTTCGTGAGGGATTTCTGTCGCTGAACAACTTTAATACCAACTGTTGTCAAGCTCTGATCAACACACTTGTGAACAGTCTTACAATTTCAGCGAGGAGAGTTTATCTTGTCGAGGTAAGATATCAGTTTCTATAACTGACAGCTGTGTTTCTTGGTGGGAGATTTCACGGTTGTTTTCTTCTGTTTTTAGGTGTATATTGTATTGGTGTGGGACTGTGGGTTCATGATCAACATTCTGATCAGACGCTACTATCTGCGTGTGTGTGTTTTGACTTATACAAATTCTGCAAAATAATCTGATGGGCTCAATGGTGAATGGTACATTGCTGTAAAATTTTATTAAAGCTCTAGATTTGTCAAATGATATTAAGCACTTGGAATTGCATTGACAGTTTTGCCACAGCATTAGAGCAAGGGGCATGATTATTTAATATTTGTATATTATAAATTATGTGTACATCCTGTCAAAACCATTGCCATATGTCAAGCGATAAGTTATACTACAGTAACTTGTAGTTCTCATTTTTATAATTAAAAAATATTGAAGAAATGTGTACATACTCTGTTTATTGTAATTAATATTAAATTTTTGGACTTTCCAACCTCCTTCGCAAGCAACTCTGTGGGCTCTTATGGTGAAGAGGTGAGAAAAACTTGGTCTACCACTGGAGTGGGCAAACTCAGGTGGAGTGGGCAAACATGGGTGGAGTGGGCAAACTCGGGTGGAGTGGGCAAACATATGGGTGGAGTGGGCAATCTTGGGTGGAGTGGGCAAGGGGGTGTCACATTAGTCACAAAGGTTGTTGTCCCATTTGAGGCAGCACTTCACTTGCGATAGTAACTTCTAGTTTAAAAGTTTTTGTTTCATCCTCAGTCTCAGTGACTATCGGTGTATTTACCGATAGTCACCTCGACTTCGGTGATTAATTGTTAAATAGAAAACTCGGCCTCGTTGTCTAATTGTTAAACAAACATTTCATTTAGTTTCTCTTCCACTTTTCGAAATTCCTCAACCGGTTCGACGCCACGGCACGGTTTAAGATTGGCACCATGGCATGACGCAGAATAGTTTTATGAAAGATTGTGAGGCGCGCAAGGTGCCCCGGCGCTGATTATAGTTAGATCTGGATAATTGTAATTACCAATCTCTAGTGATGAGATTGGCAAATAACTCTGAGTGGACTTGTCAATCCTCTTAAGACTACCAATTCTTCTGTTTCAGTTAGAATAAGGTTTGACTGTTTGTAAGAAATTCCTTCTTAGTTGTGGTTGTTACATTTACAGAAGAAAAGAAAGTTTTTTGTTAAACTCCAATATTTTATGTCTCCATTCGCTTTTAGTATGGTCTATGATAAATCCATTATGATTGATGGGATAAGGCGGTTTCTCGTTTATAATTAAAAAAGCGCACTTCAAAATCACTGTTTAATGTTGTTTCTGTCATAGAAAATCATGTTCGGGAATGCTTTTAAAGTTTTAGTGGACTAATAATAGCGGAACAGCTGTATTTGATATGTAATTTATTATCATGTAATTTATTATCTTGTGTCCTAGTTATAGCGGAGAAAGCGCAATAGCTTGAAGCTTCATACGTCCAGTTTTCGATTTTCGTTAATAGCTGGCAAAAAGGCCGCGCACTAACTTTTTCTAAATAGTTCCAGCAGCAACGCTTTACGCCTATTAAGAAGCACAGTTTCAATAAACAGCTTTCCGCGAATACCGTTTACGAGAACACGGGAATTTATTTTAAAACGAGCTGTAATAATATAAATATGCTGAACTGGTGACGGATATTTCATTAGGGAGCTGTAATCACGGTATGATGTATGAGACACTCTTAATCACTTTTGTGTCTAGAAATATAATGCTTAATGCAAATAAAGCGTGGTGTGAAGAATTAACTTAGGAAGTCTAACAATGTTTCTGGCCACGGTTCTAACCACGATTCTAACGACTGTGTTCTAAGTCTAACCGCGGAGACATTCATCAATATTTGGTTAACACGGCGTGATGGAATACCGGAAACCTCTCCTTTTTAATCCCATCTTGGCTAATCATTCTTGACATAACATTCCATGCGAAGAATTGGATCTACGCGTTGAACTGCGTCATCTCAAAACATATAATTATACGCTTAATACAGCCAATATTTTAAACAATGCCAATTAAGTTATATATTAAAAATATAATAGCTCAGTAAATAGCTTTAAGTAAAGGCATAATGAACACATAATATATAAAATCTTTAATACTAACGTTTCGTCCAAGTTTTAGAAAAAAAGTGGAACAATTTCCCTTGTCTCTTCGACTCTTGCATGGTTGTGTTATGGGACACGTTTAATTTGGGACACCGCAAAGCAGTTTGCATGACATCTTTATCATTTTACATAGCTTTTAGTTATATAAGTCAGTTTAAAATAAAATAGCGTTACATGGTGTACTCAATTGTTGAGTTGATAAAATATACTTAATTTTCAGTAGTTGTAACATGATGATGGAAATTAGGGCGAGTTATTTCCTGACGTTAGTTAACTAAATTTCTGGTTATAAATGACAACTAAAACAACCCGTCAAATTAAAGATCTAAGGAGGAAAGTGGTTTCAATGGTAATATGCCAATATGCTATAATTGGCCATGGTGTCACAAAGCATTCCAAAACAGTCACTACAGTTCAGACAAAAATAAAGTGATAATTATTATAAATGCGTGCAATGGAACGGGTTTAATACAAAAACGAAATATAGAGGCTAACGTTTCGAGCGAAGGCCCTTCGTCAGTATGGGTTACAAAAAAGTCGGTTACTGTAATAGTTGGTAAAACTTGCCCTTGTGAAAAATTTGTATTGCACTTTCACCAAAATATTGCATTGTGTTGCGCGACGCACACACACTGTCAAAGGACAAAGACCGGTAGGCTATCAGTTTACCAAAAAATAATAACTAGATTTACGCAACGCAAAAAAAATAATACAGCGAGTGTGACTCAGTTGTCTCAGTATTTGAAGTCGTTTTATGGGAGGGCTATATTGCACAATGGTAATAGTATCTTGCTTGCAAATGATGATAAAAGTTTGCGTGTTATGAATATTAGATGTTTGGATCAAAACGTGTCCGTTTATCTTTGATTTGTTTTGATAATGAAGGCAATGACACTTTCCGCATCATCAGCGCTTTTTATTTCGATAGAAAGCTCCAGTTTAGTTCAAGACTCTAAGGTCTTTTACTCCACATTCAATATTTTTTTGATGAATTATATGTTTTATAATGGGGCTTAGTTAAAGATATAGAAACTATAGATCACTTACCCACACGTCGTATGAATGCAATCACAACCAAAGATACAAGTGCTAGAATGATCCCTATATTTTCCTTCAGCATTCTGGTCGTTTATTCAGAAAACGATTAAATACTTCAAATAAGGTTTGTAGTGGTTCTTCATAAACAACACCGCTCGATCGCCAGTTGTAATAGAACGCTTCTTCAACATCCAAAGGTCTGGCTGGAGTAAAACTATCCTCATTGGATAACTGTCAACAGATGCACCAATTAGAAAACAGTTTAATCGTTAAGCACAAGCTTTGGTGAGTTCACACCTGTCTAATGTTCAAAAGACATTGTTTTTATTATTATTCTGGTCCATACCTAAAGATCAACTGGAATAATCCTCACTATACATTACAATGTTCTACTTTTACAATATTCAAAAGCGTTCAACAAATAAAATGTATAGAAATCAGGAAAGTTTTATCGTCTTGATTTCAACAGGTTAAACGATTTAAATTATGAAAACGTCAGGGTAACATTCTTTAGGTGGATTAGGAAATTAAAGAGTACTGGATATTATCCAAATCAAATTAGTCATCAGTTAAGGATAGACGACGGTTGCCCATGATCTTTAACACATTCAGGAAAAGTCAAAGAATATTAGAAGTTTTATGAAACAGATCATAATTGCAATTTAGAAAAGGAATCCGCATCAGTTATTGCAAATTATGCTATTAGTCGGGGCGCCGTGTGAAAACCAGGGCCAGACAATGTTATTAAATTTCATATCATCCTGATCGGACATCAACCTGTTTATGAAATAGCCAATTAATGATACTTGGAAGAGAAAAAAACATCTTGTCAAAACGTCTGCCAGACACTAACCAAACAGTGATAGCCCGACGGGGGAGGCCTCGGTGGTAGTTTATGTTAACTATTTTATATTATTATCTATCTGTTGTTCTTTGTTTTTATAGTTTAAAGCAAACTGAATATTCATCATTGGGAAATCTGGATAATGAACGACTTAGCCGATTAAGAAAAGATGAAAGATATATTAAAAGTAAACATGATTGTTTATTTTATTTTTATCAGCATAATATATACGTCTGTTGATGCAAACAGAAACTTGTCATGAATCCCATACACAATATATATTCTATTGAACGTATATGACGTAACGTTTTCTCAGAGTGGCGTACACGAGACGATATTTTTATATTTCTTTGATGCTGCGGCGTCGGCAACTGGTTTGTGACGTGATCATGAGAGTGCGCTTGAAATTATATCGACACAATTATCGGCGGCCCAGTTTATAGCTTGTGTGCAAGTCCACACCATTGTCCACACGCATGCAGTAGCCTTCTACGCAGACACCATGCAGTGTCCAACCTGAACATGCATGCTGCGAGAGAGACGAGCGACAGCTTAAAGGAAAAAAGGTTTGTTTCCTGCTATGGTCGCCAACTACCCGCCTAGTGAGGTATCATCGGTTACAAAATATGAAGCTTAACCATCTAATATAACCATCCCACATGCGGGATGTTAATCTTGAACACATAAAGCTAAAAATCCTAGAGGGGTGTTGTGGTCGGGGTCTGAGAGGAGGCACATTTCTTCCGGAGGGTTGTGGTTAGGTTTAGGGTTTCCGGGGGGCGTGATTACCGGGGGGTGGTATGGGGGTGAGGATTCGTTTTAAAAGGTTGTCCAATCAGATGGTGGTTTTAATGTTGGTTAAGCTTCATAATTTGAAGGTAATGATACCTCGCCTAGTTTCTAAGCCTTTCGTTTCCGCCATGAGCTTGGCCGGGGAGAGGCTGGAAACGAGAAGGCCTAGCAACATTCGTAAACGGTCCTGTTGCCTACCCAATAAAGGCCTGACATTCGACATTCAGGTTACCTGCCCAGCAGCCTGGTTCCCAGGCCTCTCTTTTTAACGTCGAGCGGCAGACCGAATTGTGAGAGGCCTGGAATAAAACTGGTTTTGCCTGGCCCCAAATCTGGCCCCAAAACTGGCCCCAAATTATACAGGCACCAAACGGCCGTTTGGCGGAAAACCAAGGCAGATAACACTCACGTCGGTCTGCAAAATTCTTTATAACATCATATAGCAAGGTTGGTCTACTCCCGAAACGTTAAAATAGCATATTTCGATTTGTATAAATGTGTTTCAACACAATCACTTCCTACACCGAACACTACTTTATAAAGCCTCGTATGTAACAACCTTTCAACGTAATTTAAAATAAAGAAACCTACTCATTTGCTGTCTGCTCTCAAGAAGAAGTTTGTTTAAGTGCCCTCGTTCATAAAGATTAAAGAATCCGAGCTCCAGCAGGATTCATGTGATGATAGATAAAGATGAACATTTTCCGCTAGTCCTCTCGCTCGATGCCTATTCTGTGACGTCACCAAAATACGTTCGAGAGAAAAGAGGACTAGGAACTAGTCTGCCTGCCCAGAATCAATCTCGTTCCCAGAGCCAAACCCTTCGCACGCGAGCGGAATAGGCGGAATAGAGGCTCTGGGACAATCGATTTGAAACTTGACTCTGATTGGCTCACTGACCTGTATAATATAACTGGACTGCGGGGTCTCTCGAAAAAGTGGCTGAAAAATGATGGCGTCAGCAGAGGTTATTTTTCTCATTGTAATGACCGCTGACCACTATATAACTTGACTGTTGGCGATTATTATTTGACGGCAATTGTTTTTCTCCAGCAAAAATGAAAAAAAAAAACACGGCAAAAACGGTAAAAATATCATCCTCTTCAATGGTTTTCAAACAAGGGAACCAGCATTCAGCAACCTTTTGGGACTTGTTAACAGTATAAATGTAAAATAAAGAGTTTTAAAGTTATAATCCGTAATATAAATCGTGCCTTCAAAGCATGCAATTGTGTAAGCAGTAAGCTGATAGCATGTGCAGTTTAGTTTTCTTCTAAAAAGCAGTAAACACTTATTTAATATCTATTATGCATTTATTTTTGCACATATATTATAGATAAAAAATCCTTGTATACCAAAAGCAACAATTGTCCACTTATCTCAATACAATCACATTTTCAACCGCTGTAAATATGTCAAAACATTAAAAGGTCACAAAACCAGAAGTCAGATATCCAGAGTGTTCAAAAGTATTACTAAGACTTAAAAAAATACAGCGAAAAATTTTGTGGTCATAAAGTACATCTGTTGCAGTTTGTTTTGAGTATTTTTTTGTCGAGCTGGACTTCATGAAGAGGGAAAATCCCATACTGTGTTGCTTTTGGGCAGTGGCGTAGGAAGCTGATCTTGGAGGAGCACAGCTTCAAAAGGGCACTTTGTTCAGGGGGTAGGACTTCAAAAGCACACTTGAAACACATGTTTTAATATAAAAAGGGCACTTTTCTGTTGCAAAAAGGGCACTTCATGACAAAGTGGGGGGGGGGGGGGCACATGCCCCATATTCCCCCCATTCCTACCCCCCTGCTTTTGGGTGCATAAACAAGGCATCCCACTAGCTGAAGCATGAAAAGGGGATTTCTTTTCTGTGTAAGTGCACGTTTTATTGTTGTTTAATGCTAATTGCACTTTACTTTACAAGCAAAATTGGTATTAAAGATAAAATTCATTCTATATTTGGCAAACGTTAATATAAAGACAAACAAATACTTCACAATATCAATTAGTATTCATATTGTAAGTCCTAGGATCTGAAACATTAACAGTTGAAATTATTATTTCAAGACCAAGGACTGGCAAAAACAGTACAAGTCTTCTGCCAAGAAAAATACATAATGAAACAGAATGCCATGAAACACAGAAAAGTGCTTGATGAGAATGCTGAACACATCAGGAAAATTACCACAGTGTTCTGGAATTGTCAATGCAATTGCAACCACCGTTCTATCCACTTGCATTGGATCAGACATTTTTGAAACCTTAATTGGTAGTGCTGGGCGATACCAGGATTTTTATTTCAATACCAATACCGATTACTTGAAAATTGGTATTGGTCGATACCAATACCTATTTCGATACCAAAACAAGTACAAAATTTTCATTTTCAATACCAGAAGTGAGTACTATTAACGCTGGTATCAGTCACTTCTGATACTCTGCACAACAAGATAAAACTGTTTTTCACTATATTCTCTTCAGTTTGGTGGGAATTTCAGTGAGTGGAAAAAAAATATGAACTACTTTATGTAACCCAAATAAAGAGCTTCACGCTACCTACGGCTCAAATCACTATTTTTAAAATTTTATATCTGACTTGGCGTACTACCTTTTTATAGTTATTTCAATGGTTTGTTAAATCTCTTGTTTAACAAAAAATTTGATTTCAAGAAAAAGTAAAGTCGTACATGTAGCCGAAAAAACAGGTACAAGTATCGAGCAATACCAGGTCAGTAATCAATACCAATACCGCTTTGCATGGTATCGCTGGTGTCGATACCAAGTACTCGGTATCGCCCAGCACTATTAATTGGATAAGCACATGTACGGTATGCCTCTACAGCAACAAACAATCACATTGCTTCATTGGTTAAGTGTTGTTCCCAGTGTTACTCAAAGATCTGCATGCATCACTTGGCCAGAATTCATACAGCAAAGCTGCAATGAAAAAAAGGTCAGAAAACAATTATCAAAGCTAATTCTGTTTAGCTATCAATGATTAAGTCTACAAAGTACAGTACATGCTATATAATTATAAAGGCAACAACAATAGTTCAACAATAGTTCATCCAGACTCAATACCATCAAATGTAATAACAATCATGTACTCGTGACATGAAATGTAACAATAGGTGTTGACCATAATTTTAGATTTTACCAATGCAAGACAATTGAATGGTCTTTACCTAATAGAGGATGGTGCATAGTATTTTCAGCCTGGGTTTAACACATTTTTTTTTTATTGATTTGCCCATATAAAGATCTAAATGTTAGAATTTCTGAATTGGGCTTTAAAATTCACACAGTGAGATACTCGGCAAAGCCAACAGCCAACTCGTTTGATTTTTCAATATTATAAGGAAATGAAAACATAGCAACAAAATACTGATGCTTCGTCTTCGACCTCTTACCAGAAAGGCCAATTAATCACTGCCTATCGTGGCTACGCAGTAACTGATCTACTTGTCAATAGTCGTTTTTTATTGAAGAATAATACACATACAAGGAATGAATAAGCTGAAATTAACCACTTACCGTATTACATCTCTCAAAGCACAAAACAGTCTTGACTTTTATAGCACGCCGTCGCAAATTACTATTTTGATTAGTAGCTTCGGATTTTCAGTTCCCTTGACTGTGTAGATAAATCGCTATTGTCTTTCAAAGCAGGTCGAAGTCGGAGAATAAGATGAGATATTATAGTTAAAATGTATAATTAGATTGAACCGATCCATATGCTTTAGAATTAGAAACCTCTTTCTCCATTGGCATTGGGAAGAATTAGCATATAATTTATAAAAGAAAATGGGCAAATGGCGGATAATCAAACAAATTTGATTGGTTATTGGCACAACCTGTGCCAACAATCTTGGTCAGTGGTCGCTACTATGAGAAAAATAACCTCTGCTTACGCCATCATTTTTCAGACACCTGCCGTCAGTCATTTGCAACGAGACCCCGCAGTCCAGTTATATTATAGAGGTCAGTGGATTGGCTAAACGTTCGACGCCTACTGCGCTGCGCAGATAATTTCACACCCATGCTCCCAGCGCGGTCTTCATGTCTTGCTGTTGTTTTCGTGAGAAGGAGTGAAGTAGAATACATGTTTATTTGGGACTAAAATCTGACAAAATGTGCGACAAGAGACAAGAAATACTTTTTTGCCTTTGTAATATGTTTGGAATTCCGAATTCGTGTTTCCATCCGAGAAAAAGAACGTTTGGGTATGACAGATATGGCACCGAACTGGCGAACTGCTCGTGGCGAAATATACAGATTTCACATTCCCGTGCTTGTATGTACAAAAATAAATATCATTGGGAGTGATTTCAATAAAGTTTCCGTTGGAATATTGTCATGACTATTTGAATAATAACTTTAATAGATCAATTCATAATTATCTGAGTTTACCGGTTTAAAGGTACATGTATATGACTTTATGTAATATGTTATGTATCTTCTGATTTTAACAAAAATATATTATTTTATCAATATGATACTGTTTATAACTTTTATCTGTGTAAAATTACTATTCCTTAATTGGCAGTATTGCCTGGCAGAAGGCATTGCTTTCTTAAAATTATAATGTGATAATCTATATAGTGGTCTAAAGTGTTAATTAGAAAAGTGTATTGTTTTACATGGTTATATCCAAATGGATTAAGCATTAGTTGCCAAATTACACCGTCCTGTTTTAGACGGGGACTGCAGAAGATGTTTTTGAGTGTGGAGGCAAGATGCTGTTTGTGGTAGCCTCTCTGGGGGGTATGCGGGCATGCTTGAATTTTTAGACTTCCTGCAAACCATTTTCAGGCTCATTTGCAGTCTGGGTAGGAATTCACTAATAAATAAAGCACCTAGATAAACCTTTTTTGTCCTAACTTAAGTGAACAAACATATACTTGCATCAGTTCAAAGTTTTGTCAGACTGTTTGAGCCTTTTTAATAGGCCATTTTCAAAATCACATGATATGGTTCATACGTATTATTATGCTGGAAGGACAAAATGTTTAATATGGCATCAATCTCATTGAGAAAGTGATGTAGGATCAGTTTATCATGCTTTGCCCATACAGCTGTTGTTTACTCAAATCCTGAAGCATTTTCCCCCCAATATAGATGGCATTATAAAATGTTGTCCTTCCAGAATAATATATGTATGAACCATACAGTATGTGGTTTTGAAAATGGCCTATTGGACATGTCTAATAGGTATATGGCTGTATATCATGCATATACATGCATTTCTTTGCTTTCATTTCAATCCCATTGTTATAATATATTAGGTTAAGTTAGTTAAAAATTTTGCGGGTGAAAATGGTTTGTCACCCCCGCATGGGGCACACTTCCACCACCCCTGCTCATGTCATTTAATAATGATACTGAGAGATGGTATAATTGTAAGGCATTCATTCATGAAGTGAACAGTCAGTCTTATATTTCGATTTGTATTTCAACACTGCCTACACAGCACACTACTTTATTTCAGTGATGGTTACAGGTCAGCTTTTTTTTTGTTATTGTTTTTTATGGCACCTGGTGGTATAACAGACATGAAACAGAGAGTTAGAGGCCCTCCATCCAATCTATGATCTCATAATTGTGACAATTCAAATTAATTAGTGGAAATGTATCCCATGAAAATGTTTTTTCAGGTGTGTTACTGTGTAAAATTACCAATGCCTGTAATTATAATAAACACTAAATGACTTAAAAAAGCTAGTGGTGTGTTGGCATAGTACTGTTACTGTTTGAGTCATTAATATTTCATGGTCCAAGTTCTCATCAGCAGTCTTTACCACCAAACTAGTAGGTTGTTCCTAGTAGCAGTGGTGGCACTACAGGTGTGCAAACTGTGCACTGCACTGGGGCCCATCGGCCCATCCAAACCCCAAACTATTAACAGACTGCACAGGTTGTCACTCAGATTTTACTCAAAAGTGCTCTCAAAATGCAGGAAATTTCAGAGACCCTAAATTCAAAAATTTTCCAGTGGAGATTCCCCCTGGAACCCCTACATATGTCGTCACTTTGTGGGAGGGGGGCCCAAATTTTTTTCTCACCGGGGCCCACAGCCACATAGTGCTGCCACTGCCCAGTAGTTCTGTGTTGGGTCACCGATAGTATTGTGGCAATGATTTATTGTTGAGTCTAATAACCTAGTATTATGTGTACTCTACTGTTAAAATGTTCAGTCAGTTTTATTAACAGATACAACACTTTGGTCAAATATACTTTCATATCTTTAAGATTTGTCTTTATGTCTTACAAACATTGTGAAATACACTGAATAGATAAGCGGGAACTCTGTCAGCAGAAATCTTAAGGACTCACTCTGTCCATTGTAGATACATATCCATCTTAGAGAAAATCTATTTTGTTTACATACACTGTATAATATGTTATCCTAGAAGTTCTTTCTCTCAAAATTCTAAATTTCTTGTTATACTAGAAACAACTCTGCAATGTTCCACACATCGAGCTATTATAGTCTAATAATAATATACTGTTGGATGATGTCACACGTCAAATGTCTTAATGTTATCATCCATCTGTTCCAAGTATGCACCATAACATCCATTCCATTGTACCATACACTAATGTCTTTGGTGCATTTATTTTCTTCTGTCTAAGTTCATCAGCAACAAACGTTAGGATCTGGTGTGGTTTGTCTTCTCCTGTGTTTGGCCAACTTGACACAGCAAAATACATACAGTATTTCACTGCTCTGGGTTTACTTCAATAATGTTTGCATTGATAATTAGTAAGCCCTAAAGACTCACACTCTCCTTTTCTCTGGTTTGGGTTGCTGTTGCAGTTAAAGCCAATTTAGATGAATCAGGAAATCTTGTAGTAAGCAAGCCCAGTTTCCCATAAGCATGGTGAAAATCTTTCCTAAAAGACCAAAATAATATACATGTAAATACACATCAAATCAAATGAGTTTAAATAAACAAATATATACTAAAATTAGAACCATACATATATTTTGGCTTGGTTTTAATTTATATTATTTTAGAAAACCAATAAATTTTAATTGTATGTCAGTAAGCGGATAATATAACTTATTGGATTCATCTAAGCCCAACATGGCAACATATTTAAGTCAAAAATTCAATATTGGGCAAGATCGCAGGTCGAGCCTGTTAATATTAAAATTTGAGACTTAAATATTTTCCATATCAGGTGAATCCAATAGGTATTCTTATTATATCCAACAAATAATTGTGCAATTCGGGTAAATACCATATACCTTGTCCCTGTCCAAAGGTTGCTGCCCAAATTATATCATCGTAAAATATTGGGCTGGCATGTGATGCTAATGTAGACATTTGATTGGATGATTAATTGCGAGGGTTAGGTACAATAAATTATTTGATCATTATGCATGGTATCTCACACTGGAATTAACTATGAACTGAACTTTGGACCAGATTTAAAATGCCAATTATGCACAACACCTACTACTAGGCCAGACAATTAACTCACTTTAACATATCTAACCACACTACCACGGTAATTCAAAAACAAGCATTTATGAGAAAAGCATACCTTCATATTGTCGACAAATACTTCTGGATGGGCAAAAATTAGTTGAGACTTCAACAGCAGATCATACGCAGTGGTATCACCATATTATTAAAGGAACACCTGCGTTGACTCTCCCCTTTCAGAAAATTGTACACGAAAGGCAATAGGATAGTTGAAAAATTAAAGGATTTAGCAAAGCAAGTTGGCTGCAAGCACATCTTGGGAATACAAATACAAAATTTGTATTATGCCAGTTCACGTACTGAATATCGTCCTCTGCTGAGGCTTCATTTTTAAGCCGCTTTTCCCAATTTTTTCCACAGAAAAATCAATGGCGGCATCTAGCGAGCAATTGTCGTGTCCTCTACCGTCTGTCATAATGAATTAAAGTAATATTTTCGCCAATATTCTGAAAACCTAAGTAAGAAATAGACTTCTCCAAAAGAGAATATTTCAACCGCGTATACAGATTCTAGAGAGCCTAGGTACGAAATAACTACTGCGCAGGTCACGGGACACCCAATTATCCATATGTACAATCTCGTCCCCAGAGCCAAACCCCTCGCACGCGAGCGGAATAAAGGCTCTGGGACAATCGATTTGAAACTTGACTCTGATTGGTTAAACGTTCGACGCCTACTGCGCTGCGCAGATAATTTCACACCCATGCTCCCAGCGCGGCCTTCATGTAATGGTGGCTGTTTTCGAGAAGGAGTGAAGTAAAGTACATGTTTATTTGGGACTAAAATCTGACAAAATGTGCGACAAGAGACAAGAAATACTTTTTTGCCTTTGTAATATGTTTGGAGTTTCTATCCGAGAAAAAGAACGTATGGGTATGACAGATATGGCACAGATTTCATCATTGTCGACTGCTCGTGGCGAATACATATCAGGATACAGATTGCTTGTATGTACAAAAATAAATATTCACAAAATATATCGACATTGGGAGTGATTTCAAAAAAGTATCCGTTGGAATATTCTCATGACTATTTGAATAATAACTTTAATAGATCAATTCATATAATTATCTGAGGTTTAAAGGTACATGTATATGACTTTAAATATGTTATGTATCTTCTGATTTTAACAAAAATATATTATTTTATCAATATGACACTGTGTTTATAGCTTTTATATGTGTAAAATTACTATACCTTAATTGGCAGTATTGCCTGGCAGAAGGCATTGCTTTTTTAAAATTATAATCTGACAATCTATATAGTGGTTTAAATTTTAGTTGACGGGGGCCAGCGTCCATTATTTTATACATGGTTATATCCAAATGGGTTAAGCATTAGTTGCCAAATTACAACCGTCCTGTTTTAGACTGGTGCTATATTGACAAAAACTACTATTGCCCAGGGGTTGCAGAACACGTTTTTGAGTGTGGAGGCAAGATGTTGTTTGTGGTGTCCCCTCTAGGGGGTATGCTCTCCCAGATAATTTTGAATTTTGAGACTTCCTGGAAACCATTTTCATTTGCAGGGTAAGAACACACTAATAAAGCACCTAGATAAACCTTTTATGTCCTAACTTAAGACAATATTAAGTGAACAAACATATACTCACATCAGTTCAAAGTTTTGTCAGACTGTTTGAGCCTTTTTAATTGGACATGTCTAATAGGTATACAGCTGTACATGTATATCATGCATATACCTGCGTGGTAGTTTCTTAGCAGCTTTCCTTTCAATCCCATTGTTATAATATATTGTAGGTTAAGTGAAAACGGTTTGTCACCCCCATGCCATTTTATAATGATACTGACAGATGGTATAATTGTAAGGCATTCATTCATATTCATGAAGTGAACAGTCAGTAATGGTTACAAATCGAAATATAGTAAGGTTTGAGTAACTCAAACCTTACTATATTTCGATTTGTATTTCAACACTGCCTATGCAGCACACTACTTTTATTTCAGTGATGGTTACAGGTCAGTTTTTTCTGTTATTGTTTTTTTATGGCACCTGGTGGCATAACAGACAGTTAGAGGCCCCCAACTCCTAAGGCCCCCCCCCCCCCCCATCCAATCTATAATCTCATAATTGTGACAATTGAAATTAATCAGTGGAAATGTATCCCATGAAAATGTTTTTTTAGGTGTTACTGTGTTCTGACCAGTTTTAAAATTACCAATGCCTGTAATTATAATAAACACTAAATGACATAAAAAAGCTAGTGGTGTGTTTGCAATTAGTACTGTTACTGTTTGAGACATATTTCATGGTCCAAGTTCTCATCAGCAGTCTTTACCACCAAACTAGTAGGTACTTTACAGTATGAATTTGTGTTAGAGCCACATGACATTCAGAAGGTGTTTGTTCTGTGTAGCAAAATTGAAAAAAAAATATTGTTTTTTTCAATTTTAAATGCAGTAAAAGTCCACTGAGTTGGTAAAATTTTGATTTTCAGGCTCTAACCTAATTCATCTTTAAAGTCTTGAAATGGATATAGTAATAATACTACTTTACTTAACCAGGGTAACTACTTACAAGCGTAATTTTCATCTAGGCCCTAAATCTAATAACCAATGGTCTCAAGTCTAAGCAAAGCTCAGTGACTAGGGTCCCCTGAGACAAATTTCATAAGGGTTCCCAGTAGCAGTGGTGGCACTATGGGTGTGCCACACCAGGGCCCATGGGCTGAGGGGGCCCATCGGCCCATCCAAATCCCAAACTATTAACAGATTGCAGGTGTCGTCACTCAGATTTTACTCCAAAGTGCTCTGAAAATGCAGGAAATGCCATTTCAGAGACTCTAAATTCAAGAGAATCCCCTAGACCCCCTATATATGTTGTCACTTTGTGGGAGGGGGCCCCAAATTTTTTTCTCGCACCAGGGCCCACACCCACATAGTGCTGCCACTGCCCAGTAGTTCTGTGTTAGGTCACCGATAGTATTGTGGCAATGATTTATTGTTAAATAATAATAATATTTAATTCTTATACCGCGCATGTTTCATTAAAATATCTTCACATGCACCCGTATCTTTACAATCAAATTACTCCTAAGGATTTTTCATTGTGGCTGTGTTGAGGCATATCAAAGGCGCTTTAAGCAGCCACCATACAACACAGTTCAGACCACGGATCCCAACTATATGCCCTAGGTGCAGAGCCCTAGGTGTTGATTTTACAGAGGGAGGAAAACTGGAGAACCCGGCGAAAAACCCTCGGAGCACAGGAGAGATCAACTAAATTCTACTCACATGAGTAGAGTCCCAAGCTCGAGAACGGATCCAAGTACTAACCCTGTCTAACCGGGCTTAACTATTGGTGAGAGGCAGCGCCCTAACAGCACATGCCATCCATGCTCCCCTTTGAGTCTAATAACCTGTTAAAATGTTCAGTCAGTTTCATTAACAGATACACTTTGGTCAAATATATACTTTATTTAAAAACATTGTGAACTACAGTGAATATAAGCGTGAACTCTGTCAGCAGAAATCCTAAGGACTCACTCTGTCCATTGTAGATACATCTTGGAGAAATTCTATTTTGTTTACATGTTATCCTAGAAGTTCTTTCTCTCAAAATTCTAAATTTCTTGTTATGCTAGGAACAATTCAATCTTGCCAACGTTGCGCACATCGAGCTATTGTAGTCTAATGATAATATACTGTTAGATGGTGTCACACGTCAAATGTCATCATCCATCTGATCCAAGTATACACCATAACATCCATTGTACCATACACTAATTGTCCTTGGTGCATTTATTTTCTTCTGTCTAAGTTCATCTGCAAGTTGGGTTAGGATCTGGTGCAGCTTGTCTACTCCTGTGTTTGGCCAACTTGACACAGCAAAATATGTATTTCACTGCTCTAAGGTTTACTTCAATAATTTTTGCATTAATAATTAGTAAGCCCTAAAGACTCACACTCTCTTTTTTCTCTGGTTTGGGTTGCTGTTTGCAGTTAAAGCCAATTTAGATGAATCAGGAAATATTGTAGTAAGCAAGCCCAGTTTCCCATAAGCATGGTGAAAATCTTTCCTAAAAGACCAAATATACTGTAAATACACATCAAATCAAATTAGTTCAAATAAACTAATATAAACTAAAATTAGAATCATACATATTATTTTGGCTTGGTTTTAATTTATATTATTTTAGAAAACCAATAAATAAAATTTTAATTATATGTCAGTAAGTGGATAATATAACTTATTGGATTCATCTAAGCCCAATATGGCAAAATATTTAAGTTGAAAATTCAATATTGGGCAAACCACAGGTTGAGCCTATTAATATTAAAATTTGAGACTTAAATATTTTCCATATCAGGCAAAGATGAATCCAATAGGTGTTTTATTATATCCAACAAATAATCATGTAATTGGCAAGTAAATACACCTTGTGCACATGTCCAAAGATTGCTGCCCAATATGTACCTAGTTGTCCTATATCGTAAAATATTGGGCTGGCACGTGATGGTAATGTAGACATTTGATTGGGTGATTAATTGCGAGGGTATAATAAACTATTTTATCATTATGCATGGTATACAGGTATACAGGTCAGTAATGCATTTGCTTGTTTTTGGTGTCTCACTGGAATTAACTGAACTTTGAACCAGATTTAAAAAATTGCAATTATGCACAACACCTACAATTAACCCACTTACCCTACTGAAGAGGGTTTTTTAGTTTATCTAACATACCTAACCACACTACCACGGTAATTCAAAAACAAGCATTTATGAGAAAAGCATACCTTCATAAATTTATTGTCGACAAATACTTCTGGATGGGCAAAAATTAGTTGAGACTTCAACAGCAGATCATACGAAGTGGTATCACCATATTATTAAAGGAACATCTGCGTTGACTCTCCCCTTTCAGAAAATTGTACACGAAAGGCAATAGGATAGTTGAAAAATTAAAGGATTTAGCAAAGCAAGTTGGCTGCAAGCACATCTCGGGAGTTACAAATACAAATGCCAGTTCACGTACTGAATATCGTCCTCTGCTGAGGCTTCATTTTTAAGCCGCTTTCCCCAATTTTTTCCACAGAAAAATCAATGGCAGCATCCAGCGAGCAATTGTCGTGTCCTCTACCGTCTGTCATAATGAATTAAAGTAATATTTTCGCCAATATTCTGAAAACCTAAGTAAGAAATATAATAGACTTCTCCAAAAGAGAATAAATTTCAACCGCGTATACAGATTCTAGAGAGCCTAGGTACGAAATAACTACTGCGCAGGTCACGGGACACCCAATTTTTGGGTGTCTGAAATCGATTTGCCCAGAGCCATTTAACTTGCCCGCGCGGCCGGGCATATTTGGCTCTGGGGACGAGATATCCATATGTACATGGTCGTGGCTAGATGGGATACTCGCAGTTGAGGTGACCGCGAGGTACTAGGTCCGAGTCAACTTCGGAACAATCATCGGGATTCGGATTTTTCTACTCGGATTTTTCAAAATGGCGGCCACAATTTCAATCCAAGGAGTGACAAAACTCAACGAAGACAATAGACATCTCAATGAAGAACAAAGTAAGAATTTGTAAGAATAATAAGATTTAAGACTCTAAAGTTTTTATTTTATTAAGAATCGTGTTGCAAATTTAGTAAAATGCTTGTAGTAGTCTAGACGAATTTTTATGGCTCATATAAAATAAAATGTTGACAAAGATAATATAATATAATATATATATACAGTGGCGTAGTGGCAGGGGGAGGCAAGGGCCCCCCCAACTGGGGTTGTCTGAAAAGGGGCACCGAAACTAGCAAGGGCTCCAAAACTGAACAAAATAAACCTATTTCTTTGTATAGCTAGGTCTTCAATGGGGGGATATAAAGATCTGAAATCTGTAATCTTTTGTGTTTTCTATGAAGTTTTATAATCTTGAGAATTCTGTAAAATCTCACTCCAAAATGCAGGAAATGGCATATCAGAGACTCTTGGACCCCCCCCCCCCCCCCTAGAGGTTTGGCGCTACTTCGCCGCTTGCATTGGCATGGTGTTTGAGAGCACCCGTTGTTTGTTGTAATATTATATTATATTGCTACTTCAGTTATTTTTAAACAAAAAATGTGATCATTTATCAAATACAGTAATGTCTTTCTTTCATATATTTTTTTTTTGGGGGGAGGGGGGGCACCAAAGCTAATCTGGTCACCCCAGCCTGAAACTTGCCACCACGCCACTGTATATGTATATATATATATATATATATATATATATATATATATGACTTTATTAATTAATCACAATACAGGAGCATGAATCTTAAATGGCCTAGACATAAATACCAAGTCTCTACCATTAAATCCAAGTAGTATTCTTTTCAAACAACCTATTGCAGTAGTTTGAAAGCCCTAAACACTTCTGAGCCATGGTGCATGAAAAACACGGTCTAATACACCTGCCGGGAAATTAAGATAACTTGAAGTGTATGCATGGTGAAAGTATTTAAAAGCTTTTTCTCTTCTTGTTTAACTTATGTGCTGATTAATTTATATCTTAATTTCCCAGGTGTATAAAACCGTGCTTTTTACGCATCCATGGCTTCAGAGAAGTGTTTAGGGCTTTCAAACTACTGCAGGTGTACTAGTTATCTAGTATGGGACCTCATGTCCTTTTGTAGTTGCACCTGCCCCTGGGCAAATTTAAAAAAAAAATTTTTAAAAATAGGTTGTTTGAAAAGAATACTAATTCATTTTCTAAGGGTTCCTGGTTTTTTTATACACACTGTATATATATATATATATATACAGTGGTGTGGTGGCAAGTTTCAGGCTGGAGTGGACAGATTGGTTTTGGTGCCCCTTCTGCACCTCCGGTTGGGGGGCCTTGCCCCCCCCCCTGCCACCACGCCACTGTATATATATATATATATTTGTAACATTTTATGAGCCATAAAAATTCGTCTAGACTACTACAAGCATTTTACTAAATTTGCACCACGATTCTTAATAAAATAAAAACTTTAGAGTCTTAAATCTTATTATTCTTACAAATTCTTACTTTGTTCTTCATTGAGGGGTCTATTGTCTTCGTTGAGTTTTGTCACTCCTTGGATTGAAATTGTGGCCGCCATTTTGAAAAATCCGAGTAGAAAAATCCGAATCCCGATGATTGTTCCGAAGTTGACTCGGACCTGTACGTTTACCATATATGGAATAGCTTGCCTTATATGTAACAAGCAAATACAAGGCACTGAGGAGCAAATAGACTAGAATGACGAGCAAATAGAACCGATCGTCGACGTTCATAAATCGCCTACATGGTGTACTAATATGTTATATTTCCATTCCATGAAAAGCCAATTGCAGCGTGAAGATTGTGAAAATCTATTGTCCCATCAAGTTGAAACTCTGGTACAGCGCTAGTACAGCCGTGGTACAGCACAAGACGTCTGTGGCTCGGCCTCCGCAGAGGTTTCTTAATTTGTTGTCTTGTTGATCACTTGATCGAGAATTATATAAGAAATTGTGCAGCAACTTTCAAGGGTATTTATAACAACTCTCAGATTATTCTTATCGTTATATCTGCACAATTATAATAGAAAGGCATTATAGAAATTAAAGAAATTATTATACAATACAAAGGCATTCTAAATGGCAAACCATGATTTGTACAAGTTTAGTAAATATATTTAACCCCAACTATGTATTCTGCCTACGTATACTGTATTTCATTTAAGCTTATTTTTGTGAGGTCATCAAATATAATATGGTTCATGAAAGCTGCAAACATGCAATACCAGAACTAGATCCTCACATGTATTATATGAATTCCAGTGTTGAATGTATTATTATAGTTTTACGTCTGGTAAATTAACTTTATTGGGTAATATTGCAGATTACGTGTGGATCACAGTTTACATTTGATTGTGTATTGCAGATGATTATGCATGGCATTGCACATAACTGCTGTATTACTTATACAAGGATTCCTATATTTTTATGGCTGGTGCAACAATCTTAAGCATGAAGGGATGTATAGTATTTTAAACTACAGTGAAATGAATGACTGTAAGCTCACAATATATTATCAGATATTTATTAACACACTCAGGCCAGTAGTGTGTATTGAATTATGCCATGATGTCCGTGTGTATTTGGAAACCCAGTCTAAACCATATATAATTAATTATTATTCATGTGGGCAGGGCTTTCAGCGTTGAAGATGAGAGAAATTTCATTGAGTGGAAAAACAATAGGTATGGATTTATTTAGAAATCTATGACTATAATTTAAGTTTTATAGAAAGAACAAGTACCTTGTTGTTTTTCTTTATGATCTGATGACAATTATTTGAACAGCAACAAGATATGAACAGAATTGTGATGTTTGTTTTGTCAAAACAGTTCTCAACTGCAGTGAGACTTGAGAAAACATAATGTGTATACTTAACCTTACTGGTAAGATTGTCAGATATGATCTACATTTTGGTATTTCATATATAGTACATAATTTATTTATTCGCATTATCTTGGTAAGATCAGGGATAAATTTTCCTGAAGAGGGTTCAATTCCCTTTTAATGCGTTGTCTCTTAACATTTACATAATTCATAATCTTCAAAACATTGTGTGTTTGAGATATATTCTAAGGTTGTTTTTTTGTAGTTTTATTTAAATTTTTCAAATTTTCTTAACTTTCAATAATAGTAATTATCATATCAAAATTTCAGTCAAGTTGCCAGTTAAGTTTTTCTTTCTCTTGTCCATATTCATGACACATGACACAGCTTAGTTCACATTGTCTGACATCATATTTTATTCTAATTTTGTTACCATCATCATAAATCCCTGAGACAAGTATGATATCCAAATTTCAGCTGAATTGGTTAAATATTTCTTTCACTTGTAAAATGGGGCGATTTTTGGCCATACTGCCTATGTGGGGTAGCATATTCACTGCACATGACAGAGTTTAGTTCACATTGTCTAACATCATATTTTGTTCTGATATTTCTACCATCATCATAAATCCCTGAGACAAGTATGATATCCAAATTTCAGCTGAATTGGTTAAATATTTCTTTCACTTGTAAAATGGGGTGATTTTTGGCCATACTCCCTATATATGTGAGGTAGCAAATTCACTACACATGACAGAGTTTAGTTCACATTGTCTAACATCATATTTTGTTCTGATATTTTTACCATCATCATAAGTCCCTGAGACAAGTATGATATCCAAATTTCAGCTGAATTGGTTAAATATTTCTTTCACTTGTAAAATGGGGCGATTTTTGGCCATACTGCCTATGTGGGGTAGCATATTCACTGCACATGACAGAGTTTAGTTCACATTGTCTAATATCATATTTTGTTCTGATTTTTTTACCATCATCATAAATCCCTGAAACAAGTATGATGTCCAAATTTCAGCTGAATTGGTTAAATATTTCTTCCACTAGTAAAATGGGGCGATTTTTGGCCATATTGCCTATATGTGAGGTAGCAAATTGACTACACATGACAGAGTTTAGTTCACATTGTCTAACATCTTATTTTGTTCTGATATTTTTACCATCATCATAAGTCCCTGAGACAAGTATGATATCCAAATTTCAGCTGAATTGGTTAAATCTTTTTTTCACTTGTAAAATGGGGCGATTTTTGGCCATACTGCCTATGTGGGGTAGCAAATTCACTACACATGACAGAGTTTAGTTCACATTGTCTAACATCATATTTTGTTCTGATATTTTTACCATCATCATAAGTCCCTGAGACAAGTATGATATCCAAATTTCAGCTGAATTGGTTAAATATTTCTTCCACTAGTAAAATGGGGCGATTTTTGGCCATACTGCCTATGTGGGGTAGCAAATTCACTACACATGACAGAGTTTAGTTCACATTGTCTAACATCATATTTTGTTCTGATATTTTTACCATCATCATAAGTCCCTGAGACAAGTATGATATCCAAATTTCAGCTGAATTGGTTAAATCTTTTTTTCACTTGTAAAATGGGGCGATTTTTGGCCATACTGCCTATGTGGGGTAGCATATTCACTGCACATGACAGAGTTTAGTTCACATTGTCTAATATCATATTTTGTTCTGATTTTTTACCATCATCATAAATCCCTGAGACAAGTATGATGTCCAAATTTCAGCTGAATTGGTTAAATATTTCTTCCACTAGTAAAATGGGGCGATTTTTGGCCATATTGCCTATATGTGAGGTAGCAAATTGACTACACATGACAGAGTTTAGTTCACATTGTCTAACATCTTATTTTGTTCTGATATTTTTACCATCATCATAAGTCCCTGAGACAAGTATGATATCCAAATTTCAGCTGAATTGGTTAAATCTTTTTTTCACTTGTAAAATTGGGCGATTTTTGGCCATACTGCCTATGTGGGGTAGCATATTCACTGCACATGACAGAGTTTAGTTCACATTGTCTAATATCATATTTTGTTCTGATTTTTTTACCATCATCATAAATCCCTGAGACAAGTATGATGTCCAAATTTCAGCTGAATTGGTTAAATATTTCTTCCACTAGTAAAATGGGGCGATTTTTGGCCATATTGCCTATATGTGAGGTAGCAAATTCACTACACATGACAGAGTTTAGTTCACATTGTCTAACATCTTATTTTGTTCTGATATTTTTACCATCATCATAAGTCCCTGAGACAAGTATGATATCCAAATTTCAGCTGAATTGGTTAAATCTTTTTTTCACTTGTAAAATTGGGCGATTTTTGGCCATACTGCCTATGTGGGGTAGCATATTCACTGCACATGACAGATTTTAGTTCACATTGTCTAAAATCATATTTTGTTCTGATTTTATTACCATCATCATAAGTCCCTGAGACAAGATCCCTGATCATTTTGCCATCATTAGTGCGCGGAACGAGATAACATGTTTGCAGGGTCATCATGAACTGATTTAGTGAAGGTTCACAGTAATTTAGTGAAGGTTCGAGCAAGTTCGACAGTTCTAAACCAAGTCCAGCAATGTCCTTCGAAGAACGGCCTTCTGTTATCCAATTTTCGTCGTCGCTTACTCTTTTCCAACC
Source organism: Paragorgia papillata (assembly GCA_035771165.1). Taxonomy (NCBI): domain Eukaryota; kingdom Metazoa; phylum Cnidaria; class Anthozoa; order Scleralcyonacea; family Coralliidae; genus Paragorgia; species Paragorgia papillata. The sequence continues at coordinate 8,929,655 of JAWNZC010000322.1, read as the reverse complement.
ATTTTTGGACAGGATGAAATCCGAAGCTTTATCATGCACGCTTTGTTTCTCAAGTAAGCAAACCATTATATAATATTCTTTTTTTTTTCAATCCCTTGCATGCCTTTGGGAATTTGGAAAAAAGTCTAAAGAAAGTTAAATACCTCGAACGTCGGTTTTGAGCCAGATGCTCTTCTCGGTATTTAATAACATAACTTATGATCACGTATACTTCATGATAACCAACGCATTAAAAGGGAATCAAACCCTTTGCAGGAAATTTATTCCTGATCTTATCAAGATAATGCGAATCATTTTATAGTTGGGTATACGTAGAATATAAAAAAGTCCACTGCAGGGGTTTATTGGTCGCACTAGCAACAATAGCTGCTTTGAAACGTTGGTGGGGTCGACTTGGATCTATACTCTTGTGGTAGTCTCGAACAGTATAGACCACTTGCACAAGACGTTAAAACGACCGGTCTAGATTCAACCCACTTCCCAAGGTTTGGATATTGCGTGAAACACTCTTCCTCGCGTGTTTGATCATCATTTAAAAGTTCGGCCTTTCAACAAAGCATGCAAATCTGTTTTAAATTCATTGTTTATAAGCATTTTTTGTCTTCCGCCAAGGGAATAAGTGTAAGGGTCTATTTTTGGATTCCACCCAAAAAAAATCATTACTGACAACTAAAACTGTCTATATAACATTCCTACCTTGGTAACCGAGCATCCTATATTTAATTATACCAAAGGCTCAACAGTCTTATTACTTTTCAGACAAACCAACCGCTTGATACCCTTTCTGCACGAAGAGACGAAAATGAAGGTGAGCGCAACCGATGGTTGTTTCCCATGTATAACGAAGTAATAGACTACCATATAACACATCTTTTGTTGTATATCGTCTGAAACTTTATTAAATAATGTTATATAAACTCAGGTATCAAGCATACACTAGAAACACCGCCGTCTTATATCACAAGGGTGCATTCAGTTGTAGCTTTGACCCAAAATGCACTATAGTGCTTTTGGCAAAATCCATTCTCTATAATTATTATAACAAAATTTGAATTAAAACGAGTCTTTAAAGCATTAACAGAATATTATTAGCTCTCCATAAGAAGTTTCGATCATGTTCAGGGTGCTTTGCATGCTGTTTAGAAATTCAGGCAAACAACTGAATGTTCCTTTAACAATGACAGATCCCATATTATCGCCATGTTGGTGGTTGTCGATAAGCATGATATCACTATCTTCGGTACCATACAGCAATACAGTTCGTCTGTTATATACAAATAATGCAGTGGCATTTCGTCCTCGTAATTTTTGGAGTTGAAAACCAAGTCGAGATGAGGTATCTGAATCACTCAGTCGAACACAAACGGGTGGCTGTAGTTGTACTGGAGAGACATTTTCTAAAGTAGACGAAGCTTCATTTGGTAACAGATTACGTGCACCTTGAGTAGAAGAATCGTACACCTTGATACCAAGACGTATGCAGTTGACAACTAAACCATACCACAGGTCAGAGATCACAACATCATCTGGAGGTTGTATGGACAAGGACAGTAAAGCTTTCCCTAAAACAAGGCAGATTATCGTGCACGGAAAGTTCCCACTTTGACTTCGGTTATCTATTTTGTTTAGCGAAATAACCACAGGAAAAATCCAGCAGCGGACGGAGGTGTTAGATACATGCACGTACACTACATCTTTTGGTGTGCTGTTTTCCACCATAGGCACTGGTGACGTAAGCTGGTTACCATCGAGGATGACTTCGGTCGAAGATCCACTAGTACTGGTTGAAGCAGAACTAAAGGAAATACTCGCTTCATCAATCAAAGTAATATCACTAGATGGTGGGACGGACGATCTAACAGCGGCAACCAGGTCGCGCTCATGGTCGTCAGATCTAGCAGCATTCGATGCCGTTGTAGTGGGCACATGTATGTCTAAAACTGTTGCAGAAGTCGGGGTTCTTGTCGAAGAAAATCCCGACGACGATGAATCGTTGACACTACTTCCACCGTGTTCAAACCTCGGAATCTTTGCTGAAGGTTCCTCGTTGTCTTCTACTTCAGTTGACACGACAACAACTTGGCCAAAAAGGTTGAACTTTAGCTTTTTTCCAAACTAGATTTGATCGTAGAAATGAAATGAAAAGCATATATAATGCATAATTCGACATAGTCAACAATAAAAATGGTATTGCTACTTTGACCTACCTACCTACCTACCTACCTACCTACCTACCTACCTACCTACCTACCTACCTACCTACCTACCTACCTACCTACCTACCTACCTACCTACCTATACCTACCTTACCTATGCTTACCTACCTACCTACCTACCTACCTACCTACCTACCTACCTACCTACCTACCTACCTACCTACCTACCTACCTACCTACCTACCTACCAACCTACCTACCTACCTATAGCTACCTACCTACCTACCAACCTACCTACCTACCTATACCTACCTATACCTACCTACCTACCTACCTGGGTCGCAAACAGTTTTTAGAATTACATCCATTTAATACAATTACCATACGTTAAGTACATACTTGTCGGATGTGACTGTTGTAAACTTTCTTGTTTAATTTTTCGTTGGAAAAATGTGCAACAAGTCTTTCGACAAATATTGCATTGTGGGCGGTGAACGATGTGGTAAAATAGTTGTCCCTGTTTCTCCTGTTGTTCAACTGTTCTGCTGTTTCAAGATTTGCTTTGCCAGCAAGCTGCTTAACACAAGCCACACGACGTAATGAATCAGCGGGGTTTGTTGTATTCTTTTCGTGAAAAGGATCAAACAAACTGTAGTGTTCACTACAGCCAGTTACTGGATTACATAGCAACTGCTCGTCTTCTTCTCGTTGAACTGCTTCAACACTTTGGCCACGGACACCATTCGGAAACCAAGGCCAATCAGCACGGAGATCGCCATCTTCAGCTTTTTTTATGTTTTCGGGTGTAGCCGGAGCTACACGGCCTTCATATGCACCAAAAACATCAAATCCTCGGTTTCTCCCATGTGCCACGACCATATTAGCTATATCAGAAACGATTACGTTTGGTACAGCGGCGAAATTCTTGACCATATCAACGTGATCTCTTGGACCTTCTTGACGTAAAAGCCATTTTAATCCGTAGCAAATACCGTGAGGGCACGTCACCCCGAGCCATCCACCTAAACCATTGAAAAGGGCCGTAACAAACTAATTAAGAGTATTTACAAAATTCAGCTGATGCATACACACACTCTGTTCAGTTTAATATGCTTAAATGCACAGAAGACGTCACAACGTGGTAACTTAAACATACAAGTGACCCAGTCGACTCTTTTTGGTTCTTATACCACGTTGAGACGTCTTCTGTACATCTATATATTAAAATGAACAGACAACAAAATCTCTTTGTTTCATACATGATAAAATGCAAAACATTCGTATAACTCTTATAGGACAATTCCGCATGCCCATGCACGAAAGGAAAAAGTAGATAAAATACAATCGTCTGACGTGATCCACGTGTCTGTATGTGCAGTGAAAATCAATGAAAATACGCATCTAGGTTATTGTATAAATTACGTATTACACGTAATGACGTACTGCATCATATTACAACAACAATAAACACATACATAACAACCAATTTCGGTACAGTACGTAATTTCTAAATGGCTTTTATACTAACCTGACCCTCCCCACATTTTCGAAAAAAGCTTAACAAACTTTTCTTCTATGTTCAGGGCACCTTTTAATCTATTCAAAATGTCCACTTTTGAGCCTTTGTCGCTTAGATTGAGGTTCCTTGCAATTTCTCTTAATATTGGGGCCTGTCAATGTATAAAATACAAAACGTTCCTGTTACATGGGAGTTACTTTATATATAAAAAATGGACGCGAGCATTGCTTGAAAGAAAAGACCACGGATAATTATCAAGTACATATTAATAAAATATAACGAATCAAATAGAGAGAAGTATATAAAACGCAATAGACGGCTCGGCTTAGTTTTCTTATTTCTGACGGTACGAGGAAAGCTTAAACGTTTTTTAATTAAATACAACAACAACTAGTCGCAATTAATTGCGTTTTATAATACTTCTTAATAAATGTTACTGAAGGATGCCTTCACTCGAATAATCAAATTAAAATTTACAATCTAGTCAAACATTACGTAATCTAAAAAAGCGCTGCCAGCTGGTAAACTGCCGTGATTTTTTGGAACGAACTACTGACGTTTCGAGCAGAACCCTCTATTGAGCCCTGAGCCCTCCAAAACACTGCCTACGCAGCACTATACTTTATTACACAATGTACATACTTTACCTTGCTTTCGCAAAATAAATCCATAAGTCTTTCAATTGACAGATCATTTTCAAGAATACCATTGGATGTCATATTCGCAGTGTTGTTAGCCTTTTGATACTCCGAATTGACCAGTTTGTTCCCTTTCTTACATTTAGGTCCAACATAAGGAGACCAAAAAGTGTAACTAGGCTGCAGTTGTAATGGATTTGCTTCAGACCCTAAAATTGTCAACAGATAAAACAAAAATTAGTTATTTTAGTACCAATGTGTTGTCATGATATGTCAAGCTTAAATATATTAAAAAGAGGAAACCTCAACATAATCTGTTACTGTTAGTCAAATTTTTAAAAGCAGTTCATATAATGTAATACATCCAAATTTTTGTGGCTGTAAGGGTCTAAAAGTAATAGATAAATGTATTACATTTACAACCAAAAACCTGCATAAAAGACTGGGGATAAGGTTTAACATAACAAAAATAGGGATGGTTCAAACTTCCCAGCTTTGAAACATGTTGTACTTGAACATGCACCTAATATGGTATCAAATGTGCAACGGTACAAGGAGGTACAAAAACAACTGCTATACAACATTTGAATAGTTGCTTTTTAATTCCATAGATTGGATAGTCCACAAATTACCTCTTAAGATGCCACGATGCAAAACTCCAAGGTTGCATTGGTTCCAAAATACCTCCGAGTCCACTTCTTCTGGATGTTCCTCATCTTCATTTGGCAATTCAAGTTCACTAACTATAGACCATTTAAACATACATGTAAGTGAAAATTTTATTGATTTTTACTGTGCAAGTAAAACATTTATAAGAATTCATATAAACCTGACACAAGAAAAAACTAACCTGACAGCTCAAACACACCCTTCTTGTCCACATCCATGTTCAACATTGGAGGATAGTAACCACATAATATGCAATGGAAGGAATACGAATGATCTGAAAGTGCTTCAAAGTGTAAGTATCCATTGAGAATTTGGGCACGTGGCAATTGAAAAGGCTTTAGCTGCAACCAGTTCTCAAGAGCTTCAACTGTCCGGCTGACAGCATTGTGGACCTGTACATGTAGATAAAACACCAAGAGAGAGAGAGAGGTTTCAATAAATTGCATACTGTCTTTAAAACCAAGGTCTTCTTGAGCCATTGCTCTAGTGCGATTATGTGTTCCCGGAGAAACTACATGTAGCTGACCTTGGTTTTAGTAAAGACAACAGACTGTAAAAACCCACCATGTAAAGTCTCTTTTCCAGTCATCGCATCACAGAAACTGGCTCTGAGTGCTTCTTTCTTTCACTGAGTTCTTTGGGGTTTTTTTTAGATGCAAGTACTCGCAGCTTGGTGCAAGTCTGTTTCTGCAATGACTGGATAAGAGGCTTCAGAGCAGGTCTGAGGGTACAGTGTAGGAGCAAGGCACCACACCCATCTTGCAGTTTCCGGCCTTTAAAATATAAATTTAAGAACCTAAATAGCCTGATTTCCCAGTAGACACTAAATATAGAAGAACATTTTCAGGCTGACTTGAAAAATGTGTGCATGCTGTACATGTACATAATTTAAGGCTGCAACCTGGCTTCAAAACTTGCATTACTACTCAAGGTTTCACATGTTTATCAGTGTGTAAAACTCTGCAGTAGCGACACAAAAGAATAATTAATTTATTCTATTTATATACTACTCAACTTTTTAATAAATAAATAAATAAATATATAAATAAATAAATAAATAAATGAATGAATGAATGAATGAATGAATGAATGAATGAATGAATGAATGAATGAATGAATGAATGAATGAATGAATGAATGAATGATGAATGAGTGAATAAATAAATAAATGAATGAATGAATAACTAAATAAATATATGATATACCTATTTTTTTGCTATTGCATGTTTAAATGCAGGCATTTCAACAACTTTTAATACACCCATTTTCAATGGGCCCCCTTCTGCAGTCATTAAGCGATCAAGCTTGATTGAGGGTCTATCCGTCCATGCCATGTTCTAGTTGATTATCTGGCTTGCATAAACACAGACATTGGGACTGTACATAATTGCAAAATAATATATATATATAGACACATAAATCTCCTGTGTTTGCACCAATGGGCTATGTAAACACAAGGAGAATTACAGGTAGTGTGCAAATATTTGACAATACATGTACATGTATCTTTTTTGAGCATCCCATGTGTACTTTGGTCAGCATGTATTATTGAACAATTCAACAGTGGACACACAACACCCATACAGCATATATATTACCAGCACAAGAGTATAATCAAACAGTTCATATACCTGAATGTGTTTTCTTATCATGTCACAGATTCCTAAGCTCATTAACCAGTTATCATTGAAATTGTGGATTCCATCACAGTACTCTTGATACCGATAAGGCATTTGGCATGCTTCACAAAACTTTATATACATGGAAATACCTGAATTTGAAAATATAAGACATTAAACAAGTTTATTTAATGAGTGCAAAAACTTACAAAGTAACAGCTTGCATCCATACAAACATGTACAGTTAGCAGTGACACAATTACTATCTTTAATAATAATACCAGTAATAATAATAATAATAATAATAATAATAATAACACTAATAATAATAATAATAATAATAATAATAATAATAATAATAATAATAATAATAATAATAATATATACGGTACTGTACATAAAATACAAAATATTATTATAATCTTTAAATGGGTTATAAGAGATTCATAATTGTTACAATAATTGTTTACCTTGAATTAAACCTTTTAGAGTTAGAAGCTTAGCAGCAGAGGTGACACATTTTGGATCACTTAGATTACCATAGCAGTAATGGCAAGTTGTTTCATTTGGACAATAACTACAGTAATTATGAAATAAACCCATATTAATTACATTAAGGTCTTTACATGTACATGTACTGTATATAGCCAAAAATAAGCTGCAAATAATATAAGCCAATAGCTTAAATAAGTTGTGAACAGCTCATACAAAAATAGTCAATTCTTCAATAAGCTGGAATTTATTTTGAAGGTACCACCTTCAACCGAAGGCTAATTTTAGTCATTATGGCTTAATTACTGAAGAATTGACCATTTATAATGTACTGTAAGCATTACTGTTCACTAATGGGTCAGACGTATTGATCCTTGAATTAGTTACAATACAATGTATTATTACCAAGAATAATTATATAAAGTAAATATAATTAATTATATAAATATAATTATTCTAAGCCTAATACATAATTATATGACAGAATCTGCTTATAGGCCTATTTATTTATTGAGTGGGCTTACAACTGGCTGGGTCTTAAGAGCAAACTAATTTCTTTAGCAATTACACAAAGCATACTACACTGCATGTACAGACACAGTGTATATTCATTTTGGTATTTTAATTATTAGACCAGTATTGCTACAGTATAATTATTCATAAAAGTTTTTTAGTTTTTTTGTTTGTTGTTTCCTGGTTGGTTTTTTTTGCGGGGGAAGGAGTTCCTAGTTTTGTTGTTGTTGTTGCTGTTGTTGTTTTTGTTTTTTTTCCCTGGGGGGTGGAGGAAGGGGAAAGGGGTGTGGCTTATATAAATTGGCACTCATGCACTCACCAGAGTGTAAAGTGCATGTGAGATTGTGAGACAGTATAGAGTGCTTCAGCTAGTGTTGATGTGATTTGTGACTATGCAGAGATTGCATGGTAAATCTATAATTATAATACATGCACGTACAGTACATTTGAAATTATCTAATAACTTTATACAGCTAATTGTCATTACACATATATTGTTCTCGTGTTATATCAGAATGATTGCGTTATTGCATAAAACGCTGTGTGATGACAATTAAGTATTTAGATAATTTCTTAAATACATTATTATTATACAATTATATTATAATTATATATATTAATACTAATTAGCTCTACACCTTTGTACTGAATATTCTACCCATTCACTGGAAGATGAAATCCAATTGCTTTGGTTTGTTTAACTATGAAATTGACTAATGTAAATAAAAATTATATTAACTAAATTAAATTAACTAACCTTTTCAAGTAGTTATCTTTCTCCACTGTAATTGACAAAGGAAGCTCTGGTGGAATTTTTTTGTGTTGAAAAATATACTCTGATAGTTTTACAGCAGTTTCACAAACAGGAGGATAATAAGAAGGACAGTGATTGTTAGAGGATGCCAATGACTCAACATACTCAGGTTCTTCTTCCTCTGGAAGATGCATCTCTAGCGCTGATCCCTCCTCATCTACATCACCAGCAGGAGTTGGCAATGATCCCATAACCCATGGTTGCCATTGAGCCAATGCCCACTTTGTAACACATTTGTGCAAACATGATCTTCTACTTGAACAACACTTGCAAGTAAACTTTTTATTCTTGGTATCTACAGTTACGATGACCCTGTTTTGAAATGACCAGTAATGATCTACTTTAACATTGGCAAAAACAGAAAAATGAATAAAGCGACTGGAGAAAGATTGTGGCATCTGCACAATAAATGGCACATTTTCCTGCAATGCTTTTAGCTGCCATTCTAGACACTGTGCTTTTCTCTCAGGTTTCAACCATTTAATAGTGCTGGTGATCAATTCCAATGTTTCAGATTTAAGAAGTGAATTGTGAGTAGGTTTAAGGAAACGAGTAGATTGCAAATGTTCACATAAAAAGTCAGATTGTCCACTTCTAACAGCTGTTTCAGCATACTGTTGACATGTACGTGAACTGCATTGCACAGAGGCTGGAGGAGTAACCATAAACTGGCAGTGAATTGGGTGGTCAGCACCATGCCACTGTTTTCTCACCAAGTAAATCCCATTTGAATGATCAACACAAACACCATTTAGGCATCTATTTTAGTTGATCTCCAGATTGTTAACAGACTGATGCTGTGTACGGATGTGACTACTTAGTGAATTTGGATGCAATTCTCTACCACAATCCTTATAAGGGCACTTTACTTTAGCAGGCTGTTGACGTAATGATCTTGCCTCAGGCTGTTTATAGGTGAATGTTTGTGTTACAAAATCATTTGATTCATCAACAAACAAAAACTCATGGGTTAAGGGACTTGTGTGATCACCACTACTCATTGGCAAGTGCTGCTGTTGTTGCTTCTGTTGCTGTTGTACCTGTTGTTGTTGTTGTTGCTGTTGCTGTTGTTGTTGTTGTTGCCATTGTTGCTGTTGTTGTTGCTGCTGCTGTTGTTGTTGTTGTTGTTGGTTCTGATGTTGTTGGTGCTGCTGTTGTTGTTGTTGTTGTTGCTGCTGCTGCTGCAGTCGCTGCGGTTGTTGATGCAGATCCTGCTGTTGATGCTGCTGCTGGTGTTGTTGCTGCTCCTGTTGTTGTTGTTGCTGCTGTTGTTGTGGCTGTGTGGCTTCCTTGACTTCAAGGTTCAGGCTGTGACTGCTTTTTAAATGTCTCAGAAGTTCCTTTTCACGCTTAAATCCTCCTGAGCAACCATAGCAATGGTAGTGTGTCACGTTCTTCAGTTCTTTGCTCTGTCCCCTACTTGATGCAAACGTACACACCAATTTGCATCTTAAAATACTGAATCCTATTGTTAATGGGGAGAAAAACACGGAGTTATTAAACTCGCAAAATACTTTTGTTTTGATCGCTATAATAAACAAATAGGCTGCCTACAGTATCAGCCAGTTCACGACTACGAGTCATAAATATTCATGATGCTGATTTGATATTGTTCATAAATATTCACGCAAAATAACCAACCTCCATAATCGATGCGATTATTCCAATGGACATTCTTGAAATGGTCCTTTATCTCGCAAGGTCTTGCTCTGGACAATGGGCACAGTTGACAATGAAAGAGATTTCCATTGCAGCCTGAAGTAGGACAGTCAGACCGTCCACAGCGGAGAAGATTTATATCACACGCTCCTTGCTTTACAACGGAAGGATGCGCCCAATTTTCGGACATTAGTAATTCTTATTTTCTCATCATAGTTTAAAAAATAACAATAATTTGAACCTTTAGGAGCGGGTAAACGAACCAGTGAATCGAAAGGGTTTTCGAAAATATCCCGGGAAAATTTCTGCGCACAAGGAGGAACTCCTACTCAGACTCCTACCGCGTACCGTCTCGGGTATTTGCTCCTCATTATATTCTATTTGCTCGTTAAAGCACTATATTTGCGCCTGGGATTTGCGCGGTCATCCTCCTTATAAGGAATACGTACTAGATACCCCTATCCAATTTTTGGGTGTCTGAAATCGATTTGCCCAGAGCCATTATATTGGCCCGCGCGGCCGGGGCAATTTGGCTCTGGGGACGAGATTGGCCCAGAATCGTTCTGGCCCTTCGAGTGTTCCTGGGATCTAGCGTAGCGACAGTATATTATAAAATAGGTACGCAATGCGTACATGCGGATACTGGTATTCATGTGACTTGAGAGTTTAAGATAACTAATTGTGGATTGTAAATTCAATTTCATGCAAAGATACCAAAACATACTGAAAATACTAGAGAATCTTGTGACACATATATAAGAGCCCAGCACAAAACTCGAGGTAGTTGTATTATTCAAAATATTTATTTAGACGTAATGTTTGGTTGTATTACTAATTACAACATGTTCAGAGGCTAAATTACTATTTCAGTGAATCTAAATATTTAAATTTTGATTACATTCAATCACCTATCTATTATTATTATTATTATTATTATTATTATTATTATTATTATTATTATTATTATTATTATTATTATTATTATTATAGGAAGATACGTCTTATCTAAAATATCCTGGCATTTTACTGTTGCTACCTTGTCCAAAACTTGGGTCTCTGAAAATATTGATTCCGTTGTAAACAAATACATCCGTAAATGGCTGGAAATACCAGTATCTGGAACATTGAGTAACATCTTTCTAACCCGTAACAAATTTGGTCTAAGTATTTTCCCACCATCTATCAAATTCACTCAGTGTCAAACAGTTCTTCGAAATGCCTTAAAAACATCTCCCAATGAATCAATAAAAGAGCTTTGGAAATCAACTAATAACAGCACTAACATTCAGTATGATATTTACAACTCTACCAAGGAAGTTATCAAAGATTTCCGTTCTGGACAAGAGGATAAACTTCAAAACCACTTGACCTGTCAAGGCTCATTTTTCTCGAATGTTACGAAATTCTCCTTACCAAAGCTAAACAAATTCTGGTCTGCTTCTCAATCTAAACTACCAAAAAACATCTATAATTTTACTATGCGTTATATCAATAACTCTCTTCCTACCCGCAAAAACCTTTCCAGATGGGGTATATCATCAAGTTCTGACTGTTCCTTTTGCTTACGCCCAGAAACTCTCCTACACGTGGTTGCCGGATGTCAATCATACCTTGAACGTTTTACATGGAGACACGACTCTATTCTCAACTTTCTTGCCAAGACCCTACAAACTGCCAATTGCTCCAACCTTTCTGTTGATCTTCCTGAATTCAAAAGCCCCTCAATAATAACTGGTGACAAATATCGTCCAGATTTACTCTTATCTACTTCAAAGGGATGTCTATATATAGTCGAACTTACCGTGGGATTTGAATCCAACCTTCAAAACAACGTAGTGCGCAAAAAAGCCAAATATGAAGAAATAGTTAGACAACAAAGTGAACACTTTAGCACTGTTAAATTTGTCAATCTCTCGATTAGTTCACTCGGTGTTTTCGCAAAAGAGTGTACCTCCTTTATAGCAATGTTAAACGATGTAGGAGTTGATGTGAAGCATCAAAATTATTGTGTCAGAAAAATGATATCTATTGCCATCAGAACAACCTATTATATTTTTTGCTGCAGAAATAAGGAATGGACGAATCCTGACTTACTGAACTTTTAAGTTTTTAAGTAGCTTAGTTGTGATTCAAGTAGCCGATTGTAAATTACCTCGATGAGTGAGATTTACAATTGTTTGTTTAGAAAAAAATCATTAATAAAGTTTCCATTATTATTATTATTATTATTATTATTATTATTATTATTATTATTATTATTATTATTATTATTATTATTATTATTATTATTATTATTATTATTATTATTATTCAGAAAATTATGAACACTTGCATAAGGACCTCTTACTATATATTTTGTAAACGTAACAAAAAATGGGATGACCCGACTTTAATGTCATACTAATATTTTTATACCATATAGTGTTAATTCAAGTAGACATTGGTAAACTACCTGTAAAAGAGAGGTTTATCATTGTAGTATACGTAAATCATAAACAAATAAAGTTTCCATTATTATTATTACTCGGGCTACTGTGGTAGCCGAGTCTAGGTTTCGGTGGCGTTTCTGTATTATTTTTAATTTTCTGGTCGACAAATTGCAATTATTGCATCATCCCGATAGGCTTTGCGAAACCACGCGGTGTGCTACCGATCTGGTATTGCTCCGTCTTGAAGCTTTTAGAAGATCACAAGTGACTTTAGAACACTGTTATTAATCAGTCATGTGGCTGAAAATTATGCTCACTACGCTAACAACTGCAGATCTTGATGGCGGTAAATCTACACTAAACGGTGCTGAGCTATTTACAGTAAACGTGAGTTCAAACATTTTAGTATTTAAAATGGCTTTAAAAGATAAGAATGGAATTTTATAATTTATAGAAATCGTCAAATATAAATGTCTAATAGACATATCCTGGAACAGTACGGTGTGACCTTTGCCCCCAAAAGACGTTGGCATTATACTATTTTTAAAGTAAAGTGTTGTTCGTGGCTGATCAAACACCCTTTTTTGTTTGATATGTGGGGGTGGGTCAGAAAAAAATTTGGTGATTTGTTGGGTGGATAAGGGAAAATTTTAATGGAAAATAAGTTGGGTGGTCATTTTTTTGTGAGGATAAAACTTTTCTCTTTGGTCCCACCCCTGGCCATAAATAATGACCGGTCCCTTAGGGGTTAGAGATTGGGGTTAATCGTTAGAAATTAACGATTATTGTTATTTCTATAGGTGAGACGTAAGAGTACATGTTGAAGGGAAAAAGAAGGCAGAACGGTGCAGTCAATTTATAGCGTGTTTTTTTTGCTCAGACAAGAGTGTTAAACCGTTCGAATCAATATTTCTGAAACCTGAATAGCCTTTGAATTAATGTCTGAAGTGTTAACATGATATAAAGCGCTGGGCCGAGATGTTTAACTATAATTCACAAGCAGAAATTTTCAGTCTGTGCTTTGCGCCGGCGCTATTTAATGCGTTACACTCGAGCAAAAAATTAAAGCGATATAAGTATCATATTTTTTAATGCGATTATAGGGACTTTGCAAGTTGTCAATTCTGTTTTCAACGCAACTTTTCAACGTTGTTTATGTCTCGCTCATCTTGCAGATAGTTTTCAATAGTCAGCAAGTTATCAGATTGTGAGCATGAGTAATACTTTTCATTATTAAAATTGAATAAATCATATAAATCGTTTATAATCAGTTTGTCTTGATCGAGACAGCGGAATATTAACCCAGATCGAAATATAGGTATTAAATCAGCAAAAACAGGAAACGCGGACGCTAATCGCATTGTTAAAGAATATGATATTTTTATGTTTTATATGTCTATGTTTTAGACTCTGGTAACACATGCATTGATGCGTCTCAATAAATCAATGTTCAACGCGTTTTTTGAATAAGTATTGAATACGTCTACATGTAACATAAACAGTGCCAAGCACAGTGGATTTCTGCGTGTAAACTTATAGCTAAAACATCTTGGCCGAGCGCCTAACACGTCAACACTTGAAACATTTAATAGTTAAAACGGCATTCAGATTTCAGAAAGATCTTTAATCCGAGGCCAAATAAGCGCTCACACTGTTTCTTCGTCTTTGGAAAGCTTGTCGTTTGGGCGACAAAGTCGAAACGCGTTCCGGAATTATTATAGTATAAACACCTTGCATGGTTTGATTACGTGATGCTGAGATGAACACGAGAAAGTATTGCATGTAAATAGGCTGGTAAATATGCAGTCACCGCGCGCTTGTATATAGGATAAAACAACAGTACATACATACATAAAAATGTATTAAAATGCTGAAATACATACATATTGTTTATACATATTGTTTCGAAACCAGACAATCCGCAAAAATTCTCAAAACCGTTCAAATTTATACCGACAGACCAGTAGCCCACTGACAGCTGTCGACTTGTCATATATTTCTTGGCGTCTTGTGATTGCGCGCAAATGTTCATTACGTGAAGCAAAACTCAACTTTCTATCTTCCATTCGTTGTTCTGGTACACGTTCGTAAACCCTTCGAACATACAAATAAGACTTCTGAAGTATGCTGATTCGGATCCGCTATTGGTCGTTTGCGTTGATCACGTGATTGACGAAAACATTCTTAATACACACACACACAAACACAACACAACCGCGCTCATGACATAGATGACATAGCGGATATCGTTTAGCAACCAGTATCCGCAATAAAAAGCATAAGGATGTCTGCGAAGATTTTACCAAAGATCTTGGCGATCGAAAGAAGGAAATTATGGAATATATTCCAATTGGAGCTCGAAATGAAAATTTAACTGTTTAACATTCAACTTTTGGCGGTTGCAGAAGGAAAGCTAGTGATATAAAGAAAGCTAGGCCAGTGAACCTTCGTCGGTCCGAGGTGAGTTAGCCTCGACGTGAGAGGCCCGCAAAGAACGCCTGCGAAGGAGGCTAGAGGTGAGTAAGCTTGTATTATTTTATGCAGATGGAAATAGTAAGTGTCGGGAAACACTTATAGGACGTCATAACATCACAATTCTTCCTCAATAAACAACTGAGCTGCAAAGCGAAAGTGTTTACGAATTTTGCTAGCCGGTCCGTTCGGTTCACTTCCGAAACATGTCAACCGAGGAAGGCCTAGAAACTACAATCCTGGACAAAATTGTTGGGCCACTTTGCCGATTTTGCCGATTTTCGCATGGTGTCCCAAGCACTTTTGTCCAGGATTGTCTGAAAATGGCGAATTAAATAAAATCGAAGAAAAAAACCAATTTGTACATACATACATACATACATACATACTTTATTTCAACACGCTAGCCTCAACAACAATAAATGCTGGTTTCAGTGAGGGGCGTGCTTAGTTTAACTAATACAACAAATTGACTAATACTAATAAGCTAATTACTATAACTAAAAAACAACTAGGAAGTTTACAAAGTTAATAGGTTTATAAAAATGATCATGATAAAAAAAAAAGGAAAATAATTTAAAAAAAAAGAATTAAAAAAAAAAAAAGAATTTAGAATTCAGAGTGGCGTGATTCAACTTCATCTCATAGTCGGCCCTACAGCCTTTTAAAAGAATCCAACGACTCTGCTTGTTTCGCTTCGTGTATTAAATTATTCCAAAGCATGGCACCGTTATATTTAAAGCTTCTTCTGAGAAATTCTCTCTTTGGCTTTGGGAGTACTAAATTAGTATCATTGTTCCTTAGATTATATGTATTTTGATATTCATTAACTTTTCGAAAGGATTCTTTTAAATCTGGCGCGGTATAGTCGTTGAGTATTTTATACATGAAGACTGACTTTGTATAAGTTCGTCTTACATCTAAATTTCCCCAAGAAAGGGTTTCGAGCACGAGATTGAAATTTTTGCAATTTATCCTTCAGCAGTTTTCCGCAATTGTCCCAAAGAGGAGAACAGAATCAAAATAAGGTTGTACTAAGGCTTTATATATAACTTGCAATGTATCAGTTGGCACAAAAGGCTTAACGCGTCTAATTGCTCCAATGCCCGCGCCGGCCTTCTTGCAAATTGTTTCGCGGCGATTCTGCGCAGTTTGTTCCAAAATGACACAAATACGCTCCCACATGCATGAACAATAGATTGTTTTTGGAGGTTTGGTGAATATGCAAATTAAATAAGAGCTCTCGTGCGGGTGGTACCAGTGCGGGTGGGAACTATGCAGAGACTCTGCTCCAGTGATCCCTTCCCCATTGAGGGGGTAAGGGGGAGCAGAGACGGGGACTCTTTTATTAAACTGTATATATTTTGCAATGTTACAAAGTTAAAAAGCTGTGTTTTATTGAAAATTCATAAATTCGTCATTTTCAGACAATCCTGGACAAAATTGTTGGGCCACTTGCCGATTTTGTAGGCTAGAGCACGCGTGAACGGTTGCCAAGATACTATTTTGGGCCCAGGCTATTCAAAGCAGTCATCCAAGTTTCTCCCTCTAAATAACTCTCATCGGGAAAATCGTATCTTACTATACATACTTTTTTTTTCGACATGTGCACCCATCAGGTCCATCACCTATGATCGGCCATGATTTTAATACCCTGGGTGCCAAGAGACGCTCGTGGGGGATAACGGGGACACACGAGGAAGCCAGGCGGTAAAGTGGGAGGGGCCAACCCAGAAGGCGAGCGCGAAAAACCTCTGGAACACGTGCCGAGCCGTGTTTTACTGTTTTGATTTGAAATTTGAAACCGCCGTACGAGGGCCGTACGTGTAATATTTTAACAATGCAGAGTCAACTCTATTTTGTATTTCTCAAACAAGTAATAATGCTATCGTCTCGACAGTCTTCTATACATTAGACCACTAAAAATTGCTCAAAGTGAATAAAACTGGTTTGATTTTAGTTCGGGCGACTAGACGTGACGCTGCCCGATATTCACTATAATCTTTCAAATCCGCCGTCTGTCACTTGTCATGCAGACACTCAGACAGTTATAACTTCCGAACTATGCATTGTTGAACGCTATCTTGTACGTATGTTGTTATAAATTTCATAAGCTTCCCTTTGATGTATGGCTTATGTTTCTGGGTTATATGGAAGTTTTTCAAATGTCCAAAATGTTCACTCAATTCGCAAAAGGCCCTGGGGACGAAGACGTCTCGTCGCTGAATGAAGCTAAAGTAACAGGTAGTCGTTTTGATGCTCGTTGAGTTCGTATCGAGTCAAGACTTTTTCCACGCAATCAAAAAAATCCTAACGAGAGAGCAAAGGCATTCCAAAAAAAGTGTGAGTTGTATATCAACGTGAAGTGAAAGAATATAGGCTCCAAAACAGAGAGAGAATATATATATATATATATATATATATATATATATATATATATATATATATATATATATATATATATATATATATATATATATATATATATATATATACAAGGAAATTGTGCGATAGCCAATGAAACTTATTGTTAAAAAAAGATCCTTCGCTTGACCAACCAACGTCCTACCACTCCTATGTCCAGATTTTGGAACGTACTGACCCAGACAACCTTTTCATTGGCTCGGCGCGATCAGAGAAACGGCTCGGTGTTCCAGATGTTCTTCCCGCTCGCCTTGCGAATTTACCGCCTGGCGTCCTCCCGTATCCCCATTGTCCCTACGAGCGTGGAAGAACCTCTGGCACCCAGGGTGGGCCATGATCCGTACCATGTGAAAACCTGCAGGTATTTTTAAGGCAAAATAGCTGGCGCCAACGAAGACAGCCGCTTAAAAAATTGTTACTTAACTGGGTGAGTTTCTTTATTTTATTAAACTAGTCCTAGACCAGTAGTGTTTAGACGGTATTGGCAGGTTTTGGCATTCGTACCTCAGTGGTCAGAGCACTAACAAGCATCGCATGCAGGGTCGCGGATTGGACTCCAGCTGAAAATATTTATATTCTAGCTAACACTCGAATTTGTTCTTCACCGAAAATGTTAATCCCCAAAGCATGTAGCTCAACTGAGTGAAATGTTAAATATTACTTAAAATATTGTAAACCCACTGATAAAATGTCGACAGAAACCACCAGGTATAGCCACAAAGTCATGTTGGTATTGTGGTAACAAAGTAGATCACCAACGTGAATCATGTCAAGCTGCAACTATATACTGTCGAAAAACTGGCCATTCCGGCAAAAGTATACATGCAAGCCACAAAAGACAAAGCTACTTGACCCAGTATCTTCAAGGTCACTCCGCCAAAACAAGAACAAATCAGATTGATCAATAATGAAGAATCACAACCTTGGCCCTTCTACAGAGAAGCTGTTCAACACGAACATTGTTTCACCATTTCACACCAAGAGCAGCCGGACACCTCGGAGATGAGCCATTCGCATCCTAACTCAAAAAGAAACTTCGTAACGCTTGCCTTATCAAGTGCACAAGCCGCCCAAACAAGTGATGTCATACAAGTCCCATTTCAGATTGACTCAGCCGCTTCCTGGAATACCTGCCATCCAAATTCCTCACCAGCATGCCCTGGGCCACTGTCATTCCACCAAACAGTGTCATTCCACCAAACAGTGTGCTTCCACCATATGCAGGACCACCCATCCACCCAATCGGCCAAGTTCGGTTACACTCAAGGCTAGTATCGTAGAGGACCGCATACTGATACCCTCGCCTCTCAAGTCATAGACACGAGCCAACCAGCACTTCTCAGCGTCAGCGCTAGTAAACAGTTGGGCGCACTATAATTTCATGCCGATTTTGTTTGCAAATGCTCTTCTATTTCTATGCATGGCTCATTGATCAAACAAGACACCACCATCACAATAGACGGCAATTGGACCACCTCCACCGCTACCCGACACTTCCCACAGATCCTGGCCACCTCTTGGATCACTTACAATGGACTTCTGTTCATCACTGAACAATGTCCATCATAGTTGTTCGCAGGAACTGGATACCTTGGTCTACCTGTAGACTATGACCTTGATCCGAATGTCCAGCCTACCCATGCATGCACCGCGCCAGTCAGTCTCCAAGCTAGAAATGCTCAAAGCAGCACTGGATGCCTAAAAACCTCTGGGCAACTCACTCGGGTATCCCAACCAACAGTATGGATATCCAACATGGTTGTACGAGAGAGACTTCCAACTCCAACCAAACCCGGCGGGAAACTACGAGTCTGCTTAGACCCATGCATCCCAAACTCTCAACAAGGCCATACGTCGACCGAAATACATCATCCCTACACTGTGCACAAGTTACACAACATGAAATATACGACAGTCATGACCGACGTGAAAGAGGCATTTCAGAACATTCCATTAACCTTGCGCTCTTCTTTGATGACCACTATGTCCACATCTTGGGGCCGATACAGGTGAACCCGGCTTCCGTTTGGGATATCTTCTGCAACAGAAGAATGGCAACGCAGAATTCACATGGTCTTTGAAGGCCTTAAGGTCATTAGCAGTGCTGACGACATCCTCGTTCCAGGTTGCGGCAACACGGAGAAGGAGGCACAGATCGATCACGAACGAAATTTAATCGCGGTGCTCGAAAGCCTGGAGAAAAACCACGTCAAGATTAACGTCACCAAGATGAAATTTTTAACACAAAGGGCAACCTTTTCATGGGCCATTTAATCACTCCAGATGACCTTCAACCTTATCTGACAGACAACAGTTCTGTTTCACAAGCAGGGAGTCCGCCGGCCCGTTTCCTCGGAGCCGTCAACTACCTGAGCAAATGCCCCCCCCCCCCCCAGTTAAGCAGCATTACACAGCCTTTACGCAACCTCATGAAAGATGACGTCCGATTCCTGTGGTCAACCGAACACCAGAAAGCATTCGACGAAACCAAAATTCTATCTACTTCAGGTACCTTGTCTTAAATACTACGATATGAACGCGCCGGTGGTACTCCAAGTAGATGCTTCCGACTATGGCTTAGGAGCATCTCTTCTCCAACGTTCTCAACAAAACAGCGACGGTATATAGCTTTGCGTCAGCTCCATGAAAAGCTTGACCGCCACCAAACAGCGATACACGCAAATAGAAAAAGAATGCCTCGCATCGTTGAAGCTTTTAACAAGTTTGACCGGTGGCTCCCCGGTAAAGCTATAACATCACAGTGCATACTGACCACCAACACCTTCACTCCATATTTCAAAAAGATCTGGCTGCAGTCCCAAAACGACTACAGAAAGGTTTCCTCACACTACCAGATACCCTCTCCAGAGCTCCTTGCAAAGAAATCGATTCTACTTTGGACAATTTCGTTTCAGGTTTTCCGCACACACCTTCATGCAGTCTCTACTGCACGTAATTGCTTGCGAGTAGTATCAGTAAGAGCAGCAATCACAGCGGTGCGCGGACATGCATGCAGCTTCTTGCACATCACATCATCCAAGGTTGGCCTCCAACGAAGCATCACTTGCCCAACCAACTCCAACTTTCCATGTTATCCCACCGACCAACACATAGTCACCTACACGCCCTCAACTCGTATCACAAGACCTATTTGAGCTCAAAAACCACCATCACCTTGTCACCGCGTGGACCACCACAGCGACTTCTACGAGTTAGACTATCTCCCAAACACCCTATCAACTACGATCATCTAGCACACGAATGCACATTTTGCTCGACATGGCATTCCATTGCGTTGCATCACAGACAACCCACAATTCACCTCAACAGAATACAATGCTACGGGTTTCCAACACATCACCTCGTCGCCTTACTGGTCGCAAAGTAACGGAAAGGCAGCTTACACCCCGCCCCCCTCCCCCAATATTTATTCGTGATGAATTTCAGGTAAATTACTGGAGTCAAGAACTATCTTCACACTGTCAATAAACTGACAATGAAGTGGTATTTGCTAAAAGACAGGAAGCAAAAAAATACACGTGTAGCCATTAGCCAAAGTAACGCCGAAACATACAAACAGTGTATCAAAATAACAATCTTAAATAATATAAATTTCACCGTTAATGTTTTTGTGTGCATATTTTGATAAATTAAGTCGGAATTTATGGACCAATAACTGTCTGCTATGAACCAAATGTAAATATTAACTTCTCCAGCAGTCATCTGGGTCTCCGAACAAAACGAGATGTAACTTGAATTTCAGTAAGGAAAGTAAGACAGTTCGTAAAGAATGTAGTCTTTAAATCTGCTGGGTGTACGTATACATCTGCCTCAGGACCGTTGCATGCGAGCAAAGCTAGCGAGATGGGGGGGGGGGGGGGGGGGGGCGTGTAAAGAAAATATTAACCTGATTTTTCAAATTATTCATTATTTTCCTGAGAATATTTGATCATAAAATCCAGGGCCGAATGAAAATGTTTCAGGTTAGGGGGCTTGTCAAGCGCCGAACCCTCTAGAGGGGAGGGGGGTCCGTGGACCTACCCCCGGAAAATGTTTGATTTTCTTACTCTTGGAAACGCGATTTCCTGCATTTTGAGGTCGGATATTCCTCTGCGCCATACGTCTGTGCCAACTGGCAGCAGAACTGAAACTCGTGCTTTGACGTCGAATTTTTAGGGAAGCCACATTACAACCCATACGTTCACTTTGTTCTGAACTGCATGTAAACGCAAGAGGATTTCTTAATTTTACTTTTTAACTTTACATCCCGGGGGATGTCAACATATTACGACAATCCATGATCACCTCCTGATGGATGGTGAGGAAGCATGTGAGCGGAAAACACATGCATGATATGGCGAATAAAGATGTTATGAATACGTATTTCATAATTTAGAAGAGGGCCTTAGGTAGGTCCTAGCCCATTTTTACGATTTAGGGAACTGGAACCACAAGCGTAAAATGGCTTAGAAAGGCCTAGAAATGTTCTTCTCGATCAGCTATACAAGACATTGTTTAGAGCAGGCGTTGGCTCAAATCTGAACTATCTTCCATGCAGTCACCGGCACAACTACCGATAACGCACCCTAAACGCAGCCCTACTGAGTTTATTGCTTCGAATTTGAATTCGTCTAATTTGCACACCGTAGAACTGCATGGAAGTACACCTGCATGCACCAATTATAAATAGACTTTTCTTCATATAAGTAAATGAAAATACGACGACGAATAGATTGGCACTAATCACTATAGTCTATGGATCTTTTCTATAATCTTCAATTATTTTCAAGACGGATAACTGTGATCAAGTTTTACATAATAAGACGTACTGCGCATTTCTATTCGATCGACACTTTCTCATTTTTTTTTGTTTCAGTTATTAGTAACAATGTCTGCAGAGTGACTAATTTATTCATGTCAAAGACAAAGCATTAAATATAAACTACTTGCATTTATTCTCTTGGTGGAAGACAGATGCTTCAGGTTCTACACAATGAAATTTTGATTTTTCGCTTTGTTAAACGTCTGGACTTTGAAGTTATCCTCCAGACGTTTTGACGTTTATGCGTAAGTGGTCTATTGCTCTAGCAAGTCTATTTATTTACACAAACATTCATATATTGTTCTCGCAGTTGCACAGTCTGATATCTCTAGAATAGATATCAGAAGTCAGAACCATAAACCCACTGCGGGCCAGAGGTTAATTTGTCAGTTTCGACTGTAAAGTGTAAACGAAAAACAATGAATCATTGTTATCAGAGCCATACAACAAAATACATGCAGCTATGAGCAGTCAGCAGTCTATAGAGCTATCGACATCGTATTGATATCTTGTTGGGCTTTGATATTTGTATTCTACAATTGTAGTACTTGCTTAGTTTATCTATTGCTAAGGAAATGTTCTCGTCATTAAAATATTCATTATTATTGTCTATAAATTACAAAGGTTTGTTAAACTTTGAACAATGAACCTAGAAAATGATAGATCACGCATGCATGTGTGTCAAAAGCATGCATGTCAAAAGCATAGAAAATGATAGCGTGAATAAATGCAGAGTTGACAGCTATAGTACATGTAGATGAGATCGCGTGTATCTAGAAAATGATAGCACACATGATGCACAATAAACAATTGCATGCTGATAAATTTACCATGAACGTGCCATACACGATTTATGCACATTGCATTATTTACTATATTATATATATATTAAATTCAGAAACGATTTTTATGTCTATAAGATGAGAAGGAGGGAAAGAAACATATTTTTGGGTGGGCCTATTTTTCAATTGGGAAGAATTACTATCGGAAGTTTACGGTGTAATGTAAGTTATTAATTGTGCTGAAGCGCAATTTGGTGATTTTGAATAGGAATAAAACCTCAGCTCTTGAAATATGAATGTTCCCCCTCGCCTTGCCATGGTTTGTGACGCGGTAAAGCGCTCTCAATTCGTCAGAATTTATGCCACAAACATAAAATAGATATCGTTAGAAAGCTATTAATTTGTAGAATACAATGTTATATTTGATTTTGTGGTAAACACTTAAGTCAATAATAGTTGCAAATTTTCAGTTCAAGTAAAACCAGAGGGCTTTACTCTGGGCGACTTCATTTTGTTCAAAAATTTTTTGCCGCAGTTCCATTCCGAGATAAATTTCCAGCAAAACTGTGTCAGCGGTTTTTTAATTTATTGCCTGGTTTCGAATTTATGACTTATTTTGTCCGAATGTTGGTCGGAAAACAGCATTTTCAACTTTGATCGGCAATAAAATCGGCAAAACTCGACATGTTTATCTCGGAATTAAACTGCAAAAAAAAAAAGATTTTGAACGAAATAAAACGCTTTTTACTTGAGTCGCCCCGAGTGAAGCCCTCTGGTTTTAATTAAAAAATTCACAACTATTATTGGTTTGTGTTTATCGCAGAATCAAAGACACCATTGTATTCTACAAATTAATAGCTTTCTAACGATATCTATTTTATTTTTGTGGCATAAATTCTGACGAATTGAGAGCGCTTTACAGAAATGACCCTGCAAACCTTAACGAAGACTTTAAGGATAGACCGGAAATCAGAAATTGCACAAGTCTAATTGGCTGAGTTAAGTGGAACAAGTTAGACCGCAGTTCCTGATATTTTGAGAGTTGAGGCTGTGCAGTGAGGAAGTGAACCTAAGTGAATTGCATTTGCACTAATATTGTATTGTCTGTCAGCTAATTTTAACATCTCAGTCATCGTCGACTCTTTCGAATGGGAATTTATTAGGCGATGGGTAGTATCAAGAGCATTTGGTTATTTTTCGCGTTACTTCCCTGTTTGTTTCTGGCTATATATTGTCTGAGTAAGTATTTTATAATTTTTGTTATTACCTTTTGTTGTGACTGTGATTGTGGTATCTAAATTATAAATTATCTAAAAAGTTTAGCCAATAGTTTGACTTATATAGTTTTCTATTTTTTATGTAAAATTATATCTATTTTTCTTTATGTATGATAAACAGAACAATACATCAATGTTTAAAAGTTGAATAAGATATCTCACTCGTTCACTTTCTTTCATATGCGATATTCTGGTCAACACTCAATAAATCTCATACTTCCGCATCAGTTAGTTCATGTACAGTATTATTCTCTACTCAGTAGCGAGGGAACGTTGTCAGAGAAAAGATTAGACAAATTGTAGAGAGAATTCGAACATATATTTTGAACTTAATTTTTAGGACAGAGTTAAAGCATGCACAGTCTTTATGACGGCACGAACGTTTGATATGATGCGAAATAACTAAATTCATTATTTCCCACTAGTTTTCGTCTTCTACTTTACTTTCTTCTGAAGTTTTATATTCTGAAATAGTTTTTAATCTGAATTGCTCATTTTCTGAATGCTTTTACTCCAAACTGCTCATTCGGACTGATTTTTCGTTCGCACGGGTTTTGTATTCGGACGAGTTTCCCATTTGAACGTTAAGTACCACGTGGTTAAAACGCGTGATGCACTGAGAAGTTTACGCGGGCTTTCTGTTCTAATTCTAAACTAATAAAATGACAATAATGAAGGAAAGAACAACTGCACGTAATGAGGACCGTAATGAGATCGAAGTCGCGCGCTACAAGCAATTGCAAATACCGTAATTTCTCTTTTAATTAAGCTCCCCCCTTCTAATATATAAGCCCCCGCTTTCTGGCAAAGCAGACAAAAATTAAACCCCATCTCTATTAACCCCCCCCCCCCCCCCTCTCCCAAATCAGTTGATAAATAAAAGAGAATCAAGTTTTGGTAATACTACAGCATACTTTATTATCCTTTTCCCTTGGGGAGGGGAGGGGAGGGGGGGGGGGGGGGGGAGGGTTTTTAAAACTAATTTATTCGGAAAACTGTACGTTAAAGTCCGAATTATTGGACCAGTTTGGATTTTTTCATAACGATGATTTGGCTTATTTTGGCTTTTTTTGAACACACTATTGGCTTTGAGCATGCGCTGGAAATTAACACCCTGGTTTCCTCTATTTGTCAACTCAGCTTCGCCTGCTTTGCCTTTAGCCTTTACCCACTTTCCTCGGAAACGAAGTATCCTCAGAGGAATATGAGAAAATTTTTCATGATTTTCTTACACTGTTAAAGTCAACCGAATTTTTCGGTTGATTTTAGCAGTGTAAGAAAATCATGAAAAATCGAGCGCAGGATTACGGTCCCGCTCGTGTCAGCCGAATTTTTTGGTTGACTAATAGCAGTGTAAGAAAATCATGAAAAATTTTCAGACCGCCTCTCACTGAGACGAAATTTTCACCTCTCATTTTTATTTCATCATTGTAAAGTATACCCACCTACAACCTACTGTACGAAGTTTTAACTCGAAATTCAAAAAAGAGGAGCTGTTATTGCGAGTAGAATTAATCTTAAATTTGACGGCCGCCATTAAAATGTCCAAAGTGGAACTCGATGCCTTTGACGTCATAGTCTTAACAACAACATCGCATGCTGTAGAGTTGTTGTAGAATACAAGAGGTTGTCAGTGAATAAAAAATAGAATATTCCATCATTCCATGATTCCATCAACGCATACACAGTTATACAGGATTGTAGTAATGCATGAGATTATTCTGCAAGGATTGCGCAGCTATAAGTCCAATTGACAAATCATACGAGCACACTGGGTTAGGTTTGTTCGGAACGCGCCTACACGCTATTTAAACCAGATGATTCATAGTTTGTTCCAATCAATTTTCCATGAAGATTTTAGAGCGATCTTACTACAAACAAGAGTTTTTCAGCGCGGTAATGTGCCTACTATTTGAAAGATTAACAAAACTTTGGAGGCAGAGCAGTCTCGAGCTCCAAGGAAGTGAACCGTCGGAAAATAAGCGAATATTTCTTGTTCCCTGTTCTCATACCATACCAATTGTAATCATAGTTTCATTTTACCTTTATTTAAGATTATAAAATTTATCATGTGCGTACACTATGATAAAGCAAACGACAACGAAGGTTGAATTTGAAGCAATGAAGCTGTAGTATTGTACTTGTATATTTAAAATACATGTGTAGCATTAACTGCGACCACACTCTGACTGAGCCAATAAAGTACTCGTCTAAAACAAATTTATTCTTGTACAAACTTTACAAGTACGATAAATACGGTACTTTATCAAAGGCTCCTCTGGTCTTAATATACATGACTAAAAGGTACTAACGCGACCCAACGAAGGGAGCCTATATATATATATTAACTCCTAATTCCCATGAATATATTTCGCGATTACATACCGGCCTCAAAGGATTTACAAAGCCTTTCTATCATAAGATAATTGCAATAATGTAATCCATATGTATATTTTTTGAATTTTTTACTTAATATATCTATAATTTATATAAATTTAATAAATGTTCTAATTAAAAGTTCTAACGAGCAGCTTCTAGTAAACATAGCTTGCAGACATCTCGTCGGAGGCGTGTTGTTGCCGTCCTGACAATAACTTGACGAACAAATCCCAGCCGGTCAGGAAACACTTCTTCAACCACTGCTTTAGACCATTGACCGCGCTGAATGTTTCCTGAACAACTAGTACCAAATCACCAATAGCGAGGTTTCTCCTGGGACGTAGCCATTTTTGTCGTTCCTGCAGGGTGGGCAAATACTCCTTTAGCCATCGTTTCCAAAACACATTGGCTAAGTAATGTAAGTATTGTGCTTGTTTCCAACGTTTGTTGTACGGAACAGACTCACCGATTGTTGCAGGTGGTATACTTGGATTCGGTCGCAGCAATAATAATTTGCTAGGGGTAAGAGGATCCAGATCGTTAGGGTCGTCGGTAAGGCGAACTAGCGGTCTGTCATTGAGTATCTTCTCCACTTCGGTGATAACTGTCAGAAGAGTTTCGTCGTTGACCAACTGATTCCCCAACAAAGATCGTAAAATTTTACGTATGGATCGTATCATTCTTTCCCATACTCCACCCGCATGACTTGCAGCTGGGGGGTTGAAACTTCACTCTACTTCCCGACTCCGCAAACTGCTTCTTATCTGATGCTGATTCCATCCCTTCAAGGCATTGGTTATTTCAGCTTCTGCACCCTTGAAGTTAGTGCCATGATCACTAAAAACTTGCCTGGGAGGTCCGCGTCTACTGACAAATCTCATAAAGGCTTGAATAAACGAATCCGTACTCAAGTCATACGCGATCTCGATATGAACAGCTCTAATTGCAAGACAGGTGAACACGCAGCCATATCGTTTAACAGTACTACGTTTCAATTTTACGAGGATTGGACCAAAATAATCAATTCCAACTGACGAAAAGGGGGCTTCCGCCGGCGTAACTCTCATCTCTGGGAATGGTGCCATAATTTGCTTTCCTGGACGAACGTTGACAATTAAGGCATTCCCTCACAACTTGCTTGACGGCTGCTGCATGGTCCTTTTAAGATCCAAAATTTCTGCCTAATGGTTGCTAACACCTGGCTGCCGCCGACATGACCTTCCATATAATGGTAATGCTTAATAATCAAGTTAGTTACAGGGTGTTTTCGTGGTAAAATCATCGGATGACGCGCGTTGTAACCAATCGAAGCCCTTTCAGTCGAGACGTCCACCAACTCGAAGTATATCCATCCACAAGAATCGGGTTAAGCTTACGTAAAGCACTGAGGTATCCTGAACTACGCAGAACTTTACCTCCTGCCTTAATAATCTCGAATTCCCTGGCAAACACCTGTTGCTGCACCATTCGAACAATTTCTTTGGTAGAGATCTGAAAATCCGACACCTTAAGAGGACCACATTCAATTTTTCGCGATGAAGAAACGCTAGTTTGGGCTAGCAAATATGATTTATACCGAAGAAGCCAAGCCACAGAACTTTGAAGGTGGAGCCAATTCGAAAAACGTGTAATCAAAGAATACATGGTGTCTCCTTGGATGACAGAATGGACGTAATGGGACTTCTTCTTAAACTCCTTGTCGTTATCAGATAACTCAGGGCGATCTGTCGATTGTATTGGCCAGTGACTCTCGTTTTTCCAAAGAAAGGAGGGACCGTTCAACCAATGTTCTAATTGCTCGGAATCGTTTGGTTTCAATCCACGAGATGCGCAATCTGCTGGGTTTAATTCTGAAGGAACGTGTCTCCATTGGATAGAAGAAGAAACATCGTGAATAAGTGCTAATCGATTCGATATGAAGGTCTGAAATCTTCTAGATTCATTTCGAATATACTGGATAACGATTGTAGAGTCCGTCCAAAATATCGCTTCATGGATGGGTAATTCCAACTCTTTCGTAATCAACTTGTGCAAATTTACTGCTACATGCAGTTGCAGCTGTAAGTTCCAATCTAGGGATTGTGACGGTCTTCAATGGCGCAACTCGAGACTTTCCCAAAAGAATAACACAATGTATGGTTCCAGACACGTCCTGTAGTCGGAGATACGAAGCAGCACCATACCCATTCTCTGATGCGTCCGAGAAATGGTGTAATTGAATAGAACGAAGTTCACCAAAGTCCTTAGGCTTTAGACAACGTGGCACAGAAATGTTCTTGAGTTAAGTAAATGATCTAGCCACTCTTTCCAGGTGACGAAACTCTCTTGTGGAATGATCTCATCCCATCCATAGTGATCTCTGCATAATTCCGTAAGAATCTCTTGGCTGGCAATAGTAATGGGGCAGCGAGACCAAGCGGATCGTATATCGAAGATACAAAGGACAGAATCTTTCTTCGTGTATCGACCGTATTTCGACTCGCAACTTTAAAGCCAAAGGTATCTTTCTCCACGTCCCATTGCACACCCAATGCACGATCTATTGGTAGATTGTCCAAGTCCAGGTTCACTATGGTTGGAGCTCTTTCTTCAGCTGGTATACTAGCCATAACCTCGCGTCGATTTGATACCCATTTCGTAAGGTGGAATCCACCTCTTTCCAACAACTGAGGAAGTTCCTTTACTAAATGTAAAGCGTCGTCGACAGTTTTCACCGACTTCAGGCAATCGTCAACATAAAAATTACGATTTAGCGTACCAATGGTTTGAACGTCGAAATCTTTCTGATTATCATCTGCAGTCTTCCTAAGGGCAAAACTTTGCACAACTTGGCGATGACGTTGCACCGAATAAATGTACTTGCATCTGGTGGTCTTCGAGCTCTTTCGATAAGTCACCATTTGGCCACCACAAGAATCTAAAAACGTCACGATCCTCAGGAGCCACTGCAACTTTATGAAACATCTGCTTGACGTCCGACATTAAGGCTACATACTCTTGACGAAATCGTAGAAGGACCCCTATAAGTGAATTGGTTAAATCTGGACCACTGAGCAGTTGATCGTTCAAAGATGTTCCCTTGTAACGCGCTGAACAATCAATACAACTCTTACTTTAGTCGGCTTTTGGGCATGAAACACAGGGTGATGAGGAAGGTACCAAACGGGTTTATCTTCCGGATTCATCTCATCCACTGGAACCTTTCTGGCGTGGCCTTTTTCGATGTAGTCATCGATGACGTCTCTGTATTTCATCTGGAGTGACTCGTCTTTCTTCAAGCGCTTCTGAAGTAGATGAAGTCTCCTCTCTGCCATCGACTTGTTATTGGGAAGACAAGGCAATCTGTAACGCCAAGGTAACGCAATTTGATAATGACCGTTAACCTGACGAACCGAGATCTCCATTACGGCAAGTGCACGACGATCTTTCCTGCTGCTCCAGAGGACTCGCTAAATTCGGCGTTGTGCAGCCGTTCTATTTGAGAAGTTATTGTCTCTTGATCAGCATGTACGAAGTTGACATTGGCTTCGTGATTGTTTGCATTCCCTACCGGACCCAATAACGTCCATCCAAGCAAGGTACGTGCAGCCAACGGCTCCTTGGGTCTGCCACGTCTTTCTTCAAAGATCCAGTGTGCTTCAGGGACATCACTTCCAATCAGGATTGAAACTTTATCGTGATCTAGCTTAGGAAATTTGATATCGCGCAAGTGCGGCCAGCGGTTGATCTCGTTGACTGTCGGAATAGCTCTTTCGGAGATAGGTAAACTTTCGACTGTCCACACACGCTCTATTTCTATTCCACTGTCACTGCTTAGAGCTCGTACGTTTAACTCCACTTCCTGGCCAAAGCTTCGTTTATTTTTATCATTAACTGTGGTTGAGGTTAACTCAACGGGTTTACTTGGCAAATTTAGTTCTTCCACTAAGCTCTTTGTACAAAGAGTCGTGTCCGATCCGTTGTCAATAAAGGCGTATGTTTCCACTTCGCGACTTCCGTCTCGATTACAAACCTTGACAGGAACAATTCTTAGACACACTCTCGCATGCGCTTTTGCTGTAGCTCCACAATTTCCAGTATTACCGGCCTCATTGGCGCGCTGAGACGATTTATCGCCTGGAACTTCTTCAAAATTCTGCGATTCATTTCCAGTTGATGCTGGTGGATGTAAAAGGGAATGGTGTCTTTTCCCACAGTCGCTCATCATACAAGCTGCGGTGAACCTGCATCTTTTTGCCAAATGATTCTTTCTAAGGCAGTTATCGCAGAGCTTCTCTTTTCGAACAAATTCCATTCTCTCTTTGTATGATTTCTGTCGGAACTTGTAACATTTCTCTAACTCGTGAGTAGCAGAACTGCAGGATAAACAACTCACAGTCCCCTTTGGGTGTGTAGAACCATGATTATCTCGAAGGCTAGTTCTATTGGCATTTCTCGAATCGTTAAATCTTCTCGTTTGCGTCTCCTCATGCTTGGTAGCGAAGGATGTCGCTCTATATGCGATGGCGAGCCAGTCATTCTAGCTTTAAACTTGGGCTTGAAATCTTCATCTGGTTTCGAACCTACCAATTTATCGAATGTTGTATTCGCTATTGCAGCATTCTTCTCTACGAAATCCACCAAATGTCTAAACTCGGGTTCCACTTCTCCTTCGATAAGCTTACCCGATAATTCTGCCCACTTTGCTTGCAAATATGAAGGAAGCCTCTTCACTATCTTCGTAAGAGTGTCCATTGCATTGATATCAGCTTTGTAATTCATCTGTGTTGAATTCAACAAACAATTACGCATGTCACGTGCTAATTGCATTAACTTATCTGACGCACCAGGTTTGATCTGTGGACCCGTTACAACTCTTTCAATGAATGCTCGAACAACGTTGTGCTTTTGACCAAAGTTTTTACGTAGAATTTCTTTAGCCTTTAAGTAACCTTCTTCTGCTGGTAGAATAACGCAATTTTCAATTGCTTCTCTTGCCGACCCAGACTCCCAGTAGAGTATTGGATAAGATACGAAAGTCTAACGCCATGATCGAATACTCTTCTTTCCACGTTTAATTCGAAGTTCCTGATAAATCTTGGATAATCCCCAGGATTTCCATCAAAATATAAAAACTCTCGTTTTGGAAGCTCCATTCCAGTGGTAAATTTTTCTACTGTTGCTTGTTGGTTTTCCATCAACCGAGTTGTCATGAACCGAGTTTCCATCAACCGAGTTATCAAAATCGCTACGACCTTCCCTCCATGCATCTTGTGGACTCCGTCTTCTTCCTAACCCTGGTCTAGGGAGATCATTGTTATTATTGAAATGCGCAGTACGAAATCGGTTGTCTTGCACTGTAAATTTCAAGGGGCAAAATTTACCCCATTTTGGGGGTAAAAGTGCTATTTTTGTGGGGGTGAATGATAAAGGGGTAATAATTACCCCTTAAATAAGGGCAATTCTTCTTTTTGTCGCGCAGAATTACCCCTTTTACGGGGGTAATTTGTTGGAGCAAATTTTTTACCCATCTCGGGGTAAAAATGTAAAATTTACCCCTGAATAATGGGTAAAAATATAGGGGGGTAAAATTATCTAGAGGTAAAATCTACACCCATTTTGAGGGGTAACTAATAACGAGGGTAAAATTTACATTCTTGTAAGGGGTAACTAGTAGTGGGGGTAAAAACTCCCCCCTACGTTGGGGGTAACCAGAACTGCAAGACAATGTTTTCGAAAATGGCGATTTTTTTTCGAAAGAGTGACATGAAGACATAACTACAATTATCGTTAATATAAAAGCGTATGTAGGCAATTTTCTTGAATAGTTTTTGTACACAAATGTGTATAATAGTTAAAAATTAAGGGGAAGATTGTTTAGCAGATTGAAATCGACCTAAAGTTTACTTCCGTAAGCTTGTAAACATCGTCTGTGTGTAAAGGCTCAAAGGTGACTTAAACACAACCTAAGACTGCTCACAAAAATGAAATTACTCTGGATTTGGTTTTGAATGTTCTTGTTTTATATTGGATTAAATTGGGGTACGTAAACAAGTGTTATTTCCTATATTTTTTGCTCTACGACAATGTCTTTAAGTTGCTATTGAAATGAATTACTTTGAATGATTTTACACTTTTCTTGTGTCAAAAACAATGCGAAAAAGTTTGAACAAAAGAACTTGGCTCATTTATTTTTTGACTAGACAAAAGTTCATTGCTAATATATATCATGAACTTAGTTGAAACTATAGTATTTTCGGCATTGTCTGTGTATCAAACCTGAGGAGACAAGATTAAATGGGCTGAACTGACTTTGAATCTAGTTCTTAACGTTGCAACGATTTAGTTTCTTTTCCCATTTTGCTGGAAATTCGTATAGGTAAACAAATGTTTGTACATATTTTTGGCCTACAACAGTGTTTTATAAACTGTTATCGAAATAAATATTTTGTTTCTTCATCGTATGATACGGAAACTGACCGGCTATTAACTCATAACATTAGTTCTATGTGGCAAAATTAATGTAAATGTTTTTGATCTGTCACAACTAGTCAACACAAATGGGTTTTTTTAATGAAACCCTTCCAAACCCATCACAAATGTCGTGAAACGTTATAAAATAAACGTGTTAAGAAAAGTAAAGAAAATATGAACTTAACAATGTAATATTAAAGAAAAAACTCGGTTATATATCGTAAATTTCAATAATAAATATGAAGAGGCGGTTGGCGCAGTGGTAAGGTAAGCAAACTAATGCAAGGTAAGTTAAGCCCGGGAGGTTAGGGTTAGTACTTGGATGGGTGACCCATTGGGAAGGTTAAGGCTCATAAAAAAGCATAAGAAATAGAGGACTGAGACTGAGGCTACTCAATTTTTACCCCTTTATTTTTACCCTTAATTTTCACCCCACATTTCGGAGGTAAAAATTACCCCTTTTTTAAATTGATTGAAATTTTACCCCCCAAAAACGGGGCGTTCTGTGGAAAACATGTTACCCCCACATTTTGGGGTATTTTTTACCCCCTGAAATTTACAGTGTGTAACTGTGTAAAGGGTAGATCACGACTGTAACCGGCTTTGTTATTCAAACCAATCTCTGTCTGATTCTCTTGATGGTTGACCATTACTTCTGGTAGCTTTCTCGACGGATTATCGTGAAAATGTGCTTGTAATGGGCGCTGCGGAAAATCGTCCGAACGACTCGACTTAAAGATTGCCTTTGCCAATCAAGACCTGTTTCTGATCTTTGTTTGGACGCACTCTCATCTTCGTCGGAGCACCGCGATTCTAAAGCACATCTCTCAACATCCGTTTGAGCCTCAATAATCTCCTTTTTCATCTCAAGCTTTGCCATTTCTACTTTAAATTTCTTTTCATCCATTTTCACCTCTAGTCAGTGCTGTTCATTCATCAATTCTTGCTTCCCTTCGAGCTGTTTCAAATTCAACTGAGCCATCACTAATCTTTGACTTTGTTTACTTGCTTTCGATGCCTTTGAATTCACCCCTGAGCTTCGGTCACTTTTAGCCTTGGCTCCTACGCTTTCATTTGATTTGCTAATCACATTCTTCTGTCTTGTAACAATGGGAGAAACATCATGCGTTGACAAAAGAATCTCTTTACGTGCTTCCAGCGAAGCGCCAACTATTGTTTCATGTTCATCAGTGTCAGTAATTATTCGTTCATGAATAACTCGATCACGCGTATCGCCTTGTCGGTTCTCTTCTATTGACAACAAACTTATATTACGTAACCATTCTGAATAAATAAGAGAACAGTCTCTGTACCTTTTAACTTCTCCGTCAAATTGATTTGATGATGCTTCTCTTTCCTCTTCCTGGATTAAGTATTGGCGGTACTTCATACTGGTTTCTTTATAGTTCCCGTACGTGTTGTCCAAGGCTTCTCTTGTCTTAATGGTCTCTTTATAATTGTCTAGTCGTACCATCCGTTGCTCCATATCTCGATAGAACGTGTTAACTGCGTTCAACCTTTCACCAAGAACAGCTTCTTGATTCAGCATTGTATTTGGGCGTTTATCTCTAACACCACGACCCTCCATAATCACCGCTGTATTAGTCAGAAGTGCATCGACTTGCTACTCTTTTACAAGTAATATCCACCAGTAGACCACCGAGGATGATAAAGTACTAATGATTTAGACTTCGTCTAAAACAAATTTATTCTTGTACAAACTTTACAAGTACGATAAATACGGTACTTTATCAAAGGCTCCTCTGGTCTTAATACATGACTAAAAGGTACTAACGCGGCCCAACGAAGGGAGCCTATATATATATTAACTCCTAATTCCCCTGAGTATATTTCGCGATTACAACATGTATATACTAGCAATTCATTTAGTATTTTAAAATTAAAGAAAATGCTATTAGAATTAGATGTTACAATATAAATAGCATAACTAACTCAATAAATATACTACGGAAGCGCAGACGCGACAACATGAAATTAGATTTTACATTTCTTGATTTTACATTTTCTGATTTTACATTTCTTGATTTTACATTTTCTGATTTTACATTTTTGTCAATATCGATATCGCGCCGGGGATTATTTCACCTTCGGTAATTGACATACAGTAATTGACATGACTTATAGGCAGTTTACTCTGTCTATATAACACCAGATGATTTTACTTATTAAGTAGGGAACTGAACTCTTGCAGAAATTTTCCAGTTAAAGGGTTAAATGATAAAAACATCTTTATTAAAAATAATGTTGATGATGTTTCATAGTTCTATATAGCTAGTTGTTATAATTGTTTATACAAAAAAATACAACTATAAATACAGTAATACACTATATCTCAAACGTTTTTATGTCTAAGTAGTACTGTATTAACTACAATCATGTAATTGATGCTATAAGTGACATGTAGCTATCTGCTGCAATCATATACGTACCCCATTCATGCAGCACAAAAATATTGGGATCATTATCCAGGATGGAGAGGTAATTTTTGCTGTGTAAGCACCCAATCCGGATTGTGATTGCAATCAATTTAATCCAGATTGAGAGGTGGATTGGCATCTGGACTATTGAGATGTGATCCATATCAAGAGTTTCTGTGTAAACAGTATCAAGATTGCAATCCCAAAAGACACACTTGTTTCGTTTTTGTCGTCTGTGCTTGAATTATTTTAGTTGCACGAGGATGTTAAAGCTCTAATAGTTGTGTGGAAAATGTAAAAATTTAAAAGCAAATAGGCAATGGGAGGAAAAGAAACGGTTATACATGTATTTATTGAAGGATATTAAAATTATCATTCATTATCCCGCATTCTGATTGGTTATTCACCTACAAATAACTGAGTGCAAATAATTTTATGAACATGTGCACTAGTAGCGATAGCTCTGCTGACTGCAAATAATTTTTGTAAACATGGTGATGATGGTGGCTAGTTCTTCAGCTATCCGAGGAAGTAATTGAGAGTATTTGGAAGCATCCATAACAACAATATACTTCAGAAAAGAAATAGTTAAAAGGAAGATTTAGTGAGATAAAAAGCAAGACTCATGCCAACAAAAAGTAAGTTTCACGAAGATTTTTATTAGTATGCCAAAAACAGAGAGAAGAATAGCGATCTCTAACTTCAGCATTTCAAATTTTTAACTACAGTGTTTTATGAATGATAAAATTATTGAACTCATCTATTGCAAAATATCATGATGATTTGTCAGTGTCTCACCACTGATAAATCATGATATTTTGCTCAGACTCATCCATTAATTGATAATTATTTAAAAAGGTATATATTAATAAGTATAGATGGGGCTTCTATATGTCGTAACCTGATCTATTAATATACTTAATTATCATGTGCTATTAAAGGTCAACTAAACCTTTTGAAGTTATATTTTCTTCTGAAAGGGTTATCGGCTAACTTAGCAAAAGTAAAGAAAAATATGAATTTCGAGGTAAAGGAAAGAACTTATCAGCGAAGCCTTCTTAAGTCCTTTTGAAGCATGACCGCGTTTCTAGGAGAATGGGTACTCTATTGTCTTTGCGGTCATACCGGTAAAACCCACCAATCACCTTGTTGTTTGTTATCGGTATGACATCACAAGGTACTAGTACCAGTCTTTATTCCAACGCGGTCGTCGTTCACACGAGTTCAGGAAAAGGAGCAAAAACACAAACTTAGACAATTCATAAAAGTGGAACCGAGTGACTGGTTTCAATTATTTCTTCATTTTTAGATTGATTAACGGAAGATAGAATAACCTGGAAACGTATAGTTGCCCTTTAAGCATGCCAATCAAGCAACATATATATGTAAATGATAGTTGTTGATTATCGCTCGAGTATTAAACAAGTGATTGAACTATGGTATATGAAATGCGTGCTTTATAATACTACACTATACTTGCTCGAAAATGCCTCAGTTATCTTATGGTAAAATAATACTTCATTTGGTGGTTGTTTATATTATACTTTTGTTAACACAAAATATCTATTTTATAAAAACACTCAAATTATGTGGGCAGGCACTCAGGCTTTTGATTGCTCAATTTGAGGTGATTTGATTCAGATTGGGATGACCAGCATCTCAATTGAAATTGTGAATCAGTGCAACTACGTACTTGATTGTGATTGGATCCTGATATTTTCTGCCATGAAAACATAGTAATAGGTCTACTTGTACCAGTTTGACTTAAATGAAAATTGGCAGTCACACGTAGTCGCACATAACAAGACTAACTTTTTCTGACTTATTTGCTCAGTGAAAAAGAGAAGTTGAAACTGAAATCAATCAATATGAGTGGTTTTGTGAATACACATGGTTTCTAAAGTACTTTGAAAAACACTCTCTTGAGTTGTTGGTTATTTGTCTTTGAACTTAAATTATTCCATGTGTTTGCCATATTTAGCTTAGAACTTGAAATCTCAATTTATTTTTTTATTTTTTTATTTTTTTTTTAACGACTTTATTGGATATTTACATAAAATTACTTAAACGGAAAAAGCGCGAACGGGACTCGAGGACCCATGCGAGGCGCCTTCCCGTTGTAATTAAAAATAGATATAAAAACAAATGAATAAAAAATCAGTCAATACATAAGTCGATCACAGACCAATTGCTCGAAATTCACGACGCACCAATTCACACGCACAGCCCCAAGCCCATTCTTCTGAACTCAACTGAATTAACAAAATGAGTAAAACAATGGAATTCAAAAGAACGAAGCTGAGGCCACGCACGCACAATGATGCACCGTGGAGTCTAAGTAATTGGTGCAATGGGAAACTACTCTCAGTGACAGGAACAGTTCCGGTATAATGACCATGTACAAGTCATATGAACTTCTAAAGTAGATGTCAATAATGATAAATAAGTATGGAGGAAAAAAGTTTTGAATGTTGCAAGACTGCAGAGACTATTGGGTGGTGCTATTTTACAAACAGAATTCCAGAGAGGAACAATTCGGTTTAAGTATGGTACTTTAAACCTGAGAGTAGGATTTTTATAGATGCGGGTACGACTATGACTAACAAACGAAAGAAAGTTTAAAACATTCAAATCAGAGAGTCCATACAAGGCCTTATAAAAAAAATATAGATCCTTAATTTCCCTGTCGTAAGACAAAGGTAACAGATTTAGAGCCAGGAGCCGCTCCTTGTATGACATGGCCCCTGTGTTGGATTGTAGGATCCATCTTGTAGCTCGTCTCTGAACGCGCTCAAGTTTTGACTTGTGGGTACTCAGAGCCGGTGACCAGACCTCAGTGGCATAGCATAGCTGTGACTTGACTCAGAGATAAATAAAGTGTTCATCGAACATTGCGGTCCGTAAGCAGAGGACAGGTTCTTCTGAGTAACCCCAGCAACTTGTTAGTCTTAGCTACAACAGAATGAATATGGGAGTCCCAGGATAGGTTACTGGTTACTGTGATTCCAAGATCGATTTCTTTTTGGACACGTGACAGTTCAGTAGAGCCTAGATGGTAATCAAACAGTAGAGGAGATTTCCTGCGAGAAACCGTCAGAACCTTACATTTTGAGGCGTTGAAATTGATGTTAGATTCTTGGCTCCAATGTTCGGTGTTTGACAAGGTTTCCTGCAACTGAACACAGTCATCGATAGATTTGATTCCCCTGTACAGCTTCGCGTCATCAGCATAAAGCGACATTGAAGTGCCGTCACGTACTACATCTGGGATGTTGATGAAAAGCAAAAAGAGCATTGGACCCAAGATGCTTCCCTGCGGCACACCAGAAGTGACAGGAGACCATTGCGGAGCAGCACCTTCTACAACGACACGTTGAGTACGACAAAGTAAATAATCGGTGAACCACTGGTGAAGATTACCAGATATACCATAAACGTTTAGTTTTTAGAGGATACCATAATCCACGGAGTCGAAAGCTTTAGTAAAGTCCAAAAATAAAACGTCAGTCTGAGTATTTTTGTCAAGTAATTGTCCGATAGAGTGTATAGAGTTGATAAAAGCTGCGTGACGCAGGAACGTCCGCCTAGAAAGCCGGCGCCATGCTGTAATTGGCTGATGATAAATTTTACATGGTCATAAAGCCTGTTGCAGACACAACGCTCCAAGACTTTACTAACAATAGGTAACAAAGAAATAGGTCTGTAGTTGTTGACTGGTTCTTTCTCATCTTTTTTGTGTATTGGCGTGACATCGGCCGATTTCCATTCAAACGGAACGCGTCATTCAATTGGCACCCCACTAACTTCCTTGATTATACTCTACACTATATGTTTGTATCTATGTATGTATCTATATATGGTAGTTACAAACTTGTAAGAATGAAATTGATGTTTGTGGGCATATAGGGGACAGGACGTTTGACAATTGAGAAACATTGAGAAACATGGAAAATTTTATATAACTAAATGTAGTCAGCACGCATAAAAAATGCGAAAATTTCTAGTACAAAAATTTTTATTTTACTTCGAACAGTGATGTTTTTTTGAAAGTTTTCACAGTTGTTTTTTAAAATGCTTTTTTATTACAACAAAATCAAATAGACAAGTTTTATTTATTGTTTAAAAACATTAAATTAAGTGTCACGTGATAGGTAAAACCATCTGAACAACTTCGGGAAAATTTCAGAAATGGCAGAAAAAAGATAAAAAATATTAAAAGGAAACTCATTAACTCATTTCAATCAATTTCACTAACTCCTGATTGGCACTAATGACATGAGTAGTAAACTTATTTTATACTAAAAGTATTTAGGATTATTAAATTACATTTAGTAAGACCATGCAGTAGGCTGACGTCAACAAGTTTCTGGTAATTGCGTGCTCTGCATACAAGTTAGCAGCGCTTTATATTCTGCCTGGAGTACTTATTGATGAAATCTCTTGGAGTACTTATTGATGAA
This sequence comes from Paragorgia papillata, assembly GCA_035771165.1. Classification (NCBI taxonomy): domain Eukaryota; kingdom Metazoa; phylum Cnidaria; class Anthozoa; order Scleralcyonacea; family Coralliidae; genus Paragorgia; species Paragorgia papillata. The sequence goes on along the minus strand of JAWNZC010000322.1, from coordinate 8,889,640 downwards.
AATCTTACATGGAGTAGGCATATCGATAAAATAGCAAAAAAAATTGCTTCTAGTATTGGGGCTTTGCGAAGAATAAGACCATTTGTTCCCTTTGGAACATTGCTTTTTATCTACAATTCTTTAGTTCAGCCATATTTCGATTATTGTAGTGTAGTTTGGGGAACTTGTGGAAAAACTTTATCTGAGAAGTTGCAGAAACTTCAGAATCGCGCAGCCCGAGTGTTGACCTTTTCAAACTATGATACCAATGCTGATAGTCTATTTGAAAGTCTAATGTGGAATAATCTAAGTACACAACAACAAATCCAAAAAGCCTTGATGGTCTTTAAATCTTTAAACGGTCTTACCCCACATTATTTACGTTCTAAATTTTTGAATCGTAGCGATATAACTTCTTATTCACTACGAGACTCTGTGAACAAACTAGCTGTTCCTTTACCGCGCACCAACTATTTTAAGAATAGTTTTAGCTATAGTGGTGCCGTCCTTTGGAACAGCTTACCTTGTGAGGCAAGGCAAGCTAACTCTCTGAACGAGTTTCGACAGTTATTGAATTCTTATATTGAAGATGGGCACGGCATTCATGGAAAACAGGTTTAATTAATAATAGCATGTATTAGTGTATTAATTTAGCAATAGATTGTATTAATGTATTTTGTATGATTTCAACATTTTTGTATATAGTTTTAGACACCTGATGATTTTACCGTGGGTAAATAAAGTTTCAATTCAATTCGCTCGTTCGTTCGTTCGTTCGTTCGTTCGTTCGTTCGTTCGTTCGTTCGTTCGTTCGTTCGTTCGTTCCGTTTTTGACATCAAACAGGGCACCGCTCTTTTATAGCACTGTGTATAAGTGCAATACTTTTTTGTGAAAATTGATCGTCAAGGCTAGTGTAGTCTTGAGAAAGACTGTTGTTGATGTCAGGGACTGACGTTTCAATATGATGTTTAATGTTGAGAAGTCCCCTTTTGTGAGCAATTGTTTTTAATAAGAAATTTACCCTTCGCCAGCTAGCTGTTTGTCGTTTGGTGTGCGAACGTGAAGCTTAAATTATCCTACTGTATAATTTAGTTTAGTTTACTTGTTTATTTAATACCTTCAGTAAGCTGAAGTCAGCCAATGCAGGTTAAGAACAGAAGCTTTACACTTTTGCAGTACAATTTCAATCTTTCTATCTTTTACGGACCTCTTATCATTTAGGGACCTCCTACACTGTATCTTTTACCAATTACGTTCTATCTTTTACCAACCTTCTATCTTTCACGAACCTTCTATCTTTTACGAACCTTCTATCTTTCACCACCATGACCTTCTATTATCTTTTACGGACCTCCTATATTTTACGAACCTTCTATATCTTATCTCTATAATAGATCACAGTGTTGCATGGTCAATAATACATTGTCACAATCACGCCTTATGTCAACAGGTGTCCCGCAGGGAGCAGCAATAGGTCCTCTCTTATTTTTTATATATGTTAAATAATGATCTTCCAAACTTTAGAGAATACAACTCCAGGTATGCATACCGATGATACTCAAGTTACTGCAACTGCAGAAACTATAGAAGAACTTGAAAATCTACTTAATAGGAATATGCCATGAAGTTATAAAACGTATTTCTAAGGCCAAATTACTAGGAGTTATTGTTGATGAAAAACCTAGTTGGGAAGATCATATAAATGAAATAATTGTATGAAAAGTGTTGACAGGACTTCGTATGCTTCGAGAATTACGACCGTTTCTAACAGTTTCTCGAATGATATCCTTGTATCATTGCTGATAATGCCCACTTTGATTATTGCTGCACTATATGGGGCAACTGTGGAGCAATTTTAAGAAATAGACTTCAGAAACGTCAAAATAGAGCTGCTCGAATTATCACTAGGTCTGGGTTAATGTCCGCCGCAGGCAACTCGGGGAGCTAGGACTGAGGGAGAATTTGGGGGAGTTGCCTGCCAAAACTCGATATATATTTTTGGCCTCGCGCATGTTCTCGCGCATCGCGAATTTGAATTTTAAGAGAGGGGAGGTAACTTTCAGTTTAATTTGGCACTGGGGGAGGACTGCAGTGGCGTGAATCCGTCGGTGATACGGTTATCAAGTTTAAACCAAAGATTTGGACAAATAGGACGCAAAGGTTGATGCTCTTTGTGCTTTTTTTAATTTATCGTTAAGACGTCACTGGTTGGTAATGTTGAAGTCGTGTCAAAATCTATAAATCTTACACTTTGCAGTAGACTGTTTTAAAAGTGTAACGTCCTGGTGTTGTTCGTGCGCTGATCACAGTCGGTTCGATCTGATTTCTTTTTCAAAATAATTTGAGCTGCGCCAGCTTATCTCAATGCCTGATTGTGACCGGGCTTCTATTTTCTTTTTAAATTTGCTTTAGTGCAGACTCAGATTAAATTCAATGTTAAAATTTCCAACTGTCAAAAGTGCGGCAATAGAGCTATTTTAGACCATGACTTTTTCTGCCTAAAACCTTGTTGAAAAGCGTTTTACAAGCGTAATTATACACTTAAATAGGCCAGACTGTAGCTGTGATACTGCAGGAATAAATACATACTTGCTTTTCAGTGATGTATTTCTTTCCCTTCACGAAGATGATACACTGTAGAAACCCGTGAATTTTAATTACTTGACAACAAGACAGTTAACCTTTGGAAATAATGTATCAGGTCAAATCTAACGTATTTTAAAAATATTCAACATAAGTCAACAGGTTAAAACATCACTAAAAATCTATATGTCTTTCAACATACGACCGTGTTTTTGAGGCAAATGAAAAATTAAAAAAAACACCTGCCAAGAATGAGGACGTTTGAAATAAGATTTTTCTCCACTTAAACTAATTTTCAAATTTTGGACGCTTTAATATTTTCGGTACATCAAAGGCTTTTTTGTGCTGTTTCTAACTCGAACAAGTATATATTCTGTGATTGTAGACGTATTCCAATATATATGCCACTTCAGATGACGGCAGAGTTGTCGAGCGTTTATAATAAATACCCGGCCTATGCAATCGATGAAAATCGATGATCGGAAAGCCAATCGATATCAATCGATAGCAATTATCTAATTGGTATTTGCCAATCGATGACCAATCGATAGTCACAAATATCCGTCCGTTTGTCAATCGATGACTATCGATTTGCCAATCGGTGACTATCGATTTGCCAATCAGTGCCTATCGATTGCTATTGATTGTCATCGATTTTTCAGACTAGGTACCAGGTTTCTTTGCGCCGAGCCGACATCGGTCAGACCAAAAAGCCGCCGAAAATCTGGAATTGTCTATCTCGCCCCGCAAACAATGTTAACTGTATTTCAATTTTGGATTAAGTATTAAAGCATGAAAACTTTTTATAATACTATTGGCGCATATAATTTTATTTAGTGTATCTGTAGCTTGTTTTACATATATGTAATTGCATATATCTTTTGTATTAATTAATATTGTTCGTACGGCTTTCTTGAAAAGCAATTACTTGTAATTGAAGAATTTATCGTAGTTAAATAAAGTTCTCTCTCTCTCTCTTTTACGAACCTCCTATCTTTTACGAACCTTCTATCTTTTACGAACCTTCTATCTTTTACGAACCTTCTATGTTTTACGAACCTCTTATCTTTTACGAACCTTCTATCTTTTACGAACCGTCTATCTTTTACGAACCTCTTATCTTTTACGAACCTCTTATCTTTTACGAACCTTCTATCTTTTACGAACCGTCTATCTTTTACGAACCTCTTATCTTTTACGAACCTCTTATCTTTTACGAACCTTCTATCTTTCACGAACCTCCTATCTTTTACGAACCTTCTATCTTTTACGAACCTTCTATCTTTTACGAACCTTCTATCTTTTACGAACCTTCTATCTTTTACCAACCTTCTCTCTTTTACGAACCTTCTATCTTTTACGAACCTTCTATCTTTTACGAACCTCTTATCTTTTACGAACCTCTTATCTTTTACGAACCTCCTATCTTTTACAAACCTCATTGTTTACGTAGCTTCTATCTTTTAAGGAACTATCTTGGACCTTTCATTGTTTACATGCATGCATGTCTTTTACGGATCTTCTATCTTTTACGAACCTCCTATCTTTTCCGAAGCTCTTATCTTTTACGAACGTCCTGTCCTTTACGAACCTTGTATCTTTGATGGAGCTCCTATCTTTTACGAACTTCCTTTCTTTTACCAACTTCCTATGTTTTGCGAAGCTCCTTTATTTTACGAACTTCCTATCCCTTACGGACCACTTACCTTATACGGACCTTCTTAATTATTTAAATGCCGTATATATTATTTATTAAATTCTTGATATTCTACTTTCTTCTGTAGATTGCGTTGATCCAGTGTTAAAGATATTAGACAGTGTAAAAACGTCGCCCGAACTTAATAACGATTATGGAGAGAAAAATATTAAGTTGGGCAACACTTGGGTTGGAAATTTTTCATGGCCACAAACTAAAAGCAAAAACAAAAGTTCCATGTATATTGAGTTACATTTTAAGAAAAAAATTCAGTTGGAAAATATAGCTATGTCTGGTGGAGACGTCATTGGTTTTCGAGATAACATGACAAGTGGTGAAAAATGTTATGTGAATAAGTTTGTTTTGGATTACAAAACTAAGTCGACTGGTGATTGGATAATCCTGAGGGATTCCTCACAGTCAACTAAATATAAAGTAAGTCTACTGTAATTGAATTGTTTCAAAGGGTATTGGCAATATACATTAAATTTGTCTAATTTAAAAGAACTCGTGAGATTGTAATGGAAAACAATATAACCAGGCTACAGCATTTCCATGGATTACAAAATCACGTATAGCTTCTTGATTGTTCAACATGAAATGTTCAGTGTCCCGAGTTTTAAGTGCTCCGTTTCAATGATTTTGTTCAACAAACAACAAACGTGTGTAAAAATGCTGTACCCTGGTTATGATGTCAGAGATCATATCAAACAAACTGAAATATCTCGTAAACAAAGCAATTATTTCACGAGATCTTTCAAACTAGATAAACTTAATAGACCACTTTGATAAATCATAATAGTGACTAATTTGAATATTTTCTTGTGTGTATCTTAATAAGCCTTCTGCAGCATTGTTTGTGTCTCTACAATTCAAAAGAATATTTGCTTCATAACGAGGCCAAAAAAGATTATTTAGATGCACATAAGAGAATATTTAAAGCGGTGGCCATTATGAAAATGTCTAGTTACAATGCCCTTTAAAACATTATTATTGATGGTATAAAGTATAATTAGTATATCACAGTGCAATTGTGGTTAGTGTACAGTACTGCATTCGATCTTTTTACATTCTATTTATAACAGGCTTATATATACATGTATTACTAGACTGTGCAATTACTAGGCTGTACATTCGGAGTGTTCTACAGTGTATATGGATCGAGATGGTCTGCTTAATCTACTGAGTCATGGGAAAAATCAGAATCTTAAAGTGCCTATGAAACGAAAATTAAGTCTGTCTTATTTGAAAAGAACATTTAAAATGATAGAGTAACATCTTTTGAAATTTTTCGTTTCCTTGCTTCGTTCTTGAGATATTTCATTTGTTTGATATGCAAATTAAACATTTGTGCATAATGAGTTATTGAAAAAAGTTATATCTTTGCTATTATCAAACCAAAATAATTCGATGGAAGCATGTGCGTGTGTTTCGCCCAGAACACTAAACATATAGACTTTCAAGTGATCATATTTGACAATAGCAAAGATATATAACGTTTTTCGATAACTCATTATGCACGTGTGACGTCGCAACATGCGACATTTACATCAAACAAACTGAAATATCTCAAGAACGAAGCAAGGAAACGAAAAACTGCAAAAGGTGTTACTCTATCATTTTATGTGTTCTTTCAAATAAGACAAACTTAATTTTCGTTTCATAGGCACTTTAGTTATTTTATTGTGAACATCTTTACATGCTTTATATATATATATTTATTATATGGCTTTGTAATATCCTGAGTTCTGATTGGTCAACGCACGGTCCGTAAAAATGCGTATCCGGACCACGGTCCGTCTTTTTCCGTATCCGGACCGTTGTCCCGGATGTTGATTTTGCTCGCGTGAATTTCTAAGCTTTTCACACTAAGTTTGATACAATAATTATCGAAAAACTTGAAATAGCCATAGAATAAACGCTTTATTAACCTCGTTTACTCGGTCTGTACGGGAAAATATCAGACCTCGGTCTTTTTTTGTACGAACCTCGCCTGCGGCTCGGTCCGTACTGTCAAGACGTCGGTATGATATTTCCCGTACAGACCTCGTTCTCGGTTAATAATCTCTTAATATATTAGAGATGAGCCGATTACGAAAAGTGCCGATTACTGAAGCCAATTATTTGGTGGCCGATTAATACAATTAATCGGCATATGCCGATTAGTGCTACGTTGTTGGTTACCAGTCCCTGCGCAGTTTCGCAATGTTGTAGCGATTAATTTAAGCTTAATTTAAGACATGAACCAATTATTTTGCCGATTATTACACAGTAATCGGCCGATTACCGATTCTTTTAAACTGGCCGATTAATCGGCTTTGCAGATTAGTTTCCGATTAATCGGCTCATCTCTAATTGCTGCCGACCGAAGGGAGGCAGCTCACTATTCTTGATGTTGCCTTGTGCCCAGTCCTTTTTCCGAGCTATGTATAGCCGACCAGATCTCGATTTGTTAAATTTTGCGTTTGTTTAACATTCGTCTGTCGGCATTACGTCATCCATATATGAGCTGATGGGACTCAGTGCGCATGTTCCGCTACCACGTTGCCTTCGATATTCAGAGCTTCTCGAAGTTCTTCCTCGACAGAAAATTCACGGTAAGAACAAATACATCATGTCTTTACTTTCTCGTGGAAGTATTCATCAAGGCCATGAAGGTTTCAGTGGCCAGTCTCGAGGAAAGCAGTGCTTTTTCATGAGTTTATCGGCGCTGTTAACAGCACAAACTATTCCAGTTTAATATCGAGTGGAACTCGACAACCATCGACAATGTCTTAGTACAAGGAGACAACATGTACTTGAATGCTTTTAACAATGATCTCATTCCTCGTGCGGGATTTCTGTCGCTGAACAACTTACCAACTGTTGTTCACTTCCTACCAACATCTGACTTGGATTTGAGGAAATAATCTACAGTGGTTTCTACAATGGATTCCGTGCACAAAGCTGTATATGTAGTAATGTAGATAACTTACACTGTATATATGTAATGAACTGTCTTCAAGAAATTATTTACCTCAGCTTTGTGAAAATTCAGTGGACAGGTATGCCGTATGCAGTAAATACAATATTACAAGTTAATACTGTTTAGGAAAATAAAATACAGTGGTTGCAGTGGTGTATTCCCAAACGACAATTACAGTATATGTGGAGTTGTGGACATATGCAATGACTTAATATACATCACAAAGATATCCTTGAAAGTATTGCATTCTCAACAAGAACTCCAATAAATGTTAGACAATATAAACATGGAGCAACAAATACTGTAAACATCTGTTACATACCATTTCTGGTATTTATTCAGTCAGTGCCTATTTGGCGCTTGCTTTGCCATAACATATCAGACACTCTGGATTCCACCGACAGCTTTGTCACAGTAAGAAGCATGATTTATAGTGACAGTGATTTATCATAAAATTTGTTTACCAAACATCAACACGTAGTCATAATGTACTGTATGTAGTATACTGTGTATGCAGTCAAAAGCCTTGCAAATTATATTCAGATACATTAAGTGATAGTTATTTGTAATTTAAGTCTGCTGTATTTAAATATAATTAAAATAATTGAAAAAATGTGTACATACTACTAATTTATATAATACTACTACTAATTTACTAACATACTACTAATTTACTAACATACTACTAATTTATATAATCAATCCCAGGGTTCATTTTTGAAATTTTATAAAAAATTAGGCTTCCCATGGCTTTTCAGGCAGCACTTCCCTTGCGATAGTAACTTCTAGTATATATATATATATATATGTAAATAAACTTCAAATATACGACAAATTTTTTAATTTAATTTCTTTAGAAGAACTTAAGATTTTAGATGAGGAATCAATTCGAAAACCCATAAAAACAACGATATCAAAGATTTCAAACGTATTGACTTTTATAAAATAACATGTATACTACGCGAGCCCTGATTGGTCAATTGCCGTGTTTGGATCAGAGTATCCAAACACGGAAAATTCCCGCCAAAATGATTTTTTGAAAATGTCGGACAGTATATCATATTCACTTGTGATTATTTTATAAAAGAAATACCAAATGGTTTTTTCCGTGTTTGGAGACTCTTATCCAAACACTTGGGAAATTGCTCGACTTTCGAAAAGCTAAAAACACTCGCCTACGGCTCGTGTTTTGTTACGCTTTGCTCCAGTCTCGCAATTTCCCGCGTGTTTGGATCAGAGTATCCAAACACGGAAAACCATTTGGTATTTCTTTAGTCTAAATACAGACGAATTATTATTTTACCACTGTTGCTAGGTTTCCTGCTACTGAGACTGATATTTGCATAAGCCATGTGTAAAAAACGCATTAGAACATCATTAAAAGGTCATTAATGATACGTGTTTAGGCAAGCAGAGCTGTAACCATAGAGAAATTTCAGCGTCTCTTTATTCGAGTTCAATTTTCTTAGGAGTAACATTGAAAGTCTTCTTCGGAGTGTGTTTTGGAAAGTGTTTTATCGGATTTATTCTCTTGTTAGCAGTGATCAAAATGTCTGAAATAGTTCTAGTCCTATAGTCTTTATAGTCATATAGTCCTAAGACTATAAAAAGGATAAAGGACTGGGGCCTAATCATCCTTACTTGCAGCCAGCGGCTGAATTGCGAAGGACGCAGATCAACGTGGCCGTGTCGAGGCATATCAATGGCGCTCCAGGCAGCCGCCATACGACACAGTTCAGACTACGGATCACAGCTAAGATGTTAGGTGTTGATTTTATGGAGTTAGGAAAACCAGAGAACCCGTCGAAAAACCCTCGAAGCACAGGAGAGATCAACTACAACTCTACTCACATGAGTTCCAAGCTCGACAACGGGGTCATTCGCAAGCGGTCACCCATCCAAGTACTAACCTCGTCTAACCGGGCTTAACTTTTTGGTGAGAGGCAGCGCAATAGATATCCCACTCCCCCCCCTCCCCCCCCATATCATATGGTGTCCAAAGGCATGCCGCCTCATTAATATTCAGACTCACGCATGACGAACGCCTGTGACTCACGCATGACGAACGGAGCCAGAATAACTCACGCTCCTTTACGACGAATTAAAGAAAAATAACGTTGATATCGATAAAGACACTCTGTCGTATTACCTTAAACATTGTCTAGAAGAACATCGAGTACTATTCGACAGCATCAGTGACCAAATCAGTGGAGATAGGGTAATGTGGGGCAAAACGAGACACTTTTGGAATGGGGTATTTCAGGTAGACTCTAAGCAAGATATACAACACAAAAAATGTTGGAAATAATTTATTTGGCGTAAATCAAGGAAAACATGAAAGTGATTTTTGTCTCATTTTGCCCCACCACAGTGGGGCAAAATGAGACAGTGTGAAAACACTAAATAACAGTCAAATTTAAATAGAAAGTAATTTAATAAAACTACATAACTAACTATAAAAATACATTTAAAGATTATTTTGAAGTCAAAGTTACAAACACAAGTCACAGGTCACGCTGGTTGCAACTACAGTGCAACATTCTTCGTGACACCATAGTTTGCATTCGAGGCATTTCACCCAGTCCTCGCCTTGCATTGATCTGGACCATAGTTCTCCACAGATTGGACATTCTGCATCCTCAGTATTGGTGTTCACAATCTTTTTTTGCTTGAACAAATCTTTCTTGGCCTTTTTTGGTTGACTTGTTCCAGAGCGAGGCTTTATCTTCGATTTTGTGTCAGTTCGCTTATTAGCAGTTTCTTCAAGTGAACGTTTGTAGGGTGAACTTGTTAAAACCTGTGACAATTCTGCTCGCCATGTCTTTTTCTTTTGCACTAATATTGGCACTTTCAGGATGACCACAAATGAAACATCTGGCATTGGTTGTTCCAACTCGCTGGCACTTCTCTTCGCTGACTCAACCGACACAGTGGGAACGGATCCAACAGGGACTGTCGGAACAGAGGTTGCAGGAATTGATTCGATCAAGGTGGTGGGAGCTGATTTGACTGAGACCGAGGGAACTGGTTCAACTGAGACCGAGGGAACTGGTTCAACTGAGACCGAGGGAACTGGTTCGACCTGTGCTTCGTGAGGATCTTCCAGATAATCTGCTGATGGCAAAATGTCTGGAGTGAATGGTACAATACCAGAGCACCTAAAACCAGAGACAGCATTCTCAATTGTGGCAGCCTTCATGTATACTGTGTTGAACAACTCACCAAGCTTGTCAATTGTTATTCTGCGACCAGGGTGCCTCCTCAATTAACCAGCTTGAGCAAGCAGCATTGAATGCAGACTTCAATGGCTTAAAGAAACTTCGGTCCAATGGCTGGAGTTTATGTGATGTGTGTGGTGGCAATGAGACCATCTCTATACCATTTCCCCGAGCAAATTCGATGGTAGAGAGACTTTTGGTATGGCTTTTATGGCCATCTAAAATTAGTAACACTGGTGCATCTTTCGAGCATTTCACATGGGTTGCAAAATGTTTCAAATAATCAGCAAAGAGGTGTGTCTCAATCCAGCCACTATCTGAACATCTGCAAATCGTCCCTGCTGGTGCATGGTCAACTAGCTCTTCCTTGTTTCTCTTCCTCTTAAAAATCATCATTGGTGGAACATACACACCAGATGCACTGCACGCAATGACAATGGTGGTAGTTTGACCACGTTCACCACTGGTCGCTGATGAAACTGTACGTTTACCTTTTGGTGCAATGACTTTCACAGGTTTGTGTACACACGTTAAGCCACTTTCATCGCAATTAAAAATTTCATGTTCTTTAAAGTTATGTTTGTCACACAATGTTTTTAGATTGTCAAAGTATCTATCGACAGAGGCTCTGTTTAAACCAAAAACACGATTCAACGAAACCGATTCTGGCTTTCGAAGGGATAACCTTGGATGACGCCTGAGAAAGCCATTAACAAAGTCACGACCAGCCATTTTATTTTCCTGATTAAACTTAGTGGTAATGTTATTTTTCTGGCAATATTCAAACACTATTGATCTGATATCATTAATTGATAGACCATAAAAAACTTGGTCCATCTTAACAATATGATCTTCAAGTTCTTTCTCTTGGTCAGGTTTAAGAACAGCTTGGTAACGCCCTAAAACATTCTTATGCCTTTCGTCAATTAACAAGTTTTTCATCCTACCATTAACTTGGCGGTTCAATGAATCCTTGGGTACTCCAAAGGCAGTGGCAGCTTTCCGTATAGACATCTCTTTTTTGTCGACTGATGAAATGGCAAGTTTCATTTGTTCCTCACTCCAGTTTGCACGTTGGGTTTTCCGAACATAGTTTCGAACCATTCTAAATATAATGCAAGTTGATTTGATTAATGATAAGTTCACAAGCACTGCAAAGCTTCATGCTGAACTCAGCATACACACAATAACAATTTCAAGATTATCTGAATGCATGATGAAATGTTATATAAAATTGACACAACCATGCATTTAAATAGTTTAAACTTTCTGAACAAGAGCAGGTGGGGTTAAAAGACTTCAACATAAAAAATAGTGCTGGTTAATATAATCATTATATATAATCCCCGAGCCCGGGCGTAGGGCCGAAGGCCCGGAGCCCGGTGAGGGTGCTAATCTCGACATGCGTGTAGTCCACTTTACACGCGTGGAGAAAAAGCGAGGGAGATGAAATCTGGAAATAGTTTATATATATATATATATATAGTTCAATCTACAGACACGGTGTTTCGCTGTACAACAGCTCATCAGTGTAGCTTGGAACAATCTGAATGAATTTCACCAATTACTTATACACATGCGATCGTCGGTGACAACCGCATGTGGGAAAGCATCGGTGAAATACATTCAGATAGCGTGAAGTGCGCATGGGCCCAGAGTGCTCAAACTTCCACAAGGGTAGTGAGTGTTGCATTATCGCTAATAGGTACCCACGGCAACTTCACAGAGTGCTCAACAACACCGAAGTGAAGGAGCATACATAGTTCAATCTACAGACACGGTGTTTCGCTGTACAACAGCTTATCAGTGTAGCTTGGAACAATCTGAATGAATTTCACCAATTACTTATACACATGCGATCGTCGGTGACAACCGCATGTGGGAAAGCATCGGTGAAATACATTCAGATAGCGTGAAGTGCGCATGGGCCCAGAGTGCTCAAACTTCCACAAGGGTAGTGAGCGTTGCATTATCGCTAATAGGTACCCACGGCAACTTCACAGAGTGCTCAACAACACCGAAGTGAAGGAGCATACATAGTTCAATCTACAGACACGGTGTTTCGCTGTACAACAGCTCATCAGTGTAGCTTGGAACAATCTGAATGAATTTCACCAATTACTTATACACATGCGATCGTCGGTGACAACCGCATGTGGGAAAGCATCGGTGAAATACATTTATATATATATATATATATGTATGGCACGGTGTCACGCGGTAAGAATAGTTGGACACTGGTGACTAGCGACGAAGAAAACTATAAACTCTCAAACAAATAGTGTTTTGCTTTCGTTTATTTAAACGAAACGAAATGAAATGGAGCACGAAGAAAAGGATACAAACAACCCGTTTAATATATCTTGAAGAGAAACCAGAGAACTTGAAGAAACCAAACGCCGTATGGTAAACAAAAACTCGATCTGCAGTGTATGTAGCCCTGGTTTGAAGACACTCCGTGAGTCCATGGTCAAATTAATCATCTTAAAGTGGTTAACGGTAGGATTCTTGTTGTTTTCAAGTTTTCGCTTAACCTAAACAATATTCAGCTTCACGTTTTCATGCTTTCCCTTTGCTCATCCAAACCATAAGTCAGCTTAACTAAAGCTAACTTAAAACACTACCTTTAAGGCTTATAAGCCTTTTTATTATTAAAAATACTCATGGGCTATGTTGGTTTTCTTGGCTGTGTTTCGACTGAAACGTCTTTTGAATTCTTCTTTCTGGAATCCGATTCTACTGAATTGTTTTTATCTCAGACTCTATTATAAATGTAATTTCTGAGCTGTTAATTACTTTTAATACTGCCTTTGCAAAATGTACATGCATAGAGAAGCCATTTAAAGGCTTGCTAAAATTAATCCCTTTTGAAACCTCCTAAAAACAATATATTTTTTACAACCAGAATTTAATAATGAAATCTAAATTTTGTTTTGATATGTTCAACTTTCATTAAATGATTTAAATCAGTTTTCTCATCCTATCGACCTATCCATAAATTGTATAATTTAATATCCCAAGGATTTAACATCATTTGTTTTTATATCTGTTTGTTTTTGTATTGGCTGTATATTAGGAGTGCTTATTTTAATCAGAGGGTGGGTGGGTGTTTTAAAAAAGAATGTAAAAGCGGGCGAGGGGTTGTTGCGTTCATGTATTTCTAGTATATATGTTATTGATAATATATCATTGAGATTTGAGAATGTGTTGGCAATAGGACAACTCTTGAAAACTTCAAATGGCTAGCTTTACTTAGTTTACTATTACTTAAACATCAAATACATTTCACTTGCTAGGAAAGTTGGATGTGTCTCACTTTGCCCCATCTTCATGAGTTCATTTGAACAAGAAAAAACTCGCAATAAATATAAACATTGATAAAAATGTCACGTGTGACTTGAAAGGGCATGTTATAAACTCAATAAAACATATAGGTTTCATTCGGTAAATACGATAATTTAGACACAACAATCGGTTAAGTAAAATTGCTAAGTAATAACATACCTGAATTTGTCGAGTTATCATCCAAAGTGGATTACAAAATCTTGATTTTTTCGTAGTTTCGTAGAGCAAAGAAGCGTGTTTCGGCGAAGATCAACTTTCATGAGCCCACGATCATTAAATAAAATGGTAGTTATGCCGAACGTCATGTAAGTTGAATTGAATGGGACTGTCTCATTTTGCCCCGCATTACCGCATTACAATTAGTTATTTACGAAGAGATGAATGTTGACAGTTTTGGTCAAATTATCGCTTATCTAACCCTAGTGTATAGAGTATACGAATCCTTGAATGAAGAATCAATTCGAGAAGCCCTTAGAAGAACGATAAATGATTTCATGAGAAATAGGAAGCGAGTAAACTATTCAGCAAAAGAGGACGCTTTCGCTTCATCGACTCCGTAGTCAAAGTGCGACAGTATTTCTTTAACACGAAAATCATCATGTAATTTTTCTCCCATCGTGTTCAGGGTTCGAATGATGGTCTTTACAAAATAACACCAAATTATACGTTCGGGAGGAGGATTAATCGTAGTTTTGGCGTTTTCCAGAAGTGTCTTCACCCATACTGTTTTGCCGCTCTGAGTACACCCTGCAACAATGCATGTGAACGGATGCTGCATGACTGTTGCGTCAGTGAGAAGATGTGCTGGTCTTGAATAAGTACCGTTTTCATGGAAATTTTTTATATGACGTTGCATGTTGAATAGTGTAGAAAACGTTTTTCCACAAGTGCTGAAGACATAAGATATGTTCACTCGTTGAAGAGCATGAGCAGAACTGATAAATATTTCTAGAGAATTTCTTATTATATATTTATCTTTCTCCTCCTCCTCCTCCTCCTCTTTCTCCTCCTCCTCCTCTTTCTCCTCCTCCTCCTCTTCCTCTTTCTCCTCCTCCTCTTTCTCCTCCTCCTCCTCCTCTTTCTCCTCCTCCTCCTCTTTCTCCTCCCCCTCTTTCTCCTCCTCCTCCTTTCTCCTCCTCCTCCTCTTTCTCCTCCTCTTAAAATATGTGTTTTGGTAGCGTTTTCCTCATTTAGACACTGACTGTCAAATAGAGATGTTGATCAAAAAGCACAAACCGTTTCTTGAACTTTTATGTACAAGTGAACCTATTCAACAGCGAGCTCTGTTGGAGACTGTAAGCCCCGAGCAAATTAGATGCATTTGTGATTGTATGTTGAACGTTTGGTCAATGCAATATCAATTATCACCTGCTTTGCTTGAAGACGTTAAGCCTTATAGCGACGACATATTAACTTTGGCTAGTCCCCGAAGTAGTTTTATGAGAAAAAAGCAGATATTGATTCAAAAAGGTGCAGGATTTCTTGATGTCTTACTTGGTCCTGTTTTAGAAGGACTCGCAGAAGTAATATAAAAGAACGATATTTTGTAAAGACCATCATTCGAACCCTGAACACGATGGGAGAAAGATTACATAATGATTTTCGTGTTAAAAAAATACTGTCGCACTTTGACTAAGGAGTCGATGAAGCGAAAGCATCCTCTTTGCTGAATAGTTTACTCGCGTCCTATGTCGACTTAACATGGAATCCCAAAGGAGAAATTGTGTATCAAGGAAGAACTATACCAAACACAAACGTGTTGATTGCGAACGTTGTCAGAATCCTGTTAATTTTACACATGTAATTGAGTGTCCTAAGTGTTTGAGGAAATATTTTAACAATTGCGTTAATCGAAATCTGATATGTAATGTTTGTGGTACAGAATTCAAGGCTCATGATCCATGCCTTCGGATTATAAGATGTACTGTATGCCCATATGCTCGTGTTACCGATAGATCACTAAATAATCAAGAGTTTTTTGTGTAAAGATATATTTCTCAATAAAATATTTTAAGAGGAGATTTTTTACATTATCGAGAAATTTTCGTCAAAAACGCTCAAAACTTTGTAACCAGGCTTTGTCTATACAATTGGAATAAATATCCGGGGTTAAAAACCCCGTTTTCAAGGAGTGGAGATATTTTAGGAAATTCAGAGGAAAATTCCCTTGAAGAAACAAAACAAAATATTCAGAAAACAGAGATCTCTTATAGGGTAAGTACTTCTTGTGTGTTATGTAAATTTCTAGTGTAAAACGTATTGCCATCTTATTTAAAATTGCCTACGTATCACTACGAAGGCTATAATTTATGAAGCCTGACCGTTGTCATACGCTGCCGACATGCCAGCGAACCGAGCAGCGAACTTGTTAATTAAGTGAAATTGGAAAACATCTAGTAGCGATATACGTTGTTTTTAAACATAAAGCAGACTGTGAGGAAATAACAGCGATGACAAAGCTAGATTTTGCATACACGGGAAGACGGCAGGGTGGACTAAAGAGAGCGCGAAACAACTTAGTACTTGGCAGTTGCTGGATAGTCGAGTAATATTGAAAAACCCAAGAATTTAAATAAACTTGCCAAAGTAAAAAATAAGCGTTTGTTATACACTAAAAAGCTTACACAAGTTCTTTATTTTTTTTGTGTCTAGACAGTTAGCAACTAGCAAGGCCAGTTAAAAAGAAAAAAATGGGCACATTTAATAATTTTATAAGAAGAAATATATAAATTTTATATTATTTATAATTATTAAAATTGTACATGCACTACATCAGTAGTATAAAAATGATTAAAGAAGCATGTTTGAATTGTATAGAAATAATTTAATAGAAAATCAACAGGCCATGTTTCAAAACTGTATTGACCCACCTTAATGACTCTTATGCATGAATCAGTGTTAAGCCCGAGGGGTGGGAGGCCAGGCAAAGGTGGGGGATTTGGTAAACGTCTGTATCCCCACCCTACGGCATTTGCTCTTGAATCGTGACCCCAGGGTGGGGGCATTTAAATATTCAAAAGGAAATTTTCAAATGTTCCTAGGCAGAGATGGGCAATTTGCCTACATTTGATCATAATTCTCGGTCCCTGAGGGTCGTGCTTTTGAACACTTCATTTAAAAAAATTCAAATCCCCCACCTTTTGCTCGGCCTCCCCCCCCCCCCCCCCCCCTCGGGCTTAACACTGATTTGTGCATTACTACCATTACAATATGATGTGTTCCCCTTCCCTTGACCCTATAGACAGTCAGTTGTGGTCAAGCCATAAAAGCACAAAATGGCACTTGTTGGCAGATTCAACATTCTGGTTGTTGGGGGAAGCTGGGAAGGGAAAAGAAATTTGTTTAGGTATAAACAGAGCAAAACAAATACCACCACTCCAATAGCTGATAATTGATAAACATGTTAATGTGTAAGCTGAATAAGTACACTCACAAAAACCCAATATGACAAAGCTGATACAATTTTTTTTTTCACATAAATTATTACTTCAAGTTTATGTACATGCTGATCGATTACTAATTATTACTGTTCAAGACTAGCTCCCAAATCCAGTTACAGCTAGTATACTGTATACGTATTCCATAAATATTGGCAGTTTTGACATAATGGTCAGAGTTAGACATAGCCACAAAAATCTAAAAAAGCAAATTAATATATTGAATTTAAATTAAGTGAACAATTTATAAAAAAAAAACCATTTTAAAGCCCAGGCTTTTTGAGTCATGTTACCCATCCCCAGTCCCATAAGTTACATAAAATAGTTAAACTTATATCTGATTATATACAGTATATACAGTTTATAATTATATATTCATTTAAACAGCAAGCTGGGAAACCTTAATTCTTATACCAGCTGAGATATCACCTTTTCAAAGTAATTTGCTTAGCTTGAGTCACTTAATTGCCTTCATATAAACATGCCCTTTATTTCTGAGACCTTTCCTATTGATAACCACTGCAGCCTTACATATATGTTTCTTTGCACAGTACTACAGTAGTATGAATTGATTACTACAACAAAACAACATTCATCTACTGCACATGTTTTCCAATGTTTTCTATAATCTTTGCTTTAGAAATAAAACCTCGCATTGCCACCTTAATCAAATTACAGTCTACAAAACAGATAAGAGTACAAAAATGCTCAAATTCTACGAGGACCATCCACCTAAAATTTCTTTAAATCATTTTTATTTTGGAGAGTGGTAATTAAACTAGAAGATAAAGTATACCATGTGGTGTGCCAATCCAAATTAAGAGTTATTTTTACATTTTAGTAAAGCCCACAACCATTTTTGGTCCATTTGGCGAGGACTGGCAACTTTTCATAATAAGAAAAACTGATAATTTTTTTCCTGGATTTTCCACTAGATTTTGGCTGACATTCTATTAATACTTGCTTTAAAACTACATAGTAAGCAAACCTTTAAAGGTTTAGTCATTAATTAAAATATTTTATAACCAAGAAAACAATAGGTGTCCATTTTAAAATAAAATGATGAAAATGCAAAAACTGTAATATTTACTTTAAAAAAATTGCGAGGACCATCCTCTTATTTTTTTTAAAACAATGATGGTTTTAAACCTCACCGATCGAATGTAATGTACCATAAGGTTCACGGTGTGCCAATTAGTTTTAAGGTAAAAATATATAATATTTCTGAATATCTCTACTTGGTTAGTTGGTACGAATTTATGGCAACAATAACAAAGTTTGACGACTAAAAATAAACGTTAATCGTCACAAAACTCCTCAATACATGCATTGATTCAGGTTTATTCTGGAATATGATAACCCTTCTTCACAAACAATACACCATTATTGAGATCAGCATCAATTTCAAAGTGCACCTGAACAAAACATTGTTGGAACCAACAAAATTTTGGTTTTCAAAGTAAAACACCACATGTCTATCACTTGAACGCGCAAAAAGGTTAATTATGTGCGACTAATATCAAACTGATGCAGATTAGACACAAAGCTTACCAATATATGTTCCTACCCATATAATTTTTTTAAAGAAATCTAGTCATCTAGTAACACAAATAAATAAGTGAAATATTCTTACCTGTGTGCCTTCTGCTGTCGAACATAACCCCATAAAATCTAATAAAGCACGTTGTTGCCGTTAAAAGCGCCGTGAAGATGTTGCACCAACTTCCAGTGGACGAAATTGTATTGAAGACAGGATTCAAGTATTGCATGTAACAATGAGTGAGTTTTTATTAGATCAATAAGCAAAAATCCAACCAATTACAGCGTTCACCGCCATGTTCCAAAAAAGAACAAGAATTTGCTGTTTTTTCGCAAAGGATCACGGTATTTTTGAGCGCCAGTTTCTCGATAATCTAAAAAATCTCCTCTTAAATTCTATATTACATGTACGCGTGTTGCTAATGACCTCCTTGCCTAGACTTGCCAAATCCCCTTAATGACCCCTAATGAGTTTTTCTTTTGTATCCTGCACGTGCACTCAGGATAAATATGCAAATATCACTCTCAGTAACAGAAAGCGTAGCAACAAGCTTGAAGAGTTATTCCGTTTATATTTTCTCATGAAATCATTGATCTCGAATTGATTCTTCATCCAAGGATTCGTATACTCTATACACTAGGGTTAGATAAGCGATAATTTGACCGAGACTGTCAATATTCATCTCTTCGTAAATAACACTCAGATTACTCGGCAAGTTATCTCCACTGATTTGGTCACTGATGCTGTCGAATAGTACTCGATGTTCTTCTAGACAATGTTTAAGGTAATACGACAGAGTGTCTTTATCGATATCAACGTTATTTTTCTTTAATTCGTCGTAAAGGAGCGTGAGTTATTCTGGCTCCGTTCGTCATGCGTGAGTCATGTGTGACTCACGCTGAATATTAATGAGGCGGCATCCCTTAGGACACCATATGGGGGGGGGGGGGGGATATCTACTCAGCGCGCTAACAGCACACGCCACCCGTGCTCCCCATAGTCTAAATCATATAGTCTTAATCATAGTCCTAAGACTATACCTAAAAGATTATTCCCCAAAACACTCTGCATACGTACTCATTTCTTTATTCCAGAAAAACGCTGACCAACTGTTTGAGTACGGGAGCGAGAAGAAAGGTTAAGAAACCCTCACTGTCTTGCAGAATAACTTCCTTCTTCTCTGCTATGGGATCCTAAGACTATAGTCCTGAGACTACAGTCATAGTCCTAAGACTATAGTCTTAGTCCTAAGATAGTCTTAGGACAATGACTATACTCCCGTACTCGAACAGTTGGTCAGCGTTTTGCTGAATAAAGAAATGAGTACGTATTCAGAGTGTTTTGGGGAATAATCTTGTAGGTATAGTCTTAGGACTATGATTAGGACTATAGTCTTAGGTCTATGACTATAAAGACTATAGGACTAGCCTAAGGACTATTTCAGACATTTTGATCACTCTTAAAAAGAGAATAAATCCGATAAAACGCTTTCCAAAACACACTCCGTAGAAGACTTTCAACGTTACTCCTAAGAGAACTGAACTCGAATAAAGCGACGCTGAAATTTCTGTATGGTTACAGCTCTGCTTGCCCAAACACGTCTCATTGTTTTATTTGTTAATGACACTTAATGATGTTCTAATGAGTTTTCTACACATGGCTTATACCTAAAATAATCTTACTTTATAAACGAGGGCTTAGTTAGCAATGAAACTAGGATGATTTTGTCTGTTTGAATATTTAGGTTCTAAACCTCATATAATATTCAAAGCTTATTCAAATAATATTCAAGCTACCTTAAGTTATCTCAGCGTGATTTAACCATTTGAACTGTTCAAAACTGTCTTTACTCATCCAGACAAGCTTTAAGATAAAAAATGTAAATTGTGTCTGCTAATTTATCTTTAGTTCACGGAATACTAATTACTTCGGTAGCCATAGTGGGGTCGTGCTGATTACTTTCGTGCATCACGCAGAATACCAATTGGGTTGTCAGTGTTAGAGCGTTATTTACGTCCTTGAGAATCTAACATAATTTAAGTTGCCACTAAAACTCTAAACGTTTAGTGTGCATCATGCTTCGGAAGCGTAAGGATAGTCCTAAGTATGCATGAAAAGAAATGCCGAGTGAACTTTTTCAAAGAAAGACTCGAACGGTGTTACGTAAGCTAGTTTGATAGAATTGTCCCGGCTGTTTTGGCAGTTTAGTCTTTATAAGCTAAAGTCTTAGCTAATCGGTTGCTAGGGTACGTCATGGTTGAGTAACAACAACACTATGATGCATGCATTAATATAAGACTAAAAATGGTGATGTCACTGGTGGATGGTGGATCAAAAGATCACCATCAAAAGACCCACCAGATCCACCAGCGCCCGAACCCCTCCTCCCGATACTACTATCACCGAAAGTCATTCCGCTACGAAAACAAAATGAACGCTACAGCACTCTCCAAGCACATATGGAATCAAAGTAAAAGATGCACCACTATTAACACCCAAATTAAGTGGTCAATCCTAGAAAGAGCGCCTTCTTTCAAAAATGCGTCGAAAAGATGCGATATAATATTATATATATGTATATACATAGCTGCATGTATTGTTTTTATATCAAAAAGTTATGGACATGAGCTTTTTTCATCATACAACAGATCTTTAGGACACTATTTTATCTGTATTGTATAATACAAAAGTTTCTTTCAACAGCAGTTTAACAAAATAGAATACACATACGTATATACATATACATTGGTAATTGGTTTTGTTCAGAATTTTTATTCAACAAATGTATATATATATATTGAACAATTATTCACCGAAGTGGAGGTGAATAGTGCTGGGTATTCGCCGAGTCGCTTGGGCGAGGTGAATATCCACACTATTCACCGACACTGAGGTGAATAATTGTTTTAGCATATACCTCATAAATGAAATAACAAGTTTAACATTCTTATATTTTTCGGTATTTTTATACAAGACACGCCCGCTAGCAACTTGGGCACTTGGCGTACTCAATATTTGTCGACAAAACAGTTTTTACAACTTTTGAATATATTAATGGTAGAAAATAGTAAAAAGAAATACCTGTGGACACTCTTCTACCTAATTTTGTTGACTTTTCTCAACATCAGCCTTGTTTATTAACAAAATGTCCTGCTTCGGTGTCCTGCTTTCTGTGCTGTACCATGCTTCTTTGAACTCGCGGGCTTGTCTTGTTGAGACTTGGCCTAGAACTTTCGTTTGAGACCAGTTAAATGTGTGGCCATGGTCGTCTGCGTGGATTGCCGGAAGGGCGACATATCTGTCCCACGACGTATTGGCAATAGTGAAGACAAACAAAATTAACAACTTACTGCAAACGATTAACAACACCACTGACAACATTACATTCACGATAGAAGAAGAACATAACAACAAACTCGCCTTTCTTGACGTTTCACTAACCAAGACTAATGACGGCACCATCCACACACGAGTATACAGAAAGAAAACTAACACCGACCAAATACTGAATTACCACGGCAATCACCCTACCCAACACAAGATCAGTTGTATCAAAACACTGTTCAACAGAATCGACAGACACTGCAGCACACAACAACCTAAACAGAAGGAACGAAATTGCCTATACCAGACATTCCTTAAGAACAACTATACCCAGAAAAATTTATACGCAAAATTACGACACAAAGAAATCACACACAAACCAAGACTACTGAACACCCAAACAACGCAATACCAGAAAAGAAAAAAAGTAGTTCTACCATACATTCAGACCATATCCGAAATAACAACCAGATTACTCAGACAACACAACATAGAAGTAGCTCACAAACCATTACACAAACTCTCGACCAACTTTACTAAACACAAAGACAGAATTACCACAACTGACCGGCACAACGCAATCTACATGTTCCCTTGCAACGACTGCCCACTAAAATACATCGGCGAAACATCCAAGAAAGTTGAGTGAAGACTAACCGAACACAGGAACGCAATCAAGCGACATGACCACAAATCCCTTCCGGCAATCCACGCAGACGACCATGGCCACACATTTGACTGGTCTCAAACGAAAGTTCTAGGCCAAGCCTCAACAAGACATGCCCGCGAGTTCAAAGAAGCATATATGGTACAGCACAGAAAAACACACATTTAACAGACACGTTGAAATACCAACTATCTCCTATAAAGTAATAACCAATATCCTCCTATAAAGTAATAAAGTAATATACCTCCTATAAAGTAATAACCAATCAGAACCAACCACTGGGAACACCAACCAATCAAAAATCTACCAAAAACAACAAACCAATCAGACGCTCGGATCGAATATCACAACAAAATTCAAATAATATAAACGAAGAACCCAAACTCTAACCACCTTATTTCTGACGAAGACTCGAAGGACCGAGTTGAAAGCTCAAAACTTTACAAATTTTAAAATTATATATATAAATAATAAAATGAGGAAAACACAAAGAAAATCCATGTTTAATGAGGGTCTATATATGTGATATAGATTCCTGTTGATTTACATAAACTTTAGCTTTAGCTTTGATTTTCTCGACTTGGACAACGTTTTTTTAGAAAAATTACTACGCCAATGAACCCACGAAATAGATCTATTTAGAAGTAATTTACAGAATTCGTGTCCGTTCTGTATCTAACCTGAGTATCAGTCTCTCTTGAAAGAGAGCCATAGCCAATAAAAATCACTTCCTGTTTGTATTGCGTGTTTCTATAAAAAGCTTCACCGAACAAATTAACATCTAACGAAATCGAACCTCAAAAAATTCATTACTTGTGCATAAACATCTTCAAACACACGTTTATTCAGTTTTCAAGCAATTTTTATTTTTTTAATCGAAGTAAAATCTAGTAGCAATTTGCAATTAGGGAAATTATTTATACCTCGATTTATACGATCGGGTTCGGGAACCACCAAACATTTTAATATTTGATTACAACAATTCTCAAATATATTCCCAGATATTTTAATTAAGTGTATAACGGCAATTCCGATTTTCCGAATAGCCACAGCATTTTAAATGTTTTCACCAAAAGTTTTGATGTTTCACCTCATTTCAACAACTGCTTTAGCTTGGCCACGAGATAATAATTTGTCTCACGCGTTTCAGTTCAGATTCAGACATTCAGTCAAGCCACGGTTAACAAGCAAAGGCTGCAAAGCTGCCTTGATATGGTTTGTATTCAGGCTTTATATACGTACAGTACTTGCGTATAAGTTCCAGTAGACTATAAATTACGGACACTGCGTTCGCTTTTCCTTCTCAGAATGAACTTTCAAGCGCAATTGTTTCTTCCCGTAGTCAGATGACAAGACAGCAGCAGTGTTTTGTTTTGACAGCTAGACTGGCTTTCAATACACACTCTTCCTTCACGCATACGGGCAAAACGTGGAGGTTCGATTCCTTCTTCAGCTTCTTTAATCACTCTTGTCCATGAAAATGGCAAAAAAACGCTAACGGTAAATTTGAGAAAACAAACTTTCTAGTCGGAGTCTGGGCGGCTTCTCGGCAATTCCCACGAAGATCTTTCGATTTTCGAATCAGTTAATTACTTAATTTCCGTTGATGTATTTCCGGCTTTTGTCTCTCAACCAATCAGGGTTTCGTCCAGATTCTGGACGAAGAACACGGGTCTATGAATAGATTTGTGTCAGGCCCTTCTTTTTCTCTCCTTTCTCCTCCCCAGTGCCCACAAGAAAAAGAAGAGCCTGATACTCAGGCTATTCTGTATCGGAATACAAGCACTCATCTTCGCCTCGTGTCTGTATACTCCGATACAGAACGGCCACTCATTCTGTAAATAGTACATATATATTATATATATTTCTTTGCATAACGTCGGCATACTTTATTAGTTCTTTGACTTTATTAGAGTTCTGATGATGTTGTAGTACAACGAAAGCTTAACTCTTTTTAAACATTTTATCAATTTTAATAAACTCATTTTTGTGACTACCGCTGACCTGTCAGCGGGAGCCACAATGTCGGCGTGATCTTGCTTGATTGAGTGAGTGCTTGGCTTGGACCTCATTTACGTCATACTCGCGCAGTCATCGCCAGATATTCGACACGATCGGTATATAGTCGAGAAGATCGCCATTGATCGCCAAGTATTCGGGAAGTACTCGAGTTGTTTTCGTGGCCTCGTGGGGAATAAACTAAAGTGAATCACAGTTTGATTTTTGAAAAGTGTTAATATATTACCATGGATAGTAAAAAGACTGGATTGGAAACTTGATGGCGTGAGCATAACAACCTGGTTGCAATTGACAAGCTTAAAAACCCCGAGTATATTCAAAGTTTGGGATTACTACAGCCTAAAATGATAATCGAATTGTCTGTAAATACGACAAAGCCACAATACGACAAAATGCCCGTCTATTCTTACTCATTTTAAAAGAAGATATCAAGGTTTACTAGTTAAAATATGCATCCAGGTTTCAACATCTCTCGAGCAAAGAAAAACGCTTTTCAGCCAATCGGCGGCCTGGAAACACCTCACGTGACTATTAGTTTCCAATCCACTCACTTTACTATCCATGATATTACTTTGCAAATCTTTTCTTCTTGGAGCGGTTTCTGTCATTGATCAGTTTATACAAGGTAAGAAATAGTTTCAAAACTGTGACGTTGTTTATCTTATATACTATATACAAAATCTATAAATACTTGATCGGATCTCAAAGCCAGAAATATTCAGCTTATAAAGTTCGCTAGAAGTTGGGCCTTCAACTGTGTCCTGTTTTAAAGCTCTTCTTTTATCGAAGAAATTGTCAGTATTAATGATAAAATCACTTTATGAATTTAAGTTTAATTTTGGTTGAATTGTGTGCGGTGCTCACTGGTCAGTGACTCATCATCACTCATGTTTATACTGCATGTACATGTAAGTATATATCATACACAATTAAGAGTGAGAAATGTGTTTTAACCAACTTTGAGTTAGGTGTTTTGATATTAGATCAAACACAACTTTTGAGTGTTTCAAGATCAAACAAATCAGGAAATGAATCAGTTGTCAAATGAATTAGTATTTTAAGATAAGTTTGAGGTCAAAGTTGCCTTAATCTATCCGTAGTTACGGTAATAGAAAATATACATGGTTTGGAAGCTCAACAAAAGTCATTGTTTTTTGTTTTTGTTCAGGTTTGGAAATTTTTGCACTTTCACGGTTACTGAACTGAACATATTGTGTTTTCTGTATAATGAAGCAATCATCCAATAGCAACTGTTTGGGTTCAATCACTCAACCATACTGTTTAAATATTAATAAACCTAAAACAAAGGATTTGGCATCTTCATGTACCTTTCAACATGAATCGTAACTTGATTGTTAACCGCTTTGAAGTTTGCCAGGTTTCCAAACCATGTATATTTTAATTAACTATGATCTATCCAAGTGTTTGATCACATATCAAACGTTTGTCTCGCTAATGATTTTCCTGTGTGTTTGGTTTATGAATTATTAATGAGTTTGAGAAGTATATATCACAGTGCCCTGTATTTACACTATATACATGTATATAAGAAATTTATGTGGACAAAATATATTGGCTGTTTTACAAAACCTTGAATTGGTGCTTTGTTTACTTGTTTTAGGTGTTGTTCAATATCTTGTATAATGAAATTAAGAAACCAAAGTTTGTGCACACCAGAGCTGCAACGGTGGTCTGACGACAGAATAGTAGATACACCAGAAGTCTGACTCTTGTGAAAGTACTAAAATATTCTATAATCTGGTGTCTAAGTGCCACCAATTGTATATTTTGATAAATTGTTGAAAAGCTATTGTGAAGTGTTGGGAAACTTAAAGCCTTGAATATGTTGAAAGCCTTGAAATGAAGAAATATATCTGTTGAAACTACATTACTGAGTATTGTCGTACTGTCTTATTTAAAATACTAGCAGAATCACAAAATGTTTGTGATGTGCATTACACTTGAATGCCACTGACAGCATATTTATGGCAGGTAAAATGTTGTTTT
The DNA here is from genome assembly GCA_035771165.1 of Paragorgia papillata. Taxonomy (NCBI): domain Eukaryota; kingdom Metazoa; phylum Cnidaria; class Anthozoa; order Scleralcyonacea; family Coralliidae; genus Paragorgia; species Paragorgia papillata. The sequence continues at coordinate 8,862,859 of JAWNZC010000322.1, read as the reverse complement.
GGAACATAATGTTGATATTTATCTGGGGTGATTAATTCTTTGAAAGTTTTCATGGCGATAATGTAATATTGATTATTTTTGTGGAAACACCATGAAGAATATTTATTTGGTAAGCTTTCGGCCTGAGTCAACAGGCTGAAATGCTATAAATACTGTATGTTACATGGTGTTTCCACAAAAATAATCTACATGTATATAATCTGGGGTGAGTTGTACAAAGATGAGATAGCTTATCTAGTTGATAAGTTCTAGCTAAACAACAGCACTAATCATGCTTTGAACAATCTAATATAAAATTTTATCCACTGAATAGTTATGTACCTGATAGTGTTGTTCAGTGGATAAAAGTTAAATTGGGTTGTTCAAAGCACCACTAGAGTGGTTCTCTAGCTAGGATTTATCCACCAGATAAGCTATCCATGCAGGCTTCATACAAAAATCTGAATTTTACAAGTTCACTTCATGTAAAACTTGGGGGCATGTTTATGATGCGAATATATGCTGTTTTGGAAACAGCCAGTAAAGATGTATGTATAGAATGTGCCATGTTCAAATTAGCAATACATGTATAAAATGATTTAAAATACTGAACTATCATTTTTTTTTGTGTGTCTGTGTGCTTTTCACACATTTTCATGCATTGCTTAATTAAGTCTATATCTCTTTCTGTGCTTAACAACGGTAGTCACATGTACGCATTGCGTACCTATTTTTACAGTAGCTACTTGGCCTCATTTGATTTTATCTTGTATACATTTACTTCTAGAGATTTAGTAGCGTTGATGGTAACTATGACGAACCTGTTGGTATTAATCAACCAATATCTGCTCTTAAAATAAATATACGCTTGTGGAAAAACTGTCCTGCAGTTACACTTGACCTACGTGCTTGTGGTAAGTAACAATTATTAGTTGTTTTCTAGTTTGTCATCTACGTTGTGCTACCTGTTGTCATATTTATGTTGCTAGTCATTTGCAAATATTGTTGGTGCATGTAAAACAAAAAAGAATTCAATAAAATAGCAGGATCCGACTTTACTAGCGCAGCGTAGCGTAAATATAGCGTATAGCGTAGCGAAACAGCATAACTTAGCTTAGCAGAGCACAGTATAGCACTGCTTAGTTCAGAGCATATAGCACAGCACATGTTGTATTTGCAAAGAAGTGCTCGAGTATATGCAAGCCAACTGTAAACGCCATTGTAATCGTCAGTGAAAGCGATGATGACGAATATCGCTTGACAATTAACCACAACATCGAATGCAAACCATTAATAATCGGTTAGATATTGGGCGGATCTAGTATTTTTGTCACCTTAGTCGAAAACATTTGGGTTCTAGGGTGGTGGGGCAGGGGCATGCTCCCCCAGAAAATTTTTAAATATTGGGTCCTTGAAATGCTCTTTTCTGCATTCTGAGGGCACTACAGCGAGGAAAATCTCAGATCTCAACTTGCATTTTCTAAGTACCATCATGTCCAAAAAATATTTTGTCCAAATGGAAATTGTTTCATTTTTGTATTTCGTTTGAGAAACAATTTTACAATTTATATGTTAATTAAAATAGCCGATTTCATTATTTAACCAAGAAATAAACAACAGATCTAGATGGACAATACATCTACTTCAAAGTTCAAATATTTAATAATAATAATAATAATAATAATAATAATAATAATCATCATAATAATAATAATAATAATAATAATAATAATAATAATAATAATAATAATAATAATAATAATAATAATAATAATAATAATGATATGCGTTTATTAAAACTCTTTGCAGCATAGCTGAATTACGAGTTAATACAATATTCATAGGTAGGACAAAATTTACATGTTATAGGATGATAATACTTGCAAGTTATGGAATTTAAAATCTATAAGTTTTTGTAAATTTATAAAAGTGGACCATGCATGCCACTTGTATTCAACTTGTATTAATAAGATTCATGACTTCAAATATTTTATATGAAACTGATAACCATACTGCAGGTTAGACCATTTCACTCTATGCAAGAGCTCAGAAACGGAGCTGTATAGGTAATTCCCAGATGCCTCAGACCTAAAACATTTAAATACTATGTCAAATTAAAAAACATTGTAGGCCTGGGTTACCCTAGCTCTCATACATTTCCTGTTTTTTTGTTTGTTGTATTTACAAGGACACTAGGGTAACCCGGCTGCTAGGTATCCAGGTTATGTTTTGTCCTTGTAAATGCGTTTGGTAGGAATAACTTGCCTACCCAGGATAACTTTTTACTTGTTCCAGCCTTCTTGTTATTAGTGCATGGTAACCACAGCTAATAGAGTTGACCCGGGCAGCAGGGTGACTGGCCCTACCTGTGACATTCTGCTTGTAAACCCGGGCTAACTTTGACCCAGGGTGCTAGGGTAACCCAGGGGTAACCCAATCTTGTAAACAGTCCCTAACTATGGTCTCTCACATAAAATAACATGATTATGATTGCGGCGCCAGACCTCACTATATATTTTATGAATTTATGAAGTAGTCTACACTATCCAATCTTGACAAAATCCTTTTAGTCGTATTTTATGAGGCGCCATTTGTAAAAAAATTACATAGCGAATTGTAACCTTCAATTTTCCATGGTTTACAAATAAGAAACCATATCATTGATTCTTTGTAAATAATTATTTACACAAGTATTGATTGTTTGTAAACAAGCGATTTACTCAAAATGCTTATTTGTAGATAATCAAGTAGCAAGGAATGTTTCTATATAAACAATCAAAGTTGCGCAAATGCTTATTTATAAACAAGCATTTTACCGACAATGATTGTTTAGAATCGAGTTGCTTATATGTAAATAATCATTTTTAAAGGTTTATCGCTCATTTTCAAATAAGCAAACTTGCGCAAATGCTTATTTATAAACAAGCATTTTTAAATAAGCACTTTGCTGCAATGCGCAACTTCTATGTGCGATGACATATAAGCACTTTGCTGCAATGCGCACCTTCTATGCGCGATGACATATAAGCACTTTGCTGCAATGCGCAACTTTTGTGCGCGATGACATTAAGAACTTACACGGCAAGTTCACCGAAAATCTCAAGGAGATTCACGCATAGAAGTTGCGCATTGCAGCAAAGTGCTTATTTAAAAATGCTTGTTTATAAATAAGCATTTGCGCAAGTTTGCTTATTTGAAAATGAGCGAAAAACCATAAAATTTATTATTTACATATAAGCAATACTCGATTCTAAACAATCGTTGTCGGTAAAATGCTTGTTTATAAATAAGCATTTGCGCAACTTTGATTTTATATATAGAAACATTCCTTGCTACTTGATTTTCTACAAATAAGCATTTTGAGTAAATTGCTTGTTTACAAACAATCAATACTTGTGTAAATGATTATTTACAAAGAATCAATGATATGGTTTGCTTATTTGATTAATAGGGTGATGACATGTTTCAATTAAATAGCGGTCCGGAGCATGTTTTCAAACCATTAATAAATACAAGCAATTAGGAAAACCCTGAATGAATTTGAGCTACTTGCGCTACACACACGCAGATATTAAGACTAGGAAAGAAAAAGATAGCTAGAAATATATTAATAAATAAGATTCTAACAATAAAGATCACGTTTCATTTGAAGACATGCCATGTGGTCTAAATCCTGGCGAAGGTTGTGATTGTCGTATTAAAATTCCGTATAGAATTATGTCTTTATACGTCGAACGAACTTAAAGAAACTAGAAAATAATTAATGGAGAAAAATCTGCTTACCTGAGAGCAACATGAGGTTTCTTCTTGTCATTGTTAACGTATATTACCACGTATATCTAATCTCAGCGCCAAAATTCCTTTGAAGCGTCTTGCCAATCTTGGTAAAATGCTCTCGAGTCGACGGTATTAAACTTACCGTTTTATAAATCTCTCGCAACACAATCTCGTTGTCCTTCAAAGCGAATACTGCAAGATCTATCACGTTTGTATTAGGCATAGCCATGTTCACCTAAACACCGAAGCTTGAATAAGTTACTACCTTTGACTATCTTGGTGTCCGTACTATATAGCAATGTACTTTCCTGGGAACCACACGTTAGCAGACTATGTAAACGAACTAACTCTAGACTCCATCTCCTGAACCGAATCTCCGCCTTCTTGCCTAAACATGTCCTACTCCGAATATATAAACAGACTATCATACCCGTCCTGGATTATTGCTCGACTGTATGGCACGACTGCATGTGGATCCACCTTCACGAGTCAAGTTGAAAAGGTTCAAAACCGAGCCATGAGAATTATTTTAAACCAAGGGAAGACGTAAATGTACCCAGGAAATGCGAAAAGAACTTAAACTTTTAACTCTGCACAATAGACGACGTTTTTTAAGATTTGTAACAATTTTCAAAATTTTAAACAATCTGGAATGTCCAGATCGGTTGAAGGGAATTTTTAAATATCGAAGTACCTTGCTAGAAAGGCAACTTAAGGACAAAACACTTTTAGATTTACCAATGGTAAGAACTAAAATCGGACAGTCAATGTTTAAGTATGCAGGAGCAAAAGACTGGAACTCACTGCCGAAGTATATTAGAGAAATTACTTCGATACATTGTTTTAGAACATAATAGTAGTAATCATATTTGTAGTTTAATTATAGCGTGTGGGTTTTTTGGGGGGTTTTTTTCTCCTTTTTTCCCTTTTTATATAGATACGGTAATGTATCTATTTCTTAAGTTATTATATTTTAAATATTGTTCATCCTACTAATGCCAGCTTCTTGTAGCTGAAAGGATTTAACATTAATTAAAGTTATTATTATTATTATTATTATTATTATTATTATTATTATTATTATTATTATTATTATTATTATTATTATTATTATTATTATTATTATTATTATTATTATTATTATTATTATTATTATTATTATGTTCGAAACGAAAGAATCCGCGTAAGTTAGTCAGAATCGATCACTGACCAGTCCACAAATCAGTCGAGAACTACAAAGTAAAACGCTGCTAAACCAATCCGTGCTCTGATAAAGAGCTGTTGAAAATTTAAGCCAGTCAGAAAGGGTGATACAAGGGGTCTAAATCCGTCGAGAAAGACAAAGAAATCCGGCAAACACTCGACAAACCAATCAGGTCGCCATAAAGGCTAATTTATAAATTCAACCAATCACAGCGGCTGATACAATAGGTTCAAATCAGTCGAGAAAGAACAAAGTCAACATGGGTTAACATGCCGATCGGCGGTCTCACCTAGTCGATTATCTCGGCTCTTTATACAAGCGGCCTCGGGGAAGAACGATACGATAATTATTTTTTCTTGCGGATTTTTTACCTTAGTCGTATGGCAAAAGAAGTTGTTTTAATACAAGGATCCACGCCGAAAGATTGCCTGTAAAGTTTTAGCTTGATTGCGGAGCGACACGCAACGCGATTCCTGACTGAAGTCTGGTCTTGAAAACGTGACACATTTTTCATATTTTGTTCCAATTGTACTGTATACTTAACAAACTCTAAATGACTTTACTGAATAAACGGTATATATCTGGCATAAAGCTTCCATCTTTGGTACATATTAATCTTACTTATGTAAATTATTTTGCACCTTCTGTTATTTGTTAGGAGTATGCCTTAACCTTCCCGAGAAGAGTGGGCAGGCACTGGACTGCACACTGTACAATAAAACATGTACCTACTCGTGTACCCTGGGGTATTACGGAAAGAAAACAAAAACATGCAATCTAGACGGGTCGTGGCAGGGGGATGATTTAGTATGTAAAGGTATGTAATGCAAAGAGTATTTATATATTTTGTTAGCTTTTGTAACCTGGGAACAGAGTTGATGTCAAAAATAGGCATCTAAGGGCGCTTTCCAATTGACAAGATTAGACCGATCAGTCCGGCCAGAATAGACTTGGTTTTGATTAGGACCAAATTTTCCAGTCAGACCATCCCAGGTCTCAAACGAATCGTGTTCCATTTAACTGGACTGACCGGTCTAACCGTGTAAATGGAAAGCCCCCTTAGTTTCCACCCGACATTGTTTGTTTGAAGTTTTGCCATATTTAGTAAGTGCGCTTGACTTGACTTGATTTGACTTGACGTAACGTAACAGACACGTTAAAAAGGCTTGGGGCTTAGGAACGGGTAAATTTCACCCAACAAGGAAAATAACTACGTTTTGCCCATCAAGCTATTATGCTGAAACGCGTATATTTAGCAAAATAGTTGCAATGACAAACTCGGACTGGTATGAAAACCTGTCCTCTGTATCTAGTAATACCACTCGTATACCACTTTGGAATTACGATCCACTAATTGTGAAGAACGAAGAGATAGCCTTCGTACACCCGTCAAAATTTGAAACTATACTTTTAAATGCTTTTAAAAAAGCAGAAGAGATTCAGAAGCGGCGTAAATAAGGGACGACGGTTGTATTCATTTCCTCTTTAGAAAGCGTTGAAACATTAAAGGTATTCTACAATCTCTTAACCCTTCCCCAACACAACGTATTGTTCTGGTAATAGACGACCAGGTGTATTTCAAGGCTGTCTTTTTCAGCAATGACGAAACCCACACTGACAACCATGCATCTGTCCCAGGGGCGGCGCGGAGCGTAATTTTTTTGGTATTAGTTGTAGTATACAGAGTAGGGGGGTCTGAAAATTTTGAAATCGAGAGGCTCTGAAATGCAATTTCCAGCATTCTACAGAAGATATTCTTTGAAAAAATCAAGCGAGATGAAGATCTAAATGCTAAGTATTTTACGCAGTTCGGTCGATGACTTCATGACCAAATTAACGGAAACATCCATTGAATTATATCTTTCTGAGCACTGGTCTGAGACTGTGATGTGATTTATAATATTGTAGCGGTACATTCCTTATATTCAAACGGCAAACGGTAAGTCTATTTTAAAGATATTTCGGTTTTAAAATTGTTGGAATTGGGGCAAAATCGGAAATCAGGATTGAATGTCAATATGCGACATGGAGAAACCCGTTGGATTGTTGGAAATGAACATAATGGCAATGCATAACAAACTTGTTCACTGTTCTCTTTCTTAGTTTTTAAGTTTACACTTTACAGTTGTGACTCGATAGTAAAGAAATAACAGCGATGGCCACACGCCTCGCCACCACGTGTGAATAGTTTGCGTGATGCGCCGACAATACATATGATCAGCGCAACATCTGCCTGCTTTTGCGAACGCTAAGGCGTTAGGCGGCCAAGGTATTAGAATCGCAAAACTAATACCTTGTAGGATTGCGTTGTTATATATCCAAATATTCGCATTGTTCTTACCTTTGAAGGAGGACTTATGCCTTTATTTTGTTAAATATGGATTCAAGAAGGTTTTCCTTTCGTCAGATAAGATCTAGTCACCATATCAAAGCTTCAAAATTGATATAAATAATTGCTCTTTGTTTCCATATTGTTGAAGTATTGAACTCCAGTGTTGGGAACGTTTCCTTGTGAAATAGGCGATACAGCGGATACTACATGGATGATTTATATATTGAGATGTTATATATTGTCGTTAATGTAATGAAATGAAAAGAATTGCATACTTCTGGCTGCGAAATAAAAGCAGTTTTAAATCGAAATAGTAAAGCGTCTGACTTTAAAATATAAATATTGTACCACCTGTGGTGAAACTTAACACCGAAAATCCGCGTTTCTTGTCAAGTCAAGGTATTAGTTTTGAGATTCTAATACCTTGAGGTCTAAGCCTTTTAAACACTTGTCGCTAAAGTCGCTAAGGATGTTGCGCGCGTCAGCGAGGACGATACGGTACTGCGGAATACTAAACTCTTTAGTGGTTAGCTACTGATGTTGTTTTCTTCCATTCCGTCTCTGTTCTATAAGAATAAGTACTTTGTGATGGAATAATTATATTATTTTACAATTCATTTCAATCTGGAGAAAAAAAGGTATTAGACTAATACCTTTAATACCTTAGCGCGCCGCCCCTGATCTGTCCGGTATCCAGAATATATAGGCTATATAGCTTGGCTATATAGCTGAACATCGATCTAAAGGCGGATTTCTATTTAGCTATTTTTGTTGTGTCTGCGACTTTTTGCGATCAATTTCTTTGTCTTATATAAGCTTTCGGCTGGAACGGTCCACTTGACAGCCTATAATGCAAGACAAAGCGGGCCGGCTCGGGTACCTCGCAAATGTTAAAATGGCTGAAAGACTAGCGTTTTAAACGGAAGGTTAGCATCGAGTCTGCGCGCTTGCTTTAGCAGTCGGTCGTGTATATAGGACGTCATGACTGGAGACTTGTTGCTGCATGTACATACACGCTTCTAGAATATTAGTTGCGAGACAGATAACTTTCTGTGACATAGCATCACAACTTTTGCTTGCTTGATATACACATGTGAGATTGCATGTGGGTGCATGGTACTGCGACTTGAAGGGTTATGCATTTCGCAGTCTCTTATCCCCTCCTTTTGTGGATATCCACTGATCCACATGTCGGTTTGTGGATATCCAATGTTGCATGTTGCATCTCCGTTGCGAGACAGGTAGCCTGCTATGACGTATATGCGTATGTCAAATTGTGGATCCGATGGTGGAAGTATTAGAGCCAATTTTGTCGACATAGCGTATTAGCTATGAGACTGATAGGGGCTCGATAACTTGCATGGCATTGTGGGATGCATACACCATGATCGCATCTCGAAAGCTGTTTTCAACATCTCGATTGCGCTTCTTTGCTGTTTCGCTTGTTTGGTCTCATTAGGTTTGATTTGCCTGTCATATTTATTATGCTGCGTACCAGCCAGGCGAGTAAGCTACAGCAGATACGTTTCAGAGTCTGATGGAGTGGGAAATGCTCTGCCCATATAGTCGGCCACCACGAGTAGCGTTCTTTTGTCGATCGTCTCAGTTTTTCTTTATTTAAACCGAGTATACGAAGTGCCTGTATAGTTGTTAGGAGTTCTTTTGCTGTAAATGTTTGAATTAGCGTCCGCGGCCTTCAACCCCCCCCCTCCCCCCCCCAAAAAAAAAAAATGTAAAGGGAGCGTTAAATCGGAATGTGCGCTAATTTCGACGGAGGCGCTTAACATGTATTTAAAACAGTAGCATTTTGTCAAGACACCATTAACATAAACATGTCGAGCCTATATACACTGTCGTCAACAACGCCATATTTCTCGTATAGTCACTCACAATGTTGTATATGAAAAGAGTTATCGTACGTCATTGGAAAATTTGCAGTTGTAACTTTCTATGCTCAACAAGAAACAGTTTGCCTCGAGGAGTAATTACTTCGTTCACAAACCTCTTGCGGGCATATGGAAACACACATCGAGTCTTGTAACATTTATCGTAAAGAGTTCCAATTTCTAATCTCTCCATCTTGACCAATACAACTAATTTTAAAATTTTAAGATACTGTATATTCCTGCCTATATATATATATATATATATATATATATATATATATATATATATATCTGTGGCATTAAAACTTAATTTTTTGAAAACCTTACCTTACGTTACCTTACCTTACCTTACCTTACCTTACCTTACTTTACCTTACCTTACCTTACCTTACCTTACCTTACCTTACCTTACCTTACCTTACCTTACCTTACCTTACCTTACCTTACCTTACCTTACCTTACCTTACCTTACCTTACCTTACCTTACCTTAGCTTACCTTAGCTTAGCTTAGCTTAGCTTAGCTTAGCTTAGCTTAGCTTAGCTTAGCTTACCTTAGCTTAGCTTAGCTTAGCTTGCCTTGCCTTGCCTTGCCTTGCCTTGCCTTGCCTTGCCTTGCCTTGCCTTGCCTTGCCTTGCCTTGGCCTGGCCTGGCCTGGCCTGGCCTTGCCTTGCCTTGCCTTGCCTTGCCTTGCCTTGCCTTGCCTTGCCTTGCCTTGCCTTGCCTTGCCTTGCCTTGCCTTGCCTTGCCTTGCCTTGCCTTGCCTTGCCTTGCCTTGCCTTGCCTTGCCTTGCCTTGCCTTACCTTATACCTCGTTTAAAAACCTCTTGCGGGCGTACGGAAACACACATCGAATCTTGTAATATTGATCGTAAAGAGTTCCAATTTCTGATCACTCCATCCTGCCTATCTGTGCCATTAAAACTTAACATCCCCCACAATGTTTTTGAAAACCAGTGTTTCTCATTTCGTTTGATCTGTCCTGCTGTTGGATATCGCTTATTAGTATGAATTTGCCGTATTTATTTTATAAAGCTTAATGGATCTCTTATCGTTGACTGTCCATCTATGCACTCATAGGCATGCTACGCCACAACCGTAGTGATAAGTTTATCAATTTTTTTAAAGCCAAGTAAATCTAATCATTGAACTTAACACATTTTTTTGCAATTACATGAAGTATTTGCTGTTGTATTGCTAATGAATATAAAGCGACAGTTTTATGGCCCCTTAGTGCATGAAATGTAGAATTGACAAAAGGAATTTGAACATTTATGGCATGAAAGAATAACTTTTGTGGAACTAGTTATTACGGAAGATATATCTTCCGTAACTATAGTTATACAATTTTTTTGAAACAAAATAACTGAACAAATGCCACATTTCAAACAAAAATGCTTGTTTCAAACAAAATGTTGTGTTTAAACTGGGTATGCTTTATTTTTAGGGTAATTTTACTCATTAATGATAATTTTACTTAATTAATGATGTTTTATGATTTCAAATTTATACTAAAACAAGTTGGCTACTCGACGTTGTTTGCTGATCAATTTGTCAATGATTGTATACTAATTTAACAGTAGTAATTCAATTTCAAGATTGTTGCTACTTTTCTTTTTTTTTGAAAGACATTAATGAATGTACTACAGATCTGCATAAATGTCATAGAGATGCTACGTGTTTCAACAGTGATGGAAGTTACACGTGCACTTGCAAAAGTGGTTTTTCAGGAGATGGAAAGACATGCACTTGTTAAGCTGTTATTATAAATCATGTTGGTTGCTTTACATTAGAAGTGGGCAACCTACTACCCACAGGTACCTACCACTTTTATCTAAATTTACTCTGACGTGTGTGTAGGTTTATCGAGCAAAGTCATTACAAATTGTAGTTTAATTTTTGAAATTCAAAGTAGTGTGAAATTCAAAAGAATTTTTACTTTAAAACGAGGTCATAAGGGCTAATTTATATGCACATAAAAGAATTCTAATTCGGCGGCCACTTTTGAATAAGGTCTATCTATATTCAAGGAATTACAGAACCAATAAAAAAATATTAGTTTCAACTTAAACGTTACCTAAAAGCGTTTTTTAACGTTGAGTAATATTTTTGCAAAATCTAATTATCGTATTAATGCGAAAGAGCAGAGAAAAGAAACCACTATAGTCAATTTGGCGCAGGGTTAAAAGAGCACCAAAAGGCTGTTTTTCTTCTCTGCTTTGTCGCGTGTACGCGTGTCGAATCAAACATGAGAAAAACCCAAAAATTTATAGTACCGGAAGTATATGTAACAATACTCGTGGTAGTTATAGATGTGAAGCTTGCATGAATAAAATGCACCTAGCAATGCCGATTGTGTTGGTAAGTATCTTCTATAGCTTATCCATTTAGATCTGTAGAACAGATTTATCAAGAGAAACAGGAAGAGTGCTTCGTTTGCAAGCATGTGTTTGTTAAAAATTAAGTGTTCGAATTGCCCTAATGGCTGCTAATTAATGCATGATTTAATAAATCTGTTTGAGAGACTGCAAATAATTGACAAGCTATATGTAGAATCTACTGCCGTACTGAAAAAATACGTATTTGGCTTTTGACGCGGTAATTCTACAACCACATTGGAATACTGGATGATATTATTGGGGGAAAATGAGTAGAGTTCTATTAATGGAAAATAACCTCTGCCAGATTTCTATCAGTCTCTTGCACAAGAAGTCGTTTTCTTGCATGAATTGTTAATTCACGGATAACTAAGCCATCCATGTTTATATTAGTAAGACATTTGTTGGTAAGTGATTATCACATGTTTATAATATGTATTTTTTGTAAAGAAGACAACATATACTCAGTTTTGCCGTTTAATCTATACGTTTGCCTCCATATTGAGACAGAAATCTAGTAGAGGTTCTTTTTCTATTTCTTTCCGCTTTCCGCCAGCACTCCTTTTGTCTAGTTGACCATTCCGACACATTTCCGATGACCCCTGAAATCTCCGATCTCCAAAATAAAGAATCTCTATTGGAGTTTCTCAAGGTCAATTATTTGTAGGCTCTTCTGAGTTCTGATTGCATGGTCATCGCATGGTCCGTAAAAATGCCTGTCGGGATTTCGGACCACGGTCCGTCTTATTCCGTATCCAGACTGCTGTCCCAGATGTTAATATTCACTTTGGAATAGCTCGTAAATGGTTCTTGGAACAGGAATTTCATTCATGTAGTTGCGACAAAATTGGAGACTAATGCCAAAGCTTGCCGGTGATGTCGCATGATTGGCGATGGCCGCGCGGTGTTAAGAACAAACTCCTCTACCGCCAATTCACATTGAAGTCGAGTGAAAGTTGGAATTGGCTTTAAAATATTCGTTAAGAAACCCAAAATATTACTCCAAATCCAAATCTTTCAGTCCACGGGGTTTATTTTCTTTGCTTTTGGTCGATGGATTATTCTGATTTGAGAATTGATATTTTTTAGATAACGACGAATGTCTAAACACAAACACTTGTGGCACTGGAAGAAGTTGTAAGAATATTCCTGGTAGTTACACATGTTCAGGTAAGTAACTTCTATCTTGTGTTGGTAAGGAACTTGTAACTTTTTCATTTAGATCTCCCGGTCAAATTTATCAAGAAAAAAAGGAACTAAAAGTATATGTTATCATTTCAAAGTAGAGTGCTGCGCTTGCACACAGTGTGACAGTTCAAATTGCTCTGATGGCTGATGATATTATAAATCTGTTTAATAATGATAATAATGTGGTGATGATAATAATAATAATAATAATAATAATAATAATAATAATAATAATAATAATAATAATAATAATAGCTGAAAGACGAGAACCGCCGTGGAAGTTTCAACTTTAGAAAAAGCTGGAAAATATGAGAGCCGATATCAGCAGACTGGAAGAGTTGAGGAAAGGAAAACTTATAAACATAAAAGTAAAAAGGGAACTCCACAAGAGATACCATCTGGATACAAAAGACCACTTAATAGTTATAGAAGAGATTAAACAACTGATTACAGCAACCACTAAAAAGATTGAACGATTCCAACGACGGGTGGATCAGTACAGGCAAAACAAGACCTTCAAATATGACAAATCTCGTATCATTAGTGAGATTAAAGGAGACACTCGTGACTAGACCGATAGCCCCCCCCAAAGAAGACACTGAACGTTTGGGAAAACGAGAAAATGCACAATGATGATGCCGCGTGGCATCAGAGATACTGAAGAAGAATTGGCAAACATCAACCAACAGGATTAAGAAAGAGAAGCAACTCAAACAGCTAAAGAACACCAAGAACTGGAGATCTCCAGGCCCAGATATGATTCATGGCTATTGGTGGAAGAAGCTCACACATGTGCATGAAAGGCTATCAGAACAACTGCAGTATGCCCTGGACCATGGACCACCCGAGTGGCTAACGGAAGGCCGTACAATCCTCATCTAAAAGAGCAAGGCAAAAGGTTTAATTCCTTCAAACTATAAACCTCAAATGATGTAAAGATCATCTGGAAAGCCAGAACGTAATTCCAACTGAACAGAAAGGATGTCGTAAGAGAAGCCGCGAAACAAAAAATTAGCTACTGATTGACAAGCTACTGCTATTCGACAACCGGAAGAAAAACAAAAACCTAGAGATTGTCTGGATAGATTACAAGAAGGCATATGACTCTGTTTCACACAGGTGGATTAGAAAATGTCTACGAATGTTCAAGGTTAGTGACAACGTAGTTAGTTTCATGCACAAGGCCATGAAGACTTGGCGGTCTCAGCTGTGGTGCGGAAATGACCATCTAGGAAAAGTAAACATTAAACGCGGCATTTTTCAAGGTGACTCGTTCTCACCTCTTATGTTCATCCTAGCCCTTGCACCACTGTCCAGTATCCTGAACAACATGAGGGCAGGGTACACACTATCAGGAGGCATTAAAATCAATCATTTGTTATATATGGATGATCTCAAGCTTATTGAGAAAAAAAAACAGAACAGAAATTGAGAGTCTTACTCACAGCGTTAGAGTCTTCTCTGAAGACATTGGAATGGACTTCGGTGTTGAAAAATGTGCTACCCTGTCCATCAAAAGGGGAAAGAGAGCGGAGACATCAGGCATTGATCTGCCATCGGGTGAAACCATTAGGGCCCTGGAGGAGGAAGGCGCATACAAATACCTTGGGGTATTAGAAGCAGACAACATCAATCATAATGATATGAAAGAGTATAAAAACGAGTATCTGACACGTTGCCGTCAGGCACTCAAGTCCCACTTATATGCTCGTAATAAGATTGATATCATCAACATGTATGCAGTGGCAGTGATCAGATATTCTACAAGCATCATCAACTGGACGATTGAGGATTTAAATAACCTAGACCGCAAGACTCGAAAAATCTGTATCATGTATGGCACACACCATCCGATGGCTTGTGTCGAGAGACTCTATCTTCCTCGCGGGAAAGGAGGTAGGGGGTCTTATTGGTATCCGAGATGCAGTGGAAAAGGAAATCAATGGGCTTTTATCGTATCTCAATAAGGTAGAAGAACCTTTCCTAAAGAAAGTTAAGCCTGGTTTTCACTAGCGACGTAAGCGTAAGCATAACGACGTACGCAAGCGCAGTAAACATGCACTTAGTACATGGTAGATGAACACCTTTGAATTTAGGGAAAACGAAGTGTTAAATTGACCTTGAAGTGCTTACTGCGCTTGCGTACGTCGTTATGCTTACGGTTACGTCGCTAGTGAAAACTAGGCTTAAAGGAAGCTAACCTGATAAGAGGCACCAGAGATGAGGAGAACACCCGGTCTCTGAACGAGAAAAGAGTTGAAGCTTGGAGAGATAAACCACTCCATGGAAAGTTCTTCCTCATAGCAGGTGGCCACCAGGAAATGGAAAGAAACTTTCGTTGGCTGACAAATGAATGGCTGAAGATCACTTCCGAAGCCTTGATTGTGGCAGCTCAAGACCAGGCCCTAACCACAAGCAACCTCCAAGCTAAAATTCATCACACTAGTGAATCGTCCAAATGCCGACAGTGTGGCACTAAAGACGAAACCGTGGCGCATATCCTAAGCGGATGTGAAGTACTAGCGAACAGTGAATATCTTAATCGACACAACCGAGTTGCCAGCGAAATTCACTGGGCTCTGTGTGGAAAATATGGATTCGACAGATCCGAACACCATTGGCAACACCAGGTAATCCCAGTTATCGAGAATGAGAAAAGTAAAATCCTCTGGGATTTTAACATCTATACCGATCATAGTGGTTGACAAAGCAGTAGGCACTATCAAGACATCGCCAACATCGAAGACAAGTATAGAGACAAGATTGAACGTTACAAAGACTTGCAATATAATTGCAATATCATCCCTATAATTGTATGGGCTTTCGGGTGCACGAAGGAAAATCAAAGAGCCCTCCAACATCTAGACATCGAGCATGAATGTCATAGTAACAGTATCCAGAAGACAGCAGTCATGGCCTCCGCGTACATCTTACGGAGGTTCTTATCCTGCTAGGCCCAAATGACTGGTTGTCCACCGCCTAGTGAGTGCCACAACCAGTGCATATTATGTACTGTGAGAGTAATAATAATAATAATAATAATTAAGTCGGCGACCTTTTGCTAGATATTTACAACGTAAAACACAAAATTATTTAAAAAAGCCGGCCAAATCCTTTAAAAAAAACTCGATTTTGTTAGGGAAGTCCACTAAATGACTTGTTCGAAAGCCAACTCAATGAATGTTTGCAACTGTCGTCAAACGTTCACGAAACACGAAACTTAAGCGGCGAAGTTACTGCTGAACGTGTAAATACGGCTTGCTATATTGTTATATAAACTGTGAAAATGATCACAAACAAAGTTTTAGTCATTAAATTTGGTTTTGAATATCAAATATAGCACATCTGAACTTTGTCAAAACCGAGAATTCCTCAGTCCGAGCGAATCGGCGATTTGAATTACAACAATTATAACTGTATGGAAACACGACAGTTGTGAAATATCGCAAGCAATGGCCGATCAATCGCCGACTGAATTACAACAAATACAACTATATGGAAACCAGGCTATACCATAGATAATGAAGGGGAACTGGATAGGAAACTTACGAAACCAGAAACGATGTTTGCACAACTTGCTATGGTAATTACACATGCACTTATAAGGGGCAAAATAACCTCTGCCAGATTTCTGTCAGTTTCTTGCACAAGATTTCGTTTTCTTGCATGACTTGTTAATTCACGGATACAGTAACTAAGCCATCCATGTTTATATTAGTAACACATTTGTTGGTATAGTGATTATCACATGTTTATATATATATACGTTTGGCAGCGGTGTTGATGCCGCCATATTGAGACAGAAATCTAGCACAGGTTCTTTTTCTCTTTCTTTTCCGCTTTCCGCTCGCACTCCTTTTGTCCAGCTGACCATTCCGACACATCTCCGATCTCCGAAATAATTTGTGTGCTTTGCATGTATCTTCAGAGTTCTGATTGCATGGTCATCGCACGGTCCGTAAAAATGCGTGTCCGGATTCTGGAGCACGGTCCGTCGTTTTCCGTATCCAGACTGCTGTCCCGGATGCTGATAATAAAGAACTATTTATGGGCCATTCCAAAGTGAATATGATATTCACTTTGGAATAGCTCGTAAATGGTGCTTAGAACACGAATTTCATTCATGTAGTCGCAACAAAATTGGATATACTAATGCCAAAGCTTGCCAGTGATGTTGCAGGATTGGCGATGGCCGCGTCGTGTTAAGAACAAAACTCCCCTCCTTTACCTCCAATTCACATTGAAGTCGAGTGAAAGTTTTAATTGGCTCTAAAGTATTCGTTAAGATACCCAAAATATTCCTCCAAATCCAAATCTTTCAGTCCACGGTGTTTATTTTCTTTGCTTTTGGGTGATGAATTATTTTGATTGGAGAATTGCTATTTTTTAGATAACAACGAATGTCTAAACCGGAACATTTGTGGCAATGGGAGAATCTGTCAGAATACTCCTGGTAGTTACATATGTGTAGGTAAGTAACTTCTATCTTGTGTTGGTAAGGAACTTCTAACTTTTTTATTTATATCTCCCGGTCAGATTTATCAAGAGAAAAAGGAACTAAAAGTATATTTTGTCATTTAAAAGTAAAGTGCTGCGTTTGCACACAGTGTTTTGTCAAAAATTACATGTAACAGTTCAAATCGCTCTGATGGCTGATGATTTGATAAATCTGTTTAATAATAATAATAATAATTAATAATAATAATAATAATAATAATAATAATAATAATAATAATAATAATAATAATAATAATAATAATAATTAATATTAATATTAATATTAATATTAATATTAATATTAATATTAATAATAATAATAATAATAATAATAATAATAATAATAATAATAATAATAATAATAATAATAATAATAATAATAATAATAATAATAATAATTATTTAATAATAATTTGGGCAGTGGGGTAGAACCAGTTGGACTGCGTCTGCCACGGGAATTGTAAAACGATCCCGCCCTCCACGAGTTTGGCGTAGCACCTTGGGCAAGTGTTAGCAACCCAAAGCCTCCCTATGCTGGGGTTACACCATATCAGGGCAGGTAGGGCTCTCAGCTTTGGTTAGCAACCTACCTAAGAGAAGGAAACTCTGACTTCAAACCCCCACTTATGTGTAAAATAGGCGCAACCCAAGATAAGTATCAATCGTGCTGAGGGGTGGATGGCTGCAGCGTAATGTGGACGTGAACGATAAATCACAGAACTGGCGACCCTGCGGATATTCTTAGCCTTACCCAATGCGGCGGGGAACTTTGGGCAGACTTTCTTAATCCCGACCATTACCGCAATGGCCCTAGCTGCCAATCATAAATAACCTTGATAATAACAAAGTGAATAATCATAATGATTTTTCAGATACCAGTGCAAAAGGAGCTTTAAGCTCTGCACAATCTTGGGACCTTGTGTGCAACGAGGTTCTTGCTAGGCGGCCAAGTCGACGACATTACTCAAACAGGAAGGGAAAAGTAACGAGGAATGAGAAAGGTAGAAGGAAGTGGGAAAATATAGATTATGAGGTGGCGATGGAGTGTAGAATTAGGGCGGAGAATGATAGTGTAAAGGAGGAATAGGTAAGAAAGTACACATGTATTGGATGGAGAAGAAAACCCTAATGAGACGAACCTAATGAATCAAATTAGGACAATTAAAGCGAAAGGGTGGTTGACAGAAGTAGAGATTGAATCGATAAGGAGGAAGGTGAAAAGGGAGGAGCAAGATGAAGGAGAGACACATGGGGTAGACGTTAAAGTGGATGATGTGGAACAGGTTACGGCAGAGGTAGTGGTAGCAAAAGTTGGTTTCAAGGAAGTCACCTCAGGAGATGTAGAAGACATGGTGGAACGAGACGGAATCAGGCTGGACTGGATGAGACCGAGTTGGACGAAGAAAGCCAAATACTATTGGAGAGACTGAGGGAAATACTTAGAAGTAAAGAAAAGGAGAAGGCACGCAATCTGAGATATATTGATCGAACTAGAGTTAGAAAGGAGACTACAAAAGTGAATGGAATATTGAAGTATATACCATTTGACAATATTACTGGGATACGCAATGTCATACAAGCAGCGTCGGTACTAGTATGCGAACAGTTTGTGGTGAAAGAAAGGAAGAAGAGGAGAGAAGGAGCCATATTGGAAGAGACGTATTGAGGGTGATATTAAACGATTGTGAAGAGATCTGTGTAAGATTGAAGCTTGGTTCAAGGGGAAGTGGAAAAATGGAAGGAAGGGTGAACAGGAAAAACTAGATAGGAGATACAGGTTGAAGGCAAAGGGTTTTCACACTGTGATGGAAGAGATCAAACAAAGTTTGGTAGCTAAGGCCTCCAAAGTTAAGAGTCAAGCAGTTCCAAGACAATCGTTTATTTTCATCAAACCAAGGTAGGTTCTTTAAATCACTTGAAGGTGGAGAAACTAGAACAGTATCACCAAACCCTAAGGAGGCGACAAAGTTCTGGTCGAATATTTGCGGAATCAATGTTAACCACAATGATCAAGCAGAATGGATTCGGAGGATTGAGGAGAAATTCCAAGTAGTAAAGGTTGAAACAAGCTTGTTGGATTTGAGCCGTAACAAGCTGTTTCAACAATGTTGTCACAAACGCGTTTTATTATTTTCCCCGCTTGCTTTTGTCCAGCGTGGCGGCAGATTTAATACAAAACTTTCACAACAAAAATACAATGCAAACATTTATTTAATATATTACTGAGTGTTCTTCTCGGTTCTTCGTAGCAAGATAACAAAGATATTCACAAAAAGGAAAGCTAAAACATTTTGATCAAATAATATTACGTCAAAATACGTTTGGATTTAGCCTTGAGATAAGTAAGCCTAATAAAAGCCTTTTACAGACTGCCAGGGGCAGATAATGTTTAAATATATATAATAGTAAAAACCAACAAGCTATCCTATGCAAAATCCATTCATAAAGGAATATTCCTAAAGTTTATTTTCATGTTCTTCGGACAAACTGTCACCACCAATCTTCATTCTGTGTAGCATGTTTGTCATCTCCAGGTTTATTTTATAGTCAGAAAATATCTAAGAACATATGGCGATTCATTATAGTTATATATAAACAGTACATTATGTAAATCATACAAGTCAATATAGTTTAAAAAACATGATTCAGACTAACGGAGATAAATAATAAAAAAGAACTTTGAATTTCAATCGACGCGTCGGTGTTGTGGGAAACGGTGAACTTTCACGCCAGATCGGTATTACTCGTCGAGTCTCGGGATGCAGGCAATACATGAAAGAGTTTATAACATTATTGTCAAAGTGTTTTTATATTAAATTTAAAGCCATGACTCATAAATAACTCGACTTTCCGCTTCTATAATACATTATTATGCATGTTCATTTTAATAGGTAAACAACAAAACGAACACATGCATGGCGGTTTTAAAAATCATCAATAAAATTTACGAACCAAAACACATCCACATGTACAGAATTCTGTTTAAATTATATAATGATGTCTATGTGATAGTTAAAATATGAGCGGCCAATCTTTATGGGCATTTACAATGGCGAGCCGAATCTTTTGAATTTTCAAAAAAAATTCGTTTTCCGTTTTCGATAAATTTCTCGGCTGGATTTTATCGGCTAGGCTAACACAAGGTCAGTCTTCAAAATGTTAAGTTGTTTACGTCGATAAATACAAAATGGTTCAAATGAAGCAGTACAATAAACTCGCAGTTCGTGTTTCAATAGTCTTAATAAAACAATTTAACAGGCGAGATCTATAAAGTAAACTCTCCTGAAAAACATGCCAAGTTTGAAAAAACGAAAGAACGAAACACTAATGATTGAAAACTGGTCTTTTTAAAAACTCACCTCTGATAGCGTTGACAAGGAATGAATTAAGGTTCTATTCGTGCATAATATAATTCTGTCTCGCAGGTTTGCTGTCGATAAACGTCCAGCAAAGTCTTGTTGTTTGCCCATGCCATGTGCTTGATGTAATTTGCATGCAACCACTGAAAAGTTATCCGAGAAATTATCTCCAAACAGAAATCCAAAAAACGAGAGCTTTTTAGCTTTTCAGAAGACCTGTAATCTGTATATATTATCCTGTGATTTCTGCCATATTTTGACGACAACTTCCAAAACAACATCGCCAGCAAAAAGCCGTTTTATAGTGGTCAAATTTTCTCTTCATAATCCACGCCATCCATGATTTAATCGACTGGTTGAAACCGGTTTACACATGCTATTTTTAAGTCATTGTTGTGAAGGCTGAATCTCAGTTGCTTGTTGTGACAAGTCTGCCACAAGTTGTCAGCGTGATCTTGCTCCAGACTTGTTAAAACAATGTGTAACGAGCTTGTTGGAACAACTTGTCACAAGCTTGATGACTTCAATAGACTTGTTACAAGTTGTTCCAACAAGTCTGATATGGCTTGTTGACAACAGGCCTGATCCTGGCTGTTCCAACAACTTGTTACCTCTCTGCAGCTCAACAACTTGCTACAAGGTTGTTGTCAACAAGCTTGCTATAGCGTGATAAACCAACAGCATTGTTACAACTTGTTCCCAGGCTTGTTACAAGCTTGTCCCGCTAACATCTTGTTGACAAGCTGTGATATTTTTACGTGTGTAGGAGAGGGATCTTCCAAGGAGACTCCTTTTCACCATTGTTGTTTGTGATCGCGCTAATACCTTTGACACATGTGCTACGTGAGACAGAAATGGGATATAAACTGGATAAGGATGGCCCAATGATCAATCACATGCTATTTATGGATGACCTTAAACTCTTCGCCAAAAATGACAAGGAAATTGACTCACTGGTACAGACTGTCCGACAATGTAGCAGTGACATTGGTATGGAGTTTGGGATATCCAAGTGTGCAGTAGTAACATTGAAGAAGGGAAGAAGAGTGGAAATCCGAGGTATCAAACTCCCGGACAGAGAGAAATTGACGAAGCCTGATTGCGAAGGATATAAATATCTAGGTGTGTTGGAGATTGATACCATTATGTGTTCTGAAATGAAAGCTAAAGTCAAAAATGTCTACTTAAAGAGACTAAGGCTTCTCCTGAAAAGTAAGCTTAATGGTCGGAATCTATTCTTGGCAATCAACTCATGGACGGTGGTGGTTGTACGTTACAGTGCAGCATTTATTGGGTGGACAAAGAATGAGACCTGCATCGGAATTAGACAGGCAAACCCGAAAAATTATGAGTAAATATCACGCTATCCATCCGAAATCAAAGGATATACATCAAGCGAAAAGGAGGAGGAAGAGGCTTGATCAGTCAAATCAAAATCAAATCAAAGTTTATTTGCACAATATTAAATCTACATTACAATTACAATTAACATTAAAGGAATTAACAATATATGTTAACAACATTTACCGACGAAAATATTAAAGAAATCGTGCGCAGTAGACAAAGTAGCACTAGGCTTTCGAGTTATCTAAGAATGTGTCGCCAATGAGTCGAGAAGCTTGCATTACTATCTAATAAACAGTGAAGAGACACTACTGAAGGTAGTTACAAAGGAGGAGGGTCTAGTGAAAGAACAGATAGAGGGAAAGGAAGAGTCAAGAAAAGGGTAGATAAAGAGAAGAGGGAGGAGGTGGAGAACATGAAACTCCACGGGCAGTTTGAGAGAGATACAAAGGATCTGAAAACAGACGAATCATGGAATTGGTTAAGTAAAGGTGATCTTAAATGCGAAACAGAGAGTCTGATAGTTGCTGCACAAGATCAAGCGCTAAATACAAACTCCATAAAGAAAAGTATATATGGGTTGAATGTCTCGGATAAATGTAGATTATGTGGCGAGATTGAGAAAGTGGAGAGTGTGATGCATATTTTAAGTGCATGTAGCGTGGTGGTGCAGAAAGATTACAAGAAGATACACGACAAAGTATGCCTGAAACTTCATTGGACACTATGCAGAAAGTTCGGCTTAGAGGTCAGTGACAAATGGTACCAGCACAAAGCGGACATTGGTAGAGAACGAGAGGACCAAAATCCTATGGGACTTCAACATACAAACGGATCGAGAGATCAAGCACAGAAGACCAGACATTGTCGTATTGAACAAGGAGAAAAACGAGTGTATGATAGATGTGGCAAACCCCGGCGATCACAATCTGGAGCAGAAGAAATTTGAGAAATGCAACAATTACTCTGAACAGTCTAACAACAACAACAACAACAATAATAATAATAATAATAATAATAAATAATAATAAATAATAATAATATTTAATGAAGATGGTTTCAATCACCAGTAGGTGCTTTTCATGAAGTCCTCCATAAATAGCATTACAAGAAATAAAATAATCTATAAACCTAGTTTATGTATTAAATAATATATAAACCTAGCTTAATTTACTACAAATTATACATACAAAACATACTTCAATTTTAGACTACATTTAAGGTGGCTCCCTATAGTTTCAATAAATACGCGCTATTTCATACGCTCATCTAATGTTATTCACAAGTTTAAAAATTTGTTAGATAAATACTAAGTAGACCTTACTAGTATAGCAGAACTGTCGCAGATATAAAATATCTATCAAAAAGTTCAATTATTTGCTGTTACCATGGTAATAATGACGTTGGAACTTTGGTATATTTTCAAATATTGCATAATTGAAGCGGCATGTCTTTAGTTTGCTTCGGTGAAATTTTTTTTAAATTGCTGAGATGATAGATATTGTTGTGGAGAATATCCATGCACAAAATCAGAGAGGGTTATATGGACAGATTTTTCGCTATAAAAATTATCGATTTAAAAAAGTTCTGTCTTATTTTCAAAATTTTAGCAAAATTCACCGAAGAAAACGTCTACAAGTCTAAAATCTATGTCGACGCGGTCATAGAATTTCGAATCGACAAGATCGCTATTTACGCATGCGTAGCGATACTATTTCTAGTCACCAGTCCCCTATTGAAATTACCGTAGGGAGCCACCTTAAATGCATCAGTATAGAATTAATACACACTGCACAGAATTGACATGCTATATGTAGAATCTGCAGCCGTATATTACAGTGAAACATTGCATGTCTTGCTTTTGACGTGGTGAAGCTTATTAACTCTCTCATTGTTGTCTGCCCATGTATACACTCGTAGACAACAGTAGTCAAAAGTTTATCAAAATCTTCTTATATGCCAAGTAAATCAATTACTGAGCTTATTTCATTATGAAACACTTTCATGAAGTAGTCACTATAGTTGCCAATGAATGACCCCTTAAAGGGGCATTAAGACGCCAAAATTGTCTATCCCTATTTTGATTGTATTTAGAAGTGTTTTCAAACTAAAGAAGAATAGCCTCTTCGCTTGGTTAATTTCTCATCTCGTTCCAAAGATACTTTGATTTAAAAAAAATGCAAATAAGATTTCCGTAAAGGAGGAATATCTACGGAAATAATAGGTAGATTGTGCTGAAACTTTGAAGCTGTTCTAATACGAATGGTACATTGCAATGTACACAGTTATTGCTTGATATATTCCTCATTTGGGGAAGTTTGAGTTGATGGCATCATAAGGCATCTCATTTGCATGTTACAAAAACCTGATTATCTCTGGAAGATGATGAGATATTGATTTAATAAGAACGCTATACTTCCTCATACGGGAAAGTACTTCTAGATAAAATCGAAATTCAAGAGGAGATTTTCCATCTTACTGCCTGTTTAATTCATAAAATGTACAAATGACAAAAGAAATTAAAACATTTATGTCCCTCAGTCCCTGAGAGAGAGGAACCCAGCCACGAAGTAACTGAGGTGGAAGTTATTAATGAAGATAGCTTGTTGAAACGAAGTAACTCCGAACAAAACACATTTTAAAATCCCACTCGTTACAAACAAAATTTAGTGTTTATACAGTCGGTTTCAGGTTGCTTTTGACGGAAATGTTTAGAAGTTCGTTTCGAAGTTCGCAAGTTTGTTTTGACCTTCGCGTTTGATTGACTACATAGTTGCTAGTAGCCAATCAAATGCCTAGTTCAATGCGAACTTGCGAACTTGGAACGAACTTCTAAACATTTCCGTCGAAAGCAATCTGAAACCAACTGTAATTTAGAGTAGGCAATTATTATACTTTGCTGTGATTAGTGATGCTGTATGCTGTAAAATGTTCGTTGATGTATTTTCTCATTCCATATTTGATTTTTTCTAGACTTTTTAAATTTATTTGGGTGGGTGCCTTGCATGGCCCTTAAAGTCCCGTTCCCACCTTTCCCCTTTGGATCTTATTATTATATTTTTATACTATCTTTCGTCATATTGCTATGTAATTTATACTATTAATGTTATATTGTTGTTAAGTATAAATTATCCAAATAAACTTGTTAAAAATAGAAAGAAAAAAGAAATCTGTTTCAAAACATGTTTAAATCTTTTCTGTTGGTACGATTTACATGAATTCTATATCGGAACCATCGCTCGAATCTGCCGAATTCAGCACTATAGGTTTTGTCTATACAAAACATGTCTATAGGTTTTGTCTAATGCATGATTTAATAAATCTGTTTGAAAGACTGCAAATAATTGACAAGCCATATGTAGAATCTGCTGCCGTACTGAAAAAATACGTATTTGGCTTTTGACGCAGTAATTCTACAACAACAATACTAATTGGAATACTGGATGATATATTATTGGGGGGAAATGAATAGAGTTTTACTAAAAGGAGTTTATGGTTATCATGAGCCTGGTTCCCTTGTAATTGTTGTAATTCAGTCGGCGACTGTTGTAGAAGTTGAATCAGGTTCAACTTTTACAACAAATGAAACATCAGTCGGCGACCTTTTGCTAGATATTTACAAGTTAGGGAAATTAGTTAGGGAAGTTAGGGAAATGTTTGCAACTGTCGTCAAACGTTCACGAAACACGAGACTTAAGCGGCGAAGTTACTGAACGTGTAAATACTGCTTGCTATATTGTTATATAACCTGTGAAAATGATCACAAACAAAGTTTTAGTCATTAAATTTGCTGAACTGAAGTGATATTCAGTTAGGTGCATTACCTGCTTATAAGCGTTTTAAGTTTCCTATCCAGTTCCCCTATACTGAACGTTTAGAGTGCGTGTATAGTCGAGGTTCTTTCGGAGATGGTCGGAGATGTGTCGGATTCGTTAGCTGAACATTGGAAAATAACCTCTGCCAGATTTCTGTCAGTTTCTTGCACAAGATTTCGTTTTCTTGCGTGACTTGTTAATTCACGGATACAGTAACTAAGCCATCCATGTTTATATTAGTAACAATATTTGTTGGTATAGTGATTATCACATGTTTATATATGTATATATATATATATATATACGTTTGGCAGCGGTGTTGATGCCGCCATATTGAGACAGAAATCTAGCACAGGTTCTTTTTCTCTTTCTTTTCCGCTTTCCGCTCGCACTCCTTTTGTCCAGCTGACCATTCCGACACATCTCCGATCTCCGAAATAAAGAACCTCTATTGGAGTTTCTCAAGGTTCAGTGTTGAGACCGCTGGTTTCTTAATTATTTGTGTGCTTTGCATGTATCTTCAGAGTTCTGATTGCATGGTCATCGCACGGTCCGTAAAAATGCGTGTCCGGATTCTGGAGCACGGTCCGTCGTTTTCCGTATCCAGACTGCTGTCCCGGATGTTGATAATAAAGAACTATTTATGGGCCATTCCAAAGTGAATATGATATTCACTTTGGAATAGCTCGTAAATGGTGCCGTTAGAACACGAATTTCATTCATGTAGTCGCGACAAAATTGGAGACTAATGCCAAAGCTTGCCGGTGATGTCGCATGATTGGCGATGGCCGCGCGGTGTTAAGAACAAACTCCTCTACCGCCAATTCACATTGAAGTCGAGTGAAAGTTGGAATTGGCTTTAAAATATTCGTTTAGAAACCCAAAATATTACTCCAAATCCAAACCTTTCAGTCCACGGGGTTTATTTTCTTTGCTTTTGGTCGATGGATTATTCTGATTTGAGAATTGATATTTTTTAGATAACGACGAATGTCTAAACACAAACACTTGTGGCACTGGAAGAAGTTGTAAGAATATTCCTGGTAGTTACAGATGTGTAGGTAAGTAACTTCTATCTTGTGTTGGTAAGGAACTTCTAACTTTTTTATTTAGATCTCCCGGACAGATTTATCAAGAGAAAAAGGAACTAAAAGTATATTTTGTCATTTAAAAGTAAAGTGCTGCGTTTGCACACAGTGTTTTGTCAAAAATTACATGTAACAGTTCAAATCGCTCTGATGGCTGATGATTTGATAAATCTGTTTAATAATAATAATAATAATAATAATAATAATAATAATAATAATAATAATAATAATAATAATAATAATAATAATAATAATAATAATAATAATAATAATAATAATAATAATAATAATAATGGAAACTTTATTAAATGTTTTTTCTTTTCTACATATACAATTATAAATCTCGCTTATTAAGGTAATTTACAATTGGCTACTTGAATCACAACTAATAATATATAATAACAACTAATGACTATATAATAAAACATGCAAATTTATATACAAATATTTCAAAAAGCTAATAATTCGGGATTTCCCCATTCCTTATTTCGGCAGCAGAAAATGTAATACGTAGTTCTGATAGCAATAGTCATCATTTTCCTTACGCAGTACATTTGGTGCTTGTTATCAAGACCAACCTTATCTAGCATATCTAAAAAAGTAGAACACTCATTCGCAAAAACACCTAGGCAGCTCATGGAGAGATTTATAAATTTTACATCATTAAAATGTTCACTTTGCTGTTTTACTAGTTCACTATATTTATCTTCTTTCCGTTTGACGTTGTTTTGGAGGTTTGATTCAAAACCAACAGTAAGTTCGAGAACATAAAGACGGCCGTTTGAACAATGCAATAGCAAATCTGGACGATACGTGTCACCAGTTAGGATAGATGGGCTTTTGAATCCAGGTAGATCGACAAAGAGGTTTGAACCGTTAACAGTTTGTAAGGTATTTGCAAGAAAGTTAAGAATTGAATTGTGCCTCCATGTAAAGCGTTCAAGATACGATTGACAACCAGCAACAACGTGTAGTAGTGTTTCTGGGCTCAGACAAAAGGAGCATTCTGGACTTGAAGATATTCCCCACCTGTGAAGGTTTTTGCGTGTCGGAGTAGAATTGTGCACATAACGTATAGTAAAGTTATAAATGTTTTTTGGCAGTTTTGATTGAGCAGTTGACCACACCTTGTTAAGCTTTGATAAGGAGAACTTTGTAACGTTAGAGAAAAAGGATCCCTGGCAAGTCAAGTGGTTTCGAAGTCTATCTTCATGCCCAGAACGGAAATCTTTCAGAACTTCTTTAGTAGAGTTATAGACGTCGTATTGAATATTAGTATGATTATTAGTGGATAATAATAATAATAATAATAATAATAATAATGGTTGAAGCATGTGAGATCAGTGAGGGTAATCTTAGCTGATCATGAACTCTTAAATGAGTGTATAAATCAAAGCAATGTACTGAAATGGCTAACAAAAGGAGTGACTACACTTGTGTTGAAGGATAAGGATAAAGGGAATGCAGTAACCAATTTTAGACCGATCACGTGCCTTCCGATGATGTGGAAATTGTTAACTGGAATGATATCAGAATAAATGTATAAACACCTTGCGGGGGGGGGGGGGAATCTTCTTCCTAATGAACAGAAAGGCTGTAGAAAAGATTCTAGAGGAACGAAGACCTGCAAAAGATGGATAGGTAAACTAGAAAACTGTTAACAGTATATTGAGCATTCCACCCCCAAGGTGACGTTGATCGGCTTTACTTTAAAAGAAGTCAAGGAGGTAGAGGTTAATTAGTATGGAAGATTGTGTTAAGGGGGTATTGGACAAAAAAAATTCGAAATTTGGAATTTCTTGTTTTTGTGAAATAGACATCCTCAACTATCTAACTTTCCACGGGCAAGTGTATTTCCTGAGTATTTTCACTAATTTAACGCCAACGATACGTTCTTTATAGCGAGGTAATGAAAATGGTGTCCGTTTTCATCGCAACGCAGAGCAGATTTTTTCCCCGTTTTACGCTAATTGCCGTGCCTCTATTTACCCCCTTCTATCTAACTTTAAAAAAAGAAGCTATACAATTCCTTTCATGACGTATATCCTTTTCTAAACATGTTTTTTTCATCGCGGGCGGGTCTATTTGAATATTTTCGTTAACGGTTGATTAGCGAGAGTGTTTTTACAACGAGTGGATCAACCTCGTACCCAGGGTCTTATCTCCGAAAAGACCCTGGTTGCGGCTGGTCACGTGCCGCCTAAACAAATTTTAAATCATGGGAGGGGTGGTTAGCTTTAGTAAGCTGCACACTCAATGACAATGCTACAACAAGTCCAGTTTTAATACTCATATTCTTAAATCTGATATTAGATTTAGGCGAACTATAAAGTTTACTGAAAGAATGAAAAACGCGATTCAACAACTGCATTTACCTGACTTTCTGTTGATGACAAATGCGCGTGAAAGGACAGTACTAGTCGGCTTGATATTTGTATAGTTGCAATCTTTCCTGAATCGCTTCTTTCGGCACTTTTCGCCGCGGTTATCGGGGCATTGGCTGAAATGTCAATGCATTTTTTGATGCGAGAGAAAGCGGTTTGGCTCTCGCAAACCAACGTCTTGAACTTTGTGAAATTTTGTAATCTTCTTTCACATGGCCTTTAGATTAAACGAGGAAGAGCACTCGTCGCAAGGAAGTCTTTTACCGTAAGGCATTTCGGCCAAATATTGCAGTTCAAAATTTGCCTTGTTGTACAAATGCTTAAGGTACTTCACAGTTCACATCACCAACACAGCGATGAAGTCGACACGCATTCGACGGTGCATTTAATAGTCGATTCGAGTCGATTGGTATATCTTCTTCGGGATTTCTTTGGATGCGACATGATCTTTTGTTCTTCGACGACGTACACCAAAGAAGAAAGCGAGATATGTTTTGTCAACACCAAGTACGTTTGTTTTTTGTTGTTTTCATTTCAACAGATATTTTGCGATCAACAGCCTGGCGCCAGACAACGACGCCAGACGTAATATATTATTTGTATAAACAAAACGGTGAAGCGGTTGTAATTGTGCCTTTGTCACTCCTCCCTGAGTATTTTTTAAATCGTTAATTGAAAACCCCCCAATTTTTAGGGGGCACGTGACCAGCCGCAACCAGGGTCTTTTCGCAGCGGTGGGCGGAGCAGCGGAGATAAGACCCTGGGTACGAGGTTGCGAGTGGATGTGTTTCATGGCTCTCATGGCACTGCTTCCGAGTACTTCTCAGTTTCCACATTGTCGTGTTCTAGCTGGTGAGGACATTATAAAGACCAATGATACCGATCTCCTGATCTTGTAGAAGAACTTACAGATCCTCTGGCTTCAAGCAAATGGGGGAGGCTGTCACGACAGGAAACTAGGAGCGTCCGCCATGTTGTAAAACACAAATTTGTCCCTAGCTTGATAAGTGTCGAAGACAAGGAATTTTTAAAACTTAGAAATATAAGTCTGACTATATAATCTCTCGCTTAGGTTATATTTCGGTTTCCCTTTTGTACTTGCTGTTTTAGAACGGTGTAATTCCCCTTGTTATTTACATTGGGCTACGGCTCATGCCATTTTTATTGTAGAGTACTTATACTGGCATATATTAAAGTGTTTCTTGAGCAAAGTTACTGTCAAAATGACCAGACTGTCAGTAATAAAACATTTAAAAATATCTTCACAAACACGGTTTATAAATTAAAGACATCCAAAAGTTTCAAAAGCGATAATAAATTACCATAAATCATCCACCATAATTTTCACAACAACTGATAAATATCTAAAGCTGGTTTACCTTTTCTGTACACTTTCTGACACACATATTCAACTATATATCTAGTCCTCTAAACATTTGCAACATCCCCAAACAAAAACTATCCACTGAAAGTAAACAATAAGCAGTACTCGAAGCCGAGGAAGAAACGTTCCACATTCCTTTCCGTCTCGCCGACAAATAATATTATTCAGACCAAACTGTAAACAACAAACCCAATAGGTTACGGATAGTCACGAACAATTGACACAGACCAGTGAAATAACCCAACGTCGAAACAAAATGGTTTATTTATACACGTTTGTACAACTATCCTCTCAGAGAAGAAACCAGACAGTGGGCAGACAACTTTAAATATGAACCGAGTCCCATGTAAAGCTGGGGCTTTTTAATGGAAAACAATTAGATTATGTTGACATAGGGACAAATTTGGGTAATAATTTGAACATTGTTTTTAACTGTAAACTTTAAATGCATTTTGCCGGAATTGTGATTTCAGCCAGCATGGTGGTTTCAAATTTCTAAACACGATTTTCTCAGTTGCCTAATTTGGTAATGGTACCTGGACGCCAAACACGCTAGCGCATTCAATATTTGATGTAATGCTTTAAACTTTTTTAGAGGCTGTGTAATATGAACGGATCTATGTTGCAAACCTCAAATATATTGCATAATGAATGTTATTCATTGTTAAAAAGTTCTTGTTTTGTAGCCTTATGAATAAAAATCAGCCATCTTTTCAAAAAAATAACATTTTTATCGAAAATATTTATAATTTTGTACTTTTTTTGAGGTTTACAGCATAGATCTGTGTGTGTGCTTTACATTAACCTTTGTTTAGTGTTTGTCAGACCGTTAGTTCTCATAGAATCTTGTTCACCGCAAGTGCTATATTTTGCTCACTAGGGGGTTGTTGCTTGGATACCATGGTAACAACGCATGTCTTACTTCGCTTTTTAACATCAGGGAAACATATCCTATATATTTCTGCCAAGATATCTTTAGATAAACCAATATTAAAGAAAAAAACTTTTTTTGTCCAATACCACCTTAATGTTGAAGTAAATAGTCTGCGGAAGTACGTCGAAAGTAGTGACGAAAAGTTATTAATCCTGGTAAGTAAGGAGGAGGTGTTGGAGGAAGGGAAAGAGAAAAAGGAGATCCAGAGTTCGAGACGTGATAAGTATAGAGGAAAAAGTTTACATGGAAAATTTTACACTAGTACCGAGGAGGGGAGAGATTGTAAGACCTGGGATTGGCTGAAAAGGGGAAATCTGAAGAGAGAAACAGAAGGAATGCTGATGGCGGCGCAAGACCAAGCATTGAGGACTAAGTATATCAGGAAAGTGATTGATAAGGAAGACATATCTGCTACATGCAGGCTATGTGGAGAGCGTGATGAGACAATAGCACATATTGTCTCGGAATGTAAGATGTTAGCCCAAAAACAGTATAAGAATTGAAGGCACGACAGAATAGCACAGGTGATACACTGGGAATTGTGTAAGAAATACAAAATGGAGCATGCAGAAAAGTGGTACGAGCACAAACCTGAAGGTGTCATTGAAAATGAAAATGTAAAAATGCTGTGGGATACGAAAATTCAAACATGGGGAGAAAGAACGCTCCCGACCAGATAGACCAACCCTGAATAAGAAAGACAGAAGTTGCTTATTGATAGATGTTACATGTCCATTTGATACAAAGATTTATACGGAAGGTAAGGGGAAAAATAGAGAAATACCAAGATCTTAAAATAGAAATTAAAAGAATATGGCAATGTAAGGAAGTGACAATTGTACCCATTGTTATTGGAGCACTTGGAACAGTACATGACAATTTTGACAGGTGGATAGAGAAGCTAGATGCCACAATAGAGTTTCAGACACTTCAAAAAGCTTGTTTATTAGGCTCTGCAAGAATCTTGAGATACGTGCTTGGTATCTAAGGGTACGGGATGTACCTTGATGTTAACCAAAAAGGGACAAAAACCCAACTCCAGCTATAAGATCAAAGCTGTGTGAAAACAAAATAATAATAATTATAATAATGATAATAATATTTAATGAGGATGGTTTCAATCACCAGAAGGTGCTTTTCGTCAACGTCCTCCATAAATAGCATTGTAAGAAAATAAATAATCTATAAACCTAATTTATGTATTAAATAATATATAACCCTACCTAAAAATTTACTACAAATTATACATACAAAAAATACTTCACTTTAGACTACATTTAAATGCATCAGTATAGAATTAATTTTCTTAATGTCCTTGGGTTGCGTATTAAAATCAAAGACAACTTTAAAAGGCTAGACGCTATATGTAGAATCTACAGCTGACAGTGTATCACAGTGAAAAATTGCATATCTTGCTTTTGACGTGGTGAAGCTTATTGGCTCTCTCATTGTTGTCTGTCCATGTATACACTCATAGACAACTGTAGTTGAAAGTTTATTAAAATCTTATATGCCAAGTAAATCAATTACTGAGCTTATTTCATGATATAGCACTTACATGAAGTAGTCGCTATAGTTGCCAATGAATGGCCCCTTTAAGGGGCATTTTAAAATAAAAAGAATAGCTTCATCGCTTGTTTAATTTCTCATCTCGTTCCAAAGATATTTTGGTTTTAAAAAAATGCAAATAAGATACCTTATGACGTCATCTACTCCACATTTCGTAAAGGAGGAATATCTACGGAAATAATAGGTAGATTGTGCTGAAACTTTGAAGCTATTCTAATACGAATGGTACATTGCAATGTACACCGTTATTGGGGAAGTTTGAGTAGATGACATCATAAGACATCTCATTTGCATGTTACAAAAACCTGATTATCTCTGGAACATGATGATTTAAGTGGTCTTCCACTCAAAATTTTGAAATTTTCGGTTTTTTCAAAACTATTGAAAATGTAACCATTATTCATTTGTTTTTCATCCCGAAACATGATTTAACCGAAATTCGCGATGTAAAAGGGAAATGTTTAGGAAATTCCTGAGACAAGTATAATGTTTCCATAGCAACGCCCATAGCAACAGACTAATCTTTTTGGTAATGTCTAAAATAATGTCTAAAAATACACCTACCATCCCTCCCTTGTTTTATTTGTACATTAACACTTAAACTAAGGTTACATGAAGTTCTTCCCCCCTAAAGGATCATGTAAAAGCAATTTTGCCTTGGTTTCAGTAGTCTTCATCTTGTTATCAAATCGAATCTTTTAAACTTCCACGTGCTGTTAGCATCAATATCTGTTGAAAATGCGACGATCACGATCTAGCTACTCAAAGAAACGTAAATATCGCGGGAATCAGCATCAAAAGGCTAAAAATACGACTGTTCCAAGTGGTGATGCCAGCCAGAATGACCAGTCACCAGCAAGCCAAGGTTCAGCCTCTGCCCGGAAGATTCCTAATGCTAAGCGACCAAGACTTGATGATAATAGGCCTAACGAAGAATCAACTGTAAGAGGTTATCGGTTTGTTGATATGGCTATTTTATCATCCGTATTTAGAATGCTGCCGTGTAAAGAATGCTTCGAATGCAGTCTTATTCTACAGGAATAAGAAATGGAAAACAAAAAGGTTGTGCTTCCAACCTCCAGCTTCTTTGTTGTTCTTGTGGTTGGAAAAACCAGTTCTCTACTTCCTCTCAAATATCCCGGGGTTTTTTAAGTAAATAGAAGACTGGTTTATGCAATGAGGTCCATGGCCATTGGTTGTGGCCATGCAGCAGCAAAAAGATTTTGTGGGCTTATGAACATGCCACCACCTCCCAGGCCAACTCCATACTCTCGCCACAATAAAGCTCTGCTAAATGCAGTAAAAGAGGTTTCAGTCGAAACGACGAATGTTGGTGCTGTGGAGATTCATGAGATAAAGCCAGAAGTCAATAAGGTACCGGTGTTGTTGAATGTGGCATTTCTTGTGATGGGATACATGGCAGAGAAGAGGTTTTTCGTCGCTCAATGGTTGCGTAACTGTTATCAGCATTGATACTGGAAAGGTGCTGGATGTTGAGGCACTAAGCAAAGTATGTAAGCGGTACAAGGCCCATGAAGATGATGACAACAGCCCCCAAAATGCTTCAGGGAGGGTCGACCATGAAGTTAACTGCAAGGCAAACTTCACAGGTTCAGCACCTGCCATGGAACCAGAGGGAGCTATGCGAATCTTCAACCGCTCATTGAAAACCATAAACTTATATATATGGGGAATATTTTGGCGATGGAGACATCAAATGTTTTCAGACAGTACGAGATGTATACCAAGATCATGGTATTACAGTAGAGAAAAAAGAATGTGTTGGCCATATCCAGAAGCGACTGGGAACCGCATTGCGGAAACTGACGAAAGAGACAAAGGGGATGGGTGGGAAAGGGCGACTGACCGATACAATGATTGATAAACTCCAAAATTATCATGGAGTTGCCATAAGAGGCAATCCAGGTGATCTTGCTGGAATGAAAAAGGCAATCCATGCATGCTTGTTTCACTGCTCCTCTTCAGAGAACAGACAATTGCATAAACATTGTCCTGAGGGTGCAGATAGTTAATTGGTGTGGTTATATGCGGGACAAAGCAAATGGGACCAATACATACAAGCATGGTGTTGGTTTGCCTTTGGATGTTATTGGAGCTCTAAAACCAGTTTTCCAAAGGTTGAGTGATGATAGGCTTTTGTCAAAATGTTTGGATGGCAAAACACAAAATCAAAACGAGTCCCTCAATGAGATGATTTGGGAGCGAGTACCGAAGTGGACATTTGTTGGCTCAGAAGTATTGCAACTGGGGGTGTATGATGCTGTTGCTAGCTTTAATATTGGATGTAGAGCCTCTATTAAAGTTTTTGAGCAGCTTGGAATCATCCCTGGCCAATATTGTCAGGCAGAATGCCAGCGCATTGACAATTTGAGGGTTTCCAAAGCCAACTATACGGAACAAGCTACCATCAAGAAAAGAAGAAAGTTGCTACTTGGGAGAAAGAAGGAAAAGGGAGATAATGCAAAGGAGAAAGAAGGGGTAACATATCCTACTGGTTCTTGTAGCTTTTTGTGATTAATTCCTGGCTCCAGAAGAAATGTGGAAATGAACTGCCTTGTGATAACATCTTCAACTTTTGAACTTGATTTTCTCAAATTCTGCAATTTGGGCTTTTTGACTTTACTCTGCAAAGGATATCTGAGTAAATATTTGACCAAACTTGTTGAAACTTTCACAAATAGTTGCTATGGTGTTGTTTTATGTTCTGAACCTCAAAAATTTGAACAATTACTTTTTGTGTGGTTGATAATGGCAAAATGAAATTAAAACGTTTACGTCCTTGAGAGAGAGAGAAACCCAGCTGCAAAATAACTGACCGGGATGGAAGTTATTAATGAAGATAGCTGGTTGGAAGTATATAGCTCCGAACAAAACACATTTTAAAATCCCACTCGTTACAAACAAAATTTAATGTTTATACAGTCGGTTTCAGGTTACTTTAGTTGATCAGTAATGTTTGCTAACAAGGTTTGTCCATGAAGACAGAATAGACGAATTTATTACGAGATAATCTAATTGGCGCGCCTCGCGGGTCGCGAGTAAATTGCGCAGGTAAACTTTTGTCGCGGGCTTTTGGTCCGGCTTTAATTTTGCCTGGGTCTTTTTCTCCGTTTTGTTACAGAGGGAATAGTTCATTCTTCTTTCTTCTTCTTCTGGAGTCATCCGATGCCTTGAGGCGGTGGTGAAGCGTTGACGAAGTTCGAGCGCCACAGTCCTCGATCGGCCATTGCAGCAAGTAGTTCTGATCCTGTGAGGCCGGTGTCCAACTCAATGATCGCTTTCAGCGTGACATACGGCCATCCAATTCTCCTCTTTGCCTCTGGAGTCCAGAGTAGCAATCGTCCAGCGGGTTCGTCGTGACGGGTGACATGGCCCGCAAGGGCCAGACGGCGTTGTTTCACAACATCAGAGATGCGCGGCAGGGATCCATAGAGAGACTTATTGGTTGGATGACGTCTCCAGGAGATGTTGTATGCTGTGCGCAGCATTCTGGTGTAGGTGCCATCGAGTCTCTTGCGACGAGCAGCATTCAAAGTCCACGAGTCTGAACCATACAGAAGAATGGTTTCTATGGAGGCCTGAAACACTTTTGTTTTCGTGTCCTTCTGAATGGGTGCCTTCCACACCTTCTGCAAAGAGTGAAGTGCGCTCCACGACTGGGCTATCCTGACATCCATGTCCTGACCGGAGTCAGTGTAACCACCCAGATACTTGAAATCGCTCACAAGTTCGATATCTGAGCCGTCTGATGTAAGCAGGTGGTCGTCGGTAGATGGATTCAGGTGCATGTACTTCGTCTTCGGCGCATTCAGAAACAGTCCGACATCCTGACATGCCTTCTCAACTCTGATGAGGAGATCCTGTGCAGCTTCGATCGAGTTTTCGAGAAGCGCGATGTCGTCAGCGTAGTCAAGATCAGCTATGACTTCTGCAGGATGACGGCGACTACGACGTCGTCTCAGTGTCAGGCCATCGGTTTCAGTGATCGAAGAACGCAATGCATAGTCTAGGCAGATGATAAACAGGAACGGGGCGGGGGGGGGGTCTCCTTGGAGAACGCCTGTGTCGATGTTGAATGGATCAGTTTCGCCATCCGGAGTGATTACTACTGCAGAGGTGTTCTCGTACATGACTCGGATCGCGTTGACTACGTCCGGTGGAATGCCGTAGGCCTCAAGAATTTCAAGCATTCTCTTGCGGTTGATGGAGTCGAAGGCCTTTCGGAAATCGATGAATGTTAATACGGCTTCCATGTCATGGTTCTTGAGTTCTTCCACGATGCGACGAAGGGCGAGGATGTGGGATGTGGTAGAGCGGCCTTGGCGAAAGCCATTCTGATTCGGACGTTAACCTCATCGATAACTGGTCGAATTCTGTTAAGCAGATAGCGGTTGTAAATCTTGTCTGTTTTTGTCAGGTCGCCTTTCTTCGGTATTGGTGTCAGACCGGAGATTCCCCATTCCTTGGGATGGTTTCCATGGTAGGCCTCATTACAGAACTTCAAGAGGCTCTTTCTCACCTTCGTCAGCTTCCAAAACTCAGGAGGGAGGCCATCGAGGCCAGGCGCCTTTCCATTTTTCAACTGACGAATTGCAAGGTCTACTTCTGCCTGAGTTAGTTCACCTCGCTGTATTGCAGTGAAGAGGTCGAAGATTTTCACAATTGGTTCGCCATCTGACTGTGTAGCTGGATCAGCGTTTAACAAATTCTTGAAGTGATTCTCCCAAGTTTTGAGTCGGTCTTCACCCTCAATGAATATCACGCTGCGAGTTTTCTTCCCGGAAAGTTTCTTGACAAGGTCCCAAGCATTCTTGATGACAGATGCCGCTGCAGGAGTCTCAAATGAGCGAAGAATATCATTGATTCGTCTGTCTTCATAACATTCGAAAGTTTTACGCAGGTTGTTCTGAGCGGATTGAATAGTCCGGGTCGATGCTCGGAGAGTTGCCTTGCGTGCAGAAACGACAGGGTCGATGTCCACAGTTTTCGGAGGTGGACGAGGCCTTGGAGGCAGCAGTTCTGCACCAGCTTTCGTTGCAATCGTGACGAATGATGAATAGTCCTGGTCAGCTGCAGATAGATTGTCGAAACGCGACGAGATGGTATTATCGATACGAGATGCGAGAACGGGATCGTTTGTAAGTGCTTGCCAGAACAGTTTCTTGGTGACTGTTTCTTCATGGTTGTTACAAATAACCTAAAAATATAAAGGCAATTATGGATTATGAGGATTATCTCAAATTTCGTCAGCGTGTGTTCAGTTTACGCACAGAATGGACAGCGATGTATCTTCTAAACGCTGTAATCGTCTGTCTTTTCTATATATCGCGCCCCGGCCAACACTCAGTCAATATTATACTTAGCCGATTATTTTCATGTCGACAACACTGACCTATATATAACCGGACTGCCGGTGCTGCCCAAAAATGTGCGACCATTTTCAGATTCAAAATGGCATTTATTATAGGCAGTGAACTCTATATATATACCTGGAAGGCCGACTGCCAATAAAAAAGTGAGGCAAAACATGGCGGCAATGGGGAATTTTTGGACGCCAGTTTTAGGCCCCTACGCGATCATCTTGGATGTCAGTCTTAGTCTTTTTCCTCGCGGCCGAACCACAGCCAGCCCAAACGTACACCCGGAACGGCGTTAAGATTACTCTTGGGACTAAGAATTATTCATCTTCTTTGTTGTGTCAGGAAAATTGTATTGTATTAAGGACGTTGTCCTTGACGTTCGCGTTGTATTTTCTTAAGCTCTGCTCTCTAATATTTCAAACGGCCCTCACTTGAAGCGCCGTAAAATCCGCAAAAACCGCTCGATCTCGCCAAAATGGCCATCAGTATAGGCCAGTATACATTAGTTAAGAACTTGGCTTTCGGTTCATTGCTCTTTCGACCCAAACGTTCATCTTCGCAGCTCGAGAAACGTTTATACAAATTGAGGTAACACCGGCCGCTCGTATAGTACGCATACGGCGAGAGCTTTTGTGAAGCCAAAGCCGGTTTGTATATAAACGTTTCAGTCGAGCTACAAAGAAGATGAAAGCAATGAACGGATAGCCAATTTCTTGACCAATGTACTAATGGCAATTTTCGAGATTTTTGTGTATTTTACGGAGATTTAAATGAGGGTCGTCTGAAATATTCTCTATATGAAAGTTATCAGCCTTTCCTTATTTTTAATATAAAGAGGTTATAATTGACTGTGAGTGGAACTCGTCAAAATGTAGTTGAAACTCGACTCGGAAGTCAGAAAGACGCAAGCATCAACAAATACAAATTAAGCAGAAACAAGTTAAGAACATTTATTTCGAATTTATATGGGTCTTGGTATATATTTCATGCATTTTATAGTGATATTATTATGGCCGCAAGAAAAAAGACTAAGACTGACATCCAAGATGACCGCGTAGGGCCTGAAACTGACGTCCAAAAATTCCCCATGTCCGCCATTTTTTGCCTCAATTTTGACTTGTCGATATGTCACTCGCAAGCGTTACATACGAGAAATACGCCACTCGGTTCCCGGATGTAGTGAAATATGGATACTACGAGTGTTTTAGTTGCTAGTAAAATACTCTTCTCCATATAATAAAACAAAATATTAGCGAAATACTTCAAAATGGGCACTACATTAGAACAATATCGATCGAGAATCGGCTGTCACAGCATATTTATGGCCGGTAATTGTCGTGTCGGTAAAGAGAATGAACGTCGTTTGAAAGGGTCGTTTTG
This sequence comes from Paragorgia papillata, assembly GCA_035771165.1. Taxonomy (NCBI): domain Eukaryota; kingdom Metazoa; phylum Cnidaria; class Anthozoa; order Scleralcyonacea; family Coralliidae; genus Paragorgia; species Paragorgia papillata. The sequence continues at coordinate 8,822,981 of JAWNZC010000322.1, read as the reverse complement.
GAACACAATGTTAATGGTGTTTTATTTACATGTGTTTTACTTGCCAACATTAAAGCGTGTCGTTAAACCTATCAAAGATCAAACGAAGTTATGTTTTGGTTCCATCAAATGATGTGTTATCATGTATATGTACCATTGCTTTTCAGGCTGTCAAATGACGTAGAAAAAACCCCAGGTCTTACAGTATATGAAATAATTAATGTATTTGAAACTGTTCGTGCTAATTTTAGTCAAGGAGATCAGTCGAGGTTCGGTGATCATGCAATATGTTTAATGTATCTAAATATTACAGCAGTTAATGACATTGCAACGCATTGTTTCCTAAACAATGCGTTGCAATGTCATTAACTACTGTAATCTTTAGATACATTAAACATCTTGACACCAGAGATTCTCGTGATTTAAATAACGTTTTGATTCGTTATAACTGTCTATATGATTGCGTTAAAGGTTCTGTTAAAAAAGATTTCTTGTTGTTGACTGATGTTCCTGCTATGGTATCACTAAATGAGAAAACGTATAGTTTAACCTATAGTGGGGAATCATTAAGTGGTGAATTATTTATGACAAATAATAATGGACCTTATATTTCGCTAAAAAAATGCATTTACAGAGATATTTTTTGGAGGAAAAACAAATTATGAATGTTCTTTGTTAACAATTTATTGTAACACAGTTGCAGTGTTTAACATGTTGGACAATAGTTACAGAATCTTTGATTCTCACTCGAGGGATATATGGGGAATGCCAAGTTTTTCTGGAACATGTGTCTTGCTCACTGTTGATGGCCTTGAAAACTTAGTTGCATTTTTTCAGGCTACTTCTTATCGAGGAACATGTGCGCCTTTTGAAATGAAAGGTGTTTTAGTCATTGAGGTCTGTATTGATCGTAATCAAAACCATCAACAATTAGCCAACAATCAAAAACCTCAACTAGGTAATTGCTGCAAGAAAAGAGAGTGGGCTAATGAAAGTAATGACAAATGCGGGGTAACAAGAAAAAATAACGAGTGTAAGAGCAAGAAAGTAAAAATTGAAGATTCAGAAACTAGAAATAAGCGATTGCAAGCTAGGCGAATTATTTAAAACGAAAAAATACAGAAAGTGCTTTAACGAAAGAAAAGAGGCTTCAAAAGTGTCGGGAGTATAAACAGCAAAAGAGAGAAAATGAATCTATCGAGAGAGCAGAGAGAATCGATTGAATGCACAACAGGTGAACAATAAGCGTAAAAGAGAGAATGAATCTGATGAGCATAGAAAGAATAGATTGCAGGCACAGCAAGTGAATGATTTGAATGGGAGAGCAAATGAATCTACTGAGCACCGACAGAATCGATTGCCGGCACAACAAGTGAATGATTGAAATAGGAGAACAAATGAATCTGATGAGCACAGACAGAACAGACTCTTGATACAAAAAGAATGTGATGCAAAAAGGAGAAACTGTGATGCTGGATCAATTTCAGATCTTATTCGTAGATTTTACATAGCTGTATAAAAAGGCCCAATATATATTTGTACCTGTTGTGACCAGTTGTTACGGTGGCCCACAAGTGCAACACACACAGAAATAAATGTCGAAACACAGAAACAAAGGTTGGAACACAAAAATAAATGTCGAAATACAGAAATAAATGTCGAAACACAGAAATAAATGTCGAAACACAGAAATAAATGTTGGAACACAAAAATAAATGTTGGAACACAAAAATAAATGTGGAATATTTAAGGTTTGTAACGCGAGAAAAACCTACAAAGAACTATGGGTAAATCTTGACTTGTCACGCACAGTGCGGTCGTGTAGTCATGTTTTGCCGGTTTTGTGGAAATCGTATGCTAAGTGTTTTCGTTTTTTGTCCGTCATGTGGTAAGAAAAAGGATGACATCGAAGGATCTGCATCAGAAAAATCTGCAAGTGTGTCGGCATCTACGAGTGCCGCAAAAGGGTCTGTTAGTGGTAGCGTAGCAAGCAATGACCGACCTCCGTCGCTTGAACAGTTCATGACCAAGAAGGTCGAAGAGAGGGCTTTTCATTTCAGACATCCAAAAAAGCAACGAGTCTCCCAAAAATAAGTCGAAGTTACTATAAACATTCATGGAACTAAACAACGAAGGATTTCGGCATTTATTTTTGTGCTCCAACATTTATTTTTGTGCTTCGACATTTATTTTTGTGTTCCAACATTTATTTCTGTGTTTCGACATTAATTTCTGTGTTTCGACATTTATTTCTGTGTTTCGACAATCATTTCTGTGTTTCGACATTTATTTCTGTGTTTCGACATTTATTTCTGTGTGTTTACATATATTTGTGTGTTGCACTTGTGGGCACCGTAAGTTGTGGTATAGGCATAGTGTTAATTAATTCGACATTTATTTCTGTGTTTCGACATTTATTTCAAAAAAAATTAAATGAAAAACATTTTAAAAAGAATAAAATGCCTCCGTTTGCTGTAAAAAATGGGAATGCTGTCAATGCGTACCTGCTGATGCTGTCAACACTAAATACATTAACAGGGACAATCAAAGTTCAGTTAAAACGACTCCTCCAATATAAAAGTTCTGCAATGTCTTTAAATGTAAGGCCACATAAAGTCTTTCAGGCAGCAACTTGGTTAGCTATGAACAGTGGACTTTATCGTGAACAAGGCATTATTTTTAATGAGCACCGGCAGAAAAGCTATCAGGAAAATTTATACACACCTGATGATTTTACGACGGGATATGAAAAAGACAATTTAGACAACAATTCTATAAATAGAGATGGCAAGGCTTTAAATATTGCCAAAAGTGATGCAAAATGCCAGGATGGTGATTGTCGTGAAGATGAGACTGAAATTCCTGCTGGGGTAACTGACAGTATGTTGACTCCAACAGATTTCCTTGAAGATCATGAAAGAGAAACAATATACAACATAGCACCAGGTGAAGATAACAAACCACAGTATATTTCGAGACAAGTATTCTGAAGAACTAGCTTACCCTGGGATATTTCTTGGGCAAAAAAGGCCAGAAAATAAAGGAAGACCAGTCAAGGTATTTTATAGTGACATTTGTAAATCAGAATTAAGAAGGTCTGACAAGAGCTGCAATGCGTGTAGAGAATATATTCTTTAAGACAAAAAAGTTGCAGATGAAAATACTTTTAGGCAAATCCCAAATTGCATTAAGGAAATCTAAGAGAAGTAACATAGGCTTAACAGCTGGACAGTTAAAGCAACATCATGCTAGTTTGGAAAGAATTGTTCATCATGATGAAGGTTTCAAATTTTTAAGAGCACTAAGAGGATCACCCCCGTATTTTGAAAAGGCGAAGAAAGATCTTTTTGCAATGATAAGACAATTGGGTCCGGCAACTTATTTTGTAGCTTTTCCTCAGCTGAAACAAAATGGTTACATCTTCTCAAAATATTAGGGCAACTTATTGATCATAAATATTATACTGATGATGAACTGGAAGAATTAAATTGGGAAGAAAAATGCAGACTCATCCAAAGTGACCCAGTAACTTGTGGAAGACATTTTGATTACCAATTTAGTAAATTCTTAAAAGAATTCTCGATGAGCAACATTGCCCCTTTCGGAAAAATTAGAGACTGGTTGTAAGAGTCGAATATCAGCCACGAGGTTCACCTCATATTTATATGTTAATCATATTAATATGGCTAGAAAATGTGTTTTTTTGGCTCCAGTGTTTGGTGTAATGGTGTTGCTAAAGATGATGCTGTCACATCTTTTCTTGATGAGATAATCACTTACCATCTACCAAATAATGAGCCTGACCTAATAAGTCTTGTTAATCGACAAACACACAGGCATTCCCATACTTGTCGCAAAAAGTCGAAAAAAGAGTGTAGATTTAATTATCCTCAACCACCAATGAAGTCAACAAAAATACTTTATCCCCTAGGTGATAAGGTTTCTCAAAGTGAAATTAGAAAACTAAACGTTTTGTGGAAAAACATAAAGCAGCACCTAAATGACATGAAAGAAGGTGAAAATATCACATTTGATCAATTATTAGCTAACCTGAATGTCTCTGAACATGACTATATGCTTGCAATTCGATCATCTCTCAACTGTCCAACAATCTTTTTAAAACGAAATCCCAACGAAGAATAAACAATAATTATAATCCTGCATGCATCTGAGTGCCCAGAGAGCAAACATGGACATTCAATTTGTTCTTGATGTATGCATGTGCAATGTATATTGTTTCATATATATCCAAAGCACAAAAAGGAATGAGTGAACTACTTCGTACTACATGTGCTGAAGCAAGAGAAGGAAATGCCAGTATTAAGCAGCAAGTGAGAGATAAATTTTTAAACAGTGTTGAAATTAGTGCTCAAAAAGCTGAGTAATATATAATTCTACAATTACCAATGAGAAAATCCTCAAGAGAAGTTGTTTTCATACCAACCTCACCACCTAATGAAGAAGTATAGTTGTTAAAACCACTAAGTGAAATTGAAAAAAATGCTAGATGAATGTGAAGAAATACATTTTGGTGGACTCTTAAAAAGACACACTGAACGACCTGCTAGTCTTGAGAGTGCAACCTTAGCAGGTTAATAACAAATCTTACCAAAAGAAAACAACAAAACCAGACATTGATTAGTCCTTCGTAGACGTTCTTATGGCTCGCTCACACTCCCCAACCAACGTCTGCTGAAACGAGTCACACATTCCATTCCCTTAAACCGACCAATCACAGCGAGGCTTCCAGATTCTGGAAACCTGACCTCCGAGATCTTGAGACTTGATATTTGGAAAACTATTACTTATATTCTTTATTGTATAAGTATGTTTCTCCAGCATAAAATGATAAAAATGGTAAAAACCAAGCTTTCGGACTATGCGTCCATCATCAGGGTAAAATGGTTCAAACGAGCTTCAATCTCTATTTACATATGCAAATTATCAAACTTATACAATATAACTACAAAGGATTAATTAATTAAAACTACTAAAATTGAGCTCTTCCTAATGAGTGGTTTATATACTTCTGGGAGTGTTCTTCCATTGTCTCTGTTTGAAATACCATTTCTCGCCTTTTCAATAAACCATGCTTCCTTCCATTTCTTTGTGACCATCTGTTTTCTTTACTTACATACAATCTTTACATCCTCCCATGCCACCGAGTGTTCATTATCGTGTGCATGTTTTGCTAACGCCGAATTATCAGTCAATGCACACAGTACGTGCTATGTTGAAATGAACAATATAAAACACATTCGTAAATTTAAAAAATATATATTAATTGATTTGTGTGTCTGTTTGCTATTCACTCATTTTCATGCTTTTCTTGTCCTTAGTCTTCTCTATATCTGTTTCTGTGTAAAAAGCGGTAGTCACATGCTATTTTTTAGATGTGCGAAGGCTACGCCAAGCGTCTTGTTCAATTTCAAGATTGTTGCTACTGTTCTCTTTTTTTTAAAGACATTGATGAATGTAACAGAGATCCGTCTATATGTGATGCATATGCTAAGTGTTTCAACAGTGTTGGAAGTTACAAGTGCACTTGCAACAGTGGTTTTTCAGGAAATGGAAAGACATGTACTGGTAAGCTGTTATTAAATCATGTTGGTCGCTCTATATTAGGTGTGGGCAACCTACTGCCCAATTTATGTAAAATTACTCGCGTGTGTGTAGGTTTATCGAGCAAAGTCATTACAAATTGTAGTTTAATTTCTTAAACGTTTGGTATCAATTTGGAGCAGTTTCTTTATTTGACATGGTTTAACGCTACTTTGGCTAAAAGCTTTTTTTACCTTAACTTAAAAAGTTACTATCAATGACTCAACGTTTCGACACTCGGATTTAGTGTTAAAGCAGTTATAGATCTTGTACCACTGCGCACAAACACTGAGAATGAAAGTCTGTATTCTTAATATATATTCAAGGAATTACAGAACCAATAAAAAATGTTAGTTTCAACTTAAACGTTGTCCAAAAGCGTTTTTTAACGTTGAGTAATATTTTTGCAAAAGATAATTATCGTATTAATGCGAAAGAACAGAGAAAAGAAACCAATAGTCAATTTGGCGCGCGGTTAAAAGTGCACCAAAAAGCTGTTTTCTTCTCAAAAAGGCTGTTTTTTTCTAAAACATTTTGCTTTGTCGAAGTACGCGTGTCGAATCAAACATGAGAAAAACACAAAAAATTGTGGTACTGGAAGTATATGTAACACTACTCGTGGTAGTTACACATGTGAAGCTCGCATGAATTGTTATGCACATAGCAATATTAATGGCTATTGTGTTGGTAAGTATCTTCTAGCTTATCCATTTAGATCTATAGAACAGATTTATCAAAAGAAAAAGGAACCAAATTTAAAAGTAGAGTGCTGCGTTTGCAAGCATGTGTTTGTTAAAAATTAAGTGTAACAGTTCGAATGCCCTAATGTCTAATGCATGATTTAATAAATGTGTTTGAAAGACTGCAAACGACTGACAAGCTATATGTAGAATCCAAATAGTGAAATAAAAGTAGCGTGCTGCGTAGGCAGTGTTGAAACAACAATCGAAATATAGTAAGGTTAGATATACTGTCGAAACAGAGAACGTAGGGGTCTAACGTTTCGAGCGAAGGCCCTTCGTCAGAGAGAAACGTAAAGAGTGTAAACAAACAACGAGCTTATATAAGAAGGATAATCATGTGACCAAAAATAAGCCAATCAGATAAAAATAACAATAACAAATTAATAATGAGATGCGAAAAAATTAGCCAATCAAAGCAAAATAACAATAATAAATCAATAATGAGATGCGAAAGACATTTGCTATTCATACCGTCGATGAGCAAAAAAGGAGGGGGTGTAAAAAGGATGAGCGAGAGCAAAAAATAGATAAATTAATTAAGTGAAAACACTGTTTATGTCCGCCCTTGCTAAACAAAAACAGCGTCTTCAAGAAGTGTTACATAAAAGAAAAACGTTCGTTGCGTCCGTGAGGATGAATGGTCCCAATTTTGAAAATGAGATGCCTTTCTTGTCTTTTGCGTCTGTCATTACCACCAGAAATGGGTGAGATGGCACAAACTTTCATGTCCGAAATGCAATGGTTGACACTATTAAAATGTCGGGCGACAGGTTTGTTAACATCATTCGGTTCCTCACGGAACGAAGATGTTCAGCAAACTTGTCAGATAAACGTCTGTCAGTTTCACCGATGTAAAACATGCAACATTTATTGCAAGAAATACAGTAAATGATGTTGGGAGAGGTGCAAATAAAATTATGCAGAATAACAAAATTAGATTTAGGTCCCAAAATACATATAGCGGAGTTAAGAAAAGAACATGTGTAACAACGGGTACGGGAGCAAGAAAAGCTACCCGCCGGTGCCAGTAGATTTTTTCTAAGGGCACTACGTACCTACGTTCTCTGTTTCGGCAGTATATCTAACCCAGTGAACTCGATGTAAGTTAAAATCTGATACCTGGAACGCTAACGTCCAGTCATTCGTGGGGCAAAAAGTGAGGCAAAAAGTTCCAGGCCCTTGCGTGGTTTGCAGGTAGGATTCATTCTCCCACAAAATGTTTTTTTACGCGGCCACCGGTCTTGAGCGAACTGCGAAGACTCGAAAAGGTTTGAAAAATTATTTATTGAATTATTTTATCACGCTTTGCTAAAGGTACATTTTAAATTTTGATTGGTTGTGCTACGCTGCCGAACTAATTATGCAGTAATTGTTTATTTGTTGCTATAGTAACAGTCATTGTCTTTCAAAACGTGCACGAAGTTTGTCAGTCAAGAAATTAGATCAAACCTTTCGTTATAATATAAACCATATATTAGAGTTTCGTTACTCCGAAGAGGATACAAAAAAATCAACACAAACTTAGTATAGAATATGCCGTTAGTACCAGTTGCATATGTCGTTTTGTTTAAGTTGCATATGTCGTTTTGTTTAAAAAGCATTCCGCATTCGTTGAAAAATAAACAATCTTGTTGTCAGTTATTTATTAAAATATTATTAGTTACAAAAGGCCGTTTAACACATTCGAACAAAAAATTAAAGGAGCAGATATAAGAAAATTACATTAAATGTATATGAAATATCAAGTTACAAGAATAGCTTTCTCACTCTTGTTCTCACCTTTTCAGCTGGCTGTTTTCATCCTAGTCAGCAAAAGGACGTCTGTTTTCTCAGCCTATTTTCATCCCTAGCTTAATTTACTGTATAGTTTTGGACTGCTATACAGTAAATAAAACAACAACAGCACCACACAACAATGGGAAACCATTAAATGCACGTTTAGTCTGACAAAATGTTTGATAAATAATTTTTTCAAACCTTTTTTAGAGCCTTCGCAGTTCGCTCAAGACGGGCGGCCGTGTAAAAATCATTTTGTGGGAAACTAAATCCTACCTGCAAACCGCACAGGAGCCTGGAATGTTTTGCCTCACTTTTTGGTTACGCGTTAGCGTTCCAGGTATCAGTTTTTAACTTACATCGAGTTCACTGAAAAAATACGTATTTGGCTTTTGACGCGGTAATTCTACAACTACAATATTAATTGAATACTGGATGATATTATTGGGGGGAAATGAGTAGAGTTTTATAAAAAGGAGTTTATGGCTATCAAAGTGAACGTGTAGAGTACGTGTAGTCGAGATTCTTTCGGAGATTGTCGGAGATGTGTCGGAATCGTCAGCTGAACATAAGTAGTGCGGGCTAACGGGGGAAAACATAATGGAAAATAACCTCTGCCTGCAGATTTCTGTCAGTTTCTTGTACAAGAAGTAGTTTCCTTGCGTGACTTGTTAATTCACAGATAACTCAGTCATCCATGTTTATATTAGTAACACATTTGTTGGTAAGTGATTATCACATGTTTATAATGTCGTTTTTGTAAAAAAGACAACATATACTCAGTTTTGCCGTTTAATATATACGTTTGGCAGCGGTGTTGATGCCGCCATGCTGAGAAATAAAGATCCTCTTTGGAGTTTCTGAAGATTCAGTGTTGAGACCGCTGGTTTCTTAATTATTTGTGGGCTCTGCGTGCATATTCTGAGTTCTGATTGGTCATCGCACGGTCCATAAAAATGCGTGTCCGGCTTCCTGTTGTCCCGGATGTTGATATTCACTTTGGAATAGCTCGTAAATGGTTCTTAAAACACGAATTTCATTCATGTAGTCGTGACAAAATTGGACACTAATGCCAAAGCTTGCTGGTGATGTTGCATGCTTGGCGATGGCCGCGCGGGGTTAAGAACAAAACTCCCCTCCTCTACCTCCAATTCACATTGAAGTCGAGTGAACGTTTTAATTGGCTCTAAAATATTCGTTAAGATACCCAAAATATTCCTCCAAATCCAAATCTTTCAGTCCACGGTGTTTATTTTCTTTGCTTTTGGGTGATGAATTATTTTGATTGGAGAATTGATCTTTTTTAGATAACAACGAATGTCTAAACCGGAACAGTTGTGGCAATGGGAGAACCTGTGAGAATATTCCTGGTAGTTACAGATGTTTAGGTAAGTAACTTCTATCTTGTGTTGGTAAGGAACTTCTAAATTTTTCATTTAGATCTCCCGGACAGATTTATCAAGAAAAAAAGGAACTAAAAGTATATGTTGTCATTTAAAAGTAGAGTGCTGCGATTGCACACAGTGTTTGTCAAAACTTACGTGTAACAGTTCAAATTGCTCTGATTGCTGATGATTTGATAAATCTGTTTAATAATAATAATAATAATAATAATAATAATAATAATAATAATAATAATAATAATAATAATAATAATAATAATAATAATAATAATAATAATAATAATAATAATAATAATAATAATAATAACAACAACAACAACAAGACGCCTGGTCAGGCGTTCATTCGGGCTACTGCAAACTCACAGCTGCAATTACATCGCATGCAGTGCTAAAATCTATAAAAGTCTAAACATCATTGGTCACAGAAAATAGTCAAAACACAATCTAATTCTCCGATAGAAAACACAATTCGCAATGCACAAAACACGATTGCCTGTATTTAACGTATTTCCACACAGCGTTCATATGTCGAGTCCCTTCGGGTATTAACTATCAACACAGCACGATCATGTTTAATCAGCGATTGTAAGCGTATAAGATACCTGCCAGCGAAATTACTGAACAATAACTACGTCCAAGAAAGAACACTTCACTTCACTTCAAACAACTTGATCAGACATCAGGAAAGCGAAGAAAGAACGTATGCAGATTAGCATTTTAGCACGCGTCAGTTTCGCAAAGCCTGATGGGATCACGTAATGATTGCCAATTCGAAACATTGACAAAATAATAATAGAACGCCACAGGTTGCCACAGGTCTGTTACAGCCTGTTGCAGCTACAGGCCTGATACAGGTATGATATCATAGCTGTTACAGGCTGTAGACGTCCACAGACTGTTCAGAACTGACAGCATCAGACTGCAACAGACTGTTGGTCTGTCAGTGCTGTATCAGTCTGATATAAAAGAATGATACAGGCATGTTGACAACAGATCTGTAGCCGTCTGTAAGAACAGGCTGTAACAGCTATGATGGGGCAACAGCACTGATGGAAGCTGTTGGTATCAGATAAATCAGGACTGACGATACCAGCACTGTAACAGCCATGTTGAACAGGTTGTGTCAGAGCTGTTGGGAACTGCGTGGATTTTCCCGCGGTAACAGCGTGTCGCGACACGAATTTTTCGTGACTTCGTCAGCAAAAAAAGACAAGAGACTCGGCTCTGAGCGCTTTGTACAACAGTCTGGCATGGAAAAACAAACAAAACTTCTAAGTTATTTCTGAATGAATTAACATGAAAAACTTTGGATGTTTATTTCAAACTTTGACGTCTTTCTGCGAATGTTTTTGTGGCGGAAATTACGTGCAACAAGTGTAAGTTTTGTATTAAAGACAGACTCAGCCCACAATGTCTTGGTGAAAATGAAAAGCGAAAAATCATCACTCACTATTCTCGTTGGACATGACTCTGGAGATATAACAGAAAGTTTGTTTCAGCAGTATGTACAGTACTAATTTGAAAGCTTGTGAAGCTCGTTTCTTCCAAAATGCGACGAAACACTGGTATTGAAACAAGGCAAAATTGGACAACTCTACAAAAGTTATGGCGTCAGCAACAAAGTATTTTCCCTTTCCTTTTTCATAACTGGCTTTACGTTGCAATTCTAGCTCCACAAAGCTAAAGGTAAGTTTTAAAATCTAGTAAACTAGTCAAATGAATGATAGTACAAAAAGATTAAGTTAGAAACTCGATCTCCTAGGGGGTCTGTCCTTCAAAAAAATTTGGATTTCTGGGGTCTCTGAAACACTATTTCCTGCATTTTGAGACAAGTATTTAAGAGTATTGCAATCTGAAAGCCATAAATTACACAATTTTGTTACTATTATTAAACCAGAACATAGAATGATACAAGTCAGAAATACTCAGAATATCTTTAGATTTATTAATAAACCTATGTAAAAACAAGTTGGAGGCATTTTATATAGACCCTTAGTAATTTATAGCATGTACATGCCTGCTATATATATAACACATTTACTGATCCACTCACTTGACCTTAAAACAACTGTAACCCCCCCCCCCCCCCCCAAGTTTCTCGAAGGATTTAAACCTTTCACGAGAATGGTCTTGGAGACCATTCGGGGGGTGATGGCCCTCAGCCCCCATTGGCAATGTCAGTGCTGTTTTCCATACCAATAAATTACCCTTATACAAACAAAGACTGGTGAGCCAAATTTAAAATATATTCAAAATAGCATGAGATATTTTATTTAACATTTCTTGTTTCATATTTATCATTTAATAACAGGACAATGTATGCCACATGTTTAAAATGACTGTGTCTTCTAAATTTTTTGTAAAAATATTCAAGATCAAACTTAATTAGACATAATCTGAAAACTTAGTGCAGTGGCATTATTAGAGTGGTAAAATTTATTCACAGTTAATCAGAAGAGGAAAAGTTTACAAGATGTTTTACCTGTTTTTGCTTTTTTTTATAGCAATAAGCATGCAAATTTATATGCAATAACTTCATCAACTGGTATGGCAACAAATAATATATTACATGTACTGCAAGTGAGTTTTAATTTTAAAATTAATGCATCAGTCAATTCCAGCAATGCCCACCCCCCCAGGGACAATGCCGGGCATTTGGTCTTTCAGTATTTACCCGGGGCCAATCCCTGGGCATTGGGCTGGGCATAAATTGTCGCGACCAAAGACATACAATTGTGGTTGCTGCTACACATGCTTTGGGAATCAGTAGTGTATGCAAATCAGTAGTGTATGCAAATCAGATGCATTCAAATTATTTTAATAATTGCACTACAATATGGAGAAAATTGAAGACAAGATGGGAGCTCTATAAAACATGTACCTTTCGTCTGAATGATATGGATTTTCCTTATGTAATATCCTCACGAAATACATCACCTACTCAAAGCTTGAGTCAAACTGAAGATGTTTTGCAAAGAAAGATCACCTTGGAAAGTGTGTTGATCTACCCTGGCATCCATTTTTTTGCCCCGGGTGGGGCATTGTAGGGTCTTTTTTGCCCACACCCAGGGCATTGGCATTAAAAAGGGGGGGGGGGGGGAGGTGGTCATTGCTGGAATTGACTTATGCATAACTGTTATTTTAAACATTGTTGGGTTTTTTCTCATTATGTAGCATCAGACCTGGCAAGGGGAATTTGATTATAATGAGATCTAACAGGTGTGTATTAGCTCAACATTTTTAAGGTTTAGAAAGTAATATGTCGTTCTTTTCTTCTCTTTGTATAACTTGCCCTAGCAACTGGCAAGGAGAGAATACAACCACAATAAAACCTAGCAGGTGTGTATTAGGTTAGCATTTTTAAAGTTTAGAAAGTAATGTCTTTCTTTTCTTCTCTTTGTATAGCTTGCCCTGGTAAGGAGAAAATACAACCACAATAAAACCTAACAGGTGTGTATTAGGTTAGCATTTTTAAAGTTTAGAAAGTAATGTCTTTTTTTCCTTCTCTTTATATACAGTATGGCCAGGCAAGGAGAAAATATATTGAGATCTAACAGGTGTACATTTGCTTAGCATTTTTGAGATTTAGAAACTAATAGTAATATGCCTTTCTTTTTTTTCTTTATTTTAGAGTGTACATGTATCCAGCTGGACAAAAAAATTATACATTAATAGGTTGTAAGGTAGGTTACATTGTATCTAGTTTCTCAAAATATATATTTGTCTTCTCTAATTTATATAGTGTGACAAGAAGGAATTTAATAAATATGGGCTGCAGAATGTAGATTGCAAGATTAACTCAGCAATGTTTATACTTGAGGTATTACCGTTAGTTTATAGTTTTAATATTGACAAAAAGTATTTGAAAACTAATGTATGTTTTTCTTCTTTCCTAGTTTTGGCTACATAACGTATACTTTGCATCTTCTCAAGCCTGGATTTGTAAGTAAAGATTATATGCCTGATCATTTGTCTTTTCTTTTTGCAGTACTAGCTATAAATTAGAAAAACGAAGTGTACAAATTCATCGAAGTAGAGAAGTTTAGAAGTTCGAAGTTTAGAAGTTCGTTCCGAAGTTCGCAAGTTTGTTTTGACTTTCGTATTTGCTCCCTTAGTGCATGAAATGTAGAAATGACAAAAGAAATCGGAACATTTATGGCCTGAAAGCTGCAAAAATAACTTGGGTGGAACTAGGTATCACCGATCGTTCGAAGATAGTTATATAATTTTGTTGGAACGAATAACACATTTTAAACAAAACTGCTTGTTTCAAACAAAATTTTGTGTTTAAACTGTCTATGCTCTATTGTTTAGAGTAATTTTAATTAATGATGTTTTATTGTGGCAAATTTATACTAAAACAAGTTGACTACTCGACATTGTTCACTGCTGATCAATTTGTCCATTATTGTATACTAATTAATAGTAATTCAATTTCAAGATTGTTGCTACTTTTCTCTTCTTTTTTTTTAAAGATATTGATGAATGTACTACAGGTCCGTTTAAATGTCATGCACATGCTAATTAGTGTATCAACACTTATAGAAGTTACATGTGCACTTGCAACAGTGGTTTTTCAGGAAATGGAAAGACATGCAATGGTAGGCTGTTATTAAATTATGTTTGTTGCTTTATATTAGAAGTGGGCAACATATACTGCCCGCAGGTACCTGTCACATTTACCTAAATTTAGTCACGTGTGTGTAGGTTTATCAAGCAAAGTCATTAAAAAATGTAGTTTAATTTCTTAAACGTATTGTAACAGTCTGCTGGCAGTTATTTGACGTAGTTTAACGTTACTCTGGTTTAAAGATTTTTAAAGGTAACTTTAAAGTTACTGTTGATGACCCAGCGTTTCGACGCTCCGATTTAGTTTCTTTATCAGGGGAGATCGTTGTGGTTAAAATTGCCACCACGCACAAACACTAGCGATGAAAGTTAAGTAGTGATGGATTTTGCTATTCCATATCTTCAAGGAATTACGGGGCCAATTAAAAGAATCTTAAGTAGTTTCAACGTAAAGTTGCGCAAAACATTTCTTAACAGTTGGGTTCTAGTATTGATATAGTATTGCGAAGAACAGAAGAAAGATGTTATTTATTCCATTCCGTTGCAATGACTGTAATTAGGAGTACGTCGGTTAAAAAATAGGCTCACCTATGCGTGCACGTATCTACGGCGTTTTATATGCCTATAACTACAGCACAAGTACTTCAGTGGTGTTTTCCAACAAAGGATGTCTTGTGAAGATCAACCAACGAGATCGAATTCATCACATTAAAAAATTCTCACCACCAATACACGCGGTATCATCAACTCACTTCTTTGTCATTAGAGATTGATGTGGCAAATTGTACTCCGAAATAACTACAATTGATTAAGAACAACCCTGTTAAAAAATCGCACGACGCCAAATGTTCACAAAAACGTTCACACCACCTTTTGCGGCCAAAAGTCTGCAAAAGGCGGTGGGAACGTTTTTAAGTGGGACAGCCTGGTCTCGTGTAAATTGCTTCTTTTTGTTAAAACTATATGTATTGTCGCTTGGTCACTAAACAAACATTCGTTGTCTAATTCGTCTCGTAATTCTTTATATCAACACGCAGTAACGTTTCAAAACTTTAAAATTATCTTTGAGAATGTAGATCAGCCAAATGTAAAATTAAAAAGTACAAGCCATATGATCGGTAGGAATAAAACCTCTGTGGCCCCACAAAAACTTTGTATGCGACTATATATATGAGGCGGGCTAGCCCGGTTACTGGGATGATTTTACGTCACGAAAATCTTACTACGACAATTCTAGAAATGCAAAATGACATAATGCAAAATGATAACAAAGCAAAATTGGGGTTGTTTTTCTGTAAGTATAGCACACGGGGTATTATAATTATTTTTCATAGTCAAAGAAAGATTTTCGTTACATAAAATCAGTCCGATAACCGGGCCAGCCCACCAGCTCATGAACAGCTCCTTATAGGGATATTAACAAAGACGCGATGTTGCTTCATTTCGTTGCACAAACGAAAAATCGAGGAAAGGCCTAACGCTTTATTTAGCCACAAAATCTCCACCATAGTCAACCTTCGTTCCCAGGGCCTATTTGAAATTGGCAGGGCGGGAAAAGGCCCTGGCATCGGCTGGTCACAGCACCCAGAAATACTGTGCTCCTCTATTCATTAAAACAACAAAAATGCCAACGAATATTCACTTCATAGACACTTTAACTTATTATAAATTGGCTATCTATACAACTACTCGATTCTGTGGAGGTACTATGGTGCAACCTCGTTCCCATGACCTTTTTGCAATTAGTAAGGCGGGAAAATGCCCTGGCATCGGCTGGTGGATTCTGCATTTTCATTGGTTAATTGCTTTTCGTAAACATTCCTCGTGAAACATAATTATGCATAATTTTGTTTCAGTTATGATCAAATAGCTTCAAAGGGACCACCAACAAGACCAATGGGACCGCCATTACAATGAACTTCTCCTACGGGATTTCCATTACTCAGAATGCTTTTGCATACTAAACTAAATTGCTAATTTATTTCACCTGGTAGTAGCACTCACTGAATATTTTAAGAGAATCTGGTATATATTCTTCGAGCTATCAAGCCTCAAAGTTGGCAATGGATAGTTTGTTTTTATAGAAAATTTGGGCTTTCGTTAACAATGCCTTTAATGACGTACGCAAATGACTATTGATGCTGAAATCATTGTTCTTATGCATAGTTCCATTTCTGTATACGTCATAAGGCATTGTTACCGAAAGCCTAAATTTTCTCCAAAAACGAACTATCTGTGGCAAACGACGTTGAGAACTAATAGCGCGAAGACCATATATGTCAGATTCTCTTAAAATTTTCAGTGAATGCTCCTACCATACTCCTTTATCAGTAATTTGTCAGTCGGATTCCCGTCTTAGACGTGTTTCCGTCTTCTAATATAAATTCGCCAATTAAAACAACAAAAATGCCCACGAGTTTTTCACTTCATAGACATAAAGAGAGCACTGTAGTGTCATAATCAACAGAGAATCGTTAACCCACAGCACCGCAGTCGCACAACGCTAAAGTAATTCACAAACAGATAGTATATACACCACGCACTATTTTGTATCAATATCGCTAAAGTCCAAATTTACAATCAAGTCGGAGAACGTCAGATCGCCATCTAGCCAAAGTGGCATAAAAAGACCTCAAGCTTACGAAAAATCTACATTAACCCAAAATGAGATTCTGAAGCTCCCCGTCTTAATATAGTATATAGGTGTATAATTCAACGGTGAAAGAAATTAAAGCCGGTTATCTACTTGCGAATTTTTTTCGAAATAATATCTCCTGTTGCAACTTCAAAGATTTTTGGATTTTGAAAAAACCCCATTGAAAACACTGAATTTTTCGCTGAAAATAAACAAATCCTAGTTCCATAGTACTTTCAGGATCCCCTAACTATTTTGTAACATTGCTATTTTGCACACAGAAATTATTTTGGTTTTGCATTTATTATAGCTCGATCCATACTCATAGATGCTTTACTTTGCTTGCTCGTTTTAGATATCGATGAATGTCGTAAACCAATATGCCACAAGTATGCTATCTGTAATAATACCGTTGGAAGTTTTACTTGCATTATTTGTAAAAAAGGCTTTAAGGGAGATGGCAAATCATGTAAAGGCATATAGCTATTAAATTTGAATGCAGTTTCTACGTTTGTCTTTTATAGCATCTCTTAAAAACGTCTGAATTAATTTTACAATATTTTTTTGATAAGGTGATGAGGCTTTTATAAACGATTACTCTCAGTCGAAAACAGTAAGATTTGGTGATAAACTGGAACTGCAATGTACCGCTGAAAGCCGACCATTACCTACTATTGAATGGACTGTTCGAGGTTTTGGAAAGACGATTGTCGAAAAAGGTATTTTCAGTACATATTTTGTGGGTCTAACCTTGTGTGTAGTGTGTTATAGTGTATATGTATAATATATACAAATATGAGTGGTCGAACTGTGTGGGCATTTATAACGCGAGCCGAAAATATACGACTTATTCAATTCACACTTCAAAAACTCATTAATAATTCACGAGGAAAACACAAAGGAAATCAGTACCATGTCCGTGGTTTTATACCTGATGAAACTTCTTGACGTCAGAAAGAATACTAATGAACAGTAAAGAATACTAATGAACATACAATTTTATATAAAGAATACTAATGAACATAACATCCAATAACCATAGGCGTACGGGCAAATTTTTGTAACGGGGGCTGAGCAGAATTTACCCGAATAAACTGTGACGTCATATGACAATATGACAATACACATGACAATAAATTACGTCATCGCGTCATTCTCTCGCATGTGTCCGTTGGTATGAAGTTTCTCGAAAATTGCTTTCTCGCTATTGAGAAATTGATTGTCAACGCCATAGAACCCCGATCGATGTAAATTTGATATTTGCATCGGTTGGAGAACTGCAGAAAACACTGTCTGCAAATGTACAGTGAGCACACCTTGATCCCGCCTTCAAATTAAGCTCGATCCCATGCATTCGTCAATGCGCGTAGTAGCTGGTGATAGAAAAATAGTTTTCCGCTGGCCGGTTTTGCACTTGCTCAGAGGCAGCGCGATAGCTTGCGTTCTAACAGTGGACTGAATCGACTGTTCTTCTTAGCAATGAAAGGTGTTTAGACTTCTGAACCTCATGTCAAGGCAAGTGTAGGGCAGAAAATTTTGAATTTTGAAACCTCCAAAACGTATTTTCTGCCCCTTCTGGAAAGTATTTTCAGTATTTTAGCTTCCAAGCCATAAACTTTTCAGACATCTTGAGGTGATAGTATTTGTGTCCACACGAACATGTATCAAAAGAGTAAATTAGTGTGCGCACCTGTTGGTTTTAAGCTTTGAATCAAAGTGGAACAGAATTAAGTTTGCGCATGAGTGATGACCACATCAAATCGAAGCTTTCTTGATGGAGACATCTAAGTTTGGTATTTGAATAGGCAGCCAAAAAAGACTGAAGCGATGATGTCGTAGAAGACATCAACTAAGGACTATTATATACTTAAAAGTTTATACCAAACGCATGCAGGTGAACACTGAACAGAGGCTCCTGTTGAACCTCAATGTCAATGTGTTAAAATATTAATGACAAGACCCTTTTTGCCCGAATTACGAGACGATTTCTGCCCGAATAGACCAATTTCTCCAGTTAACTGGGGGGGCTGCAGCCACCCCAGCTCCCCCGGCCCGTACGCCTATGCCAATAACGATTCGTTTTTGAAGCCATTCAAAACACTCGCATCACGTGTTTTATCAGATCTAAAACACTCGGGCTGCGCCCTCGTGGTTTTAAATCTGATAAAACACTCCTGCTCGTGTTTTAAATATTACATCTAATTGTTCGGATTTATCAGCAATCTTTAAGATATAAGCTGTTTAAAGGTGAGGTAACACGGGCAACATTTTCCCTTCAACTTTCAACGCAACTTTATCGCGTTGCAAGTTGAAAAGCGTTGCACATATTAGGCCCCACTTTAAACATTGTCACGCAACAAGATTTTGTCGTTCCGCCGGAGTTGAAAATATTTGTTGAAAAAAAGTAGATGCCAGTTCTACTTGCTGCAACATGCTGTTTCAACTTGCAACAACGAAATTTTGTTGCATGACAATGTTTGAGGTGTGTGCAACGCAACAATGTTGCAGCAATTTGTGCTGAGAAAATCGATCGGAAAGTATATTTAAACGAAGTCGAATTTGTATCCGATTTACAACACCTGATTAAACGTTCATTTTTACTCGGGTTAGTGAAATATTTGAGTCTCAAATATTTAGGCCCAAATTGGATGTTTCATTACTGCGGCCCACTTCAATTTTAGATAAGCAAGAGATTTTTACTTCTAATAATTATATACTCTATAATCATTGAGCTTAAGCCTGGTTTCCATATAATTGCTACGATCGCCACGATCGCTCAAAAATGAACGCGGCGATCGCAGCGATCATAGCGATCATATGGAAACCACTGACGCAACGATCGCTGCGTTCGCCGAGATAGAAAATGGTCTATCTCGGCGAACGTTACGTTTTATATGGAAACAGCGATCTTGGCGATCAGTGGATGTAGCATCCCAGCGAATCATTAAAACAATTGCCGAGATCAGCGATGATACGGAAACAGCGACACGATTGTTGATCGCTGCGATCGCCGAGTTAATTTTTGAGCGATCGTGGTGATCGTAGCGATTATATGGAAACCAGGCTTTACGATGCTCAGATAGAGAGCTAAGGTGCAAATTCATAGTTATACGTGCTTTCTAAACGGTAGGAGGTGAGATGTTAGTAGTTAGGCGGATAGTGGAAATAATTGAGCACTTTGTGATACAAGCATGAAACTTCTCACGTTTGTATAGGTACTTAGCAATTTTTGATATGGAGCCATCGACGAAAAGTTCTTGGAGTTGGAATGGTTTAAATAAAAAATGTTGAGTCAGCATTTTTACCGGCCAAAACTGGTTCATCCTTATTTATCTTTATGTTTATCCATTTCTCAAATAATATCTTCTTGGACACTTCTTGGATCTATAAAACATTCTATTTAACAATTATACCATGAGCTCGAGTCGTATATGAGCTCATAGCCAACGAGGCGCTTCGCCGAGTTGGCTATGAGTTCATATACGACGAGAGCGAATGGTATAATTGTTTTATTATATAGCCAAGCACTGTACAAGAGACAAAATTAGAGCGAAATTTAATGTTTCAAACGACAAACTTCCGGCATAGGCAACTAATACTTCCGCCATGCGTAATGATGCATTCACATAGAGTTTCTCGCAGGCTGCAGAGCTGTTCGGTAAACAGCTTCGAAATGTTGTATAAATGTTGCTCGAGAGGCAAAAAATGTGTTAAGCAGATCAAGAAAAAAGATTAAAAGGTACCTTTATGAAGTCAAAAGGTGGGTCAGTTGTTTATATTAGCGTTGCTGTCGTGAAAAAGAATTTGATTTCATGCAAAAATGAAACTGAAACACCTTCGGCAGCGAAACTAAATTACTTAGTTGGTTCTTTTTGAAAAAGAACATGCTTTTTACTACTCCAAATGCTTATCTAAATAAAAAAAGTCTCTTTACTGGTGATCTCCTACGAAATGTGTGTTGTAAGCTTGATTTTAACCGTGAGTTTCTTTGTTTGGCAACAAATTAATATCAACCCGCTAATTTAGTCGGGTTTTTGAAGTAAAAAGACGTAATTTTTAGGTGAATTTTACCATTTGACATGCTAAATTGGGTATTTGTTAATGTATTTTTACACAATGTTGTTTTCTTATACATTGGTTTGAGGGTGTTGATGTTTTTCTGTATAAAAATCCGTCAATTTCAACTCTTTTCGGCAGTTTTAAAAAACATGCCGCCATCTTGTTTTTCCTCTACTAGTAGGATATGAGCTGATAGCCTAGTAGTAGGGAACCAATCAGATTACGCAAAAGCTCATATCCGATAGCATGCTATATAATAACAAACATTATAATATGATCAAGTCGGTTTTCTTTGATGTACCGCGGTTTATATACAGGTTATAAACCTCCCAACCTTAACCTTGCAATAACAATAGAACCTCGTCACAAGTTCTTTTCCTATTGAATTCTTTAGAAAACCTCTTTGATCATGTTATAAATAACTTAAACCTCACACTTAGTTTATTAGCGATATAAATCCCTCGGGATTATATATCGCTAATAAACTTCGGGTGAGGTTCTTAACCTATACATAATAGCGTAATTGCAACTGTGACCTAACGCTAAAAATATCGAAATAGAAATGCTGACTCAGCAATGCTGACTCAGCATTTTCAATTAAACCCAGTTTATTCAAGTTACACGACTTTTCGCCAATGGTTCCATATCCAGGATTGTTAAGCACCTATTGGTCTACAAACGTGGGAAGTTTTTTGCTTGTATCACAAAGTGCACAATTCTGGTGATATTATGTCGTATCACAGTTGTCGTATCTACCTGTCTATAGATGGTTTTTGCAGTATATGTTTTTCAGTTTTTATTTTGCATGATTTGGGGGTGGGGGGTGGGGTGGTTGTGAACTTTTTAAAGAAGTAACTTCGTTCTATTTTCCACATTTATTTTGCTTTTCCTTTTCTTTTTAGTTAAACGTGATAAAACGACAACAGAGATAAAGAGTACACTGACAATAAAAAGCGTCACATTAAACGATGAGGGCGTTTACACTTGTAATGCTTCCAACACTGATACTTGGGATGATAAAAAAATAAATATCACTATCGATGGTAAGAGTTTATAAACATGTATCTGCTATTGTGTATATAAATGACCGTACGTCATTACATGGTCACCTCGTAATACTTTGTTTCAAGAGGGACGAGACGATGAATGTCGTATTTCCCTCATGAATACTGGATGAGGGACGCTTAGCTCTATTACGTTTAAAATGTCCCTCATCCAGTATTTATGAGGGACAATTAGACTAAACGTCCCACACAACTCAACTATTAAAATGTATATATCCTACACTCGAATTTTCCTTCACCCAAAATCCTTAGAACATGCTATGTAATCGAGTGAAATGCCCAATATTACTAATAATATACCCAATTCTCTCCTGGCATTACCACCTTATTATACATACAGAACTCGCGATCAAGGTCTCGGCAACGCCATCCGTGGTTCAGTGGTCAGAGCATTGCACTAGAATCGCAAGGTCGTGGGTTAAATTCCTGCCGGAAGGCCTGTGTAGTTGCATTTTTCGCAACTGGTCCCGGTTTGGTCTTAAAATGTATATATTCTACACTCGAATTTATCTTCACCCAAAATCCTTAGAACATGCTATGTAATCGAGTGAAATGCCCAATATTACTATTAATGAGATAATCGTCTCTCATAATAATCATCTAGTAGATTGGCACACTTTTAAAGAAAGGGTGATGTGAACACTGTTAACAGAAGAGAGTTTCTCCTACTGACTGTGGTCTGAGCAACCCTGTCAAGATTATTGCTGAATTCATACTCTATATTTAATCTTGTTTTAGCCTCCAATTTACCTTTGCGCATGTGCCCATTCTTTTGTTTATTTCCTTGGTGACCATGTAATTACAATGCAAATGCATGACATTTCGTGTATTAGTGATTATAATGCCCCTCAAACCTCGCGAGGGTTTGTAGAAGTCCTTCGTGACTTCCACAAACCCTCCCTCGGCTTTCGGGGGACATTTAATCACTAATAACTCTTAATGTCACGCATTTACTTTTAATTTACCCTCAATGTCAATTCACCCTCAATGTCATGCATAAACTGAGCGAAACTTTCTTCTGTCACCAGGGGTTTGCCAGAAATGACAAACTTTGGACATAAATAGAAACTTGCAATTTTTTTCCAATAGATCGTTTGCACATGACGTCACGTCCGCCATCTTGGTTGATTTTTCTGTTGGCAAATTTTGGCAAGCGCTGTTGACAAATTTTGGCAAGCGCTGTTGACTAACCGCTGCCCGCGATGTCTGTTTGGCACGGGTTATTGAAATTAACTGGAAATCAACCAAAATGGCGTCCCGCCGATGTCACATGATTGCAAACGATCTATTGTACTAATGCGTTTTGTAATATGTCAGAGTTACTTGTGCTTTTGCTTTCTTGAGACGTCATATTTGATATTGGCCCGTCGATAGGTGTAAGACTGCAATCTGTATCTCATATATTTGTTCCCCATGTTTAGCTCTGAGATTTGACTCCGAGTTATCGTTTCCGTCTTTTTTTTGTGTTTATAATAATAATTCATTTCATTTTTATTTTCTATTTTTATTTCAATTTCTATTTTTTATTTTCTAATTTTTTATTTTATTTATAATAGGTTTATCAGCTAAATAATTAATATATCTTACTTGAAAATTTTTTTATTACCTGATTTGAAAGTATGTCAAATCCGTCGAAAATAGATTAAACGCTAAAAGTGATCAAAACAAAAAGCGTAAATTATCCTTACTGTCCATGATGGCCTATGATGGAGTAGTGGATGGCGTATAATGGTGTTTCTGTACAGGTTTAATTAGCATGACGTATTGGATGGCGTAATCTTTCCATATTTTCCGGACAGTTATAGAACACGGCTTTTAACCAATCACCGCGTGCGTTTTTATTATATTGTTTCATAAACTTTTATATAATGTTTTTGAATGTTACTCTTTCTAAAAGCTGAGTATGATTTTTTTTCATAGGAAAACCCAAGCCTCCTGAAGTTTCAGTGACTGTCAATTCGACGTATATGATTGTTTCTTGGACTAAGCCGAACAGTGGAGCGAGTGAGATTACAGCATATATTGTGAGCTACAAGACTAGTGAAAAAAAGATAGATAAACGAGTAGATAGCACAATGCGTAGTATCCAACTGGATGGTTTAATACCTGACACAAAATATACAGTATCGGTTTCAGCAGTTAATGATCAAGGTGCAAGTGAACCAGCAGTTATTAACGCCGTTACTCTTGCCCCAAGTAAGTTTGTCTCCAAATTTTAATATGTATATAATATCTAATCTTATTTTGGTTGTACTAGTATACCATAGACCTTATTAAAAATGTTGGCCGCCGAA
Source organism: Paragorgia papillata (assembly GCA_035771165.1). NCBI lineage: Eukaryota > Metazoa > Cnidaria > Anthozoa > Scleralcyonacea > Coralliidae > Paragorgia > Paragorgia papillata. The sequence goes on along the minus strand of JAWNZC010000322.1, from coordinate 8,798,858 downwards.
TTAGAATTGTTTTTTATGTGCATATAAATTCTTATATATGTTTTTTTTTTTAAGTGTGTTTTTTTTACGTGGAAACGAGTTCATACGGGCTAATTTATATGCATATACTGAAAAAGTCTAATTTGGCGACCATATTTTTAATAAGAGCTATGCTGATGATGACTACAATTTAGTCGAAACGTTGAATCATTAACAAAATGTTTGCCATCTTCGGAGTTACCGTTGTTTCGTAAATTGATCGCAATATCTAAATCAGTGTGCAGCGGTCAATTAAATTTATTTTTTCTGACTACTGTTATTTTTTAGACAGATTTTTTAGACAGTTTAGACACGCATTCGTATATTTTGTTGTTTTACCACAATTTTAATTTGGTTGTGTTGAATTAAATGGTCAGGATATAAAATTGCGCCTTTGTTGGTTTTTTTTTGTCTATTTTATTATTTAACAATCAAATTATCATGCAGTTAAGCGGGTAAGTATATCGCTCCATTCAAGGTGCCCACACTATATCCTTCGACTTGTTGTCTGACAGAGATCCTATAAGCCAGTTCACACGTTTTTACCGCGTTACTGTTTTAAGAGCCACGCTTTTTAAAACAATTTAAAATTTAAAAAGTTTTAATCTAGGACAAAACCTGATGATCGAGAGAAAAAGAAGGTGCTCCCCTACTTCCTTTGACAATGTTGAATATTTCTGAGCTCACACTATACCGTGGGCTCAAAACAACGAGAAGGCGGAGAGGGGTGCGCAAATTTAAACGCAATGGAAAATTTTGTTAATAGACAACAAATGTCTTATCAGTTTGTCCAAGAATGCAGGATCAAAATCAGAGCGCAATTCCCGTAAATAAAATATGTATTAGTTTGATAGAGCTTTGTACTAAAATTGCCATTCCTTTTTTCAGCACCCACGACGACGACGACTCTGTACAATCAGATCACAAAGACTACCGCAAGAGGAGGTAAAATCAGAATTAAATAATAAATTATCTTATCTACTGCTTTACGAAAAACGGTTAAACAATAATTAACTATGACCATCTATGACGAATAGTAGTTGTGTTTTTGCACTATCTAAATTTCATTAATTTCTTTTCATTTTATTTCATTTCATTTTATTTTATTGCACTGTATTTTTACTTGTAATTTACCCAGTTTTTCTTCCGGCATTACCACCATAAAGAACTCCCTACTAAGCTCTTGCCAACGGCCCCGTAGCTCAGTCGTCAGAGTCTCGGGGTGGTATTCTGGCAACTTTTGGGTAGGGGCGTGCCGCCGTGACCTTAATTAAAATCCTGACTCTATCTCAGAACTAAAATGGCGATTCTCCATATCCTATCCCAGACCTAAGCTCAAAAACCAATACTCTATCCCAATTCAGATCTGCTATTAGAATAAGTATGCCTATAACTAGATCCACTAGGGCTAAAAGAACCGTGCAATGTTTATACAATTAAACACATTGACATGATGATTGATATTAAATTGTTTTCAAAATGAATTCAATGTTCGAGTCCTTGCAGTTATTTACTAGCCTCCGCTGAACGACACATGGATTTGAATAGGTCGTAGACTCGTAGTATGTCCTGACGTCGTGGATTGGCGCGAGCGTGATCCACATCCATATGTCTATCTCAGACCAAAATAGGCACTATTCCAGACCAAAATAGACAATTTGTATACCCTATTCCTGAACCCAGAGGTCGAAAACCATACCCTATAAGGCGGTACATACCCGTATACCTTATATACGAGAGTATCTTCCTGGGGGTCTCAGTACGGCACCAGCATTGCAGGATAGCTGGTTCGATTTCCAGCCAGAAGGTCTTGATATTAAATTTTCGCAATATCAGGACCTTCTGGCTGGAAATCGAACCAGCTACCAATCCCAGTTTGAGAAACCCAACTTCAAAACTAAGGCAAAGTTATAAGACTGATATCACCAATGGCACATCTGCTGACCAAAAGAACCGAAGCCCAGATCTGAGCAATTGGTGCATCATTCACCAGAAACCTCACGCACTAAACAAGTGCTGCTCCTTTCTAGCCAAACCTTTTGATGAGAGAGAAACCCTGTTGAGACAGCATGATATATGTTTCCGCTGTGTTGCCTCCACTCACATGGATAAATATTGCAAGTGTGCTGTTAAATGCACAGAATGTCAGAGCGAAAAACATTTGGCTGCACTTCACGCAGGACACCACCTGAATCAAAGAAGATAGAAAAGGAAGAACAAGGTCAAAGCGAGGAGCGAAACCGCCAACCAACGCCAACACGGGGGCAAAGAAGAGGTTCAACAACAAGGCGAAGAGGCCAATGTGTATGTCGATAATCAACCTAATGCCAAGATACAAGCCTATGTGGTCATTCATGACCAAAGCAATTGTTCTCTTGCCAAATCTCAGCTTTTCGAACAGTTAAACCTAGTTGGAGAGACGTCTACTTGCACATCAAAAACTTGTGCTGGCACAACACCGATGAAAGGAAGGCACGCCAAAGGCCTCGTCATTGAATGCTCCGTAATGCTCAGTGCATGGGCACAACGACTTGACCTGGATGTGTCATCTTGGGCAACGCCTGTTTAGACAGTGCACACAAACCCAACGCTATCTCGTCCTTCAAGACTCGCGTACTCCATAGTGGAAGGCCTTCTATCCTCGAGCCTTGTTCAAATGTATTCCACATCAAACAAGATTCCAGCTCAGATTCTCGCACCTACAATGGAAACAACAGTAGAAGAGAGACATTCGTACAAGGAAAGTTCAAAGATGGACTAGCTGACAACGTATTTGTGCGCACGAAAGACGATAACAGACCAGGACTGTCCGTGGAAGATAGAAGATTCATCGATATTGTGGAATGAAACATGGTAAAGAATACCTCGGGCATGCAACTGGGTTGCTCCACTTCCATTTCACGACGAAGTAACAAACGTCTCAAATCTACGCGTAGAACACTTGATCGAAAGCCATTGACGAAGCAACATTACTTCGACTTCATGCAAATAATTCTTGACAACGGACATGCCGAACTTGTGCCACCCAAAGATCTTGTATTGGCTAAGCCATGTTGGTATACCATCCACACTTTGGTGTCTACCACCCTCAGAAGCCTGAAAAGATCTGGGTAGTCTTCGACTCTGCTGCAGAAACCGACCGAGTATGGGACTAGGCTGGAGTAGTTTATTCAAAGATCGTTCTAAAGCACGCGCGTATTTGATGAAACTGGTACCTAGGTCTGACGTCAGGAGAAGCCGAATTTGGAAGCAAAGCCAAGGAATTCGTAGACAAAGACTTCTACGTAGACGATGAACTAAAATCCACGTCTGAAAGCGAACACGCCATTGATTTACTACGACGTACTCAGCTATGCCAGCCACCGCTAACCTACGTCTTCATAAAATCGCATCCAACGACCCCAAAGTAACCCAAGCATTCAAGCTTTTCCAAGTGAAGACCGAGCTTCTGGTTTTCGCGACCTCGACATGAACCAAGACACCACTCCGATTCAACGGTCATTGGGCGTATGTTGGGATTTAGAAACGGACACGTTTACCTTCAGAGTGACCGTTGGAGACAAGCCATTTACAAGACGTGGTGTTTTGTCGGTGATTAATAGCCTGTACTACTCGTTAGGAATTGCCGCACCAGTAGTAATCCAGGGAAAGATTCTTCTTAGATCCATGCCAACTCATCAAAAAGATCGGCAGTTTGAAGAATGGGACAAGCCCCTGCCTCAAGAGTATAAACCAGCCTGGCAAGCGTGATGCGAATCACTTTCGGACCTACAACATCTCAAGATTCCTCGTGCTTACGCGACGGCATCGCTTGAACAAGCAAGACGTACCGAGCTCCGTGACACCTTTTGTGATGCTTCAGTGCAAGGCATCGCGGCAGTTTCCTAACTGAAAACAGTTCAGCCCAATGGTCAAGTCGAAGTGTCGTTTGTTCTTGGAAAAGCCAAGCTGGTCCCATCCCACGCTACCATTATCCCTCGCCTGGAGTTGTGCGCTGCCGTGCTCGGAGTGGAGATCAATGAATTAATCCTGCAAGTGAAAGTAGTTCACTACGTCACTAACGAAACTAGACGATTCTACGTTTACGTGACCAACCGAGTGGAACGAATCAGAAAGTCTTCTTCTGCAGAGCAATGGCGCTACGTACCGACGCATCTCAACCCCGCTGATCTATGGCCACCCGCTCAGTGAAAGCTAGCGATCTCGGAAGATCTAGGTGGCTCACCGGTCCAAAGTTCCTCTACGACCAAAACCCACCCACGGATATGCAAGTAGACCCGGCAACCGTGGAAACGTCTACAGGTTCCTCGGGGCAAGTCGTCTTTCGAGATTTTCGCAGTGGACAAATCTGGTAAAAGCAGTATCTCGGCTGATCATGTTTGCACAATTCAACGATTCTGACCTTCAGATTCCAGGAAATCCGACTGCAAAAACAGCTGTTTCCAGTGTTGTCAATACGCGAAAGCAAGTAGAGACTGTGATAATTACAAATCTACAACGCGAGGCATTCGGCGAGGACATTGAACGCATCAAGAATAGGCGAGTTTCAGGGTGTTGCGCCGGCATCATTTTTCAAAAAAACTGTCGAACTCCACTCAAAGTAAACACATTGTTTAAAATAAACAAAGTATAGATACAGTTTCTGGATGTTTAACACTGTTATTCTGCTGTTGTTGGCTCGCTAGCAAGTCTGTTCGCCATCAGGGCCGGATTAAGCATGTGGGGGCCCCTGGGGCACTCATCTGGTGGGGCCCCCGAAATGAGCATTTGTTACCTGTACAATTCAAAACGGCCAACGGGACCAAAATTTTTGGATTGTAAAACAACGCCAGGGGTATTCAGCCAAACAGATCTACACACCAAACAATGGCGACATACCCATGCTTCAGCCAAGAAGAAAATGGGAGAATGAATTGCCAAATTTAATAGGGTGACCTGGTCCTACTTCGTCGTAAAGAAGTGACAAGAAACGAGTGGTCTCTTGCTCAGATTACCAAAGTCTACCAAAGCGAAGACAAAAATGTTCGAATGGTGGAGTTGGTGACTGCGAAGACGGGACGAAGCATATAGTAGCATACATACGTACATCCGACCAGATACAGAAGTTTGCTTAATTAAGACAGTAGACGAACTAAGCTGACTGTTGAACATATTATTTAGTATCTTAGTACGTTATAAGAGTGGTATTTTCATACCAGGCGAGGACTGTTCTGGCCTCGCGGCCTGCCCTTGCTTAGCCGTTAGGTCTAAAATTAGCCTTTGTTTTGTTCCCGCCGAGCTCTTAGAAACAGAAAAAAGCTACATTTGTGATTTAAATGATATTTGAGAAATTAAATCGATATCTCATTTTTTGCAGGAAAAACAATTTCTGACAAATGCAATTGCAGCACAGAATGGTACCTATTTGTTATCGCAACAATTTGTGGAATAATTATTGGAATAGTGTTCTCATACACCACGATGTGGTGGCGTCACCACTTAAGCAAAAGAAGAGATTATTCTACGCCAAGTCCTGTTGGTGAACCTTCTGGTGACGGATTAGAACATGCCGCTACCTACGAAGAACTGGACTTGCAACGAATGAATGAAGAAGATAATAATTATCAATCTCTGCTAATGACTTCAAGGAATGTCCCAAGTAACGATGCGCAAGTCTAAAGTGAAAATGAGGCAGGTTATGACGAAAATCAGCGAAAATCAGTGACGAAAATCAGCGAAATAACGAGTCCAGAGCAGCGAAAACCGACGCTGAGATGAAATCCCTTGTTGAGCAAAATAACAAAATGGCGGCAGAAATTCAATCGTTGAAGGCCAATAGTGAAGAAATAACAAATGATAATGCAATTATAAGATGTGCTCTTGATATTAAACAAGGCGAATGGACTAAAGTCGAACACGCAAAATCTGGAGATAGAAAAGGAACTGTTTTTAACGAGAATGCACAAAGTCAAAGGAACCAAAACAGATTTCAAGCACTTCCTGACGAAAATGTAGAGAGCGTAGGCAGTGGTGTTAACGCACAAATAACTGACTACCGTGCAAACCAGCAAGCAAAATTTCAAAATACAAGAGCCGGTAGAAGCAATCCCCGACAACCAAAAGGGACCAAGGAAAAGGCAAAGACCAACTCGAAAGCCAATGAAAACCAAAGAATACCAACCACCAAGCCATCCAGAGTAAACATTGATCTGGTCATAGGCGACTCGATGGTCAAGAATATCGACAGCCAAAAGCTTGAAAGAGCCGCAAAACGAAAAACTGTTTGCCACTCTTACAGTGGAGCAACTGTCGAACAGATCCACCAAAAAATTGATGAATATTGGAACGAAGACAACAACTACCAAAGAGTTGTAATTCATGTTGGAACCAACGATCTGGCTCATGAAAAACCTGATGAAGTTGCCAAAAAAATGGAAGCACTTATTACCAAAGTCAAGACCCATGCCAATGAAGTCGCTGCTTCCAGTGTAATACGAAGGTATGACAACAAAGTTAGAGCATGCAATATTACCTATTATAATATTTTATTACATGAATTATGCATCAAGCATAATATTACGTATATAGATAATGATTGTATAGATAGATCTATGCTAAATGGATCAAACCTCCATCTAAACAAACATGGGGTCATTTTTTATGGGAAGTTTACGAACAACAGAGGAGAGACTGGTCAATGTACCTAAGGCATGTAAGCCAGATATAGAATCATTAGATTCATTAGATTGTAATAATTTGACAACTGAAAATGTGAGCAGCAATTTTTCAACAACCCTTAATTCCATTCCCAATGAAAGAGGTTTCAAAATGGCCTTTTTAAATATTGTCACTTTACCTACTAAAATAGATGAAATTCGTCATTCAATGTGTAACAAAAACATTGACTTAATTGCATTTAATGAAACACGACTAGACTTGAATATTTCTGATGGCCTCATTCACATAGATGGTTATGAGGTTGTTAGAAAAGATCGATCCCGCAACGGAGGTGGAGTTTGTATTTACCTTCGTAGCTCCATCAATTATAAAGTAAGATCAGATCTTATTCCCGCTGAACTAGAGGCTGTTTGTTTAGAAATTACCAAATCACAAAGTAGACCATTTATTGTCACCACTATTTACCGACCACCAAATGCAACGGCAGAATTCTTTGACCATTTAGAAAAACTAATTAAACAAATTGATGATGAAAATAAAGAAATGTATATTTTAGGTGACCTAAATTGTAACTTGTTACCAGAGAAAACACTTTTTAATATGCCAACAAAAACACTCAATTCGTTATATGAATTATACCAATTAACCCAGTTGATCAATAAACCGACTCGGATTACAATGACAACAACCAGCCTTATTGACCATATAGTAACTAATACACCTGAACAAATTTCACATTCTGGTGTTGTTCACACTGGAATCAGTGACCACAGTTTAATATATGCAATCAGAAAAATAAGAGTTTTTCAGAAGGTTGAAGATTTTGTTGAAATAAGAAATATGAAAAATTTTGATGAGAAGAAATTTGTAGATGAACTTCTTAATCAACATTGGGAATATATATACTTTTTTGGTGAGGATTCAAATTCTATGTGGGAAATCTGGAAAGAACTTTTTCTAGAAGTACTAAACAAACATGCACCATTGCAACACAAAAAAATTAGGTCTAGCAAAGTACCCTGGATAACAAACAAAATAAAGAGTCTCATAAATACAAGAGACAAACTCAAAAGAAAGGCAATCATCACCAAATTAGAAACTGATTGGCTAAACTACAAAAAAACTAGAAATCAAGTCAATATTGCGTTGAGAAATGCTAAAAAGAATTATTATTCCACAAAAATTGCTGGTCAAAAATGTAATCCAAAGAAAGCATGGAAGTCCATTAATAACTTGTTGGGCAAACAAACCAAACATCCAGAAGTAAATGAACTCAAATTAGGAGAAAATACTTTAAACAATCCAAAAGACATTTCCGAGGGGTTTAATAACTATTTCTCAAATATCGGCCCTGATCTAGCAAGTCAAATTGATACATCAAGTTGTAATTTTGAGACTTATGTCAAAAAAGCTACATCAGAATTTGCTGCATTCCAACCTACAACTGTAAATAATATTTGTCAGTTATTGTGTGGATTATCTTGCAATAAAGCTACTGGTATTGATAAGATATCATGTAAAATTATTAAGATAGCTGCACCGGCCATAGCAGATTCATTGACATATATTTTTAACCAGGCTATTGCTCTATCCACTTTTCCCGATGAATGGAAAATGGCTAGAGTTGTACCTCTTTACAAAAGTGGTCAGCGAAATATACCTGGAAACTATAGGCCCATTTCAGTTCTACCAACCATAAGCAAATTAATGGAACGAATCTTATACAATCAACTTTACAACTATTTAACTGAATTTGGATTACTAAGTAGCACCCAATTTGGCTTTCGAAATTCTCACTCTACAGCAACAGCACTTTTAGACTGTACCAACGAGTGGTATGTAAATATAGATAAAAAAATGTTCAACTTAGTAGTTTTTATAGACCTAAGAAAGGCATTTGATACTGTTAACCATAACATTCTGCTTAAAAAGTTGGAATTTTATGGAGTAAAGGGACAAGCTCATAGCTTACTAAAATCATACCTTTCAAATCGACACCAGAAGTGTCAAATAAATAGATTCGTTTCATCAGAACAATTGATTAGATGTGGTGTACCCCAAGGTTCGATTTTAGGACCATTGCTGTTCTTGTTGTATATCAATGACTTACCCGAGTGTCTTAAAAATACAAGACCTCGACTATTCGCTGATGACACAAATCTCACAGCCTCTGGCAACTCCATAACTGATATTGAGATTGCAGTAAATTCTGATCTAGACAACCTTAAGAACTGGTTAATGGCAAATAAACTTAGCTTGAATGTAGCTAAAACAGAATTTATGTTAATTGGCTCTCCACAAATGATAAGGAATGTTTCAAATTCTCAACCAAATATTTTAATTGAAAACAAACAAATCCAACAAGTTAACAAATCCAAAACTTTAGGAACAACAATTGACCAGCATTTAACATGGAAGACTAATACTGAAAATATTTGTAAAAAAATAACATCAGGAATTTCGGCTCTACGTCGTGTAAAACCGTTTGTTGTTGATAGAGATACGCTTATCTCTATATACAATGCCATCATACGTCCCTACTTCGATTATTGTTCTGAAGTTTGGGATGTATTTGGCGAAACACAATCTAAACGACTACAAAAACTCCAAAACAGAGCTGCTCGAATTATTTCAAATTTGAGCAATGATGTAGATCATTCTATTGCTTTATATGCCTTAGGCTGGGAGCCACTTGATATGATAAGAAAAAAGGCAAAAGCAAGAATGATGTACAAAACTTTAAATAAAATAGGCCCTGAGTCTCTCACAAACCTCTTCACGTATAAGAATAATATAACAAATTATAAGCTTCGGAGTATCTCAAGTGGTCTTTGTCTACCACAACTTCGCACCAATAATATGAAAAAGAGTTTTATGTATGATGGTGCTAAGCTATGGAACTCTATTCCAAACGAAATTAGGGAGAGCAAATCTCTATCATGTTTCCAAAAGAAAATTGCCGCTCACATATTTTAAACAAAAAAAAATTGTAAATAGATTGTTATGTTGCTTACTTACCAATAGCCTCCGTGCGATCTCGGCAGGCGGCGCAACCCGCATCCCTGTAGATGCGGGTTGCGGCGCCTGTCGAGGCTGCACGCAGACTAACTTACCAAGTACTATACTTTACCTATTTAATATTTAATACTATTTCTAATATTTTGTAAATAATTATTCTAAAGTTTATACTTCTGTAATTTCTTTTATACACGCCCCCTGTGGAAATCAGCTTCGGTTGACGGGGTTAGCGTGGTTAAATAAAGTTTTCTATCTATCTATCTATCTATCTATCTATCTATCTATCTATCTATCTATCTATCTATCTATCTATCTATCTATCTATCTATCTATCTATCTATCTATCTATCTATCTATCTATCTATCTATCTATCTATCTATCTATCTATCTATCTATCTATCTATCTATCTATCTATCTATCTATCTATCTATCTATCTATCTATCTATCTATCTATCTATCTATCTATCTATCTATCTATCTATCTATCTATCTATCTAAGTAATGCATTCAAAAAGCCCTCGTCGGTGCTAGCCATTATTAGAGACTGAGTTACTACGTAAATAAGTAACGCTAAACCAGCGACCTGTTAAATCTTTGTTAAAGATCAGCGTCATGATTAAAATTACCACTTAATTAATAGAAAATTGTGTGCAGGGAAAACAAACAATATTGAAAACGTTATAGAAGTAATTCGTTAGCTTAGTGCACTTTCCCCCAAAGTTAGTCTCATTTTTGATGTGTGTAATATTGGCCATAATTTTAATCATGTTTAACTTTGCGTCATAGAGACGCTGTTCCTATAAGCATACAAGCACGGCTTTTAAATAGAAAAAAATTGTAGGGTAAAATTTTAAACTAAATAGAAGTCATGTTTTATTATGTGGGATCGAGTCACGACTCTATTATCTCAAATTTCGTTGAGAAAATTAGTCTGTGATTATATCATAAGGTGCGGCCAAATTTGTTTTTTTTAAAGCGACTAATTGCTCCTATCTCCCCCAATAAATTTTTTCATCCATGCCACTGCTGATCATCTGTATATATTTTACTCTAATTTTTTTATAATAGGTGTAAAATATCGCGCACTTGATTTTCTATTGTACAAATTGAATAGTTTTCTACTTCGTTCCACATGGAAACTCACAAAACACTGAAAAAAAAATGTCGAGCGCGCGACATTTTACGACTTGTAGAAATTCAGCTTTAGCCAATGAGAGGGCTTGTTTACTGGGATTTTTCCTATAAAATTAATTATTCGAGTTAGTGAAAACGTACCACTATATACGATTGCAGGTTGTCTTTATTATAACTCCCAAACGCTGCATGGCTGATTATTGGCTCATTGTCTTTCGTTTGAGAAACCATTAATACCGAAAATATGAGAAAGCAATGAATCTAGAGGAGCGAACTTAATCGATCAAACACGTAGAACGAGTTTTTGAAATGCTTCTCAAACGAAAGACAATGAGTCAATTAGCCAGCGTTGTGGGAGTTAATAATAGACAAACCTGCAATCGTATAGTAGTTTTTGTTGCGAGATTGCGAAGTTGGTTGTTTCATCATTTCGAAGTTCCCTGTTGGACGTATATAGAGTAAATATGGAAGAATTGTCGACATCGATATAAACACTGATTCAAAGATAAACTTGATGAGACCTATAAATATATAATTTAATAATTGATACTCTCACGACAAATCAATTTACTAGTAGACTTCAGCTGACCGCGAATCAAATCCATCTAATTCATTTCGCTTGGAGAACTTTCGCTTGGAGCGAAAGCACTACTGAAGTATCAGCTTGATTTAATTACTCGTATTATTTAGATTTACAATTATTTTACCCACCGAGTAGTTGGCTTGTTTCCCGCCCTTGTCGGCTGAAATAATTTATCATTCATCGGATTCATAATTAATACTAACGACGCGGTACAATAACTACTCAAATTTCAAACTTTGCAATCTCGCACTCGAAAGTCGAAAGTCGCAACCTGAATGGCTATTATACGTAATGAAGTTGCCAAGTTCATTGCGCCCACTTCGGAACTAACGAACAAACTTCGGAATGCCTTCGTCAAACGTTTTGTAAAATATATGTGTGTGTGTTTGCGTGCGTGCGTGCGTGCGTGCGTGCGTGCGTGCGTGCGTGCGTGCGTGCGTGCGTGCGTGCGTGCGTGCGTGGGGTGGGGGCTAGGCTAAAGTTAATTAAATCAAAACATTTGTGGATACTCCCATGTATATTACTATTCTATGCTGAGCGCATTGGCCCGGGACGTCTTCAGAGCTTACAAAACATTGTACAAACAACTTGTTCCGTTATAGTTATTTACCATGTAGATGACAATGTTAAACATTCAATGTTTTGTAAGCTCTGAAGTCGTCCCTGGCCAACAGGACGAAAGCTCAGCATAAAATATAAATTTACATGGAAGACAGAAGTATCCACATAATTACAACTCCATGCAAAGCTTCAAGAAACATATATAGGCTAAAGTTAGTTTGTAGTGTATTACCCTGCTGTGTATTAAAGGCAAATTTCCAATTTGCCAGCAGAAAAGCGACGTTAACAAACATTGGCATTGCGTTTCCTGCTTAGACAACGCCAATGTAATTTAATATTTTAGACTAGGCGAGATTTCGGAAAATCGTAAGTCATGAGGCATTTCTTAGTAAAAGTTGGCGACAGGTGCGTTTTTATGTGATTTTTGACGCTGAATCCGAATTTTATTGTCGCCAACGCTGATTTTGCGTTTTTTAGCGGGAAAATGACGTCACAACTTTTTCGCAATAGTAAATCTGAAGTTAAAAGATATAAAACGTTTGAGGACATTTATTATCGAATTTCATCACGTTTGAAGCTTGAATCACAAATATCTTTCATGTTTTTGTTGATTGCGAGAGAAATGAATAAATTAAGGGTTCTCATGACGTCATATGGTGACGTCATAGGCGATCATAAATCCTACTGTAGGTTATCATTGAATGTCTAAATAACGTGAGAAAAATGCCGAATATACTACTGCTTAATTACAAAGCAATATTGTGCGCCCGGGAGGCGAAATAATATGAAAACTCGCACATTTTGCTGGTATGGTAGCAACGCTGCACTACACTGTTTACTTCTCGCATTTGTTCTTGCAGGAAATGTTTTGGTTCGCAGAGCAGCTGCAAACGCCAGTACAGAACAATTTTGCTTTCTTGCAGCCACAGCGCAGAGTCGTGCACCCGCTTTTACAAGAGCAGCATATGATCTCCTTGCACGCGTTCGGGATAGGTTCCTTTGTCATAAGGAGTGGAACAAGTTTACTGTCGCCATCTGTCACCCATCCCATTCCGTCTGGGTTTGGCAGAAAATAGAAGAACCCGTGCATCGTTCGCAGATTCAATGTTCCCACATTTGTAAACTGCGCAGATGAACTTCTCAGCATCCCTGATCTTGTTGACCGTCAGCTCTCCTTCACCTAGCGACGCGAGAAGGTGGTGTTTCTCTATAAAGATCTTCCACGCTGACACTTTGGTGTGGTTGCATGCAGATATACGATGTTGTGTCGCAACCAGTCAGCGCGTGGAAAGGGAGGAGCGCGGACAGTGATCCTGTCGGGAGATTGTCGCTAATTATAGCCGTGATATTAAAGAACTTGCGCTTGGCCGCTGTTCCAGCCATCATCCACACATTTGCAGCTGGAATATTCGGCGAATGCGCCACTAGAAGTAAAAGTACGTCGGTATCTCTTGCCGACACAACTACCGTGTCGCAATTGTTGGCGATGGAGTGTAGAATCAGTCTAGTATCGGCCTCTTCGTGATCTGCACAAAACACTGAAGGATCAACCACTTGGTTAGACGACTGCGCTTCTTTCCGATCTGTGAATCCACCAGCGACAACAATGACTTTGTCTTGCGGTGCATTTGTAATCAAATGCTCGGATACGAATCTGGCCAAGTCTGCCTTGTTCTCTGGTAAAGCTAAAAAGTTTGACCAGTTGTTCGGGAGCGGAACGTGCTTGTTCTCAATAACACGACGAATGGGGCGAATAGTTCTGGTACGCCGTTCTCTCGTGCCTGCTTTGATTGAAGTCTTATCATATCGATCAAACAGTACGTGGATCTGCTACTGCTCTTAATACTGCAGCTTGGAAGCTATCTGCATAGGCTCCGAACGTTTGGGCGTCGGCAGGCTTTCCTATTGCTGCCACTAACGCCATTCCGTCTATCAGCAAGCACGCACTCCCTTGCAACTCGATCGCATTCGGACACTCCATTCCCTTGGTAAGAACATCAGCCAATAGCGCTTTCTGGTCGGTTCTAAGTTTACCATTCGTCTCTGCCAGTGATATCGGAACTGGCATCAACTCGTGCGAAAGGACATTAAGCAAATCTACTTGTCGACCAGCTCCATAAGCAACAATAATACGCTGTAAAACACTCCTGTCTGCCCGTAAAATTGTGTTCTTTTCCTTCTCTTTACTTCCTTTGACGACTTGATACAATGTGTCGAAAGTAAGAGCATTGTTCTTGTGCATTGCGTCCGAGAACTGAACCTTGGTTTTCTCTTGTTCGTCATTAGGTTGCTGTGCCTGTTGAAGCGGTGCAATCAACCGTTGCTGCACAAAAACTTTGACCTGTTTCTGTCCTAGATCTTTCGCGCCTAATAGTGACTCCTGAATCTTGTCGGTGACAATATCTTTGGTAGCAATGTTATAAAGACAATCTGGATGAGATGTCGGTGAAAACAAGTTATGCTGCTCCAAGACGGAAACCAGTGATTCCTCATCCTTGTTGTCGCGAAGAATCCTCCCTGGTGCAGACTCGTTGTGAGAAAACGTGTCTTCTTGTAGTAGTCCAAACATGTCATGAGTTTTCTCGGCTATCTCCGACCGCAAATTATATGAAAGGGCCCACCTAGGAAATTCCAATTTTTAAAAAGAGAACATAATAAATTAATATGCCATCCAGTACAGGAACTAAATAAATATGTATTATAAACCAAGCTCTTCAACTCACCTGCTCAAGGCTGAAGATGTCTTGGTTATGCCGACGATTCCACCTCCTCGTTTACCGATTCCGTTCAGCCACTCAAGACTGTGGTCAGCGCTCACCTCGTTGAACGCGCCCTCGCTCCACTTAACAACGAAGTTACCCTTCTAGAACTCCTGTAGAACTTCATGCGGCAGCTGCTCCATATCCGCGATAAAAACTGATCCCCACTTGGCGTAATTCAGATGGTCGTATCTGAAAAAGTGTGGAAGCATGCAGCGGAAGCTATCCAAATACAACTCCCAGTTGCCCTCCCGTTGCGCGCGGGTAAAATCAAGTAGGGTAGACACCATCTCAATATAGCTCCACCAAAACTGAAAGTTTACATTTTCCTGAGACTTCTGCGCCACGAACGCATCAAACACCGTTTGAAATTCTGGGGACTTCAAAGATGCAATCAGCTCATTGACTTGCGCTGAAGACAATAGATGCGAAATCTGCCGAGCAAGATCAGCGTTCGACCTTTACAAGATCTTAGTAACAACGGCATCAACATGCGCCATAATGCTTGCAGTGTTATCTTATGCGCGCGCATTGCTCTTTTATATGCCTTGCCGTTCATCACATGCTCAGCTGCATTTGGTCCAAGGAGACCACTCTCCACCCACGAATCAACAAGCCCCGATCCCTTCATATGATCTCCAATCGTCTTAAGAAAGTTCATAGATATATGGAGACCGCCGAGTTGTACGACAGGTCTCTCTTGATATTGTGGAACTTGCCATTTCAACTCGACTAACTTGCTATACAGCGCTTGATCTACGGTGATAATAGTGTAGCGCTGTCCAAGCGCGGCGGACACATGCATACATTTCTTAACGACTGTGTTCAAGGTGTCCATTTCGTGCGCGGGTGCTTGAATGATTGGCATGTACCCCACCTTTGTTACTTCTGGTTGTTCTTCTCGTGATAACGACTGGTTAAACCCCGTCCATCCGCTACTGATAACGCCTTTGCATCGTAACATGTTCAATGCCAATTCCGTTGCTTTGGCAGCTTGCATGCTTAGCTCCTTTGTTGTCTTGAGCCACATACCACGTCGTTTTAACTGCCTTGATAAAGACAGGGTTGCTTTTTCTCACATCAATCGCTTCAATCTTATCTAACGATTCTGGAACACAAAGGCTGCGTTTCTTGGACGGACTTACACCGTCAAGTAATGACATATTTTCCGTCTCGCGTTGCCATGCAGCAATTTGTGTTGCGTGAAATGTGTTTTTACCGTCCATCGTTTCATGTAAAATGTCAATGTTATTGGCAGAGAAGTGCACAAACCTGCCTTGCACCAGATTTGGCGGAATTACAGTACCACTCTCTTCATCTAAAGTCTTTAGAACACTCTCAGCTAAACCTGTGTCAACTTGAAGAATTTGGTCGTAACTCAGAATGTGGCCTGCCTTGTGGAAAAGTTTTACCAGATCTTTGGACCTTGTGACTTGGTGAAGGGTGCTCCCTAGTCCAATGTGCTTGGGTGTCCATTTCTTTCCATTGCTTACTCCGTAGACGATGTCTTGAGCAACAGCAACCGCTTTGCTACGCACCTCAGCCTCTTTCTCCTCGATCGTTTCCTCGTCTAGAAGTCGTTCACCGCCGAACAAAAGATGTAAAAACAGTTGCAGACTTTCGGGAACGCAATCACTGGCATCGAGCGCGCTGATATTCAGCCCTTGGTAACCAGGGGTTTCTCTTAGGTCAGCGCGTATCTTCAGCGCAACATGAACAAGCGACAGAAATATATCGCCATCTTGTTGGTGATAAACTGGCAGAGCGTGCAATTCGTCATCTTCGTCAGCTGGACTCTGACTTACTATCTGGGACAGAGCCATGTTGACGCACTTCTTGGGAATGAGCAGGGTGTGTCGCTCAGAAGGCCCCCTATCAAGTGACTGCACACACTCTACAATGTCCCCAACCATATGCATGAGTTTATCTTTGAATGTTGCCCTGCGACTTATAAAAGAAGGAGGGATCGTAATTCCCGCCTTTTCAGTCAGAGTGGTATATCTATCCCATGCATACATCATTAAGTTTGATAACATGGCCTTTGTCAGCCGCATACTCTAATTCCCCGCGCAGCCAAACCAATGCTAAGTCATTGTCTTTCATTTCACTCTTTATCTAGGGATCAGTTCTCCAAACCTCCAAATTTTTTGCGGACAACCTCCAAAACCTCTGGGCCAGGGTACTCTTTATCTTATCCCTGGATATCTTGAATGCACTAAAGCATGATAGGTGGTACTAGCCTTCGGCCGATATTAGATCCGACACGCCCGCTAATCGAACGCGTAGTTTATAGTTAAACTTAGCAATCTCGATAATTTGTTCACTCATCTTAAATGTCATAACTGACGATAAGCGCTCCTTCGTGTGAACCTGACAGAAAGCGCATTTGTCCCAGTCGACCTGTTCTGTTTGGCTGCGCGTCTTACGCGGACTTGAGATCAGTTCAGCAGTCGCATCACTTTTGTCAAACTTTTGCTGTAAGCGCTGAATTTTATCCTTGCTTGTAAACAGAGAATAGCACTTGGCATGCAAAACAATTGAAACCTCAGTATTACCTATGATTTCTTCCAGCCGACTGATTGTTTCCCTGTTCTCGACATCTCTATACTTGGTCCGCAAATTCATGGCCTCGCGAACTACGGTTCTGCTATAGTCATAAGCCGCTCTCAAATTATCATCTCTATGACGCTGCTGGCAGAAAATACACGCCTTTAAATCGACTTCTGAAGGTCTTTTTAACGCTAAAACGGGATCCATCGTTGCAGCTCGAACGTGAAAGACCAAGCAAACAAGAAAACTGATAGAAGAGATTTCCCACGCCGACTAATTAAGTAAACAAACACTGGCGAGACAATGGTGCCAGAAAAATCCTCACTTTAAAAAATAGAAGCAGATGTACGGCAAAAAAAATCAAAATAACAAAGTTTGTTACTCGCGTAACCAAATTCATACTGACTGTTAAGAACACAGATGAATTCATACTACGATGCATACTTGAATTCTACCCAAGTACATTACAACTTAACTTTTTTGTTACATATGGGCGTTTGGGAAACTGAGGGGACTGGGGAGAGGGCCAAACTTGAAAGAAACCTCTCCCCAGTCCTCTCATCCAGTCTCCCAAACGGCCACATGTAATGCCTGCTACGCAGGCTATCTGAACTGAAACAAAGCAAACCCACAGCGTTTTCTGGTTTGCATCAGTTGCGTTTGACAGGATTGCAATGTCTTCGCGCCTTTGACGGTCATCAATTAATTTGTATTATTGTGTATAATTATGTCACGAACTACTGTCAATGATATAGGGACCTTAAAGCCTGGTTTCCATATAGCCGTAAGAGCCGGCGGCATGGCTGCGGTAAGGGGCGATGGTCCAATAATAGACAGTGTTGAATTTGCCAGCAATAAAAAGCTGTATGCGATTGGACCATTGCCCCTTGCCGCAGACATGCCGCCGACTCTTACGGCTATATGGAAACCAGGCTTAAGATCTACGATCGCAACTTCAACGACGGCGTCCTCCAAATAAAATAATTCTAGTTGTAAAACAAAGAGAATGAATAATTTGTAATCCCAAGAGTAATCCCAACACCGTCCTCGTTCTTTATACAACGCTACTTAGAGCATTTTCACGTCTTCAGGACGACGTCGACGGCCAAAAGATGAGAAGAGATTGACTTCAATACAAACACTACAATCATTTTAGCAATACTGGGGCGTTTTAAAAGTCATTAAACTAACTTTGAATATCAAATATAATAGTTAGTTAACCGTGACGTTTTTCAGTTATAGAATTTTAGCATCTTAAGGTCCCTAATATATAGCCAAGTTCGCCGCCTGGTCAGTCACTCAGACGCGCCTATTGGTTGCTTTCGCATACTGAACATTGATGCCGAAATGCAATTAATACAAAACACAAAAATTTAAAAATACCAAAATGCAAAAGTTAAAAATGTAAAAGTTAAAAATACAAAAGTTTAAAATACAAAAGTACAAAATGTAGAAGTTAAAAACACAAAAGTTAAAAATACAAAAGTTAAAAATACAAAACACAAAAATGCAAAATACAAAATTAAATTTTATGATGTCGCGTCTGGGGCTTCCGTAAAAAAAGAACATGAGGAGAGCAAACGTGAATTAAACTTTGATAATTTTCTGACATTAACAGATGCTAGTGTCTTAAATTAAGCTTCTCGCGCGTGAGTTCGACTTTCCATTGTAAATGCCCACAAAGATCGGTCGCTTATATTTTATCTGAATTTACATAATTATACGATATCAAGCCAAGGTTTTGCGGCACACTCCAAATATTGCTCTCTTACAAGGTTTAGCGCTTCCTATAAAAACAGTTAAATTCATCTATGCGATGCCTATCTATTTTTATAAATCGTAACACAGTCACATGGACACGCAGTAGTGCAGGACCGTACTTCTATATTTTGTGGAGTTAATTATTTTACGGTCAAATAAACAGATGGCAACCAACTGACATAAGGCTTGCGCTAAAAACGTCGCACAATAGACGAATTTAATCGTAAATGCGACGTCGAGTTAAACGTCGAATTTCAGTCGAATTTAATTGTTTTTACTTGGACTCGTGAAGCCTGAAAACGACTTCTTGGAAACATGGCGCGACGATAATTCGACGTGTAACTCGAACACGCATTATCGTCGCACTATCCGTCTGACTCGGACGAATTTAATTGTCGAGACGAATTTAATTCGTGTGTCGAATTTTATGGAGTTATTATACGTCGCAGTTTCGTCGAATAAAATTGAATTAGCGCAGGGGAACGTGGGCTCTGGGAACAAGATTGAGGCCACCCGGGAAACGAGAGCTTCTGTGATAATCCGTTTCAAATCACAGGATTCTTGTTATTCCGGTTGAGGTACCCATGGCCCATGCGTAAATATCCGAGCGGAATTAGTGGAATCTGGATAGTATGTATGTTCTCCTTGTTTGACTTTTCCCTAAACAAGTCAATGGGATTGCAGGCGAAGCTCGAATTACAGCATCTACACACATACGGCGAAGATATCGATCGCGGCAACGTCTTCACTGGAGTCTTGCACTGATCTGGAGTCTTGTCGTCCGACATCTTTGTTATTTTGGTTTTATTAATTCTACTTCCGGTCACTTCAGACCAACTCATGCTCACTATTCAGCCAATAACGTAACGATTTGAAACGGATTATCCCAGAGTCTCTCGTTTCCCGGGTGGGGAACGTGGGCTTTGGGAACGAGATTGCGCAGGCCTAAGAATTCTTATCATGCACTCCTGCGTGCGTGTCCATGTGACTGTTACGTTTTACAAAAATAGATAGGCATTGTTCATATGAATTTTATTCTTATTTCTAAAAAAGATTTTCCGACTTGCTATTTTATGGGCACTTTTGTACTGCAACAACATAGTGTCCGGGGGGAACAGTATTCAGTCTAGTGTTGGAGGATGAATGGAGGAAGAATGGTATCCACTACCGCGCAGTAGTGCCTAGGGAAAGTGGTTTCTAAAGAGATATATATTATATATTAAATATAATAAATTCGTGCAGCATATATACATGCGGGCTGGTGGATTTATCAGCAATCGTGGTTTATTGTGCATATGTGCTATCATTTTCTTGATATATGCAAGCTACATGTGCTAGCCGTCAAGTACCAACTCTGTATTTATTCACAGTACCATTTTCTTCAAGCATGCATGCTTGACACATACTTGATGTACATGCGTGACTGACTATCATTTTTCAAAAATCCAAAGTTTAATTGCGTAGTTTACAAGCAATAATAAAGGATATTTTAAGTAATAGATAAATCCCGAGAACGAGGGATGTATGCTATATAATCTGACTTAATTTATTATTCAGGAGGTTTTCCAACAAAGTTTTGTCTTTTTTTTCCACCTTGGACAAAGATTTTCCTTGTTTTTTTCTTCATTTCGTATCTAATTATTATTCAAGGGCTTTATGCCATATAAAGCCATCGAAAGAACAAAGAAAACCGACTCAATAATAAATTAATGACGAGATAATTTCTTTAGCAATTGATAAGCTACAATCATAGAATAAATTTGACAACTATCAAACCCCAACAAGCTAGATACACGATATGATGGCTCTATATAGCATGCCGAGCTGCGTGTAATGTATTAAGATAGCAATATATTTACCTATGCCAGAATCGAAGGTTATGTTTTTCTATCTGTTTGCCCGTTTGTCTGTCTGTCTGTCCGTCTGTCCATCTGTTGGTCTGTAGGCCTATATCTAACGAGTGGTAGGTCGAGTCTAGGTTTCGGCTTCGTTTCTGTTTCTTCCTTTTTTGCGGATACATGTAATATTTTGCTAAACCAGAGCCGCTATTGTACTCCAGTGTGAAGTATGATGCAGCACATTCAGCCTTCGATTCAGGCTCCGCGTACTTGCCAGTAGCCCGGGTACCGCAACACATTTAATATATATATTTGAGCGATTTTCCCTCCAATATAAATACAAGACAAAAAATAAGTCCATAAAAAAACCCTCTGAAAAAATATAATTTCAGGCTAATTATCAGAGTTTATTGTATTATATATTTTACATTCAGAAGATATTTTTTATGTCTATGGTCTATACTACGGGGAAGTTAAGAGGAAGTTTATGGTATAAGATCTGAATACTTTTGAATTTTTGATAACGAAATACTGACATTTAGGCCGGCTGCCCTTTTGATCACACATTTTACTCAGATGAAAGGCTCCGCTCGAAACGTCAATATTTTGTTTATATCAAAACTATTCTCGGCTGTTTACCAACTTTACCACCTTTTCATTTTGCTCTATCTAATAAACACGTACTGGCCGTACTGGGAAACTATTAGAAACCCGCTGTTGAATGTAAAATGTTCCCCCCTGTCTTGCACATTGTGAGCATAATTATTCAAAGTAGACCGGAAATCAGAAATTCCACCCAATGTTCTATCAGCAATTCTGATTGGCTACCATACAGTGTTAAGTGAAACAAGCTAGACCACAGTTCCTGATCTTGATTCTTGAAAGATTGTGAGGAAGTGAAGCTATTAAAAGCTAGTGAGTTGTGTTTGCACTA
Organism: Paragorgia papillata; assembly: GCA_035771165.1. Lineage (NCBI taxonomy): Eukaryota > Metazoa > Cnidaria > Anthozoa > Scleralcyonacea > Coralliidae > Paragorgia > Paragorgia papillata. The sequence goes on along the minus strand of JAWNZC010000322.1, from coordinate 8,777,042 downwards.
ATATTGTATTCTCTGTCAACTAATATATCTTCGTTGTCGACTCTTTTGGATGGGAATTTATTAGGCGATGGGTAGTATCAAGAGCATTTGGTTGTTCTTCGCGTTACTTCCCTGTTTGTTTGTGGCTTCATATTGTCGGAGTAAGTATTTTTCAATTTTTGTTATTTTAATACTGTGATTGTGCTATCTGTTTTATAGATTTTAGAGAACATTGTGGGGTGGTTATGTGGTGTATATCATTTCTTAGTTAGTTTGTGGTTAGCCGACTATCTGATCGCTGAATTATTGTAAATACATCTCTAAGTAAATGTATGTGAGCGAGATTTTCATCAATGTTTATACAAGTACAGGTAGTTCGACTGTCCATATTGGGTATTACACTATTACGATAACGGATAAACCGAATTCATAGACGCTCTATATTTCGTAATATTTTGCATGATATTTCTACCTTTATTTAAAGTTGGTAATTCAGCTTTTGCTTTTTGTAACAACATGGACAAACATTTCTTTTTATATTGCATGTCACTGTCACAGTATTTTGAATAGGTACGTAACTATAAATTGATGAATGAATAATCAGTAAAGTCGATATTAACAGATACAGTAAGCTTAATAATTAGTCAATCAATACTGAAAATCTTAAAAACCAATGGTTTCGTTAATAACCGTTTTAATAACAGGCAATACGATAATTTACAGTAATTGACATGACTTATAGGTGTTGCAGAATGATATATCATCTTGTTGGGTTATTTTAGTTTGTTTATTTTAATCTTGTTTTGTGATATTGCGAAGTGATGACGGATCACGAACACGCTTCACTTTAACTAATTATTACTACCATTTGCAATCAACTGTTAGGCGTGATCGTTTTTTCACGTTTGTTTACGTTTGAAATGTTAACGTTGGACGTAATTCGTTTGTTATTTTAAACCTGTAAACCAACTGATTTGAACCGTGAATGGACAACCGTTTGACAAGTCTCGCCCACAGGTTTGACAAACGTGAGAGCATGTTTTCGAGTGTATTTTACACGTACATTTATAAACGACGAAGCCGAAATTGTTAGATTTTTATGGGAAAGGATGGAGTTTATCGGCAGTCGATCACGGTGAGGATAGAACAACTGTCGATCTTTGTTTTGGCGTCGAAAAGTTGACTGCCGATTGTGATTTGGGTGAGAAAACGTCGTTCAAGTAATTAAGTAAACGTGTTGGCAAATTTTTGACGGAGTGTCCAGCCTTCACCTTATAATATTTTAAACAGGTAAGTTCGAATCGATCACGAAACGTACTTCAAATCAATATTAATATATTATTATCGCAATGTTAATACTACAAACAACAACCAAGGTAAGTCAGTGTATTTTGTTTATGCATGCTATTAAATTCGCTTAAAATAATAATATTGGTTTGAAGTACGTTTCGTGATCGATTCGAACTTACCTGTTCAAAATATTATAAGGTGAAGGCTGGACACTCCGTCAAAAATACCACTGTGAAGTATGCACCACATTCAGCCTTCGATTCAGCCTTCGATTCGGCCTTCGATTCAGCCGTCGATTCAATTATCGCATCTTATTGCGAAGTTATCTCCATATTCATCAGGTGGTCGCTATTGCAGAATATCATACAAAAACATAATTTTCTCAGGCGCTATTCTATAGAATTTCTTCAAATTAACATATCTTGTACAGAATTTCATGCTCTTTCATCTAGTATAAGTTTCCAGAGTGGCATAAACCCATGAACGACGCAGGCAAGCTTTAAACAAATTGCGGCGCAGTGTTATTAATACGACTCACTGATGTTATGTTGTATATATCATATTACATCAGATATAAACACAAATTTCTCAGCCGCTATTCTATCCGATTTTTTTTAATTTAGATATGTTATACAGAATTTCATGCTCTTTAATCTAGTATAAGTCACCAGAGTGGCATAGACCCATGAACGACGCAGGCAAGCTTTAAACAAATTGCGCCGCGGCCGTCATTAATACGACTGACGGGGATTATGTTGTATATTTCTTATTACATCAGATATAAACACAAATTTCTCAGGCGCTATTCTATACGATTTTTTTTAATTTACATATGTTATACAGAATTTCATGCTCTTTAATCCAGTATAAGTCCCCAGAGTGGCATAGACCCATGAACGACGCAGACAAGCTTTAAACAAATTGCGCCGCGGCGTCATTAAAACGATTGACGGCAGTTATGCTGTATATTTCAGATTTCCTCAGAAAAGGTACAATTTTCTCAGCCGCTATTCTATACGATTTTTTTTAATTTACATATGTTATACAGAATTTCATGCTCTTTAATCTAGTATAAGTCACCAGAGTGGCATAGAGCCATGAGCGACGCAGGCAAGCTTTAAACAAATTGCGCCGCGGCGTCATTAATACGACTGACGGGGATTATGTTGTATATTTCTTATTACATCAGATATAAACACAAATTTCTCAGCCGCTATTCTATACGATTTTTTTAAATATACATATGTTATACAGAATTTCATGCTCTTTAATCCAGTATAAGTCCTCAGAGTGGCATAGACCCATGAACGACGCAGACAAGCTTTAAACAAATTGCGCCGCGGCGTCATTAAAACGACTGACGGCGGTTATGCTGTATATTTCAGATTTCCGCAGAAAAGGTACAATTTTCCCAGCCGCTATTCTATACGATTTTTTTTAATTTAGATATGTTATACAGAATTTCATGCTCTTTAATCTAGTATAAGTCACCAGAGTGGCATAGACCCATGAACGACGCAAGCAAGCTTTAAACAAATTGCGCCGCGGCGTCATTAAAACGATTAACGGCGGTTATGCTGTATATTTCAGATTTCCTCAGAAAAGGTACAATTTTCTCAGCCGCTATTCTATACGATTTTTTTTAATTTAGATATGTTATACAGAATTTCATGCTCTTTAATCTAGTATAAGTCCCCAGAGTGGCATAGACCCATGAACGACGCAGGCAAGCTTTAAACAAATTGCGCCGCGGCGTCATTAATACGACTGACGGGGATTATGTTGTATATTTCTTATTACATCAGATATAAACACAAATTTCTCAGGCGCTATTCTATACGATTTTTTTTAATTTACATATGTTATACAGAATTTCATGCTCTTTAATCCAGTATAAGTCCCCAGAGTGGCATAGACCCATGAACGACGCAGACAAGCTTTAAACAAATTGCGCCGCGGCGTCATTAAAACGACTGACGGCGGTTATGGTGTATATTTCAGATTTCCTCAGAAAAGGTACAATTTTCTCAGCCGCTATTCTATACGATTTTTTTTAATTTACATATGTTATACAGAATTTCATGCTCTTTAATCTAGTATAAGTCAACAGAGTGGCATAGACCCATGAACGACGCAAGCAAGCTTTAAACAAATTGCGCCGCGGCGTCATTAATACGACTGACGGGGATTATGTTGTATATTTCTTATTACATCAGATATAAACACAAATTTCTCAGCCGCTATTCTATACGATTTTTTTTAATTTACATATGTTATACAGAATTTCATGCTCTTTAATCTAGTATAAGTCACCAGAGTGGCATGGAGCCATGAACGACGCAGGCAAGCTTTAAACAAATTGCGCCGCGGCGTCATTAATACGACTGACGGGGATTATGTTGTCTATTTCTTATTACATCAGATATAAACACAAATTTCTCAGCCGCTATTCTATACGATTTTTTTAAATTTACATATGTTATACAGAATTTCATGCTCTTTAATCCAGTATAAGTCCTCAGAGTGGCATAGACCCATGAACGACGCAGACAAGCTTTAAACAAATTGCGCCGCGGCGTCATTAAAACGACTGACGGCGGTTATGCTGTATATTTCAGATTTCCTCAGAAAAGGTACAATTTTCTCAGCCGCTATTCTATACGATTTTTTTTAATTTAGATATGTTATACAGAATTTCATGCTCTTTAATCTAGTATAAGTCCCCAGAGTGGCATAGACCCATGAACGACGCAAGCAAGCTTTAAACAAATTGCGCCGCGGCGTCATTAATACGACTGACGGGGATTATGTTGTATATTTCTTATTACATCAGATATAAACACAAATTTCTCAGCCGCTATTCTATACGATTTTTTTTAATTTACATATGTTATACAGAATTTCATGCTCTTTAATCTGGTATAAGTCACCAGAGTGGCATAGAGCCATGAACGACGCAGGCAAGCTTTAAACAAATTGCGCCGCGGCGTCATTAATACGACTGACGGGGATTATGTTGTCTATTTCTTATTACATCAGATATAAACACAAATTTCTCAGCCGCTATTCTATACGATTTCTTTAAATTTACATATGTTATACAGAATTTCATGCTCTTTAATCCAGTATAAGTCCTCAGAGTGGCATAGACCCATGAACGACGCAGACAAGCTTTAAACAAATTGCGCCGCGGCGTCATTAAAACGACTGACGGCGGTTATGCTGTATATTTCAGATTTCCTCAGAAAAGGTACAATTTTCTCAGCCGCTATTCTATACGATTTTTTTTAATTTACATATGTTATACAGAATTTCATGCTCTTTAATCTAGTATAAGTCAACAGAGTGGCATAGACCCATGAACGACGCAAGCAAGCTTTAAACAAATTGCGCCGCGGCGTCATTAATACGACTGACGGGGATTATGTTGTATATTTCTTATTACATCAGATATAAACACAAATTTCTCAGCCTCTATTCTATACCATTTTTTTTAATTTACATATGTTATACAGAATTTCATGCTCTTTAATCTAGTATAAGTCACCAGAGTGGCATAGACCCATGAACGACGCAGGCAAGCTTTAAACAAATTGCGCCGCGGCGTCATTAAAACGACTGACGGCGGTTATGCTGTATATTTCAGATTTCCGCAGAAAAGGTACAATTTTCCCAGCCGCTATTCTATACGATTTTTTTAAATTTAGATATGTTATACAGAATTTCATGCTCTTTAATCTAGTATAAGTCACCAGAGTGGCATAGACCCATGAACGACGCAGGCAAGCTTTAAACAAATTGCGCCGCGGCGTCATTAATACGACTGACGGGGATTATGTTGTCTATTTCTTATTACATCAGATATAAACACAAATTTCTCAGCCGCTATTCTATACGATTTTTTAAAATTTACATATGTTATACAGAATTTCATGCTCTTTAATCCAGTATAAGTCCTTAGAGTGGCATAGACCCATGAACGACGCAGACAAGCTTTAAACAAATTGCGCCGCGGCGTCATTAAAACGACTGACGGCGGTTATGCTGTATATTTCAGATTTCCTCAGAAAAGGTACAATTTTCTCAGCCGCTATTCTATACGATCTTTTTTAATTTACATATGTTATACAGAATTTCATGCTCTTTAATCTAGTATAAGTCAACAGAGTGGCATAGACCCATGAACGACGCAAGCAAGCTTTAAACAAATTGCGCCGCGGCGTCATTAATACGACTGACGGGGATTATGTTGTATATTTCTTATTACATCAGATATAAACACAAATTTCTCAGCCTCTATTCTATACCATTTTTTTAAATTTACATATGTTATACAGAATTTCATGCTCTTTAATCTAGTATAAGTCACCAGAGTGGCATAGACCCATGAACGACGCAGGCAAGCTTTAAACAAATTGCGCCGCGGCGTCATTAAAACGACTGACGGCGGTTATGCTGTATATTTCAGATTTCCTCAGAAAAGGTACAATTTTCTCAGCCGCTATTCTGTACGATTTTTTTAAATTTACATATGTTATACAGAATTTCATGCTCTTTAATCTAGTATAAGTCCCCAGAGTGGCATAGACCCATGAACGACGCAGGCAAGCTTTAAACAAATTGCGCCGCGGCGTCATTAAAACGACTGACGGCGGTTATGCTGTATATTTCAGATTTCCGCAGAAAAGGTACAATTTTCCCAGCCGCTATTCTATACGATTTTTTTAAATTTAGATATGTTATACAGAATTTCATGCTCTTTAATCTAGTATAAGTCACCAGAGTGGCATAGACCCATGAACGACGCAGGCAAGCTTTAAACAAATTGCGCCGCGGCGTCATTAATACGACTGACGGGGATTATGTTGTCTATTTCTTATTACATCAGATATAAACACAAATTTCTCAGCCGCTATTCTATACGATTTTTTTAAAATTTACATATGTTATACAGAATTTCATGCTCTTTAATCCAGTATAAGTCCTTAGAGTGGCATAGACCCATGAACGACGCAGACAAGCTTTAAACAAATTGCGCCGCGGCGTCATTAAAACGACTGACGGCGGTTATGCTGTATATTTCAGATTTCCTCAGAAAAGGTACAATTTTCTCAGCCGCTATTCTATACGATCTTTTTTAATTTACATATGTTATACAGAATTTCATGCTCTTTAATCTAGTATAAGTCAACAGAGTGGCATAGACCCATGAACGACGCAAGCAAGCTTTAAACAAATTGCGCCGCGGCGTCATTAATACGACTGACGGGGATTATGTTGTATATTTCTTATTACATCAGATATAAACACAAATTTCTCAGCCTCTATTCTATACCATTTTTTTAAATTTACATATGTTATACAGAATTTCATGCTCTTTAATCTAGTATAAGTCACCAGAGTGGCATAGACCCATGAACGACGCAGGCAAGCTTTAAACAAATTGCGCCGCGGCGTCATTAAAACGACTGACGGCGGTTATGCTGTATATTTCAGATTTCCGCAGAAAAGGTACAATTTTCCCAGCCGCTATTCTATACGATTTTTTTAAATTTAGATATGTTATACAGAATTTCATGCTCTTTAATCTAGTATAAGTCACCAGAGTGGCATAGACCCATGAACGACGCAAGCAAGCTTTAAACAAATTGCGCCGCGGCGTCATTAAAACGATTGACGGCGGTTATGCTGTATATTTCAGATTTCCTCAGAAAAGGTACAATTTTCTCAGCCGCTATTCTGTACGATTTTTTTTAATTTACATATGTTATACAGAATTTCATGCTCTTTAATCTAGTATAAGTCCCCAGAGTGGCATAGACCCATGAACGACGCAGGCAAGCTTTAAACAAATTGCGCCGCGGCGTCATTAATACGACTGACGGGGATTATGTTGTATATTTCTTATTACATCAGATATAAACACAAATTTCTCAGCCGCTATTCTATACGATTTTTTTTAATTTACATATGTTATACAGAATTTCATGTTCTTTAATCCAGTATAAGTCCCCAGAGTGGCATAGACCCATGAACGACGCAGGCAAACTTTAAACGAATTGCGCCGCGGCGTCATTAATACGACTGACGGGGATTATGTTGTATATTTCTTATTACATCAGATATAAACACAAATTTCTCAGCCGCTATTGTATACGATTTTTTAAAATTTACATATGTTATACAGAATTTCATGCTCTTTAATCTAGTATAAGTCACCAGAGTGGCATAGACCCATGAACGATGCAGGCAAGCTTTAAACAAATTGCGCCGCGGCGTCATTAAAACGACTGACGGCTATTATGCTGTATATTTCAGATTTCCTCAGAAAAGGTACAATTTTCTCAGCCGCTATTCTATACGATTTTTTTATATTTAATACGACTGACGGGAATTATGTTGTATATTTCTTATTACATCAGATATAAACAGAAATTTCTCAGCCGCTATTCTATGCGATTTTTTTTAATTTAGATATGTTATACAGAATTTCATGCTCTTTAATTAACCTAGTATAAGTCACCAGAGTGGCATAGACCCATGAACGACGCAGGCAAGCTTTAAACGAATTGCGCCGCGGCGTCATTAATACGACTACGGGGATTATGTTGTATATTTCTTATTACATCAGTCAGATATAAACACAAATTTCTCAGCCGCTATTCTATACGATTTTTTTTAATTTACATATGTTATACAGAATTTCATGCTCTTTAATCCACTATAAGTCCCCAGAGTGGCATAGATCCATGAACGACGCAGGCAACTAGGCAAGCTTTAATCAAATTGCACCGCGGCGTCATTAAAACGACTGACGGCTATTATGCTGTATATTTCAGATTTCCTCAGAAAAGGTACAATTTTCTCAGCCGCTATTCTATACGATTTTTTTTAATTTAGCTTTGTTGAACAGAATTTCAAACTCTTTAATCTAGTATAAGTCCCCAGAGTGGCATAGACGCATGAACGACGCAGGCAAGCTTTAAACAAATTGGGGCGCGGCGTTATTAATACGACTGACGGATGTTATGTTGTATATTTCAGATTTCCTCAGAAAAAGTACAAATTTCTCAGCCGCTATTCTATACGATTTTTTAAATTTAGATATGTTATACAGAATTTCATGCTCTTTAATCTAGTATAAGTCACCAGAGTGGCATAGACCCATGAACGACGCAAGCAAGCTTTAAACAAATTGCGCCTCGGCGTCATTAAAACGATTGACGGCGGTTATGCTGTATATTTCAGATTTCCTCAGAAAAGGTACAATTTTCTCAGCCGCTATTCTGTACGATTTTTTTTAATTTACATATGTTATACAGAATTTCATGCTCTTTAATCTAGTATAAGTCCCCAGAGTGGCATAGACCCATGAACGACGCAGGCAAGCTTTAAACAAATTGCGCCGCGGCGTCATTAATACGACTGACGGGGATTATGTTGTATATTTCTTATTACATCAGATATAAACACAAATTTCTCAGCCGCTATTCTATACGATTTTTTTTAATTTACATATGTTATACAGAATTTCATGTTCTTTAATCCAGTATAAGTCCCCAGAGTGGCATAGACCCATGAACGACGCAGGCAAACTTTAAACGAATTGCGCCGCGGCGTCATTAATACGACTGACGGGGATTATGTTGTATATTTCTTATTACATCAGATATAAACACAAATTTCTCAGCCGCTATTGTATACGATTTTTTAAAATTTACATATGTTATACAGAATTTCATGCTCTTTAATCTAGTATAAGTCACCAGAGTGGCATAGACCCATGAACGATGCAGGCAAGCTTTAAACAAATTGCGCCGCGGCGTCATTAAAACGACTGACGGCTATTATGCTGTATATTTCAGATTTCCTCAGAAAAGGTACAATTTTCTCAGCCGCTATTCTATACGATTTTTTTATATTTAATACGACTGACGGGAATTATGTTGTATATTTCTTATTACATCAGATATAAACAGAAATTTCTCAGCCGCTATTCTATGCGATTTTTTTTAATTTAGATATGTTATACAGAATTTCATGCTCTTTAATTAACCTAGTATAAGTCACCAGAGTGGCATAGACCCATGAACGACGCAGGCAAGCTTTAAACGAATTGCGCCGCGGCGTCATTAATACGACTACGGGGATTATGTTGTATATTTCTTATTACATCAGTCAGATATAAACACAAATTTCTCAGCCGCTATTCTATACGATTTTTTTTAATTTACATATGTTATACAGAATTTCATGCTCTTTAATCCACTATAAGTCCCCAGAGTGGCATAGATCCATGAACGACGCAGGCAACTAGGCAAGCTTTAATCAAATTGCACCGCGGCGTCATTAAAACGACTGACGGCTATTATGCTGTATATTTCAGATTTCCTCAGAAAAGGTACAATTTTCTCAGCCGCTATTCTATACGATTTTTTTTAATTTAGCTTTGTTGAACAGAATTTCAAACTCTTTAATCTAGTATAAGTCCCCAGAGTGGCATAGACGCATGAACGACGCAGGCAAGCTTTAAACAAATTGGGGCGCGGCGTTATTAATACGACTGACGGATGTTATGTTGTATATTTCAGATTTCCTCAGAAAAAGTACAAATTTCTCAGCCGCTATTCTATACGATTTTTTAAATTTACATATGTTATACAGAATTTCATGCTCTTTAATCTAATACAACCTGTTTCTTGCATCATGCTTGTCCCAAATGCGGTGAATTTTACCCAATAATCCGTCTTTTTAAATGCATATAGCACCGCAGCGTTTTAGTCTCGTACCCAGGGTTTTTTTACGAGTCTAATAAGTTGCTAGAGCACCGGGATAAGACTCTGGATACAAGTTTTCGCAGCGTGTTTGATACCATGCAGTTCGAACAAACAAGGAGTTATATGTTAGAAAATAAAATTTATTCATCCACTATATACGCACACTACTTAAGCAACTAGAGTTGCTTATGTATTAGAAAGAGATATATTGTCACTCATTGATATGTTTATCATGTACAAAAAGCACGCACGATTGATCAGCTGTGACTCGCCTAAATATGCTGATACGCATTTGGAAAGACGGAATCGATATGAAGTCTATACGTAATTGTGTAAACCAAAACCCCTTTCCCTTGTCATTCACTTCTTACATTCTTTGGTCAACTCAAGGCAAATTATTTTTTCGCTTTATTATATGCGCCTAAGTGTCGAGAAGACGAAAATGCAATGATAAATATTTGAAGCAGACCGTACTTTTTGTTGATTTCTGAATTTTTTAACGAAGTATTATAAAAAAAGTCGTATCGAACCTCTTCCAGGGTTTGATCTGGTACATAATCCCCGTCAGTCGTATTAATGACGCCGCGGCGCAATTTGTTTAAAGCTTGCCTGCGTCGTTCATAGGTCTATGCCACTCTGGTGACTTATACTAGATTAAAGAGCATGAAATTCTGTATAACATATCTAAATAAAAAAAATCGGATAGAATAGCGGCTGGGAAAATTGTACCTTTTCTGAGGAAATCTGAAATATACAGCATAACCGCCGTCAGTCGTTTTAATGACGCCGCGGCGCAATTTGTTTAAAGCTTGCCTGCGTCGTTCATAGGTCTATGCCACTCTGGTGACTTATACTAGATTAAAGAGCATGAAATTCTGTATAACATATCTAAATTAAAAAAAATCGGATAGAATAGCGGCTGGGAAAATTGTACCTTTTCTGAGGAAATCTGAAATATACAGCATAACCGCCGTCAGTCGTTTTAATGACGCCGCGGCGCAATTTGTTTAAAGCTTGCCTGCGTCGTTCATAGGTCTATGCCACTCTGGTGACTTATACTAGATTAAAGAGCATGAAATTCTGTATAACATATCTAAATTAAAAAAAATCGGATAGAATAGCGGCTGAGAAATTTGTGTTTATATCTGATGTAATATGATATATACAACATAACATCAGTGAGTCGTATTAATAACACTGCGCCGCAATTTGTTTAAAGCTTGCCTGCGTCGTTCATGGGTTTATGCCACTCTGGAAACTTATACTAGATGAAAGAGCATGAAATTCTGTACAAGATATGTTAATTTGAAGAAATCCTATAGAATAGCGCCTGAGAAAATTATGTTTTTGTATGATATTCTGGAATAGCGACCACCTGATGAATATGGAGATAACTTCGCAATAAGATGCGATAATTGAATCGACGGCTGAATCGAAGGCCGAATCGAAGGCTGAATCGAAGGCTGAATGTGGTGCATACTTCACATTGGTGTCAAAAATTTGCCAACACGTTTACTTAATTACTTGAACGACGTTTTCTCACCCAAATCACAATCGGCAGTCAACTTTTCGACGCTAAAACAAAGATCGACAGTTGCTCTATCCGCACCGTGATCGACTGCCGATAAACTCCATCCTTTCCCATAAAAATCGAATAATTTCGGCTTCGTCGTTTGTAAATGTACGTGTAAAATACACTCGAAAACATGCTCTCACGTTTGTCAAACATGTGGGCGGGACTTGTCAAACGGTTGTCCATTCACGGTTCAAATCAGTTGGTTTACAGGTTTAAAATAACAAACGAATTACGCCCAACGTTAACATTTCAAACGTAAACAAACGTGAAAAAACGATCACGCCTAACGGTTGATTGCAAATGGTAGTAATGATGGGATTAGCTAATAGTTATCTTTAGGAATGTTAAGCACTCAAAAATGTAGTGTGAGAGAGTCTTTAGGTCTTGTGTGTCTGTGAGTGAGAGAGTATATAGTGATTAAACAAAACTGTGATTTAAAACGTGATTGTGAATTGTTGGGCGACTACAAAAGGGAGGCAATCCCCAACATAGTGGCACCTCCGACGGGATCTACGTCAGTGATACGGATCGAGTGAATACAATGGAAGCGCTTCTGAAAGCGATAAACACGAAAGTACAATTCTTAGAGATTAAGACATCAAAGAGCAAAGAGATTATCGAGAAAAGAAACGTCGAAACAATCGAGCGCCATCGGGATAACCTTAAGGTCCTATCAAAGGAAATAAACGAGCTCAAAATCAAGATAGAACAAGAGAAGCTATTAAAGGACGAGTCTGTTGAAGATGTTTCGAAATGGAGTGGGGAAATCGAGTCGAAACTTGAGATGATCGATGCCGACATCGCGCACCTTGGTAAGTGTATAAACGAAACTGAACATCACGCGAGTTTGGCGACGAAGGAATCGAAAGAGGCACTTCTAGCAAAGGAAAGACAACGGCAACTTGACTTCGAGCGAGCGCAACTGGAGTTGAAGTTCGAGTACGACAAGAAAGCTGAGGAATTTAAGAAGAAAACCAGCAAAGAAACATCCAAGACACCAAGCGCAAAATTACCTAAGCTATCAATTACCAAGTTCGACGGGTCATATGAACAATGGCTTCCTTTTTGGAATATTGCGGATTCAGGTTGAGTGTTTAATGACGTCACGGCCATGCGATCGTTCCAGCGTGCGAACGTAAGCGTTGCCAAGTGTCAAATGACATGTTGCTGTTGTCAACACCCATTCTCCCGCACGAGCGACAAATTTTCACCTTAGCAACATGTCATTTGACACTTGGCAACGCTTACGTTCTCACGCTGGAACGATCGCATGGCCGTGACGTCATTAAACACTCAACCTGAACCCGCAATAAGTACGTCGCAGAAATCGACTCAACAGACTTAGCTCCTGTAACGAAATTTGCGTATTTGAAGGAATTGTTGGTAGCAAAAGTACGATCAGATATCGATGGATTACCCTTCACAACAGAAGGGTATGAACGTGCAAAAAACATTTTGGAATCGGAGTATGGCAAAGTGTCAGAAATCGTTCACGCCTATGTAAACAATATCATGGGACTTCCTACAGTCACTGGAACTAATCCAAAGAAGATAGATGAATTTTATAAAACGCTTCAATACAACGTTCAAAGTTTGGAAACCTTGGGAAAGCTAAAAGATGTGGTCGGAAACGTCAGAGCTGTTTTGGATAAATTGAAAGGCATTAAAGCCGACCTGGTACGAGGTCACGACAGCTGGCAAGATTGGAACTTCGCACAACTTCTACAAGCCCTTAAAAGATGGAAAGACATAAACCCAGTTGAAGAAAGCGAGAGCTCAAAACCTGCCCACCAAAATCGTCGACACGACGGATATCTCCCACCGCGAGTGAAATCCTACCAAACACAACAACAGAGCGTACGAGGGTGTGTTTACTGCGAGAGTACTGAGCACAAGTCCAGCAATTGTCAAAAGTGCACGACGGTGGATGCACGAAAGAAAATCCTTGCCTCGAAGCATCTGTGTTTTAATTGTACAGGCCCAAAGCACCGAGCAGCTGAGTGCAAAAGCCGCTCGGGATGTCTTACATGTGGGCAACGACACCATACCTCCATATGCAACAACTCGTCTACTGATGGACTGTTACTGACAGCCCAACCAGAGAGCAGCAACAAGGTGATCTACCCAGTAGTAGTCGTCGAAGTTGAGGGCGTCCAGTGCCGAGCTCTTTTAGACACAGGCGCCGGGAGTTCTTATGCGTCAGCGGCTCTACTAGACCTTGTGAAATCTCGTCCACGCCAAAGTCAAGTGAGAACAATCGAAATGATGCTTGGAGTCCAAACCAAGAGAGTGGAGCTGTTCTCGCTGAAGGTAGAAAGTCTGAAGAAAGATTTCAGTTTGGAAGTCGAGGTCACTCGTGTTGAAAAGCCAAAATTGTTAGAGATTGACAACCCTAGATATAGTGACATATTGCGACGTTACTCACACCTGCAAGGAGTCGAGATGGACGATAAGGACACTAAGTCGAAATTACCAGTGCATCTAATTCTTGGTGCAAGCGAGTACGCGAAGATCAAGAGAAAGTGTGCGCCACGTCTAGGGAGTCCAGGAGAGCCAGTAGCTGAACTGACCAATTTTGGATGGACCATTCTATCACCTGGTGAGGAAGCTGAGATATCCAAAGTACTGTTGACCCAGACCTCGCAAACCGATTACGAGGCTTTATGCAATATGGACGTCCTGGGACTAGAAGATCCTCCTGCTGGAGATCAGACAACGGTCTACGCCAAGTTCAAAGAACAGCTCAAAAGAAGTCCCGAGGGGTGGTATGAGACCGGACTGCCTTGGAAAGGGGACCGTCCGACCTTGCCTAACAACAAAGCTGGCAGTTTGCGGAGACTTAACAACCTTTTGCGGAAACTAGAGAAATCAGAGATGACAGAGAAATACAACAATGTCATACAAACCCAACTCCAAGATGGCATCGTCGAACGAGCTACCGATCCACCAGTAGGACCTGAGTTCTACATTCCACACAAGGCAGTGGTCAGAGAGTCGGCCGAGAGCACTAAACTTCGAGTGGTCTACGATGCCTCAGCGCGGGCTTTTGATCAAGCTCCGTCCTTGAATGATTGTCTGCATACAGGACCACCATTACAAAACCAGCTGTGGGCCGTGTTGGTAAGGGCAAGATTCCATCCTGTGGCCATCACAGGCGATATCAAGCAAGCTTTTCTTCAAGTGAGGATTAGAGAAGAGGACAGAGATGCTCTGCGGTTTCACTGGATCGCTGATCTAGAATCTAAACGCGTGGAGACTTTACGATTTGCCAGGGCGCTGTTTGGGCTTGGCCCATCACCATTCCTTCTGGGAGGTGTGGTGCAACAACATCTAGAGAGCTGTAGAAACGAGTACAAAGAGATGGTGGAAGAAATCGAAAGGAGCCTGTATGTCGACGATCTGATTAGTGGAGGGTCTACCGTTGAAGATGCCCGGCAAGTGAAACTATAGCGTCGACTGAAATATTCTCTCAAGCCTCATTTGAACTGCACAAGTGGCACTCAAATGCCGCCGAACTGGAGCCATCCAGGGACGCATCAGAAGAGGAGCTGGAGACCTTCGCAAAAGAGCAGTTAGGAGGTCCTAGACGGGGGAAGGCTACACTTCTTGGCCTCACGTGGAACAAGAGCAATGACACAATACAAGTCAAGTTTCCCACCGAGCAAGCGGAACTCACCAAACGAGGTATCCTGGGAAAAGTGGCAAAAGTTTACGACCCTCTGGGACTAGTTTCTCCAACGACGTTGGCGGCAAGCTTCTCTACCGCGAGGCTTGTGACCTGAAAATCGCCTGGGATCGACCGCTTCCGGAGCAGGTGACGAAGAGATGGTCGAAGTGGGAATCAAGTCTTCCTAGGGGAGTAGCTGCACCGAGATCCATTCCAAAACATCGCGAGCGAATCACGACCATCAATTTACATTGCTTTGGTGACGCCAGTGGAAAGGGAGTGTCTGCAGCCTTGTATGCAGTGGTGTCTCAGCCATCGGGGGTAGCAGTTGGCCTGGTAACAGCCAAGGCTAGACTGGCTAAGCTGGGCCTTAGTATTCCACGCCTGGAGCTAGTCTCTGCTCATATGGCAACAAATCTCATCGTGAATGCCAGAAATGCATTAGAGGGATTTCCAGTGGAGGAGCTGCATTGCTGGCTCGACAGCACCGTGGCGCTTCACTGGATCCGTGGAGCAGGAGAGTACAAGCAGTTTGTCAGTAATAGAGTAAAAAAGATCAAGGAGCACGAAGAAGTTCAGTGGCATCACGTTGGTAAGAAAGAAAATCCTGCAGACCTGGGAAGCCGCAGTGGGAGCGTAGAAGAGTCCAGGTTATGGTGGAAGGGACCTGAGTGGTTGGCTGACCGCGAGCGCTGGCCTCCTAACATTACAACAAGTTCGACAGCAGAAACACGAGCTGAAGCTAAAGTGGTTCGGGAGCTCTTCGCTGCTGCAGTGGTCAAGTCAGCTGACGAGATCGTTGGTGTGCTCACCAAATTCAACCTGTGGAAAACGCTGAGAATCTGTGGGTGGATCTGGCGGTTTGTACACAACATTAGACTCCCCAAGAAACAAAGAGCCAAAGGATTGCTCACCACTGAAGAGATCAACGACACAAGAGCATTCTGGGAGAGATTGGCGCAAAGAAGCAGCAGCGACACAGAGCAATTTGAAGAAGACCGACTGCAGTTAAACCTACAAACAAATGCAATGGGAGTTCTGGAATGTCGAGGGAGAATTCAAGGGCATTTTCCGATTTACATCCCAGACAGCCACCTATACGCAAGCAAGTTGGTGGAAGACGCGCACTATAGAACACTCCACGGGGGAGTGAGTCTGACCATGGCCAAGGTACGAGAGCATCACTGGATACCGAGATTAAGGCGTCTGGTAAAGAAAACCGTGAAAGAATGCCATGGATGTAAGCGATTTCGAGTCAAGGCGTTTGAAAGTCCACCTCCAGGAAACTTGCCCAGAGATCGGACAGAAGGAAGAGCTGCGTTCAAGGTGGTCGGGGTTGACTATGCCGGTCCTTTGAAGTACAAGAAAACCAATAAAGTTGACGGAAAGGCCTACTTGCTGCTCTACGCCTGCAGTTTGACAAGAGCCCTGTACCTGGAATTACTGCCCAATATGGAAACCACCGAGTTCCTGAGAAGCCTCAAGAGATTCATCGCCCACCGAGATCGTCCCGAAAAGATCTATTCGGATAACGGGAGAACATTCGTGGGAGCGGCCAACTGGGTGAAATTAGTCACTCAAGATGAAAGTCTGAATGAATTTCTAGCGCGTCATAGAATAAAGTGGCAGTTCAATTTGAGCCGTGCCCCTTGGTGGGGTGGGCAATTTGAACGGATGGTGGGTCTGGTCAAAGCCTCTCTGTCCAAGTGTATTGGAAACGGTTCCTTGACCTGGTCAGAGCTCCAAGACGTCATGCTCGACGTGGAGGTAGCTCTGAACAATCGTCCACTCAGTTACATTGAAGAAGACATTCAGCTTCCTGTCCTTACGCCTAACACGTTCCTGTTGGATCAGCCGAATGTACTACCAGAGCTGGAACCTCATCGCCAAGAAACCAAAGATCTGCGAAAGCGAGCAAAATACCTGAGACGGTGCAAGGACATGGTTTGGCAACGGTGGACTGGAGAGTATTTGAGAGGGCTTCGCGAGCGTCATCGCCTAAAACATGAGGGAAAACCAGCGTATCTCAACACAGGGGATGTTGTACTAATCAAGTCGGACCAGAAAGATAGTGGAAAATGGAAAATCGGAGTAGTGGAAAGGCTGGTTCCTGGTCGAGATGGTGTCGTGCGAGCGGTCCATTTGCGGGTAGGGAGTTCATGCCTGGAACGACCCGTGCAACATCTCTATCCGTTGGAACTGTCTTGTGACCGCACCGTGGTCAAGCCTGCAGTAACGCTGAATGCTGAAGCGTTAGAGTTTACTCCAAAGAGAGCAGCTGCAACAATCGCCAGAGATCGTATTGCTGCAATTGCAGAAGAACAGCGAGAGTGACTTAAAGAATATAGTAGAACTTTTTATCTTACTTAGTGAACAATTTGAGTATATAGTTACATTTGTCCTCATGCGAGGCAAATGGGGGGAGAGTGTTGTAGAATGATATATCATCTTGTTGGGTTATTTTAGTTTGTTTATTTTAATCTTGTTTTGTGATATTGCGAAGTGATGACGGATCACGAACATGCTTCACTTTAACCAATTATTAATGATGGGATTAGCTAATAGTTATCTTTAGGAATGTTAAGCACTCAAAAATGTAGTGTGAGAGAGTCTTAGGTCTTGTGTGTCTGTGAGTGAGAGAGTATATAGTGATTAAACAAAACTGTGATTTAAAACGTGATTGTGAATTGTTGGGCGACTACAAAAGGGAGGCAATCCCCAACATAGGTTTTACTCTGTCTACTGTATATATTAATTAAGTAGGGAACTCTTGTAGAAATTTGCCTGTTAAAGGGTTAAATGATAAAAACATGTTTATTAAAAATAATGTTGATGATGTTTCATAGTTCTAGCTAGTTGTTAATTGTTTATACAAAAAAATACAACTATAAATACACTGTATCTAAAAAGTTTTTATGTCTAAGTAGTACTGTAACTACAATCATGTAATTGATGCTATAAGTGACATGTAGCTATCTGCAATCATATACCCCATTTACACAGCACAAAAATATTGGGATGACGATCCAGGTCAGAGTGGTAATTTTTTCTGTGTAAACACCCAATCTGGATTGTGATTGCAATCAATTTAATCCAGATTGAGAGGTGGATTGGCATCTGGATTGAGATGTGATCCATATCAAGAGTTTCTGTGTAAACAGTTTCAAGATTGCAATCCCAAAAGACACACTTGTTTTGTTTTTGCCGTCTGTGCTTGAATTATTTTAGTTGCACGAGGATGTTAAAGCTCTAATAGTTGTGTGGAAAATGTGAAAATTTAAAAGCAAATAGGCAATGGGAAGAAAAGAAACAGTTATACATGTATTTATTGAAGGATATTTAAAATTATCATTCATTTCATCTCTATCCCGCATTCTGATTGGTTATTCACCTGCAAATAACTGAGTGCAAATAATTTTTTGCTGCAAATAATTTTATGAACATGTGCACTAGCGATAGCTCTGCTGACTGCAAATAATTTTTTTAAACATGGTGGTGATGGTGGCTAGTTCTTCAGCTATCCGAGGAAGTAATTGAGAGTATTTGGAAGCATCCATAACAACAATATACTTCAGAAAAGAAATAGTTAAAAGGAAGATTTAGTGAGATAAAAAGCAAGACTCATGCCAACAAAAAGTAAGTTTTACGAAGATTTTTATTAGTATGCCAAAAACAGAGAGAAGAATAGCAATCTCTAACTTCAGCATTTCAAATTTTTAACTAACAGTATTTTATGAATGATAAAATTATTGGACTCGTCTATTGCAAAATATCATGATGATTTGTCAGTGTCACCACTGATAAATCATGATATTTTGCTCAGACTCATCCAATAATTGATAATTATTTAAAAAGGTATATAATAAGTATAGATGGGGCTTCTATACTTGCTAGAAAATGCCTCAGTTATCTTATGGTAAAATAATACTTCATTTGTTGGCAGTTTATATTATACTTTTGTTAACACAAAATATCTACAGGCACTCAGGCTTTTGATTGCTCAATTTGAGGTGATTTGATTCAGATTGGGATGACCAGCATCTCAATTGAAATTGTGAATCAGTGCAACTACGTACTTGATTGTGATTGGATCCTGATATTTTACATAGGTCTACATGTACCAGTATGACTTAAAATGAAAATTGGCAGTCACACGTAGTCGCACATAACAAGACTAACTTTTTCTGACTTATTTGCTCAGTGAAAAAGAGAAGTTGAAACTGAAATCAATCAATATGAGTGGTTTTGTGAATACACATGGTTTCTAAAGTACTTTGAAAAACACTCTCTTGAGTTGTTGGTTATTTGTCTTTGAACAAAAATTATTCCATGTGCTTGCCATATTTAGCTTAGAACTTGAAATCTCAATTGGCACCCCACTAACTTCCTTGATTATGAGTAAAATAGACGTTCTCTGACCAAAATATTTGTTTATTAACGAGCTTTCGGCTGCCAGACTGCAGCCTTCAACAGGAAGGTATATAGTAATGAAATATAAAACCACAAATTAAGGTATTTAACTATAATATACTGTACAATGTAAACAGTAATATGATATAAATTAAAAGAGAAGCGAAAATAATAATAACATGAAGTTAGTTTTTAAGTATAATTATAATATTATAGTATAATTAAGTATAATTATATTATTATTATAGTTAAATACCTTAATTTGTGGTTTTATATTTCATTACTACCTTCCTGTTGAAGGCTGCAGTCTGGCAGCCGAAAGCTCATTAATAAACAAATATTTTGGTCAGTGGTGCTTTCCAACGAAGGATGTCTTGTGGAGATCAACCAACGAGATCGAATTCATCACATTAAAAAATTCTCACCACCAATACACGGTATCATCAACTCACTTCTTTGCCATTAGAGATTGATGTGGCAAATTGTACTCTGAAATAACTACAATTGATTAAGAACAACCCTGTTAGAAAATCGCACGACGCCAAATGTTCACAAAAACGTTCACACCACCTTTTGCGGCCAAAAGTCTGCAAAAGGCGGTGCGAACGTTTTTAAGTGGGACAGCCTGGGCTCGTGTAAATTGCTTCTTTTTGTTAAAACTATATGTATTGTCGCTTGGTCACTAAACAAACATTCGTTGTCTAATTCGTCTCGTAATTCTTTATATCAACACACAGTAACGTTTCAAAACCTTAAAATTATCTTTGAGAATGTAGATCAGCCAAATGTAAAATTAAAAAGTACAACCTATATGATTGGTAGGAATAAAACCTCTGTGTCCCCACAAAAGCTTTGTATACGACTATATATATGAGGCGGACTAGCCCGGTTACTGGCACGAAAATCTTATTACGACAATTCTAGAAATGCAAAATGACACAACAATGCAAAATGATAACAAAGCAAAATTGGGGTTGTTTTTCTGTAAGTATAGCACACCGGGTATTATAATTCTTTTTTATAGTCCAAGAAAGATTTTCGTTTCATAAAATCAGTCCGATAACCAGGCCAGCCCACCAGCTCATGAACAGCTCCTTAGAGGAATATTAACAAAGACGCGATGTTGCTTCATTTCGTTGCACAAACGAAAAATCGAGGCCTAATGCTTCATTTAGCCACAAAATCTCCACCGTAGTCAACCTCGTTCCCAGGGCCTATTTGAAATTGGCAGTGCGGGAAAAGGCCCTGGAATCGGCTGGTCACAGCACCCAGAAATACTGTGCTCCTATATTCATTAAAACAACAAAAATGCCAACGAATTTTCACTTCATAGACACTTTAACTTATTATAAATTGGCTATCTATACAACTACTCGATTCTGTAGAGGTACTATGGTGCAACCTCGTTCCCATGACCTTTTTGCAATTTTGCATGACCTTTTTGCACTCACTGAATATTTTAAGAGAATCTGGTATATATTCTTCGAGCTATCAAGTCTCAAAGTTGGCAATGGATAGTTTGTTTTTATAGAAAATTTGGGCTTTAGGTAACAATGCCTTTAATGACGTACGCAAATGACCATTGATGCTGAAATCATTGTTCTTATGCATAGTTCCATTTCCGTATACGTCATAATGCATTGTTACCGAAAGCCTAATTAAATTTTCTCCAAAAACGAACTATCTGTGGCAAACGACGTTGAGAACTAATAGCGCGAAGACTATATATATGTCAGATTATCTTAAAATTTTCAGTGAATGCTCCTACCATACTCCTTTATCAGTAATTTGTCATTTTGATTCCCGTCTTACGAGTTTCCGTCTTCTAATATAAATTCGCTGATTAAAACAACAAAAATGCCAACGAGTTTTTCACTTCACAGACACATAAAGAGAACACTGTAGTGTCATAATCAACAGATAATTTTTAGCCCACAGCACCACAGTCGCACAACGCTAAAGTAATTCACAAACAGATAGTGTACACCACGCACTATTTTGTATCAATATCGCCAAAGTCCAAATTTACAATCAAGTCGGAGAACGTCAGATCGTCATCTAGCCAAAGTGGCATAAAAAGGCCTCGAGCTTACGAAAAATCTACATTAGCCGAAAATTAGATTCCGAAGCTCCCCGTCTTAATATAGTATATAGGTGTATAATTCAACGGTGAAAGAAATTAAAGCCGGTTATCTACTTGCGAATTTTTTTCGAGATAATATTTTAGATATCGATGAATGTCGTAAACCAATATGCCACAAGTATGCTATCTGTAATAATACCGTTGGAAGTTTTACTTGCATTTGTAAAAAAGGCTTTAAGGGAGATGGCAAATCATGTAAA